>CM077079.1:123313627-123913627 GCA_039513925.1 Platanthera zijinensis | reverse complement strand
ATGGTCACGCCCTCCTAGGGCGTGTACCTAGGGCGTGTAACCTAGTGGAATGAAGAAAATGGTCCGAAGACAGAAGACAAAGATTTCCATCCGACACGCCCCCGCCACAGGCGTGTCACATTCAACTAGGGAGTGTACCTAGGGCGTGTAACCCAGTGGAATGAAGAAAATGGTCCGAAGGCAGAAGACAAAGATTTCCATCCGACACACCCCCGTCACGGGCGTGTCACATTCAACACGGGCGTGTACCTAGGGCGTGACCCGCATTTCCGCAAAATTCTCTGCCGCAAGCGCATTTCCATCCTTCAGCAACAAGTCACGGGCGTGTCTTCCTAGTCACGGGCGTGTACCGAGGGCGTGACCTACAAAGTTCACAGTTTTGGCGCCAGCAGCAACTTTGACTTTTCTACCAGAAGACACAGGCGACACGCCCCAGACACGGGCGTGACGAAGGGTGTGTCACCCCAAGTTCCGAGAAAAATAAGCTGCCAGCAGCTGTTTCCTGCCAGAGTTATTGCGTCGCCTTCATACCTAACCTGACACGCCCCCGACACGGGCGTGACGGAGGGCGTGACTCGGCCGAAAAAATTCTATAAATAGAAACCCCACTCCTTGAGCCCAGCATCCAGATTTAGGAGGAGGAGTGTTGTCACTTTAGTTTTTCATGTCTTAAGCTTTTCTCTTCCCCTTTCTCATTTCAAGTAATTACGTTTTTTTTATGCAAGCCCTTTTAGCATTTTTGTACTTCCTTTTTACTGTATTTGTAAGCATCGTAGAAGGTGTTCTTATAGTATCTGTGTGCCCTACTTGTGATTCCTCTTCATTAAGAAATAAAATAGTTCGCTATTCTCTTTCCCTTCTGCTCGGTGTTAGTTTCCATATTATTAATATGATTTTCATTTTCTATACCATGAGTAACTAAATCCTCCTTGTACTCGATCTTGATGATCTGAGGTTTGGGAGATTAAGTTATGATGCTTTAATTTTACCTTTTCTTTTTAGGGTTTAGCCTTGAATTACTCTTGATTTCTTTTGGGTTGGAGATATATCATCGATATATACTCTCCGCCTTAGCTTTCATGCTTGGCTAGCCGAGAGGCCGATAGTTTGAAGCGAGCACTCAAGAGGAAAGGGATTTGTATGCACCCCTCGAGAGAGGCAGTCGTCCAAATCTCCCGGATTGGAGTAAAATCTAATAGAGGGGTTCACCGTGTAAAGCGAGCTTTAGGCCTCCGATTTAGACGAAAGTCGGTCGGACCTTCCTAAACTCAGTTGGGCACGACTTCGAGAGAAGAGTGCTTAAGCTTTAGGAACCTCCACGGTCAAGAAACTTTTCCCTATTAAGTTTAGGCTTTTTTCATATTTCTTTATTAACTCTAGCCGAGGTGATTCTTGATCGAGTGCATTTCCATCCCATTATTTCAACCCTTTATCGTAATCGCTTCTAATAGCTCTTTAACTTACTGCAGTAGTTCTCTTTCCAGCTTTAACTGTATTTCCTTTCGTAATTGCAACTTACTTTTTAACCCTCAAGTTTTTCATTCGATAAAATAATAGTCTTCATGTGAGTAAGTGTTCTCAGCAGTCCCCGGATTTCAATACGACACTTGTGTCCCCTAGCTACAATTCGATAGGTATACTTGCCTAGATGGATTGCTAGTTCGGTTGCTTTTATTTTCTTCACGATTAGTAGACATCATTACCCTTTACGATCGCTTCAGAACAAAGGAGAAACTAGCCGGATAGTAATCACCGCGATGGCCTTGCCTCCACAATGCTGGCCTTGGATCTCGAGTCGGACCGTTGAAGCTCCACTGGTTGCCGGAATCCTCTTCTTCTTCCTCCTCCAAGCTCTCCCTTCTCTCTTTCTTTGAAAGAGTGTGATCTTAGACCAAATGAGAAAGCCACCTCATTCCATGGTCTTATCACTGCAGGAATAGGCTTGGACTACAGGATCCAAATAGAAGGAATTGGACGGCTAGGATTTGCCCTGGAATCATTTTTCCTGGCTGATATGGCTTGTGACACGCCTGTGTCACAGTCCGTGTTTCCCCTAAGAGGAAAGGAGCTGACTCAATCCAGGCCAAAACACGGGCTATGACATGCCTGTGTCAAGCCCTAACATGCCCGTGTCAGTAAGAACACGCCCGTGTTGAGGGGCAAGTTCCTCACTAGACACAGGACCAACCCTCCCGAGAAGCACACGGCTAAGGCACATGCCCGTGTCCTTGGTCATGTGTCGAACACTCCCCTGTGACACGCCCGTGTCACAGGCCGTGTTCTACACTCAACGCCTCAATTCCACTCAGCGCCACTCAACGCCACTCAACATCATGGAAACCGAGCAGGACACGCCCGGGGACACGCCCGTATCCCAGGCCGTGTCGCCTCACTCAATGATTGTCGAGCCACGCATAGTGAAGGACACGCCCTAGGACACGCCCATGTCCCAGGTCGTGTGCCTCACTCGAGACACACTCGATGCCAACTCGAGTCCTACTCGAGACCCACTTGAGTACCGAAAGCTTGACACGCCCTGGGACACGCCTGTGTCCCAGGCCGTGTCATCCATCCTAAATTCCAAATCAGGATTTGAGGTGTTACAGGTCTGGATTTGTGATATTGCATCTTGCGCAATGAAGAAGACTCCGCATATAAATGTGTAGTTTGTGGAGTCGATTGGTTGTGCATGTGAAGGTTAGTAATACTACCCGCATGATTCTTACGTTGTATGCCATGTTTAGGTGAGTCTGGGTGCAGAAAGTGAGTTCTGCTAAACCTGCCAAGTGACCGCATTGAACGCTAGCATTATCTCCCCTTTTGAATTGTGCATCCAGTCCTTAGAGGACAATGTGTCTACTGTGAGCTGCGAGCTCTGAAAAAGGCTTAGTGCCGAACAGGAAAGGTGAAACTGACCCGCTCCTGTAAATTGGCCATGAGTACTTCGGTATTCGATGATGGTTTGGTGACTTGAGCAATGGGGGGGTGGCTTATCCGTACCTGCGTTATGTCCGACCAACTGGTATACCTAGTTAATGGTCTCGTTGGAGCGCATATTGAGAGTCTTTGGCTTGTGCGCTGTTAAGACTAAATGCTCAATACCGTTGGTTTTCGGACCTTTAACGGTGGTTGGACCCTGGTTTGTTGGTACACCAATAATGTGCCCTGAGTGCACGGATCGTCGGGCCGCATGGCTGACGGTTGTGATATGTTGATTGTGCGTGAGTGCACATTGTTTGATATATTTGCTTGTGAAAGCTATGCTTGTAGGGAAGGAATACAACTGCCCTGGGAAAGGGATAGGGTCGTTATAAATTTGTCAGCTGAGTGCTGACCATTGCCTTGTTTGCCACCAAAAAATTGGGTTGTCCCTGTGCAGGTGCTAGAGAGCCGAGCGGGAAATAAAGGGCTGAAGCCCCTACTGTTGTTGTTGTTGTTGTTGTTGTTGTTTCTGGCCCTCGAAGGCCGAAAAAAGGCTTTTATTATGTTCATGTGTGGCCGGCCTGCGCGCCGATGTTTGTAATCCTCACCTATAAAGCGTAACTGTAAGGCCTTATGGCCAAACACTTGAGTATGTGTACATTCCTTCGTGTTTATATATAAATGTGGTTCTTTATATATAGTGCACATTCATGGCTTGAGTTCAGTTTAACATTAAAAGCTTTCGCTAGCATGCTCTGTGTTAGGATGGGTACCTGTAATGGTATTAACCTGTGACCTCTCCGCCTGTTTGTGGCATATAGTGTGGGGCCCTGGCCGGACCTTCTATTATATGTTATTTAACGGATGGAGTCGTTATATTTTGGTATCAGCTTGTCTCGTTCTTCTTCTTTCGAAATCATTATCGAATTCTTTTGTGGGGTGGCGAGCATGTGTAAGTGTGATCCGCTTTAACATTTATGAACTCTTGAATGTCAACTAAGGAATGGAAATACTCCTGTTTGAGGAAACTACGCGTTCCTATATTTTTGTGATTGCTTGTGCAAGGTCGCTAAAGTGTGTCTTATTCACCTATAGGTGAATCATAGTACTGCTGGGCAATCGGAGCCCCAACGTTCTAATGAGAGTGCGGCACCAGCTTAGGTGCCCACACCTCCTTCTTCTGCAGAAACAACCCGCTTAGTTGCTGTGGCGCTATTTGCCATGTTTCATGCACAGTCTATTGGGCAAACGCAGCCGGCAGCGGTGCGAGAACGGGTTGCTGTAAGACCAGCACCTGTTGAGGCTATTGATCCTCGAGCAGATGAGTGGAAGTTGAAGAATTTTATGAGCTTCAATCCTCCGACGCTTACGGGTGCGGGAACCCCAGTACAAGCGGAAGATTGGTTGTCACGCGTCAAGCGTATATTGACGGCGATAAATATGGAGGAAGATCAGAAGGTCACCTTGGCCACCTTCTTGTTGGAAGGAGAGGCTCGCTTGTGGTGGGACGAGATGGAGTTGCATCACCTAGCAGGCAGGAAATTAACACAAGTCTCGATCGAGGAGTTTTCGGGACTGTTTTTGGCAAAGCACCTACCAGCGGAAAAACGTATTGCCATGGAAAATGAATTTTAACGTCTGGTGCGAGGTGAAAGTAGTGTTGATACTTACTTACATGAGTTTACAAGGTTGGGTCGTTATGCGGGGTCGATCTTCGCTGATGAACAACGAAAAACCAATAGGTTCTACAAAGGGTTGCGGGATGAGTTGAGATACGTGCTCTCGAGTTCGGTGAACCAAGGATTTCAGGCATTGGTTGATACAGCTTGTGCGCTGGAGAGTGATATGAAATGGGTGCAAGAAAAGAGGGACTTGGCTATGACGAAGTCTGAGTTAAAAGTGCCCCGTTCTGGAAAATCAAACTACCAAAAGAAGTGGAGCAAGAGAGCAAAATCATCTGGACAGGCCCCTTCTTTAGTTGCATTAGGAGCAATGTTAAAGCAAGAGTCTCGTACCTGCTTTACATGTGGCAAAGTGGGACATATTGCCCATGATTGTCGGGTTGGTTTGCCAAAGGGGGAAAAGAAGACGGGAGCATCTTAGGCTGAGAAGGGAAAAGCAGTGGTGGAGTCCTTTGCATCCCAGTCATATCCCCGAGCCATAAACCAAAGAGACGTCATCACAGGTACGAGTTAAGATATTGATTTCTTTTTATATTGCATACCTTGTGTGTAGCTTGTGTATGATGTATTAATCTTAGGCATTGCCCTGATTCGGAACAACCCGGCGAGAGCACTATTCGTTATGGGTGCTTCACATTTGTTTCTTTCTAAGGAATTCATAGCTCGAATTGGAGTACCTAGTCATGTGATGACAGATAGTGTTAAGGTGTTATTACTAAATGGCTGTGTAATTCTTGCAGATAGAGCTTGTGATGTAGTAGTTCAAATAGGAAGTCAGGATTTAAGCTTGAGCGCATCTGTACTACCGATATCGGAATTTGATGTGATCTTTGGTATGGACTGGCTTTCGGAGCAGCGTGCCTTTATTGATTGTAATTCAAAGGAGATCACACTGGGCCAGAATACCGAGCTTGAGACTAAGTTTGTTGGTATGCGAGGAGTAGGCTGGACCTTGATGTCTGCTCTCCAAGTATTCAATGTTGTTCAGAAGGGCGCGGAGTTATTCTTCACGCTTATTCAGGCTGTTGAGCCAAAGGACAGTGTGAATGATATTCTGATTGTGCTGGAGTTTGCTGATGTGTTTCCTAAGGATCTTCCCGGGCTACCACCCCAGCGGGATTTTGACTTCTCTATTGAGTTGGTGCCAGGTGCGAAACCTGTGGGCCGCTCGGCATATCGCGTAGCGCCAAAGGAAATAACTGAATTGAAAGTTCAATTGCAAGAGTTGTTGGAACAGGGATACATACGCCCAAGTATGTCACCTTGGAGCGCACATGTTCGATCAGCTAGTGGGATCAACTGTCTATTCTAAATTGGATTTAAAATCTGTATACTACTAATTGAGGATTCAGGAAGGTGACATTCCCAAGACAGCGTTTAGAACACGCTACGGTCATTATGAGTTCGTTGTAATGTTGTTTGGGTTATGTAATGCATCATCGGTGTTCATGGATCTAATGCACCGAACGTTCCGAGAGTACTTGGATCTATTTGTGCTAGTATTCATTGATTATATTTTGGTGTACTCTCAATCTGAAGCTAATCATGCAAACCATTTATGGTTGGTGGTGCATACCCTGAGGAGAAATAAGCTATATGCCAAGTTCTCAAAGTGTGAGTTTTTACTGTCGGCAGTGGCTTTTCTTGGCCACGTGGTAAGTTTAGAGGGCATTGCGGTGGATCCGTCAAAGATAAGTGCCATACGAGAATGGCAAGTTTTGTCTTCGGTGGCTGAAATCAGGTATTTCCTTGGACTGGCAGGCTACTATAGACGTTTTGTGTAAAACTTCTCACGGATCACTTTGCCTCTTACCACATTAACGAGTAAGGATCAGAAGTCCGTTTGGATGCCGGAGTGCGCGCAAGCTTTTGAAGAGCTAAAGAGTCGTTTGACCACGACGCCTATGCTGACATCGCCATGTGGTACAGACAGCTATGAGATTTATAGTGATGCTTCAGGGAGCGGCTTAGGCTGCGTTCTTCTGCAGTTTGGCAAGGAAATTTCATATGGCTCACGCCAGTTCAAAGTGCATGAGCGGAATTATCCCATCCACGATTTTGAGTTAGCGGCGGTGATCTTTGCACTTAAATAGTGGTGGCACTATCTATATGGTGTAAAAGTTGATATCTTTACAGATCATATGAGCCTAAAATACCTTTTGGATCAGAAGGATCTCAATATGCGACAACGGAGGTGGATGGAGTTCCTCGGGGACTACACCTTTGATATTCATTATACTCTCGGAAAGGGAAACGTGGTAACAGATGCCTTGAGTCGTAGGACTCCGGTAAGGGCAAATTGGTTGCGGATGCATGATGAGCGTCTGATCAAGTAGTTGGAAGCGTTAGAGATTTCTTGTGTTGACAAGAATTCCACATCCGATGCATGCATGAACTGGATGGAGGTACAGTATGACCTTGTAGACAGGGTTCGGCGAGGAAAAAAGCTTGATGAAACTCTCCAACGCTATGTAGTGGATGGTTCAAATGACCAATTCTCCTGGGATGACGGGCTTTTGCGGAAAGAGAGTCGTTTGTGCATTCCAAGTATGGGTAAGTTGAGGGAAGAGTTGATGTATAAGGCTCACTTCACTAAATCTAAATTCACACAGGGAGCACAAAAATGTACAAGGACATGAAAAAGCTGTTCTGGTGGCCAGGGTTAAAGAAAGACATAGCACAGTATGTGGCTCAATGTCAAACATGTTCCTTGGTAAAGGCGGAATGCCAGAAGCCCGGAGGTTTCCTGAAGTCGTTACCTATTCCAGAATGGAACTTTGATGATATTTCAATGGATTTTGTGCATGGGTTGCCGAGATCTCAACGCGGGATCGATTCGGTTTGGGTGATCGTAGACCGGTTGACTAAAGTGGCACACTTCCTACCAAACAAGTGGGACGATTCAGTGGAAGTCTTGGCAAAGCTCTATGTTGAGCAGATTGTACAATTGCACGGTGTTCCCCCGTAACATCGTAAGTGACCGTGATGGGCGATTCACTTCGAATGATTGGAGGCTAATCCATCGGTTGTTGGGCACAAAGTTATCATATAGTACGGCCTTTCATCCTCAAACTGATGGCCAAATTGAGAGGACCAATTGGACGATGGAGGACATGCTCCGAATGTGCGCCTTGGATTTTGGAAATAGGTGGGAAGACGACCTCTATATGACAGACTTTGCCTATAAAAATAGCCACCAAGAGAGTATCGGTATGGCACTGTTTGAAGCATTTTATGGTCGGAAATTCCATACACCGTTAGCTTGGGCAGAAACAGGCGAATCTAAACTATATGAGCATAAAGAAGTCGAAGAAGCTAATTTGACGATACGCTCTATTTGGGAGAGGCTACTGATAGCCCAAGATATAAAGCCAAATACTATAATGCCAAGCACCAAAACGTTGAGTTTGCGGTGGGCGATTGGGTCTATTTGAAGATCAAACCCTTCAAAGATGTGTCTAGGATTTGACGTCTGAAAAAGTTAAGTCCGAGATATCTTGGTCCGTTTGAAGTGGTGGAGCGAGTTGGGGAAGCTGCCTATCGGCTAGCTCTTTCGGCAGAATTGAGTGGATTGCCTGATATGTTCCACATCTCAGTGCTTCGAAAAGCCATGAAAGATCTAGCTCAAGTGATTGCAAACGATCGTGTACCGGTCGAATTTGGGCTAATGACGAAGGTTAGGCCCATTCAGATCAAGGATAGAGCCGATAAACAGTTGCTGAGCAAGACAATCGGGATGGCCAAGGTCTGGTGGGACAACTATGGACGTGAGGAGCTAATATGGGAGCGAGAGTAGACCATGCGGGCTGAGTTTCCCGAGTTGTTTGTGTAAACTACTGTACAGTGCGTGTCAAGTTGTATCAAACTTTTGTGAAGTTATAACATCTTGATAACTATTTTTCCTTACTGTGTGCAAATTTCGGGACGAAATTTATTGTAAGGAGGGGAGGGTTGTAACACCCCAAAATCCCAAATTTGAGTTCAGGCTGGGTGAAACGGCCTGGGACACGGGCGTGTCCCAGGGCGTGTCCAACTCTGTTTGCTCGAGTGTGATTTTGGTCTCGAGTATGTCTCGAGTGAAGCACACGGCCTGGGACACGAGTGTGTCCCAAGCCGTGTCCTTCTTTATGTCGTCTCGAGTACTCGACAAAATGAACTCGACATTTATCGAGAGGGTATACGGCCTGAGACACAAGCATGTTAGAGGGTGTGTCCTCCTCAGGTTTTTGCCAAGTTTGTGCGGTCGGCTAGGCAAGGGTGTGTCTGCAGTCATTTTAGGCAGACGGCCTATGACACGGGCGTATAATAGGGTTGTGTCCTTCTCTTGTTTTGTCCAGGGCATTAAGGCCTGGTGAATACGGGCTAGACACGGGCGTGTATGAAGCCGTGTCAGGACACTCGGCCTGTGACACGGGCGTGTAATAGGGTCGTGTCCTTCACTTGTTTTGTCCAGGGCATTAAGGCCTGGTGAATACAAGCTAGACACGGGCGTGTCTGAAGCCGTATCAGGATACACAGCCTATCATAGGGCTTGTCCTGTTCAGGGTAAGTCAGTTCGGATGCCGCTTACAGTACACGGCATGTGATATGGGTGTGTCACAAGCCATGTCAGCCCAAAAATAGATATTTTCAGGGCAAGTTGTGGTCGTCATTTCCTTCAGATGGGATCTAAGGGTCCAAGCTTATCCCTGCTGAGATAAGTCCAGTACTTGAGAATTATTTCTCATTCAAAGCTTGGCTATTCTCTTTCTAAAAGAATAGAGAGAAGGGAGAACAAGGAGGAAGAAGAGGAGAGATCCGGCCGCCGGTGGAGCTTTAGTGTTCGGAAGTGCAAGCCGAGTCCAGCTTTGTGGAGGAGAGAGCGTTGTGGTTCTTGCTATCCATCTAGAATTCCATGGCTCCACGGATATCGTTAAGGGTAACGATCTTCCTTCTTCGACATGTGAAGTCCTCGTTTTGGCATGTCTGTGGATTTCCCCCACCAAAAGGTGGCTGTTGAGGGATTTCCTTGGGTTGATTCTTATAGTCCACAGTCTTGCATATAGATCCGGAAATGTGTAGTATGGAATAGGCATGCTGTGTGAAGCTCATCTGCACAGGTTTGTCTTGATTGGTGTGATAATACGTTTTATATTCTTAATTATTATCGTATTTTTCTAGTTTATAATGTACAAATCTTGTATTTTAAGCTTTATTTTTATCTTTCTTATGTTAATTTTATTTCCCATAACCTTTTCCTCTCTTTGTGCAGACTTCCTGAAAATTGGTGAAAATTGACCTGACACGCCCCCCTGTCATGCCCTCCCAGGGGGTGACCTAGGGCGTGTCACATGCTCTAGAGGATTCTAGAAGCCAGAGGAAAATACCAGGAAAAACGGCTATCACGCCCCCCTGACACGCCCTCCCCAGGAGTGTCCCCGGGCGTGACACGGGGCGTGTCGACCTCTGCCTGAAGCCTGCCGTCGCATTAAATGTCATTTCGACTCAACACGCCAATAGTACTATCACGCCCCCCGTCACAGGCGTGACATAGGGAGTGACCCCACCTTTTTCGATGACTAGAGGATTTTCGACCAATGATTTCGACGCGACGTGCGTGTCTAGGCCCCCATACACGGGCGTGACCCAGGGCATGTCCACTGATACACATAAACAATCATCCTTCCTGCCAGAATCAAGAGCCCAAGGTCAAACCCGTATATGTCATGCCCCCTAACATGCCCCCCTAGGGCATGTCGAAGGGCGTGACCAACCCGTGAGCTTTTCCTATAAATTCAGACCCCCCTTCTATTTCAGCAAGCTTCTCTTGAAAGGGGGAGGTGCTGCCCCTTTGTTTCTTGGTCTTTTTCTTGTTCTTCTCTCTCTCTTCTTTATTTAGTTATTTTTCTTAACCCTAGTTTTGTTTAGCATTTGTTTAAGCTTTTATTGTAATCCTTGCTCTTATTTTAGTTTCTAATTGTAGGGCTAGAATAGGATTTTAATTCAATGCACTTGTAATTTCCTTTCCTAAGTTTTAGCTCTCCTTTTTCATTAATATAAAAGTACTCTTTTCTTACTTGTGTTCTTATAATGCTTTACTACTCATCCCCCCTCCTCCACTCCATTATGATTAACTAATCCTCCTTGTACTCGATCTTGATGATCTGAGGTTCGAGCGATTAAGTTATGATGTTTTAATTTACCTTTTATTTTTAGGTTTTAGGCCTTGAATTACTCTTGTGTTTTCATGGGCTGGAGATATATTATCGATATATACTCTCCACCTTTGCTTTCATTCTAGGCTAGCCGAGAGGCCGATAGATTGAAGTGAGCATTCAAGAGTAAAGGGAGTTGTACGCACCTCTCGAGGGAGGCAGACGTCCAAATCTCCCGGATTTGAGTAAAATCCAATAGTGGGGTTCACCGCGTAAAGCGAGCTTTAGGCCTCCGATTTAGACGAGAGTCGGTCGGACCTTCTTAAACTCAGTTAGGCACGACTTCGAGAGAAGCGTGTTTAAGCTTTAGGAACCTCCACGGTCAAGGACCTTTACCCTATTAAGCTTAGGTTTTTCTTATCGCATTTTCTTAGTCGTCTTTAGCCGAGGTGATTCTTGATCGAGTGCATTTCCATTTCATATTTTCAGCCCTTCTTTGTAATCGCTTACTTTATGCTCTTTAATTAACTTCAGTTGTTATCTTTCTAGCATAGCTTTATTTCTTTAATTGCAATTAGTTTCTCAAACCCTAGTTTTTCTGTCGATAAAATAATAGCCTTCGTGTGAGTAAGTTTACTCAATAGTTCCCGGATTTCAATAAGACACTTGTGTCCCCTTGCTACAGTTCGATAGGTATACTTGCCTCATTGGATTGCTAGTTCGGTTGCTTTTATTTTCTTCGAAGCTTAGCCCACACCAAGTTTTTGGCGCTATTGTCGGGGAACAACTTTCGTTGATATATTGAAAACATGAACCTATTAATTTTATCTCTTCTCTTTCTCATCCTCTTTCTTAAAATTTTTAAAATCAAAAAAATTTATTACCGCTCTTAATAGTAATCAACTTCACAATTTTTGTATGCCACCTAATTCTCTCGGAAAGGGCAAAGCAGCTTTAAGTGCCGCTATCTTGTCTAGTACCTTGCGAACGCTTCACCGGGTAGTCCTTGGGAAGTTCGGGAGTTAATCTATTAAAAGAAATCTATTTCAAAAAAAAATCTAGCTTTTCTTTCTAGTTTATTTTATTTCTCTTTCTTCTCTTCTCTTCTCTTCTTTTAGTGCATGACCGTGGGAGTCCGTCGGTTATTTTGGACTTGGACCACGAAATTGAGCGTACTCTTCGGAGAAGATCGCAATTTCAAGGCCCTACTTCACAAATACCGGTTGAGGACTCCAAGTCATTCTCTACTCTAAGAATGGAAGAACCCAACGTAGATGAAGCCTTGTAAAGGACTATGTCCTATTATGCACGGCCAAATCTCGAGGGAACAGAATCAAGCATAGTCCGCCCTGCTATAGCAAATAATAACTTCGAATTAAAGCCCAAAATAATTCAAATGGTGCAGCAGTATGTGCAATTTGACGGACTTCAAGATGAAGATCCGAACGAGCATATAGTAAGCTTTCTTGAAATTTGTGACACCTTCAAGATAAATGGTGTCACAAATGATGCAATCAGGCTAAGACTCTTTACCTTCTCTTTAAGAACTAAAGCTAAGCAGTGGCTGAACACTCTACCTAAGAATAGTATAACCACCTAGAATGAATTAACCGAAAAATATTTTGCGAAGTATTTTCCGCCAGCTAAAACTACAAAACTTAGGAATGACATTTCCGCTTTTGGACAAATAGACTCTGAAACCTTATATGGAACCTGGGAAAGATTTAAAGAATTATTAAGAAGATGCCAACATCACGCGCTGCCTATATGGTTACAAGTGCAGACATTCTATAATGGGCTAAATAATAATACAAAGCAAATGATAGACGCAACTTTTTGCGGAACTTTAAATCATAAGACCCCGGAAGCAGCTCATGATCTTTTTGAGGACATGGCCATTAACACTTATCAGTGGAATGTGCCTAGGTCCCGCCCAAACAAGCCTGTAGGTATCTTTGAAGTGGACAACGTCTCCCAGCTCCCTCTACAAGTTGAAATATTAAGCAAAAAGATAACGGAGATGACTGCTGCCTCCGTCCCTCAAGTATGGGAATCTGCAACTCCTTCCCCTGAACATTTTGATTTTGTTCACAATATGCCTAGAAATGCTTTTATTAATTTTTCTACTGCGAATTTTCATCCTCCTGGTTTTAATTTTCCGAATAGTTATAATCCTGCCTTAAGAAATCATCCGAATTGTTCGTGGAGTAATCCATCGAATAATATGCGCCTGCCACCACAAAATTATTTTTATGCACCACCACCACCACCTCTTCAAAATTATGCAAAACCTCCAAGCTTGGAGGAGTTACTTTCCAAATATATCGCCACAAATGACGCTACGATAAGAACTTCAATTGGAAGCGTTAAAAGTCTTGAAAATCAAGTAGAACAGCTCGCTAAAATTATTTCAGAGCAACCCGCGGGGTCTCTTCCTTCCAATACCGGGCCTAACCCGAGAGAGCAAGCAAAAGCTATAAGTCTTCGGAGTGGGAAGCAAGTTCCCGGTATGGTAAGTGAAGAGCCCGAGGAAAGCTCCGCCCCCGCTTTTAAAATTCAAAGCTCCGCTCCCATTTTAAAAATTCCACCCTCTGCTAAAGAAGTTATCACCCCCATTTAAGAAAAAGATCTCACTCCACCACCCATATTTAAAAATAATCCAACCTCAGCTTACCCTTCTGAACTTAATAAACAACGTCAGGATGATCAGTACTCTCGTTTCTTAGAAATGTTCAAGCAAATCCACATAAATCTGCCCTTTCATGAAGCGATTTCTCAGATGCCAAAGTACGCCAAGTACCTTAAGGACCTCGTTACCAACAAGAAGAAGTTAGAGAACCTTTCGCACGTCACGTTAAACGCCGAGTGCTCTGCGGCTTTGACAAACAGCTTACCAAAGAAAATCAGTGACCCGGGTAGTTTTTCTATTCCGTGTGTCTTTGGTAATCTTTTTGACAAGAACGCATTAGCCCACTTAAGTGCGAGTATTAACCTGATGCCCCTCTCGTTGTTTAAAAAGTTAGGAATTGGTTGCCTCAACCCCACACGCATGAGCATCCAGCTCACCGACAGATCCGTTAAGTACCCGTTAGGAATAGTGGAGGATGTCTTAGTAAAAGTCGACAAGTTCATCTTCCCGGTGGACTTTGTCATTTTGGACATCGAAGAAGACGTCGAGGTTCCCCTGATCCTTGGCCGACCCTTCCTTGCCACCTCCCGAGCTATCATTGATTTTTGTAATGGTAAGCTCTTCCTTCGAGTAGGCGACGACGAAGTCACTTTCTCTATAACACCTTCGATGAAAAACACCTTAGCAAATGATGACTCCTGTTTTTTCGTAGAAACAGTGAGTGATGAATCCTCCTATTTCCTCTCTAATTTTGAAAAAGAATTTTCTGCTTTTTGGTCCTCCTCTACTCTTCCAACTGAATCGCTACACCTAAGTGAAGAAAGTGTAGAATCATCTTATCTTTTATCTGATTTTGGAAAACAATTTTTTGATTTTTGTTCCTCTTCTACTTTTCCAACTGAATCACTGCAAGAAGCCGCCTTGGCTACCAGCTCCACCCCTTTTAATTTTCCGTTTAAAAAGATATAGGAAGATATAGTATTTGAAAAAGAAAGAATTTCTCAAACCTCTAATTAAGAATGCCCAACCCTAGAACTTAAAGAACTTCCTGAACATCTCTAGTACCCCTTCTTAGAAAAGAACTCCAAGCTGCCAGTTATAGTTTCGGCCTACCTCACGGATGTCCAAAATGAAAAACTCCTTTTAGTTCTACGTAAACATAGCCGAGCTATTGCTTGGCATATTTCTGATATCAAGGGCATAAGCACATCCTTCTGCACTCATAAAATTTTAATGAAAGATAATTCGCGTAACTTTATTAGACCTCAGCGCCATCTAAACCCGAACATGAAAGAAGTAGCTAAGGGAGAGGTTATGAAATTATTAGACGCAGGAATTATCTACCCTATATCAGATAGTAAGTGGGTTAGCCCTGTTCAGGTAGTACCAAAGAAGGGAGGGATAACGGTAGTTAGTAATGAAAATAACGAATTAATCCCGACACGGACGGTGACGGGTTGGCATATGTGTATAGATTATAGGAAGCTGAATGACGCCACCCACAAGGACAACTTTCCTTTGCCATTTATCGACCAGATTATAGAACAATTATACGGCCATAGCTTTTATTATTTTCTCGATGGCCTCTCGGGGTACTTTCAAATCCCCGTCTCTCCCGAGGACCAAGAGAAAACTATGTTTACATGTCCCTTCGGCACCTTCGCCTATCGAAGAATGTTGTTTGGATTGTGCAATGCGCCAGCTACATTCCAGCGATGTATGCTTGCTATCTTTGACAAGTACATAGAAAGAATTTTGGAGGTATTTATGGACGATTTCTCCGTGTTCGGTGATTCCTTTGATAGATGTTTAGAAAATCTCGAAAAAGTCTTAGAACGATGCGAAGAGACAAACTTGCCCTAATTTGGGAAAAATGCCATTTTATGGTGAGGGAAGGGTTAGTTTTGGGTCATTAAATTTCTACGAGAGGTATTGAGGTAGATATTGAGAAGATATAAGTTATCGAGAAGGTTTCGCCGCCTACAAATATAAAAGCTATAAGAAGTTTCTTAGGTCACGCTGGATTCTACCGCCGCTTTATAAAGGACTTTTCCAAGATCACCAAGGCTCTTACCCATCTTCTAGAAAAAGACGCCCAATTCATTTTTGATGACTCTTGTCTTTCTGCCTTCGAATTGATAAAAAAAGTTAATTAACGCACCGATTATGATAGCTCCAGTGTGGCACCTTCCATTTGAGATAATGTCCGATGCGAGTATTTTCACGGTGGGAGCCGTATTAGGTCAACGCATATCTAAAAACTTCAACCCCATCTATTACGCAAGCAAAATGCTCACATCTGCACAGGAAAATTACACCACGACTGAGAAGAAGCTCCTAGCTGGAGTATTCGCTTTCGATAAATTCCGTCCTTACATTACGCTTTCAAAAATCATAGTTTTTACGGACCACTCGACCCTCAAATATCTTCTGTCCAAAACAGATGCCAAGCCGCGCTTGATTCGCTGGGTCTTACTCCTCCAGGAGTTTGACTTAGAGATCCGTGATAAGCGAGGAGCCAAGAACTTGGCCGCCGACCATCTCTCTAGATTAGACAATCCCTTTATAGAAAAATTAAATGAAAAATCCTTTAATGATTATTTTCTTGATGAGAAGCTGCTTTTAATTAACACATCTACTTCTCCTTGATTCGCACACATCGCCAACTATTTAGTGGCCCGGGTGCTCCCAAAAGAGTTCTCCTCTCAGCAAAAGAAGAAATTCTTTTCTGAGCTGAAGAACTATTTTTGGGAAGACCCGCATCTTTTCATAATCTGTGCGGACCAAGTGATAAGGAGATGTGTTTCTTATGAAGAAGGAGTTGATATTTTAAAACACTTACATGAAGGTCTGACAGGTGGGCACTATAAAGCTGCTCGCACCTCTCACAATGTGCTTTGCGCGGGTTTTTACTGGCCTAGCCTGTTTAAAGACGTGCAAGCCTTTATGAGTAGGTGTGATAGTTTCCAACGGTCAGGCAACATTTCTAATAAAAATGAAATGCCGCAAAATTAATTCCTTGAGTGCGAAATTTTCGACCTCTGGGGAATCTATTTTGTTGGGCCTCTTCCTTCTAGCTTCGGAAATAAGTTTATTTTAGTTGTCGTTGATTATGTTTCACGTTGGGATAAAGCCCATGCTCTTCCTACGAACGACTCCCGAGTTGTAGTTACCTTTTTGAAAAAAATAATGTTCTCGATTCGGAACGCCGCGAGCCATCGTTAGTGATAGGGGTTCCCATTTTGGTAACGCGCAATTTTAAAAAATCCATACCAAATAACGCGTTACACATGAGCTTTCAACTGTCTGCTACCCCCAAACTAACGGACAAGTCGAAGAAGTGAATAGAGAAATAAAAAAAATATTAGAAAAGATTGTTTCAACTTCAAGGAAAGACTGATCTGCCAAATTAGACGATGCTTTATGGGCCTACTGAACAACGTACAAAACCGCCCTCGGATGTACGACGTATCGGCTGGTCTATGGAAAATCATGCCATTTACCCATAGAATTAGAAAACTGCGCTTTTTGGGCCTTAAGATTTTTAAACCTCGATCCCCATTCAGTCGGCAACCTTAGAAAATTTCAACTCAATGAACTCGACGAGTGGCGCTCTTACTCTTACGAAAATAACAAAATTTATAAAGAGCGGACGAAACGTTTGCATGATAAGCACTTAAGGCATCCGAAAACCTTTAAGCCGGGTGACCAAGTTCTTTTATATAATTCTCGATTGCGTTTATTTCCTTGAAAATTAAAATCTCGTTGGTCGGGGCCCTTTTCTATTTTAGAAGTTTTTCCTTATGGTACTGTTTTAATTTTGCACCCTGATAAGGGTAATTTCAAAGTGAATGGCCAGCATCTTAAACTTTATTTCTCTAGTGATGATGATGTCAGTCCAAACATTATTAAGTATCTGCTGCACGAACTCTAGCTTTGAACTTTTATTTTTTGTTAAAAACTATTTTATTTCTTGACAACAATATTTTTGGACAATATTATTTTTGATGCGTCGAGCTCAACGACATTTTAAACAAAGGGTGCTCTTGGGAGGCAACCCAAGTTATCTTTTTTTGTTTTCTTTATTTTACAATTTTTGCCCCGGACGGCTCCGACAAGTTGAGGCTTCTGTGATTGCCTGCTCTAACGTTGCTGAATCCATCACGAAGTCCAAGGAAGACATTTGGGGGAGCGGCATCGCTCAGCTTTCGCAGCAAATAAATCTGGGGAAGTACCTGTTTTCAATTCTGTCTTTCAATTCTGTACTTTAATTTTCTCTCCTTCTCAAATCCCCTTCTTTTGCAATTGAGGACAATGTCCATTTTAAGCTTGGGGAGGACTTCCTCCATCTTTTTGCTTAGTGTAAATATTTTTTCTTTTTGTGTATATTTTTTTTCAAAAAACCAAAAAAAATGAATATCTTAAAATTAAAAAAAAAGAAAATATTTCCAAAATCCAAAAAAAGAGAATATTTCAAAAATTAAAAAAATATTTGTTTTTTTCTTACTTTAATTGTTTAGACATTTTGGTATCTCAATAGTACCCCTAGTTTTTGTTTTGTTTTACTCAAAATTTCCTATAAACAACTTAGTTAATTATAATATTTCTAATCGTCCTTTTTAATTATGTTTCACAAGTAAAATGTTGGTCATGCTTTGTTTCTAATTCATGTTAGCATGTTAAGGTGAAATATTTTTCTAAAACTTGCATTTCTATTATGGTTTTTTCCTTCTTTATTTTCTTTACTTTCTCAAAAATTCATCATCCACTATTTTCCTTTTTGTTTTTGGATAATTTTTGTAAGGCAACTTTTGAATAGCGTAGTAGATGTGAACGATCCAAGATACTTATTATTTCTATTTTCAAGATAATTTCATCAATCTTCTTTTATTATCTAGGACTTGCTTTTTGAAAATTTTCAAATCTTTGTTTTAAATAAATTTAAAAGCGTGAAAATGATTTAGACCATTTTATTTTCGTTTAAGCTTTCCTGCCAACCTAAAAACTTTCACCACTAGTTAGCCGCTTTTGAGCCTTTTTCCAAATTCATTTGATAGCTCCTCTTTTCATATCATTTTCACCAAGGCAAAAATTTCCAACCTATCTAATCACAATAGCCTTTTTGAGTTTCATAAAATATTTTCATGAATATGATAGGATATTTTGTGATATTTTTGGGAAAAGTTTTTGAAAAAAAAGTAGTACTCAGAAGAGATGTTTTCTTTGTTCGGCCAATTCAAAATAAAAATAAAAGTATTTATTGCCTTTTTTTTGAAAAAGAATAAGAAAAAAATGGAAAAGAAAGAAAAAGAAAGAAAAAACATTTTTTTTTTATTTTAAATGAACATTTTTGAAACTCTTAGTTTTGGTTTAGTGTGATTTTAAGCCTTCAGGTTTGTCTTTAAATTCCACTCCTAATCATATTCCAAAACATAACGTTTTTGTCCTATTTAAGTCCTTTTGATTCATGCCTTTTGAATTTTATTTAATAACTAATAAAAAAAGAAAAGTAAATAAGTTTTAGTTTTGGATTTAAACTTGGATTTTTGTTAATTGAATTGATATAATTATAATGCGTTGCTTGGATCTAGTAACAAATCAATGTTTTTTTTCATTTTTGTTGCTTTGCTTAAATCTATTTGAAGAATTTCATCAAAATTTTGGATGATTTATTTTCGTTAAGTAAAGTTTATAAAAGTTATACCATACCTAAATAATTGTTTTAGATTTAGGTTTCACCTTTTCCCTACTTATAATTTCGCATAGTGCTTGTGTGGGCATAATTAGAACTTTTTGATTAGTCCTATTTTATTTTTATCTAGTTTTGATATTTTTGCTTAGGGATAAGCAAAGCTTAAGCTTGGGGGAATTTGATAATACATTTTGTAGTCTTAACTATTATCATATTTTTCTAGTTTATAATGTACAAATCTTGTATTTTAAGCTTTATTTTTATCTTTCTTATGTTAATTTTATTGCCCCTATCCTTTTCCTCTCTTTGTGCAGACTTCCTAAAAATTGGTGAAAATTGACCTGACACACCGCCCTGTCACGTCCTCCCAGGGCGTGACCTAGGGCGTGTCACATGTTCCAGAGGATTCCAGAAGCCAGAGGAAAATACCAGGAAAAACGGCTGTCACGCCCCCTGACACGCCCTCCCTGGGTGTGTCCCCGGGCATGACACGGGGCGTGTCGTCCTCTACCCGAAGCCTGCCACCGTGAAAGTGAGGGTAAGATCTATCTATACTCTAGAGGGGGGTGAATAGAGTATATTAAAATAATTTTCCAAATTAAAAATTTATTTGTAGTGGAAGACTTGATTTAAGTATAGGTGTAATGTGCTTGCAGTAAATAAAAACTAAGATAGCAAGAAAACAAAAATCATAGCACACAGCAAAGCAAAAACACAGCAATCCAGAAGACACAAGGATCTATAGTGGTTCCCCAATCAACCTTGGTACATCCACTCTTCTACCACCATAGATAGGAATCCACTGCAGGAATAGTTGATCAGGTGTCCTGGGCACCAATGAGCTTTTAAAAAGGTGCTCAAATACCAAATCAGATTTTTGATCAGGTGTCTTTCCACCACTGAGTTTTGGCAAGGTCTCAGAAACCAACCACGAAACTTTTGAAGGGAGTTTTGAGTAACCCTTTTACAGCAGAATAAAGAAAGAAAGAAAAGAGTTTGTTGTTCTTCTCTGTCAACAGTCTAAGAGAAGACTAGTGGATGATGTTGTCAAAGCTCCCCCTGAGATCTGCAATTGTTCAGGAAGAAGAGCTTTGAATTGGGTGATAGGTCTTCAGTTTGATTGAGATCTCCAGCAAAGAATGATTTCAACAAAGGTTAAAATATGATGTGTCTGGAGTCCTTGATTGATGAAGCCTTTGAACACTTGAATCAGAAGATCTTGAAAGAATAGAGAAATTCTTTTCTGTGTATTGATCTCCTTTACTAGTGTATTCCTTGTGTTCTGTATGAATTCTAACTTGTAATCTTGTAGGCTTGTGTCTAAAAGATTGATTGATATCTCATCTGTCTTTCTCAAATGATTCTAAAGAGATATATTGAAAATCAGTCTTCTAGATAGCCGTTAGCCAGTCATAAATGACTTCCTTAAATGAAATTTGTCTCTGGAGGAAAGTCCTAAGAGACATTCCTTTTTTTATTCCTTGAAACTTGCTCCAGATTAGCTGAAACGGCTACAGAATCCTTTGAAATAAATGCTGATAATAAATCAGATTGAATTCCATAACTGATTGAATTTGAATTCCTGAAATCGTCGATCTCTTAAGAAAAGCGTCGATCTGAGCTCGACTATCATCGACCTGAGCTCAGAGATTGAAGCTAGACTGAAAACAGAAATCGTCGATCTGAGCTCAACTATCATCGACCTGAGCTCAGAGATTGGACTTTGGCTAGAGACAGAAACGTCGATCTGAGCTCGGAGATCGTCGAACCGAGTTCGACGACTCGTTGAACTGAGCTCAGAGATAGTCGAACTGATTTCGACGCCTCATCGATCTGAGCTCGACGAAAGTTGTCCTAGTCTTCTGCACTTGAATTCTGATCTTAGAAGGTCTTGGGGCAGCTTCCAAACCTAAGTTATAACCCTTAGACTCATTCTAATTGACCTTTAAGACTATACAACAAGGTCAAAACAATTTCCTAAGGACATAGTGATCCTTGCCCAAATTAGTAATAGGGTGTTCCAACAGACCGCATTAAACACCGTTTCGACTCAGCACGCCAACAGTACCGTCAGGCCCCCCATCACGAGCGTGACATAGGGCGTGACACCACCATTTCCGATGACTGACGGATTTTCGACCAATGATTTCGACGCGACGTGTGTCTCACGCCCCCCCCCCCCCCCCGCCCCCCCTACACGGGCATGACCCAGGGCGTGTCCACCGACGTACAGAAGCAATCATCCTTCCCGCAAGAATCCAGAGCCCGAGGTCAAATCCGTACATGTCACGCCCCCTAGGGCGTGTCAAAGGGCATGACCAACCCGTGAGCTTTTCCTATAAATTCACCCCCCCCCCCTTCAATTTCAGCAAGCTTCTCTTGAGTGGGGGAGGTGCTGCCCCTTTGTTTCTTGGTCTTTTTCATGTTCTTCTCTCTCTCTCTCTTCTTTATTTTGTAATTTTTCTTAACCCTAGTTTTGTTTAGCTTTGTTTAAGCTTTTATTGTAATCCTTGCTCTTATTTTAGTTGCTAATTATAGGACTAGAATAGGATTTTAATTCCATGCACTTGTAATTTCCTTTCCTATGTTGTAGCTCTCCTTCTTCATTAATATAAAAGTGCTCTTTTCTTACTTGAGTTCTTATAATGCTTTACTACTCATCCCCCTCCTCTACTCCATTATGATTAACTAATCATCCTTGTACTCGATCTTGATGATCTGAGGTTCGAGCGATTAAGTTATGATGTTTTAATTTACCTTTTATTTTTATGTTTTAGGCCTTGAATTTCTCATTATTTTTCATGGGCTGGAGATATATTATCGATATATACTCTCCACCTTTGCTTTCATTCTGGGATAGCCGAGAGGCCGATAGAATGAAGTGAGCATTCAAGAGTAAAGGGAGTTATACGCACCCCTCGAGAGAGGCAGACGCCCAAATCTCCCGGATTGGAGTAAAATCCAATAGTGGGGTTCATCGCGTAAAGCGAGCTTTCGGCCTCCAATTTAGACGAAAGTCGATCGGACCTTCTTAAACTCAGTTGGGCATGACTTCGAGAGAAGCTTGTTAAAGCTTTAGGAACCTCCACGGTCAAGGACCTTTACCCTATTAAGCTTAGGATTTTCTTATCGCATTTTCTTAGTCATCTTTAGCCGAGGTGATTCTTTATCGAGTGCATTTTAATTTCATATTTTAAACCCTTCATTGTAATCGATTACTTTAGGCTCTTTAATTAACTGCAGTTGTTCTTTTTCTAGCATAGCTTTATTTCTTTAATTGCAATTAGTTTCTCAAACCCTAGTTTTTCCGTCGATAAAATAATAGCCTTCGTATGAGTAAGTTTACTCAACAGTTCCCGGATTTCAATACGACACTTGTGTCCCCTAGCTACAATTTGATAGGTATACTTGCCTCATTGGATTGCTAGTTCGGTTGCTTTTATTTTCTTTGAAGCTTAGCCCACACAATGGTGATGTTGTATCTTGCACACCGGAGAAGACTCTGCATATGAACGTGTAGTTTATGGAGTCGATGGGTTGTGCCTGTGAAGGTTAGTAACAGGAAGTACTGGAGTGAAACTCCATTAAACTATCCGCGTGATTCTTGTGTTGTATGCCATGTTTGGGTGAGTCTGGGTGCAGAAAATGAGCTATGCTGAACCCGCCAAGGGACCACGTGGAATGCTTGCATTATCTCCCCTTTTGAATTGTGCAGCCAGTCCTTAGAGGATAGTGTGGCTATTGTGAGCTGCGATCTCTTAAAAAGGCTTAGTGCTGAACAGGAAAGGTGAACCGACCCGCGCATGTAAATTGGCCATGAGTACTTCGGTATTCGATGATGATTTGGCGACTTGAGCAACGGGGGGTGGCTGATCTGTACCTACGTTATGTCCGACCGACTTGTAGACCTAGTTATTGGTATCGTTTGAGCGCATAATGAGATTCTTAGTCATGCGTGTCATTAAGACTAAATGCTCAATACCATTTGTTTTCGGACCTTGAATGGTGGTGGGACCCTGGTTCGCCGGTACAATAATAATGTGCCATGAGTGCACAGATTATCGGGCCGCGTGGCTGACGGTTGTGATATGTTGCTTGTGCGTGAGTGCGCATAGTTTGAAATATCTGCTTGTGAAAGCTATGCCTGCAGGGAAGGAATATCACTGCCCCAGGAAAGTGGTAGGGTCGTTATAAATAGGTCAGTTGAATGTTGACCGTTACCTTGTTTGCCACCAAAATGGTGGGTTGTCCCTGTGAAGGTGTTGTAGAGCCGAGCGGGAAATAAATGGCTCAAGCCCCTATTGCTGCTACTGCTGCTGGCCCTTGAAGGCTGAGCAAAGGCTTTTGTTATGTTCATGTGTGGCCAGCCTGCGTGCCGATGTTTGTAATCCACACTTGTAAAGCGTAACTGTAAGGCCTTAAGGCCAAACACTTGAGTATGTGTTGTACCTTCCTTCATGTGTATATATAAATGTGGTTCTTTACATATATTGGACATTCATGGTTTGAGTTTAACATTAAAAGCTTCCGCTAGCATGCTCTGTGTTAGGATGCGTACCTATTATTTTATTAACCTGTGACCTTGCCACCTGTTTGTGGCATATAGTGTGGGGCCCCGACCGGACCTTCTATTATATGTTATTTAACGGATGGAGTCGTTACACAATGCTTTTTTAACTTAGACAGATTTAACTACTAGGGCATTGAGTGAATGTCCATCATTCAACTCTTCTGTACTTAGATGGATTTCACTACATCTTCAATATGGCTTTGAGTGACTGGTTATTTGTCTATGATTTTTGGCCTCATTCATTGTGTGAAGTGTACACACTCAACGCATTTATACTTAGGCAATATTCTGCCTCTCCTGAGTATACTAACTTCTATACAGCCAATCCTCTAACACATAAAGCATGTTTGATGACTGAATAAAAGACATCCTACATATATGAACTTAGACAAGTATTAAAAACATGCTTGTGTATATTATTAACTTATGGGTCTTCTTGAAATCTAGGACATTGTGATCAATGAACACAACATGGTACATAAGGTAAATTATTTCTATGATTATAGGTTAGTCCAAGTATCCTTCAAATGCCTATCTGGTCCTTGGACAGTGGATGTTCCAGGCACAGGACTAGAACAAGGAGCAATCTAAAAGATTTAACTCCAGTAAGGAATGGACCCAGAGTCATTTTTTGTGGTTTAGATAGAGGAGTAACTATTGGCTATAGTGTGATCACCAATGGTATAGTCTCCATCACAAAAGTGGCTTATGCGGATGGATTGCAACACAATCTAATTAGCATAAGCCAATTCTATCATATAGGCTATCTCATTGTATTCCACAAGGATAAGTGCCTAATCTGGAGGTCAAGTGACCAAGAGATCATTCTGACAAGCATTAGGAGTGGAAATATATATTGTCTTAACTTTCTATGTCTAGATTCTGACTCTCCAGTGTACTAAGTAGCAAATGAGAAAGACTCATATTGTGTGCAATAGCATCAGAGGCTTGCTCACTTGAACAATAAGGCTATCATCAAGCACTTCAGTGAAGGGTTGGTCTGAAATGGACCCAACTTGAAATGCATAAAAGAGAGCATTTGTTCTACATGCCAAAAGGGAAGCACACAAAGGCTTCCATTAAAAGCATTGAGTCCAAGGATTCTGAGAGGTGTCTTTACCTCCTGCGTATGGATTTATTTGGTCCTATGTAAATTCATAGTCTAGGTAGGAAAGTCTATACCTTGTTAATTATTGATGACTATTCCAGATTTGTCTGGGTGTTCTTTCTTAAGAAAAAGTCAGAGACCTTAGATAACTTTGTGACTTTTGTCAAGCAGATTTAAAATGAAAAGGGATGCACTGTGGTCAAAATCTGAAGTAACCATAGCACCGAGTTTCAGTCGGAAATCATGATAGAATTTCATAAAGAACAAGGTTTATTTTAGGAATTTTCTTCTCCAAAAATACCTCAGCAAAATGGCATTGCTGAGAGAAAGAAAAGAACTCTCAAAGAGGTTGGGAGGACTTTGCTAAGTGGCACTTCTATCCCATAATATTAATGGGTTTAGGCAGTGAACACATCCTTTCATGTCAAGAATAGGACCTCTATCAACAAGTATTAGAATAAGACTCCATATGAGCTTATAAAGGCAGAAAACAAAATCTAACCTATTTTAAAAAATTTGGAAGCAAGTTTTTTGTATTGAACAATGGGAATTCCTACCTAATCAAGGGGTTGATGACATGATTAATGTTGTAGTGCCTAAGAAAGAAGAGTCAATTCATGTTGTTGATATTCTGGACCACTAAAATATACAAGCTGCAAAGATCCATTTATGGATTACAACAGGCTTCTCGAAGTTAGAATCTTCATTTTGATGAAAGGATCAAAGAGTTTGGTTTTATCAAGAATAAGAATGAACTTTGTGTTTACAAGAGGATTAGTGGGAGCATTATTGTCTTCTAGATATTGTATATAGATGACATACTGCTGATCGGGAATGAAAAACAGACCCTAAAAGTTGTTAAGAATAACCTAGGGAATTGCTTTTCTATGAAAGACTTGGGCAAAGCAACTTATATACTTGGTATTAAGATCTATAGAGATAGATCGAATAAGTTGCAGGGTTTGACCTAAAGTATATATATTGAGAAGGTATTAAAACAGTTCAACATGCTTGAGTCCAAGAAAGGATTCTTACCCATGGATCATGGTGTGAGTCTCTCTAAGGACCAGTGTCCTAAATCTTGTGAAGATAAGGACCTCATGAAGTTGATTCCATATGCTTTGGCAATTGGATCAATCATGTATGCAATAATATATACTCAACCCGATGTCTCTTATGCTCTGAGCATGACTAGATATTCCAGACCACGAATTCGAAAGAGGAAGACCGAGACAAGCTAATACCAAAATATAATGACCCCATCCGTTAAATAACATATAATTGAAGGTCCGGTCGGGGCCCCATACTATATGCCACAAACAGGAGGCGAGGTTACAGGTTAATACACAAACAAGTACGCATCCTAACACAGAGCATACTAGTTGAAGATTTTAACGTTAAACTGAACTCAAACCATGAATGTCCACTATATATAAACAACCACATTTATATATACTCACGAAGGAATGTACAACAAATACTCAAGAGTTTTGCCTTAAGGCCTTATAGTTATGCTTTACAAGTATGGATTACAAACATCGGCGCGCAGGCTGGCAACACATGAATATAACAAAAGTATTTGCTCAGCCTTTGAGGGTCAGTAGCAGCAGCAGTAGTAGGGGCTTCAGCCCTCTATTTCCCGCTCGTCTCTCCAGCACCTGCATAGGGACAACCCACAATAATGGTGGCAAACAAATCAACGGTCAGCATTCAACAGACCAATTTATAATGACCCTACCTCTTTCCTGGGGCAGCGGTATTCCTTCCCTGCAGGCATAGCATTTCACAAGCAGATATATCATACAATATGCACTCACACACAATCAACCTATCACAATCGTTGGCCACGCGACCCGACGATCCGTGCACTCAGGGCACATTCTTGGTGTACCAGCGAACCAAGGTCCCACCACCATTCAAGGTCTGAAACCTAACGGTATTGAGCATTCAGTCTTAATGGCGCGTAGGCCTAAGACTCTCATTATGCGCTCCAACGAGATCAATAACTAGGTCTACCAGTCGGTCAGATATAACGCGGTCCGGTTCATCCAATCTCGTTGCTCAAATCGTCCAAAATGACGCGGGTCAGCTTTCCCCTTATCCGTTCAGCACGAAGCTTTCAAGAGCTCGCAGCTCACAATATCCACACTATCCACCAAGGACTGGCTTCATAATCCAAAAAGGGAGTTAGTGCAAGCGTTCCTCACGGTCACTTGGCGGGTTCAGCAGAACTCTCTTTCTCCACCCAAACTCAACCCAAACATAGCATACAGCACAAGAATCACGAGGGTATTTTCCTGAAATTCCACTCCAGTACTTCCTGTTACTACCCTTCACAGGCACAACCCCTCGACTCCACAACATACACGTTTATACTCGGAGACTTCTCCGGTGCGTAAAATGAAACATAACCAATCAAGACCAACCTGTCCAGATGGGCTCCACACAGCATGCCTATTCTGTACTACACATTTCCGGATCTATATGCAAGACTGGGGATTTCAAGAATCAACCCAAGGAAATCCATCAAAAGCCACCCTTTTGTGGGGAAATCCATGCACATGCCAAAGAAGGACTTCTCATGTCAAGGGAAGAAAGATCGTTACCCTTGACGATCTCTTTGGAGCCATAAAAATCTAGCCAGTTGGAAAGTACCGCAGCTGCCTTGCCTTTACAAATCTGGACTCGGCTCACAATTCTGAATGTTGAAGCTCCACCGGCAGCCGGATCTCTTCTCCTCTTCCTTCTCCTTTCTCTCCCTTCTCTCAATCTCTTTAAGAAAGATAATAGCCAAGAAGAATGAGAATTATCTTCTCAATCCTTGGTCTTAACTCAGTAGGGAGGAGCTTGGACCATTGGATCCCAAATGAAGGAAATGAACAGCCACAAATTGCCATGAAATAACTTTTCCTGGGCCGAATACTGCTTGTGACACGCCCGTATCACAGGACCTATACCTTAAGCGGCACACAAACTGACTTATCCAGAAAAGGATTTGGCCCTGTGACACGCCCGTGTCACAGGCTGTGCACCTAGACACAGCTTCGAACACGCATGTGTCCAGCCCGTGTTAAATAGGCCTCACAAACCTGGACAAAACACTAGGAGGACACGGCCTCTGACACGCCCGTGTCGCAGGCCGTGTACCCTCTCGACAAACGTTGAGAGCATTTCGTCGAGTACTCGAGACAACACAGAGAAGGACACAACGTGGGACATGCCCGTGTCCCAGGCCGTGTGCCTCACTCGAGACACACTCGAGACCCAAATCACACTCGAGTAAACAGAGCAGGACACGACTTGGGACACACCCGTTTCCCAGGCCATGTTACCCTCTCGACAAATGTCGAGTGCATTTCTTCGAGCACTCGACAGGCTGTGTGTCAACTCGACAACACAGAGCAGGACACAACTTGGGACACGCCCGTGTCCCATGCCATGTTGCCGAGTCTGAACTCAATTTTGAGATTTGGGGTGTTACAACCGTCTCCTCCATACAAGAAATTTCGTCCTGAAATTTGCACATAGTAAGGAAAACACCAATTAAGATGTTATAACTTCACAAAAGGTTGATACAACTTGACACGCACTGTACAACAGTTTAAACAAATAGCTCGGGAAATTCAGCCTGCGTGGTCTGCTCTCGCTCCCATGTAAGCTCTTCACGGCCACAGTTGTCCCATCGGACCTTGACCTTCTCGATTATCTTATTCCGCAACTGTTTATCGGCTCTATCCTCAATCTGAATGTGCCTAACCTTCGTTGTTAGCCCAAATTTGATCGGTACACGATCATTTGCAATCACTTGAGCTGGATCTTTCATGGCTTTTCGAAGCACTGATATGTGGAACACATCATGCAATCCACTCAATTCTGCCAAAAGAGCTAGCTGATAGGCAGCTTCCCCAACTCGCTCCACCACTTCAAACAGACCAAGATATCTCGGACTTAATTTTTTCAGATGTTGAATCCTTAAAACACCTTTGAAGGGTTTGATCTTCAAATAGACCCAATCGCCCACCACAAACTCAACATTTCGGTGCTTGGCGTTATAGTATTTGGCTTGTCTATCTTTGGTTATCAGTAGCTTCTCCCGAATAGAGCTATCGTTGAATTAGCTTCCTCTACTTCTTTATGCTCATATAGTTTAGATTCGCCTGTTTCCGCCCAAGCTAACGGTGTATGGCATTTCCGGCTATACGAAGATTCAAACGGATCCATACTTATGCTCGTTTGGTAGCTATTATTATATGCAAACTCTCACTCCCATGTTAGATCCTCACGGCCATAGTTGTCCCATCGGACCTTGACCATCCTGATTATCTTGCTCCATAACTGTTTATCGGCCCTATCCTCGATCTGAATGGGCCTAACCTTCGTCGTTAGCCCAAATTCGACCGGTACACGATCATTTGCAATCACATGAGCTGGATCTTTCATGGCTTTGTGAAGCACTGAGATGTGGAACACATCATGCAATCCACTCAATTCTGCAGAAAGAGCTAGCCGATAGACAGCTTCCCCAACACGCTCCACCACTTCAAATGGACCAAGATATCTCGGACTTAACTTTTTCAGATGCCGAATCCTGGACACACATTTGAAGGGTTTGATCTTCAAATAGACCCAATCGCCCAACGCAAACTTAACATTTCGGTTCTTAGCGTTATAGTATTTGTCTTGTCTATCTTGGGCTATCAGTAGCCTCTCCCAAATATAGTGTATCGTCGAATTAGCTTCTTCGACTTCTTTATGCCCATATAGTTTAGATTCGCCTGTTTTCGCCCAAGCTAATAGCGTATGGCATTTCCGACCTTAACACGCTTCAAACGGTGCCATACTGATACTCGCTTGGTTGCCATTTTTATAGGCAAACCTGCCATATAGAGGTGATCTTCCCACCTATTTCCAAAATCCAAGGCGCACATTCAGAGCATGTCCTCTATCGTTCTGTTGGTCCTCTCAATTTGGCAATCAGTTTGGGGATGAAAGGTCGTACTGAATGTTAACTTTGTGCCAAACAGCCGATGTATTGGCCTCCAATCATTTGACTAAAGCGTCCATCACGATCACTTACGATGCTACGGGGAACACTGTGCAATCGTACGATTTGCTCAACATAAATCTTCGCCAAGACATCCACTGAATCGTCCCTCTTGTTCGGTAGGAAGTGAACCACTTTAGTAAATCGTTCTACGATCACCTAAACTGAATCGTTCCCGCGTTGAGATCTCGGCAACACGTGCACGAAATTCATCGAAATATAATCAAACATCCATTCCGGAATAGGTAACGACTTAAGGAAACCTCCGGGCTTCTGGCATTCCGCTTTCACCAAGGCACATTGTTGACATTTAGCCACATAATGTGCAATGTCTTTCTTTAACCCTAGCCACCAGAACAACTTTTTCAAGTCCTTGTACATCTTTGTGCTCCCTGGGTGAATTGAGTATTTTATAAAGTTAGCCTCATACATCAGTTCTTCCCTCAACTTACCCATACTTGGTACGAACAAATGACCCTCTTTCCTTAAAAGTTCGTCATCCCAAGAGATTGGTCATTTGAACCATCCTTTGCATAGCGTTGGAGACTTTCATCAAGTTCCGTTGCTCGCCAAACCCTGTCCGCAAGGTCATACTGTACCTCCGTCCAGTTCAAGCATGCATCGGCTGTGGAATTCTTGTCAACACAAGAACTCTCTAATACTTCCAACTCCTGGATCAAACGCTCATTATGCATCCACAACCAATTCGCACTTACCGCAGTCCTACGACTCAAGGCATCTGCGACCACGTTTCCCTTCCCGGGAGTATAATGAATATCAAAGGTGTAGACCCCGAGGAACTCCATCCACCTCCGTAGTCGCATATTGAGATTCTTCTGATCCATTAGGTATTTTAGGCTCTTATGATCTGTAAAGATATCCACTTTTACGCCATATAAATAGTGCCGCCATAATTTAAGTGCAAAGATCACCGCCGCCAACTCCAAGTCGTGGTCGGGATAATTCCGCTCATGCACTTTCAACCGGTGTGAGCCATAAGCATTTACCTTTCCAAACTGAAAAAGAACGCAGCCTAAGCCTCTTCCTGAAGCATCACTATAAATCTCATAGCCGTCTGTACCACATGGCGATGTCAAAACAGGCGTCGTGGTCAAACGACTCTTTAGCTCTTCAAAAGCTTGTGCGCACTTCGATGTCCAAACGAACTTCTGATCTTTCCTCTTTAATGTGGTAAGAGGCAAAGCGATCTGTGAGAAGTTTTCTACAAAATGTCTGTAGTAACCTGCCTGTCCAAGGAAACTCCTGACTTCGGCCATCGAAGACAACACTGGCCACTCTCGTATGGCACTTATCTTTAACGGATCCACCGCAATGCCCTCTCCTCTTACCACGTGGCCAAGAAAATCCACTGACGACAGCCAAAACTCACACTTTGAGAACTTGGCATAGAGCTTATTTCTCCACAGGGTATGCAACACCAACCGTAAAAGGTTCGCATGATCAGTTTCAGATTGAGAGTACACCAAGATATCATCAATGAATACGGTCACTAACAGATCCAAGTACTCTCGGAACATTCGTTGTATTAGATCCATGAACACTGATGACACATTACATAGCCCAAACGGCATTACAGTGAACTCATAATAATCGTAGCTTGTTCCAACGCTATCTTGGGAATGTCACCTTCCTGAATCCTCAATTGGTAATATCCAGATTTTAAATCCAATTTAAAATAGATGGTTGATCTCATTAGCTAATCAAACAAGTCATCTATCCGTGGAATTTGATACTTGTTTTTCTCTATCAGCTTATTCAATTCATGATAATCAATACACAACCGTAAGCTACCGTCCTTCTTTTTCACAAACAGAATAGGTGCGCTCCAAGGTGACATACTTGAGCGTATATAACCCTATTCCAGCAACTCTTGCAATTGAACTTTCATCTCTGCCATTTCCTTTGGCGCTACGCGATATGGAGAGCGGGCCACTGGTTTCACACCTATCACCAACTCAATAGTGAAGTCGATCTTCCGCTAGGGTGGTAACCTAGGAAGATCTTTAGGAAACACATCAGCAAACTCCGACACAATCGGAACATAATTCACACTATCCTTTGGCTCAACAGACTGAATAAGCGTGAAGAATAACTCCGCGCCCTTTCGAACAGCATTGACGACTTGGAGAGCAGACATCAAGGTCCCGCCTACTCCTCGCATACCAGCGAACTTAGTCTCAAGCTCGGTATTCTGACCCTGTGTGATCTCCTTTGAATTTCAATCAATAAAGGCGCGCTGCTCTGAGAGCCAGTCCATACCAAAGATCAAATCAAATTCTGATATCGGTAGCACAGATGCGCTCAAGAAGAAATCCCGACTTCCTATTTGAACTTCCACATCGCAAGCCCTATCCGCAAGCATCACACATCCATTTCGTACCAACACCTTTACGCTATCTGTCGTCACATGACTAGGTACTCCAATTCGAGCTATGAAGTCCTTAGACAGAAATGTAAGCGAGGCACCCGTATCAAACAGTGCTCTCGTCGAATTGTTCCGAATTAGGATGAATCCTAAGAAAAACACATCATACACATGCTACACACAAGGTATGCAATATAAAAGCAATCAATATCTTAACGCGTACCTGTGACGATGTCACTTTGCTTTATGGCCTATTGTTGTCCAAGATTATATACTCGGGGTTGCGCCTGGGATGCAGAGGACTCCACCATAGCTTTTCCCTTCTCAGCATAAGATGCTCCCGTCTTCTTTTCCACCTTTTGCGGACCAACCCAACAGTCACGGGCTATATGTCCCATTTTGCCACATGCAAAGCAGGTACGAGACTCTTGCCTTGTCATTGCTCCCGACGCAACTGAAGAAGGAGCCTGTCTAGAAGATTTGGATCTCTTACTCAACTTCTTTTGGAAGTTTGATTTTCCAGGATGGGGCACTTTGAACTCAGACTTCTTCATAGCCAAGTCCCTCTTTCCTTGCACCCATTTTATATCATTCTTCAGCGCACAAGAAGTATCAACCAACGCCTGAAATCATTGGTTCACCAAACTCGAGAGTAGGAAACTCAACTCATCCTGCAACCCTTCCTAGAACCTATTGGTTTTTCATTATTCATCAGCGAAGATAGACCCCGCATAATGGCCCAACATTATAAACTCATGCAAGTAAGTATCAACACTACTTTATCCTTGCGTTAGACATTTGAACTTATTTTCCGTGGCGATGCATTTTACCGTTGGTAGGTGTTTGCCAAAAATAGTCGCAAAAACTCCTCGATCGAGACTTGTGTTAATCTCCTGCCTGCTAGGTGATGCAACTCTATCTCGTCCCACCATAGCCGAGCCTCTCCTTCCAACAAGAAGGTGGCCAAGGTGACCTTCTGATCTTCCTCCACCCTTATCGCCGTCAATATTCGCTTGACGTGCGACAACCAATCCTCCGCCTGTGCTGGGAATCCCACACCAGTAAACGTCGGAGGATTGAAGCTCATAAAATGCTTCAACTACTGCTCATCTGCTCGAGGATCAATAGCCTCAACAGGTTCTGGTCTTACACCAACCCGTTCTGGCACCACTGTCGGCTGCGCTTGCCCAATAGGCTATGCATGAATCATGACAAATAGCGCCTCAGCAATTAAGCGAACTGTTTCCGCAGAAGGAGGAGGTATGGGCACCTCAGTTGGTGCCGCACTCTAATCAGAACACTAGGGCTCAGACTGCCCGACACCACTACGAGTCACTTATAGGTGAACAAGACACACTTTAGCGACCTTGCACAAGCAATCACAACAATATAGGAACGCTTAGGTTCCTCAAACAGGAGTGTTTGCATTAATTAGTTGACATTCTAGAGTTCATTAATCTGAAAGCGGGTCGCACTGACACGTTCTCTCCACCCCACAAAATAATTCGACCATGAATTTGAAAGAGGAAGACCGAGACAAGCTAATACAAAAATGTAACGACCCCATCCGTTAAATAACATAAAATAGAAGGTCCGGCCGGGGCCCCACACTATATGCCACAATCAGGCGGCGAAGTTACAGGTTCATACCAAAACAGGTACGCATCTTAACACAGCATACTAGCGGAAGATTTTAACGTTAAACTGAACTCAAACCATGAATGTCCACTATAGATAAACAACCACATTTATATATACTCATGAAGGAATGTACAGCAAATACTCAAGAATTTGGCCTTAAGGCCTTATAGTTACGTTTTACAAGTGTGGATTACAAACATCGGCACACAGGCTGGCCACACATGAAAATAACAAAAGTCTTTGCTAAGCCTTCGAGCGCCAATAGCAGTAGCAGCTGGGGCTTAAGCCCTATATTTCTCGCTCGGCTCTCCAGCACCTGCACAGGAACAAACCACCAGAATGGTGGCAAACAAAGCAACGGTCAGCATTCAGCTGACCAATTTATAACGACCCTACCCCTTGCCCGAGGTAGTGGTATTCCTTCCCTGCAGACATAGCATTTCACAAGCAGATATATCATACAATGTGCACTCATTCACAATCAACATATCACAATCATTAGCCACACGGCCCAACGATCCGTGCACTTAGGGCACATTCTTAGTGTACCGGCGAACCAGGGTCCCACCACCGTTTAAGGTCCGAAACCCAACAGTATTGAGCATTCAGTATTAATGGCACGCAGGCCTAAGACTCGCATTATGCGCTCCAACGAGACCAATAACTAGGTCTACCAGTCAGTAAGAAAAAATGCAGTCTGGTTCAGCCAATCCCATTACTCAAATCATCCAAAATGACACGGGTCAGCTTTCCCCTTATCCGTTCGGCACGAAGCCTTCTAGAGCTCGTAGCTCACAATAACCACACTGTCCACCAAGGACTGACTTTATAATCCAAAAAGGGAGTTAGTGCCAGCGTTCCTTGCAGTCGCTTGGAAGGTTCAGCAGAACTCTCTTTCTGCACCCAAACTCAACCCAAACATAGCATATAACACAAGAATCACGGGGGTATTTTCCTGAAATTCCACTCAAGTACTTCCTATTACTACCCTTCACATGCACAACCCCTCGACTCCACAACATACACATTTATATGCGGAGTCTTCCCTAGTGCGCAAAATGCAACATCACCAATCCTGACCAACCTATCCAGATGGGCTTCATACAGCATGCTTATTCCGTACTACACATTTCTTGATCTATATGCAAGACTGGGGGTTTCAAGAATCAGTCCAAGGAAATCACTCAAAAGCCACCCTTTGGGTGGGGAAATCCATGCACATGCCAAAGAATGACTTCACATGTCCAAGGAAGAAAGATCATTACCCTTGACGATCTCTTTGGAGCCATGGAAATCTAGCTGGTTAGAAAGCACCGCAGCGGCCTTGCCTCAACAAATCTGGACTCGGCTCGCAATTCCGAACGCTGAAGCTCCACGGGCGTCCGGCTTAATTCTCCTCTTCTTTCTCTTGCTCTCCCTTCTCTCTATCTCTTTTATAAAGAGAATAACCAAGATGAATGAGAATTATCTTCTCAATCCTTGGTCTTACCTCAGCAGGGAGGAGCTTGGACCATTGGATCCCAGATGAAGGAAATGAACGGCCACAAATTGCCCTGAAATTACTTTTCCTAGGCCGAACACGGCTTATGGCACGCCCGTGTCACAGGCCATGTACCTTAAGCGACACACAAACTAACATATCCAGAACTGACACTTCCCTGTGACACGCCCGTGTCATAGGCCGTGTGCCTAGACACGGCTTCGGACACGCCCTTGTCCAGCCCATGTTCAATAGGCCTCACAAACCTGGCCAAAACTCGAGTAAATCACGGCCTCTGACACTCCCGTGTCGCATGCAGTGTACCCTCTCGACAAACATCGAGAGCATTTCGTCGAGTACTCGAGACAATATAGAGAAGGATATGGCTTGGGACACACCCATGTCTCAGGTCGTGTGCCTCACTCGTGACGCACTCGAGACCCAAATCACACTCGAGTAGACAGAGCAGGACACGTCTTGGGTCATGCCCGTGTCCCAGTCCATATTGCCTTCTCGATAAACGTTGAGTGTATTTCGTCGAGCACTCGACAAGTTGTGTGTCAACTCGACAACATAGAGCAGGACACGGCTTGGGACACGCCCATGTCCCAGGCCGTGTTGCCCAGGCTGAACTCAATTTTGGGATTTGGGGTGTTATAGAGAGGAAGAGCTCGTTGTAAAGGGTTACGTGGATGCTAGTTTCCAAACTAATAGGGATGACGCAAAGTCTAAGTCATGGTTTATATTTTGCCTAAATGGAGGAGATGTTAGCTGAAAGAGTTCCAAGCAGGAGATAGTTGTTGATTCTATAACTGAGGCTTAGTATATTGCTGCTGTAAATACGCGAAGGAGGTTGTATGTATTTGGAAGTTCATCGGCAAGCTAGATGTAGTTCATAGCATTGTTAGTCTCGTAGTTCTTTACTATGACAACAATGGTGCAATTGCACTTGCTTTAGAATGTAGATCTCATCATCGCTCCAAGCACATACTTTGGTGGTTCCATCTTATTCGTGAGATTGTCGATCGAGGAGATGTGAACATTTGTAGAGTGCCGACTCAAGAAAATATTGCATATCCACTAACAAAGCCTCTCGTACAGAGAAAGCATGATGGTCATGTTAGATAAATGGGTATTAGATACCAGAATGATCAACTCTAGTAGGAGTCTTATGGGTTGTATGTTTGTCGGTTGTAATAATTCATTTGATGAATACAGTACTATACATTTCAATTTTATATTTATGGCAAGTTCTTTTATTGTGTAAATTTATTCTATTGTGACAGATTAATTTAACGTAATAAATTCTGTTAGAATGATTGCTTCTATAGGAGTCAAATGGTGACTTGAATGTGAGAGCCTATATTCTTAGAAGCTTCATTCTTAAATGGTCCCTGGTCGGCGTGTCATCTTAGAAGCTAATGGAGATGATGATACATTAATACTAGCATATACGTTGAATGATAACCGGTTCTCACAGGTTAGGATATTTTGTGATATTAAGTCATCACATGGGTACTTGTTGATGAAAAAGTTGTATTGTAAAGACCCACCATGAGAATACTTTGTGGATTGTAATATGAACGTATCACAAGTATGGCTCAAGTGGAAATTGTGTTTGTGGTCCTTTGACCTAGTCATAGTATTCATCAAATGAGGAAGAGCATGCTTTGACGCTATCAAAAGTCTTCCTTTAGAAAGGTTGACGATAAAGTTGGTTATTGGGTACGTTATGAATCATTTGGGTTTTGCGTGTGGATAGAAATGGGATTTGTCCTCGAATATGATAAGAGTTTCATCCATGGGCCCCTTGATGGAATGGGACTAAGAAATACATGGTCATGCTTGGTTGAGTGAATATATGAAATTGGACTCACTGATTTCTGGAAGTCCATTCTAGATAAGGAAACTAGGATTGAACAATTATAAGGGTGACACGGTCTATGCCTCTTGTTCTATCCGGATGTAAGGGACGAAGGGGCATGACAACACTGATACATTGGTCACAATGGCTCTTGAGTTTTAAACTATTATTGTTAGGGAAGCAATGATGTATTGCTAGATGCCGCTCATGGTTTGTGAAGCTTTTTTTTGATACTTTCAAAATCAAGTGGGAGACTGTTGGTGTTACCATTGTGATCTAAAAGTGATCAAGCATGTAGTCTCACTGCCAACGTAATATGGGCCTACAGGGTCGCACATAATAGCGTTTGGAGAAATTGGAGGAATGGATTATGTTGGTCTTACTCATATATGATGAATGAAAAACTAAGTAGTGCCAGGCATTGAGTGTGTTGATTCCACTCAGTCAAGCGTTGAGTGCATCGATACCACTCGACCCTTTGTCGCGTCAAGTGTTGTTTCGTCGAGTTAAGCGTTGAGTGCATCGAGACCACTCGACGCTTCAGTGAGTCAAGAGTTTATTCATCGAGTGATGGAGTTAGGTATGTCGAGACCACTCGACGCTTCGTCGATTAAAATGTTGATTCATCGAGTGCTGGCATTGAGTGTGTCGAGACCACTCGATGCTTAGTCGATTCAAGTATTGACTCGTAGAGTTAGGCATTGAGTGCTTCAATACCCCTCGACGCTTCGTTAAGTCAAATGTTGATTTGTCGAGTTATGGGTGGATTGCCTTGAGTTCACTCGATGATTCTTTGAGTAAAATATTGATTCGTCAAGTCATGTGCTGAGGCCGCTACTAGGCATTGAGTGTATTATGACCACTCGATGATTCGTTGAGTCAAGTGTTGATTCGTTGAAATAACTTACATATATTACGGGTCTTCCAATAGCGATGACTTTCTGTTGTTTACTCCTTTTGGCATAAATAGAAGATGTCTTAGGTTTTATGCGGGTGTGCTGAGCCATGCCAAAACCTAGAAGCGAAAGAGCGTGAAACCCGAGAGGTAATGGGCCGATAAAAATCATTTCTGAAATTCCCAATCCTATCATCGTCGCTCAGCACATTTCCTGCGCCCGTCATCGCCGCCTCTTCTGGAGCAGATCTAGCAGTCCGTGAAGATGCATAGTGCTTTCCTCCAACCTAGATCTTGTATAACAAGAGTCTTAGGGTTCTCCAGTTTGTGTGGATCACATGTAGAGGCATGGATACAGTTCTATGCTCGGAACTCCAACCGTTAGTGTCCCCCGGATTTCTTTGAGCATCTCGATTAAGTAGTGACTCAATCTCGCAAAGGTAAAATTTATTTACAACACAATACTTCTTGATCAATATTCATCGCAAGATCTATTTCTTTTGGGGTTTTCTTGTTTACTTATTCCGCTCTGCACAACTTTTATGATGTATAGAAAAACCCAACAGTGGTATCAGAGCCAAGTTGAACGATGATCATTATTTCAAAAGTTGCTAAATCTATTGCGTGCAGGTCTAGAAAATTAGAAGTGTTCTAAATGCCCAAATCTATTCTTGGAACCCCGCCAAGAATGCATGTGATTTCTTTGTGATATCCTTGTTTCTCCTTAATAGTAATTATCCCTCTTGTTGGTTTGAGAAACCAAGTGTGTTAGATTTTGAAACTCACATAGAGAGACAAGATTGTCTACTGTGTAAGTGGAGTTAGTGTTGCTCATGTTCAATGCATGTAAATCTTAAGATTTAGAAGGGTTCTTGATGTTCATATTTAGCTCAGTTCGTCAAGTGTTGATGATTTTTCTTTGTGCACATCTGGGATGTATTTGGATTATGTATGCTATAAATTTGTCTTATGGATGTACACATTGGTTAATTGTTAACTATGATTAACTGTTAATCAATTATCTTAAAATCTCTTAAGTAATATTAAGTAGTCAGATGCCTTTCGATGGATGACACTCTTCATGCCTCGATCGATGAAGTGTGGGCTTGCCAAAGCAAGGTGCATTAATCTATCTTGGTAAGGGTGCGAGCGGATAATTGTGATATTCCACTGTCAACATCGGGTCAAGCTTAATTGGGTGACCTCAAAGGTTAAGTGCCCAGAGGCATAGGGTTGGCATGCACAATATGATGGATGCGAATAAAGAGTTATTCACCAACCATATAAGAGTTTTATAATGATGCAATCGGCTAGTGTTTCCGGCCTAAATAACTACATTATGAGAGAAAATCCAAAGCTGACTCATGGTGTTGGTGAAATACGGATCTTTTCCACTAAGAGAGTAGCTCGCATAAACTCTCCGAATTGATATAGAGGGTTTTCAGTTTGATTAAAATAGTGGGAGTAATTTTAATTAAAGTCCTTATTGAAATAAAAATGTATTTTGAAATGTAGTACTAAGTTTTTCTTTGCTTAAATACTTATAGAATTTCCGTGTCATGTGGATCTCACTCCACCTTGTCCCTCAGAACTATCCTTAAGAAGGAAAAACTGAGTGGGAGAAATTATTTGGACTGGTACAGGAACCTGAGAATTGTTCTCAGGCAAGAGTGTAAGCTCAATGTCTGGGAAAAGTATTCCCCGGAATATCCAATCGGGAATGTGTTCCGAGCTGATAAAGATGCTTTTAAAAAGTATCAAGATGACTTCTTGGATGTCGAATGCCTCATGCTCGCCAGCATGAACTCTGAGCTTCAGAAGCAATATAAGAACATTGATTGTAAGGAGATTAACATGCACCTTAAAAAAATTCGAGGGAAAGCTCGGCAAGAGAGGTTTGACATCACCATGGCATTATTTCAGTGTAAGATGGGAGCTCGAGACCCAGTAGGGACTTACGTACTTGGGTATATAGAGAAACCTTAAAGACTAGGTTTTCCTCTAAGCCAAGAGTTGGTTTTATACATGATCCTGTAATCGTTGCAAGACAGTTACGAGCAGTTTGTCTTTAATTACAATATGAATGAAATTAACAAGACACTACACGAGCTCCTAGGCATGTTAAGAACCGCCGAGATCAATATAAAGAAGGCCAAGCCAGCTAGCCCCATACAGATGGTACATAAAGGCAAGGGCAAGGGTTTCAAGAAAACTAAGGTTGGACCTAAGTCTTCTCTTGATCCCAAGTCTTCAGCACTGAAGAAGAAAGGCTTGGTGAAAGAAGTGAAATATCACCATTATGGCAAGGCTGGTTATTGGAGGAGGAACTGTCCTTCTTATATTGAGGTTTTGCAAAAAATGAAGGGAGGTATGATTTCAGCTTCAAGTATTTTTGTTATAGAGATAAACCTTTTTGCTCCTTCATCCTAGGTATTGGATACCAGATATGGTTCGAACATTTATAAAAATGTGCAGGAACTGTGAAGGAGAACAATGCTGAGTAAAGGAGAGGTGGACCTTCGTGTTGGGAATAGTGAAAGAGTTGTTATTGTCATCGTAGGAGTTTACCATCTTTCTTTGCCCAATGGGCTTGTAATAGAACTTGATAATTATTATTATATTCCTTCTATAGTTAGAAACATTATATCCATATCATGTCTTGACATAAAAGGATTTTTCATTTATAATTTAGAGTAATTGTTGTTCAATTTTTATGAATGATGTTTGTTATGGTGTAGCCCAAATGTTTAAATGTTTATACGTTTTGAACTTAGACCATCAGATCTATAATATAGAAAATAGTAAAAGACTAAAAACAAATGACTCAAACCCTATATATCTTTGGCATTGTCGTTTGGACCATATAAATGAGAAACACATATCCAAGCTCCATAAAGATGGACTACTAGACTTATTTGATTATGAATCATTTGAGAGATGTTAATCTTGTTTGTTAGGCAAGATGACTAAATTCGCTTTCACTGGTTTCAATGAGAGGGATGATGATCTCTGGGGTATAATACATAGTAATGTATGTGGACCCATAAGTTCAATGGCTAGAGGTGGGTACTTCTACTTTGTTACATTTACTGATTATTTTAGCAGATTCAGATATGTCTATCTTATGAAGTGCAAATCTGAAACCTTTGAAAAGTTCAAAGAGTTTAAGAATGAAGTAGAGAACCAGCTGGGTAAGAGGGTTAAAGCACTCCGATCTGATCAAGGTGGCGAATTCCTAAGTCATGAGTTTCATGATCATCTAAAAGAGTGTGGTAATGTATCACAGCTCACTCCACCCAGAATACCGCAGTATAATGGTTTTTTTAAGAGGAGGAATCGTACTATGTTAGACATGGTACGATCGATGATGAGTCATGCAGATATTCCTATTTCCTTTTGGGGTTTTGCTGTAGAGACTGTTGCTTTTACACTAAATCGTGCTCCAACTAAATCGGTTCTAAAGACACCATATGAGATATGGACTGGGAAGCGTCCTAGTATGTCTTTCATTAAGATTTTGGGTTGTGAGGCATACGTGAGACCTTAAATGCCAAACAATCTAGAACCCAAGTCGAATAAATGTTATCTTGTGGGGTATCCGAAGGAAACTAAAGGGTACTTTTTCTACCTATCGTCTTAGAGCAAAGTGTTTATCACGAGGACTGTTGTCTTTCTTGAGAAAGAGTTCTTAAGTAAAAAAATAATACCAAGGTAGAACATCAAGAAGTTCAAGAACCACAAACAGTAAATGAACTGGAATTAGAACCTGAGCAAGGACTACAAGATGTTATAGCTAGAGAACTTGCTCAAGAAACACAAGTCCTACATAAATCTGGTAGACCAAGGTTTAATCCTGAGAGATATGGATTTCTCATGTCTCAAATAGGTAATGTATTGTTTATTGATAATAACGATGAGTATTCAACCTACCAAGAGGCTATGTGTGGACCGGACTCCGAGAAGTGTCTTGAGGCCATGAAATTTGAAATGGACTCTATATATGAAAATAAAGTTTGGACCTTGGTGGAATCACCTAAAGGGGTATGACCCATACGATGCAAGTGGGTCTTCAAGAAGAAGACCAACATGGATGGAAATGTACAGACATTCAAGGGGCAACTGGTGGCTAAATATTTCAAGCAAAATCATGGTGTTGACTATGATGAGACCTTTTACCCTGTTTTTATGGTTAAGTCCATCAGAATTCTGCTTTCTATTACTGTGTATTATGATTATGAGATCTGGCAAATGGATGTCAAAACGGCTTTACTAAATGGAAACCTCCTTGAGGAATTGTATATGACACAACCCGAGGGTTTTGTATCTCTATGTGAAGCCACTAAAATATGCAAGCTGCATAAATCCATTTATGTATTAAAACAGGCTTCTCAAAGTTGGAATCTTCATTTTGATGAAAAGATTAAAGAGTTTGGTTTTATCAAAAATGCGGATGAACCGTGTGCTTACAAGAGGATTAGTGGGAGCATTGTTTTCTTCCTGATATTATATATAGATGACATATTGTTGATCGAGAATGACAAACCGACCCTACAAGTTGTTAATAACAATCTAGGGAACTGCTTTTCTATGAAAGTCTTGGGCGAAGCGTCTTATATACTTGGTATTAAGATCTATAGAGATAGATCGAAGAAGTTACAGTGTTTGACCCAAAGTAAGTATATTGAGAATGTGTATAAATGGTTCAGCATGCTTGAGTCCAAGAAAGAATTCTTACCCATGTCTCATGGTGTGAGTCTCTGTAAGGACCGGTATCCTAAATCTTATGAAGATAAGGACCACATGAAGTTGATTCCATATGTTTCGGCAATTGGATCAATCATGTATGCGATGATATGTACTCGCCCCGATGTCTCTTATGCTTTGAGCATGACTAGTATTAGTCTATTCCCGATGATAGTCACTTGATGGTCGTCAAGAATATCCTAAAGTACTTAAGAAGGACTAAGGATACATTCTTGGTATTTGGCGGAGAGAAGAAGCTCATTATAAAGGGTTACACGGATGCTAGCTTCAAAATTGATAGAGATGACTCAAACTCTCAATCAAGGTTTGTCTATTGCCTAAATAAAGGAGCTTTTAGCTAGAAGAGTTCCAAGCAAGAGATAGTTGTTGATTCTACAACTGAGGCCGAGTATATCACGGCAGCAAATGTAGCGAAGGAGGCTGTATTGATTCGGAAGTTCATCAGCGAGATAGATGTTATTCCTAGCATTGTTGGTCCCGTAGTTCTCTATTGTGACAACAATAGTACAATTGCACTTGCTTTGGAACCTAGATATCATCAGAGATCCAAACACATACTTCGGCGGTTCCATCTTATTCGTGAGATTGTCGATCGAGGAGATGTGAACTTTTAAAAAGTGCCGACTGAAGACACTATTGCGGATCCACTGACAAAGCCTCTCGCACAGAGAAAGCATTATGGTCATGTTAGTTCAATGGGTATTAGATACCTGAATGATCAACTCTAAAAGGATTCTTGTGGGTTGTATGTTTGTCAGTTGTAATATTTCATTTGATGAATATAGTACAAAACATTTCAATTTTATATTTATGGCAAGTTCTTTTATTGTGTAAATTTATTTCTATTGTAATAGATTAAATTAACGTAATAAATGTCCTTAGAATGTTTGCTTCCATAGGAGTCAAGTGGTGACTTGAATGTGAGAGCCTATGTTCTTAGAAGCTTCATTCTTAAATGGTCCCTGGTCGGCGTGTCATCTTAGAAGCAAAGAGCGATGATGATACAATAAGAGTAACATGTGCGTTGACTGATGATCGGTTCTTTGAGGTCATGATCTTGTGATATCAAGTCATAAAATGGGTGCTTGTTAGTGAACAAGTTGTACTAGAAAGACTAACCATAAGAATACTTTGTGGATTGTTATATAAACGTGTCATAAGTATGGCTCAAGTTGCAATGGTGTTTGTGGTCCTTTGACTTGAAGTCATAGCATTCATCAAGTGAGGAAGAGCGTGCTTTGATGCTATCAATAGTATTCCTTGAGAAAGGTTGATGACAAAGGTTTTTATTGGGTACGTTAGGAATCATTTGGGTGTTTGCGTGTGGACAGAAATGAGATTTGTCCTCTTATATGACAGGAGTTGTATCCATGGGCCTCTTGATGGAATGGGACTGAGAAATGCATGGTCATGCTTAATTGAGTCAATTTATTATATTAGACTCACTGATTTATGGAAGTCCATTCTAGATCAGGAAACTTGGATTGAACAATTATGAGGGTGACACGGTATATACCTCTAGTTCTATCCGGATGTAAGGGACGAAGGGACATGACAATACTGACACAGTAGTCACAATGGCTCTTAAGTTTTAAACTCTTATTGCTTGGGGATAAATAATGTATTGCTAGATGTCGCTCATTATTTGTGAAGCTTTTGTTTGATACTTTTGAGATCAAGTAGGAGACTGTTGGTGTAACCATTGTGATCTGTAAGTGATCAAGCATGCAGTCTCACTGCCAACGCATTATGAGCCTATAAGGTCGCACATAAAAGCATTTGGAGAAATTGAAGGAATGGATTATGTTGGTCTTACCCATTTGTGATGAGTGAAGGACTAAGCAGTGCCAGGAGTTGAGTGTGTTGTGTCCACTTAGCCAGGCGTTGAGTGCGTCGAGAGCACTCGACGCTTCGTTGAGTAAAGCATTAATTCATCGAGTTAGGCGTTGAGTGCGTTGAGACCACTCGAAGCTTCGTCGATTCAAGTGTTGATTCATCGTATGATGGCATTGAGTGCGTTGAGACTACTCGACGCATCGTCGAGTCAAATGTTGATTCATCGAGTTAGGCGTTTATTGTGTTGAGTCCAATCAATGATTCGTCGAGTCAAATGTTGATTCGTCGAGTCAAGTGCTGAGGCCACAGCCGGGCTTTGAGTGTGTTATGACCACTCGATGATTCGTCGAGGCAAGTGTTGATTTATCGAAATAACTTCCATATTTTACGGGTCTGCTGATAACAATGACTTTCTGTTGTTTATTCCTTTGGGTATAATTAGAAGATGTCATAGGATTTCTGCAGGTGTGCTGAGCCGTGCCAAAACAGAGAAGCGAAAGCATGTGAAACCAGAGAGATAAAGGGCCGACGAAAATAGTTTCTGAAAGTCCCGATCCCGTAGCCGTCGCTCAGCCCGTTTCTGGCTCCCGTCGACTCCGCCTTTTCTTGATCAGATCTAGCAGCCTGTGAAGACGCAGAGTGCTTTCCTATAACCTAAATCTTGTGTGACAAGAGTCTAAGGGTTCTCTCGTTTGTGTAGATCACCTGTAGAGGCGTGGATAAATTTCTATGCTCGGAACTCCAGACTCTAGTGTCCCCCGGATTTCTTGGAGCATCTCTGTTGAGTAGTGACTCAATCTCGCAAAGGTAAATTTTATTTACAGTACTTTACTTCTTGATCAATGCTCATTACAAGATCTATTTCTTTTGGGTTTTTCTTATTTCATTATTCTGCTGCCCACAACTATTGTGACGTATAGAAAAAACCCAACACTTGGCACATTTAAGTTATGCCAAAATTCTATGGCAAAGTGTCCCACCTTACCACAGCACAAGCACTCATGAATATTGTATATCCTCTTCTAAACATCCATATATGTGTGTGATCCATCAGACTTTTTCTATTTAGAGGGGAGTGTAGTAGCCCTCTTACTATTTCTTTCAGCTAGAATTTGGCTGAAGGTTAGCCTTCCAGCAAGATCACTTAGTTTATTCTAACTGATAGCAAAATGTGTCTGCTTTGTAGATGACAAGGTTTTTATGGCATCAGAAATAGCCAAGTGAGGCTTACTTACAGTCTTTCTCACAGCCTTATTCTTTGGTTAAAGACCTTGGGTAGAGACCACTGCATTACCCTTGAGAGTGGGTGCTGGAGCACCAAACACAAATGGTCTATGGTGGGCTATTTGGATTTCTTCATGGGGAGCCTTCAATGCACTCAACCATATGCCCTTTCTTCTTCCATTATAAGTTTCAATGATGCTCTTACATGAAGAACTTCCATTCTTCCAGTGACCATGCATGATGTCATGTTCATACCTGTTAGAAGGGAGAATTACTTTCTGAAAGGAGTTTTGAGGCACTATTGGAGCCTTGCCTTTCCCTTTGGAATGGACGGCTCTAGTATTCCACCTAAACCCCAATCCCCTCTTATTTTTTTGAGAGGTGAATGAGTGAATCAGTGGTAATACTGTCTTTGGCTTGGAAAACTCAGCCACTACCATCCTCTCTTTGAGGAGCTTATCTTCAAGATCCCTAATGATCTTGCTCTTCTGGCTTATGGTGCTTATTTGGATTATAGTCATAGACTTTAGCTGACTAATATCTCTACTCATTTGAGCTAGGAGTGAAGCTGACTTAGATTGCATTGATTTAGTCAAATATAAAGAGATAATCTCGTCAGCCTTCCTTTGTACAAGCTTTTTGCTCTTCTTCAAAGCATCTAGGATAGAACCATATTTTTCAATCAATTGATTGACATCCTCATCATATTTTGATCTATCCTCATCACTAGATGAAGTGGATGCATTAGAATATTTGCCTGTCTAATTAACAGAAGGAGAGTTGGAAAGAGTGTGTGTCTCATCAAGATCAGATTTGTCCTGAGTTTCTTCAGTCATGTCCATGAGGCTGAACTACTCATCATCTTCAAAGTCACTATTAACAGAGAACGGTGGCGCACCTATTTCCATTATGGCAGCAGGAAGATTAGCCTCCTCTTCTATAGAGATAAAACCAATATAGGTCTCTTCTTCTTCTGGTTCTAAAGAATCGGAATCACTTTCTAACAAACAAGACTTCTTCTTGGCCAAGAAGCCCTTGTCTACCTTCTTTTACTTCTGATGGTTTTTATCAACAGACATTCTGTTTTCTTTCCTCTTGTCAGGACAGTCAGTAATCACATGTCTTGACCTATTGTAGTATCAACAAACCACATTTGTCTTAAAGTATTTAGTCTACTTAGAATCATACCTGTCCCTAGAGGGGTCTTTTCTGGACATCTCCATGTTGGCATGTAGCTTTCTAGATCTAGAGCTAGATGAGCCCATGTTCTTCCACTGCCTCCTCCTGGTCAGCATCTTCTTAAACTACTTAGATAACAAGGTAAGTTCTCCATTTGACAGCTAATCTCCTGAAGTGATGGGACCTGAGCTTCTGACTCAATAGCCCTTCTTGGTGGAGGAGTCCTCTCCCTACTCCTTCTTGAGGCTTCCACTTTGAAGGCACCCGACTTCTATTTGTTTAGGGACTTGGAAGCTTCTTCTTCAGCTTTTCTGGAATTTAGCTGAAGCTCATGTGACATCATCTTGCCATGTTGCCCACTTCCCTGATGACATAGGTCTTGATATCCCATTCTTTACTGAGAGATCTCAGGAACTTGTCATTAAACTCATAGTTGTTGAACTGTCTGCCACAAGTGATCAGACTGTTCAAATCTTGAAGAATTTCTCATAATAATCAGCTATAGAATCCTTCTTTCCATGCTTGAAGGCCTCACACTACTAGTTGAGGAAGGATTTTCTATTATCCCTCACTTTCTCTAGTCCCTCTATGTAGACTATCAGTGTGTCCCACATCTCCTTGGCTATTTTATAGTAGACCAAATTCTGAAATATTGAATCTTTTATGACTCTGAAAAATTATGTTTTGTGCCCTCTTATCCATGGTGGCTAGAACCACCTCATCCTTAGTCATCTCTGAATATCTCTTGGGAGTCTGGATGTTGGAATCAAAAGCAAAGACATTCTTGGGAATGAAAGGTCCCTCTTATACTGTAATGTATATCCTATGGTCTAAGGCTTCCATGAATAGCCTCACCCTTTCTTTCCAGATCCCAAAGTTCTTCTTCTACAGATAGGAAGTTTCATAGAACCTAACTCCTTATGGTTCTCACCAGAAGCCATGAAGATATATATGTTTATACTACCCTTGGAGATCTAATTTAAATTGTTAAGTCCTTTTTGAACAACCGTGCTTTGATACTACTTGAAAGTCATTTCTAAGGGTAGTTAAACACCTAGAGAGGGGTGAATAGGTTTGTTTTAAATCTTTAGAAACTTTTCAAGTTAGATCTTGATGGGTTTTTTTGTTAGATGTTAACTTTCAAGATCACGAAAAACACATAAGATTTATAGTGGTTCCCTTATGTATGGCACATCCACTTTCCCCCTTCACCTATCTATTAGTGTGCTAGATTCGGCTAACACCTCCTTTATACTAAGCTGCTTGAGCTTAAACCTCAGATACCATAAGATCTTACAACTCAGATTGAATACCACTCCTATAGCTCATACTGCTTCCAGTCCTACCTCAGATCCACTCCAGGACCCTTCCTCAAATCCACTCCAGGACCCTACAGCTCAGAGTTCACCAACTCCTACAACTCAGAGATCTAGCTGATCTTCTACCTCAAATCTTCTCCAAGATCTTACCTCAGATCTTCTCCAAGATCCTATAGCTCAGAGTTCTACAAATCCTACAACTCAGTCATTATAAATTATGCTTACAACTCAGATCTCAAAAAGATCTAATCGATTTGAATAATGGTTTGAGTGAAATGACTCTAGAGAAAAATCCCTGAGTCCTCTACCTTGACTGTGTTGTGAACAGTCCTTATTCTTCACAGCAATAAAAAAAATATTTCTTCAGAGTTGAATCAGCTTGTACTGCGCAAAACTTATGCAGAGCTCTGCTTCTTCGTCAAGATTGAGAAAGTTTATTGTTCTGTGTTGCAGGCTTGAAGATGAATAGAAAATGGCTTGAGCTCTGATAGTCAACTTTTGCAAAACATAGGGTTTGGAGAAATGGCAAAAGTTCTTTGTAAAAGTCTTGCCAAAAATTCCAGACCAAAGTCTAGTTAAAAGAACCACCAGCTTCCCTTTTTTATCTCGATAACTACAATGGCTATATCTTCCTTTGGTAAGTGGCATGGCCAACTTTAATGGCAGATTCATTCCAGGATATCGCTGCCCAAACAATACGATGACCGTTATCTTTTAGCATGAGATCTGCGTCAATTTGAATTTAAGGATTATACCAGCAGTCATGTCTCAACGCTAGTGGACTTAGAAACTTCTTTCAGATTAACTGCACAGGCATTGAGTGATCCCTTGTAACTCAATAACTTGAAGCAATGAGTGTTGCCTTGTATATAAACACATTTGTACTTTAATTCATATCTTTAGAAGCATTGAGTGATAAGCCTTCACTCAATTCAAAAACACTTAGCTGAATTCTGACTATCTTTAGAGGCATTGAGTGAGCCTTCTTAACTCAACGCTTTAGTCCTTTGATAGCTTATCTGAGAAGGCTCTGAGTGAGTGTCCATCACTCAATGCTTTTGTACTTGGCAGATTTTTTGGATTGACGACATTGAGTGAACGTCCTTCACTCAACACTTTTAAAGTTGACAGCAATTCTGATGAAGGCATTGAGTGATCATCCATCACTCAACGCTTCTAGACTTGGAAGCTTTTATGAAAAGGTGTTGAGTGAAAATCCATCACTCAATGCTTTTTTAACTTAGACAGATTTAACTACTAGGGGGTTGAGTGAATTTCCATCACTCAAATCTTCTATACTTAGATGGATTTCACTACAACTTCACTATGGATTTGAGTGACTGGTTATCTATCGACTCTTTTTGGCCTTATGCATTGAATGAATTGTACTCAAAGCATTTGTACTTAGGCAATATTCTACCTCTCTTGAGTACACTGACTTCTGTCCAGCCAATCCTCTAACACATAGAGCATGTCTAATCACTGATTAATAAACATCCTGTATATATGAACTTAGACAAGTATCAAATACATGCTTTTGTATATTATTGACTTTTGGGCCTTTTTTAAATCTAGTACATTGTGATCAATGGACACGACAGGGTACATAAGGTAAATTATTTGTGTGATTGCAGGTTAGTCCACGTACCCATCAAATGCCTATCTGGTCCTTGGACAGTTGATATTCTAGGAACATGAATGGAACAAGGAGCCATCTAAAAGATTTCACTATAGTGAGGAATGAACCCAGAGTCATTTTTGGTGGTTCAGATGAAGGGTTGGCATAGGCTATCTCATTGTATTCCATAAGGATAAGTGCCAAATCTAGAGGTCAAGTGACCAAGAGATCATTCTAACAGGCACTATGAGTGAAAATATATATTGTCTTAACATTTTATGTCTAGATTCTGACTCTCCAGTGTGCCATGTAGAAAATGAGAAAGACTCCTACTATGTGCAATGGCATAAGAGGCTTGCTCACTTGAACTATAAGGCCATCAACAAGCTCTTAAATGAAGGGTTGGTCAGAAATGGACCCAACTTGAAATGTGCTAAAGAGGGCATTTCTTCTGCATGCCAAAAGGGCAAGCAGACAAAGGCTTCCATTAAAAGCATTGAGTCTAAGGATTCTGAGAGGTGTCTTTACCTCCTATATATGGATTTATTTGGTCCTATGAAAATTCATAGTCTAGGTAGGAAAGTATATACCTTGGTAATTGTTGATTACTATTCTAGATTTGTCTGGGTGTTCTTTATTAAGAAAAAGTCAGATACCTTAGACAACTTTGTGACTTTTATATCAAGCAGATTCAAAATGAAAAGGGATGCACTGTGGTAAAAATCAGAAGTGACCATAGCACCGAGCTTCAGTATGAAAGCATGGCAGAATTCTACAAAGAACAAGGTATATTTAAGGAATTTTTTTTCTCCAAGAATACCTCAGCACAATGGCATTACTGAGAGAAAGAATAGAACTCTCATAGTGACTGGCAGGACTTTACTAAGTGGCACTTCTCTCCCAGAATAGTTCTTGTTTGAGGCAGTGAACATTGCATGTCATGTCAAGAATAGGACCTTTATCAACAAGTATCACAATAAGACTCCCTATAAACTTATGAAAGGCAGAAAACCAAATCTAGCCTATTTCAAAATCTTTGGAAGCAAATGCTTTGTGCTGAATAATGAGAAGTCGTACCTGATAAAGTTTGCTGAAATATTCTATGAGGGTATTTTTGTTGGGTATAGTGACCACAACAAAGCCTATAGGATCTACAACTTGAAAATTCAGGTTGTAGAAGAGTCTATTAATGTTCTGTTTATGGAAACTTCAATGATTAACAATGAGCTGCAAAGCTCTTCTTATGATGTAGGTGTAGAATTAAGAATGGACAAACTAAGTATTGATGACACACTTCAAGTTCAACAAAAAAAAGTGTGCTCATCCCAGAAGAAGATCCAGGTCAAATGCAAAGAGAAGATGAACTTTAGGCCACTGAAGATGAAGTTCAAGAAGCTGAAAAGAGGATGTCAGTAGCCATCAGGCACTTAAGAGACCATCCAAGAGATCTGATCATTGGAGATGCAAGCCAGGGTGAAACCATAAGGAGAAGATATCACAACTTTGCTATGTATTCAAGCATTCTGTCACAGATAGAACCCAAAAAGTTTGAAGAAGCCAACATAGACCCATTCTAGATAGTGGATATGCAAGAAGAGTTGAACCCGTTCAAAAGGTTTAATGTCTGGAAGCTGGTTCCCAGAACTCAAGGACATAACATCATAGGAACCAAATGGATATACAGAAACAAACTAGATGAGAATGTTGTTATAATCAAGAACAAAGCTAGACTAATTGCTAAAGGATACAAGCAAGAGGAAGGTATTGACTTTGATCAAACCTTTGCACCAGTAGCAAGACTTGAATCCATAAGATTATTCCTTGTATATGTTGCTTACAGGGGATTTAAGTTCTACCAAATGGATGTAAAGTCATCTTTCCTGAATGATGACCTAAAAAAGGAGGTCTATGTTGAGCAACTATCAAGTTTTATCAATCCTTCTCTCCCCAACCATGTATTTTGTCGAAGTATGAGACCGGGCGGTCTGGCGGTTTGAGCCTGGCGGGTTGTTGACCGGGCGGTCTGGCGGTTTGTGCCTGGCGGATTGAGGTTGGCGGGTTGATTTCCAGGCTGTCGCCGTATGGTATCCGGCGGTCTGTCGGCTTGTCTCTGGCGGCTTGGAAACCGGCCGGTCTAGCGGTCTCCTACCGCATCTCTCCCTCTTGGTTCTGGTGTTGCCGAGCGGTTAGAACATTGTCTAACCGCGCGGCCTGTTCCGGTCTCTTATTCTAGCTGCCCAGATCTGTTGTATAGCTTTAGTCCCACATTGTTAATTTGTATTCTTCTCTCTCTCCTCCATTCTATAAAAGGGAGGCCATACCTTTGTAAATGATATCTTTTTGGATAATAAAATTTCAATTATTCAAAGTTCCGGCTTGTTTTCTAGTCGTTAGTTCGCTACTTTAACATGGTATCAGAGGGATCGATCTTCTCCTCCTGATTCTGTGCGCCCTGTCCGCGCGGCTTGCCCCTTCTTCTCGCGACCTGTTCTCGCTGTTTGCGCCCTGTCCGCGCGTCCTCCTTCTCCTGCCCTTCTGTCGCTGCGACCTGTCTCCTTGTTCGTCGCGACCTGCTTCTTTATTCGCAGTTTCCGTTCGCGCGGTCTATCTTCTAGCCGTTCGACCTCTTCCCCGTCTTGGACCTGCGGCTTGGTCGTGGCTTCTCTGGCCGCTGGTGTCGAACATCCTGACCGCCGCAGCTCGTCTTCTTTCTATCCGCGCGGCTTATATTCTAACCGCGCGGCCTCTCGCAGTTATCTCCTATGGCCCTTTCTGAGACCTCCACCACCACCACTCCTATCGCCACTCCGGCGCCGCTTCCTACACCCTCTGGCAACCTTGGCACGGTTTCTAAACTTGTTGGCTCCAACTATCCGGATTGGAGCGTCTCCTTCACTTTTCTTCTCCGCTCTCAGCGCAAACGTCATCACCTCACCGATGACCCTCCTCCCTCAGACTCTGCTGAATTTGATGACTGGGATGCCAGTGATGCGCTTGTCCGCACGTGGTTGGCTAACAGCCTCTCCGATGAATGTCTTCCTGTCATACGCCATGATGAGACGGTCAAGACCGCGTGGCTTCACCTTGCTGCTCTCTACTCAAAGGGGGCCCAGACATCCCGCATTTATACTCTCTACGCGGATCTCTTCGCTCGCCCTTCCATGTCTCCTGCTGCGGCTTATCAGCAAGTTCAGGCTCTTGGGGCCGAAATCCTCCAGAATCGCCCCTTCTCCGCGGACTTGGCCGAACAGCACAAACACTTCCAGGAACTCCTGGTTGTTTGTTATCTTCTCCGGCTTCCTGAGTCTTTTGATATGATCCGCCAGCAGATCTTGGGCGAAGCCGAGTCTCCCACCTTGGATGCCACCGCAGCTCGCATCGCCGCGGTTACTTCACTGCTCCAACGTCCTCTATTGTCTTCCCCTCCTCCACCGGACTCCTATGCTCACCAAGTCCAGCGGGGTGGCAATAGTGGTCGCAGCCAATCTGGCATGCGCGGTCCGTCCAGGTTCCTCTGCTCTCACTGTGGTCGTACCGGCCACTCAGTTGACCGCTGCTGGCAAAAACATCCTCATCTTCGTCCCTCCGGTGATACTTCTTCCTCAACCTCCGCCTCCTCTCGGCAGTCTGCTTCTGTGGCCACCACCTCAGGTAGTGCACACGTCGTTACCCAAGGTAAATGGCTCATTGACTCTGGTGCTACAAATCACATGACCGGAAACCCTCACTGCTTCTCTCTCCTAGAGACGCATGCTCGGTTACCCCCGGTTCTCGTTGCGGATGGTTCGCCTTCCCCTGTTCATGGAACGGGCATGGTTCAAGTCACTCCCTCGCTTCGCTTAGCGGACACTCTCTATGTCCCGAAGTTCCCTTGCAATTTACTCTCCGTTACTACTTTATGCAAGCAACTTCAGTGTTCTGTCTTATTTACTCCTACTTCTTGTTGTTTTCAGGACCCGAGAACCCAACGGACGATTGCTACTGGGACTGAGAGCGGCGGCCTCTACTTCCTCGACAATGTTTCCGCTCTGTCCGCCTTCTCTTCCTCGTCTACTGATCTGCTTCAATGGCATCTTCGCCTTGGACATCCTCCTCCTCGGATTCTGCATCAGCTTCTTCCCCACTTACCTCAACCCAGTCCTCCGCTCAACTGCGATGCGTGTCAGCTTGGCAAGCATCACCGTTCCTCCTTCCCGCAGAAGCAAGGCCGTGGTTCCTCCCGCCCTTTTGATCTCATTCATTCTGATATCTGGGGTCCTGCTCCTACTCCCACCGTTGGTCGGGGTAGTTTTTACTTTGTAACTTTTATTGATGATTTCTCCAGATGTACCTGGGTGTATCTATTAAAAGATCGCTCTGAACTCTTATCTGTATGGCAATCTTTTTATCATATGATTAAAACTCAGTTTGCTATTTCTATTAAAGTATTGCGCTCTGATAATGCTAAGGAATATCTCAGTCATGAGTTTTCATCTTTTTGTATGCAACATGGTCTTATTCATCAGACCAGCTGTGTTTACACCTCCCAGCAAAATGGGGTGGCGGAACGTAAAAATCGCCATCTCCTCGATATCGCTCGCACTCTGATGACACAGATGCAGGTGCCTCGCTCCTATTGGGGCTATGCTGTTCTTCTTGCCTGCTATCTCATCAATCGCATTCCCTCTTCTGTTCTTCACGGCAAGACCCCCTTCTCCATTCTCTACCCAACCAAGGAACCCTTTCCTCTTCCTCTCCGTATCTTTGGGTGTACGGCCTTCGTGCATGCTCCGTCTGCTACTCGCGACAAGCTTTCCCCCCGCTCCACCAAATGTGTCTTTTTGGGTTACTCGACAACTCAAAAAGGCTACTGTTGCTTTGATCCTATTCTGCGCAAACAGTTTGTTTCCGCAGACGTCACCTTCTTTGAAAATGCTTCCTACTTTTCTTTCCCATCTTCACCTCCTCCTGCTGTCTCTGACTCTCCACCATCTCTCTGTGAGCCTTCCACACAGGTCGACGTCTCCCCTCCTATGTCGTCTCCTCCTCCGTCTCCTCCTCTCCCTATTATCTCCCCTCCTTCGTCTCCGCAGCCGTCTCTCTCTAGTCCCGGGCCAGCTTTCTCTGCCACGGATGCTCCGGTCCCTGAGGCACAAGACGACCTGGATCGTCCCATTGCCCTTCGCAAAGGGGTGCGGGCGTGTACCCAACACCCGCTTGCGGCTGTTGTTTCCTATGATCGGCTTACTCCCTCCCGCAGGTGCTTTGCTTTGGCCATCTCGGCTACTACCACTCCCCGCACTTACCAGGAGGCTCTTGTTATTCCTCATTGGAAATCTGCCATGGATGAGGAAATTGCCACTCTTACTGAAAGAGGTACCTGGAACCTTGTTCCTCCACCGATCGGTACTGATGTGGTTGGCTGCCGCTGGGTGTTCGTGGTGAAGTTTCGCCCGGACGGCACTGTGGATCGTTACAAGGCCCGCCTGGTGGCCAAAGGCTTTACTCAGACTTATGGAGTTGACTATTTTGACACTTTCTCTCCGGTTGCTCGCCTCAGCACCATCCGGGTTCTTCTTTCTGTGGCCGTCAACAGGGAGTGGGACATTTCTCAACTTGACGTCAAGAATGCTTTTCTGTATGGGGATCTTCAGGAGGACGTCTATATGGAGCAACCTCCAGGGTATGTTGCTCAGGGGGAGACACGAGTATGCCAGTTGAAGAAGGCCATCTACGGCCTAAAGCAGAGCCCTCGGGCGTGGTTTGACAAGTTTAGTGGCATTGTGGCTGCAATTGGCTTTGCAAGAAGTTCCGCCGATCACTCATTGTTTATTCGCAAAACCGCATCAGGCCTTGTGGTTTTGGCGGTATATGTGGATGATATCCTTCTTACCGGCGATGACCAGGCTGGGGTGGACTTGACAAAGAAACACCTCCGTCAACACCTTGTCACGAAGGATATGGGCTCCCCGAAATATTTTTTGGGGATAGAAATCTCTCGGAAGCCCGACTCGTTGTTTCTCTCCCAACGGAAGTATGCGCTTGATCTTCTACAAGAGGCAGGATTGACTGAGGCCAAACCGGCCCGGTATCCCATGGCCACTGGAGAAGACAAAACATGGACAGATGACTCACCGCTTATATCCGATGCCACGAGGTACAGACGTCTGGTGGGCAAACTCATTTATCTCACGGTGACCAGACCCGACATTGCCTATGCTGTAGGCAAGGTCAGTCAGTTCATGCAAGCTCCCAGGGAATGTCATCTTCAGTCTGCCTTGAAGATACTAGAGTATGTCAAAGCAGCACCAGGGAAAGGGCTACTCTTTCAGAAGCATGGTCATCTGAGAATTGAAGCCTACTCAGACTCAAGCTATGCGGATGATAAAGGTGACCGTAAATCTACATCGGGTTTCTGCACATTTGTTGGAGGTAATCTTGTGAGCTGGAAGAGCAAGAAGCAGTCTGTTGTCTCAAGGTCCAGTGCAGAAGCCGAATACCGGAGTATGGCGTCAACCACGTGTGAGTTAAAATGGTTGCGGGCTCTCATGCTTGACCTAGGAGAGGTCTACAACTATCCTCTGCCTATGTTTTGTGACAACAAAGCCGCTATATACATATCCAAAAATCCGGTCTTCCATGAGAGAACGAAACATATAGAGGTCGACTGCCATTTCATCCGAGAAGAGGTCTTGAAGAAACAGATTTGCACTCCGTTCGTCACCTCCGACAAAGAGTTGGCTGATATCTTCACCAAGCCGGTTTCTACTTCCTTCTTCCATATTTGTGACAACCTGGGCATGATTGATATCTATGCTCCAGCTTGAGGGGGAGTGTCGAAGTATGAGACCGGGCGGTCTGGCGGTTTGAGCCTGGCGGGTTGTTGACCGGGCGGTCTGGCGGTTTGTGCCTGGCGGATTGAGGTTGGCGGGTTGATTTCCAGGCTGTCGCCGTATGGTATCCGGCGGTCTGTCGGCTTGTCTCTGGCGGCTTGGAAACCGGCCGGTCTAGCGGTCTCCTACCGCATCTCTCCCTCTTGGTTCTGGTGTTGCCGAGCGGTTAGAACATTGTCTAACCGCGCGGCCTGTTCCGGTCTCTTATTCTAGCCGCCCAGATCTGTTGTATAGCTTTAGTCCCACATTGTTAATTTGTATTCTTCTCTCTCTCCTCCATTCTATAAAAGGGAGGCCATACCTTTGTAAATGATATCTTTTTGGATAATAAAATTTCAATTATTCAAAGTTCCGGCTTGTTTTCTAGTCGTTAGTTCGCTACTTTAACATATTTCATTTAAGAAAGGCTTTATTTGGGTTAAAATAGGCCCCAAGGACTTGGTATGAAACCTTGTCTAGCTTTCTTATTGAGAACAAATTCTCAAGGGGAAAGATAGATAAGATATTATTCCTAAGGGAAGTCAAGGGTAAGATAATCCTAGTCCAAATTTATGTTGATGATATAGTTTTTGGGTCTACTGATGATGGCCAATGTAGAAAGTTTGCTAAACTTATGCAAGGGAAATTTTAAATGAGCAGTATGTGTGAACTCAAATATTTCTTGGGCATCCAAGTTAAACAATCTTAGGATGGACTGTTTATTTCTCAGTCCAAGTTCACCAAGGAATTAATTAAGAAATTTGGAATTGAGACTGCCTCCACAATCAAAACTCTTATGGGGTCAAGTATGTCTATAGACAAGGATGAGAATGATAAACCAGTTGATGAAACCTTGTATAGAGGAATAATTGGCTCCCTCCTTTATTGTACTGCTTGTAGGCCAGACATTATCTTTGATACATGTGTTTGTGCTAGGTACCAGGAATGCCCTAAAGAATCTCACTATACTGCAGCAAAGAGGATTCTAAGATATCTCAACAGCACACCTGATCTTGTACTCTAGTACCCTAAAAATAATGACTTTGAACTAACAGGTTACTCAGATACATATTTTGTAGGTTGCAAAGAAGATAGGAAAAGTACTTCTGGTACCTGTCAATTTCTAGGGAGAAGACTGGTATCCTTGAGCAGCAAAAAGTAAACTAGTGTAGCTATCTCCAAAGCTAAATCTGAATACATCTCAGTATGGAGTTGTTGTGCACAACCACCATGGATACAACATTAACTTCAGGACGACAACTTAATGCTAAGTAAAACTCCTATTGTTTACTTTTCCTTCTTTAGTAGTGTTATGCGTAATAGTTTCGGGACGAAACTATTAGGGGGAGTGACTGTAACGCCCCCGATTTTTCTGCGTTTAATTTTATTCTCGTTGGCGTTATGATGACGCGTTTCCGTGGCTTGTGCCATTTGTGGAGTGTGGTTTAGCTCCTTAGAACTGAGTGCCCTATTCTGTAGCCTGTTGGTAAGATCTCTCTAGCAAGCCGAGTCGTTTTGGGTGACCCGGTGTGGCCTCTCGGGGGGATGTTGGTGTTTGGCTTTATTTGGGTATAACTCGAGTTTTGTTCGTCGAATATTAATTTCGACTTCGCCGTTGTGTTCGTAGCGTGGGTATTTAGCTACGGTGCGAATTTCGTTGAATTCCGAGGTAGTTCGGTTTTCGCGTCGTTTTGGTGCTTTATGTAATTTTGTAATAAAATATATTATTATATATTTATATATATATATAGGATAGAATAAAAACCCATGCCATCATCTTCTCCAAATCAAACCGCCGCCCCTGTACGAGAGAAACGGAGAAACCACCGAGCCCTTGCCTTCCACCGCCGATTCCCGGAGCGTTTGTGGACGGAATTCGATTCCGAGAGTGGATTCGGATTGCTCTCGTCAAGACCTTCATTCCTACGGTAAGATTTCCAAGTTTCGTGGCCTTGCTTGTGGTTTTGAATTTCGGGTTTTGACTTGTTTTCCGCCGGCAATGTCCAGATTTTTGGCCTTGTGCTTCGTTGCCGGATTCGTGCGTGAAGACGAGGGAAAGTCGACCAAGCTTCACCAAAAATCGAGGCAAGTGGTGTTCTCGCCCTTGCCAAGTTGTTTTTTTTCTTTCGATTCATGCACCCTTCTTGTTTCTACCATTTCTGTCTCCGGATTCCGTCTCGAATGATTAGGCGTAGTTGGATGGTGTGGTGAACTAGTAGAATAGGTAAAAAAATTATGTTAGGTGTGCCGTAGGCCGTTTTCGGTGTTGTAGTTGTGGTTCGCAGTGTCGGGAGAGTGTGATGTGCATTCCGGTGTCATTCGGGAAATCCCAAACGGTACAGGTTACCCGCACACGATCATCAAACGTTAGGGCGCACGACCACTGGTCGTGTGCCACTGTTCGTGCGCGGCTACCTGTTCATTTCTCCAAAGTTCTGTCTCGGCTATCGCACGAGCGCTGGCAACAGTGCGCACGACCACTGGTCGTGCGACACTGATCGTGCGCTGATGCTAAGTTTTCTGTCAGGTTTCAAGTTTCCCAGGTTCACTTCGCACGATCATCAGCCGATGAGTGCGCACGACCACTGGTCGTGCGACACTGATCGTGCGCTCTGAATATTTCCTTTTTGCACCTGTATTTAGCTGGCGTCGATACGCGGGTTAGGTGGGCATGAGTGTTTTGTGTAGTGTTAAGGTAGTAAGGTAAGAGTTATTGTTGTGATAGTTCGCTTTGCGTGGCACGTTGAGTGAGTGAAGCTCACTCAATGCGGTGTCGAGAGGACCCAGCGCCACGTCGTGTTGAGTCATTTCAACACTTTCTTTTTCTCTTTCATCGATTTACGTTCCCGAGTGAATTCCTTGTTTATATTTGTAATTTCCTTGTCGGCCATGTTTCTCTTTCCTAATGGCCGAATCGTGGGTCGTGGGTAGTAGTGGTGGTTTGTAGCTCTTTATGGGGGTGGAGTTGTGTAATTTAGCCAAGGCCACTAATGTTTTTTTCTTGCTCCAGGTATGGGCTAGGCATGTGGGTGGAAGGTCCCTTGTGCTTTCACGTGTAGACCCTCGAGCTTGTTGACTTGGACATGGTGGATGGGGGGACTGAGTTTGCCTCCAATCCGGTTCCTCGTTGTTTGTTTTTGCTACTACCACCTCCCACAGTTTAGGGTGTTAGAAGTTTCTTCCTTGGTAGTTTGCAGCACTTTGGGCTCTTGGTAGCCTAGTAGGCCCTGCAGGATGTTGTTCCTGGGCTGGGTTGTTGCTCTTTCCTCACACGTAGTGCTTTTCTTGTTGTCCTGTTTTGGACAGTTGTGACTCTTTCTACTGCATGTTTTTCAGGTACTTTTCCCCTTTGGTTGACTCTTTCATGCAGTTTTTACTTTGTTTTGCTTGCTGAGGTATTCTGTTTTCTTTTGAAATACCCCAAGTTCTGAGTCGTAGCCAGTTGGGTGGCTAGCTTGCAGTGGTGGTGTAGGTGGTCTCTTGGACTTTGGAGTTCCGTTTGCCGTGTTGGTGAGGTAGTTTTTCAGTACTTTCTTACAGACATACATGTGTGTCAGTGGGTTCGTTTCAGGTTGTTGGTGCCCACTGGTAGTTGTTACCTTTGTACTGGATATATTTACTTATGCTGCTACCGTTTTCTGGAGATAGTCTACTTGCTCTGAGAAGGATTTATGCTAGGTTGCTAGTTATTTTTAAACTATAATTATTATTATAAATAAAGCTCATGATCAGCATGCTTTATAAAACGTAATCACTATTTTCCAAATCACGTATAAAGACCATTTTCTTATATATTATATAAATTAAATGTAGGGTCTTGCATAGCATGAGTGGTTCTCTTGGGACCCTTATGCGCTCCTTAGGATGTCAAACTTGATAAAGTATTTTTTTTTCTTTCCGCAGCATTTAAATATAGTTTTCTTTTGTGGACTAGGTGATCCACTAAGCTGGGGGATACGGCCTCTAAAATATAACTGATTTTCTAATCATTAATCACATGATTTTCCTTTATTAAGTTGGTAGGTGATTTTGCCTGAGCGTCAGCAGTTATCCCCTGCTTGACGTGACATCATGACGCGTGTTTTCTCTTACTCTGACAATCCTTAATTCAGAGAAAATGCGGGTTGTGATAAGGATGTTGAGAAAGACGATATAACCCTTAAGTTTGTCCCCACTGACAAATAAGTGGCTGATATCTTTACTAAGCCTCTTGATGAAGCCAAGTTAAACAGTTTCGAGTTTAAAATGGGAATGTTGAACTTGAAGTAGCTTTATTCTTATAAAGCATTTCTTTATATATATGTGCATTTGGAGGCTAACCTTTTGCAGGAGAACTAAGGAAGAAAAGTTCAACCCCAGGCATTGAGTGCGTTGAATCAACACCAGGCGTTGATAGCATCAAGTACACTTGACGCATACATTCTGACGGGTTGAACAAGCCTCAAATCTATGAGATTAAATCTCAGCCATCCATAAAAAGTGTAAATCACCGAAAGATATATGCCTCTCCACCTTCTTGAATAGGGTAGTGTATAAATATAAATCGTGCCTAGAATAAACACCTTCATTCTATTGCCATTCTAAATTACTCTGCCTCGTACCCTAGTTTTTGTGCATCGTCTTTCTCTCATCGATCAATCTCTCAAGATTCAATGGCTCCTAAGTGTGTTGACTTCCTGTTTGAGGGTAGTGAAGTAGTTCGAAATTGATTTTGTGATGCTCCAAAAGAAATCCTATCAGTCATTCACCTTCTAACCATCGCAGAACTAGAATTCATACTATCAGAGTCGTGTGCCATCTGGAAGAGGGAGGTACTAGTATTGTATGCTAATGCAAAGGTAAACTCTTCGTCCACTAAGATTAAAACTTCCATCAATGGAGAGAATATTAAAATAGATATTAGAAATATTTGCAAGGCACTGAAGCACTCTAAGCACAATGATTCTTAGGAAGAAGATGAACAGTTTCATGATTATATATGTAAGACCCCCATTTTTTTTTCTTTTTCGACACCGGGGTCTTAGGCCCAGAACTGCCGCCTTGCGGTGATACCTTCGCACCCGGGAAGGTCGTCACTACAAGACGCCGATTCTGCCGGCCAATTCGATCTCCACTGTAGCATAAGTATATAAGACAGTCCACAGAAATATCACATATAAGAAATTTAAACTCCACGAAGGGAGTGTCCACAGATAGTACACATAATAAAATCGCGGGCTTATGCCCGGTACATCAAGTCCTCACTACATTTCACTCATCGCGGAAGCAAACTAATACAACTACTATAGATCGGGACTCACTGTCCCTGCTGTCTGGACTCCAGTGCTAGACTGTCCGATCTCCAAGCGTGCCGACCTCCGGGGCTGCTCTTCCATGCTGGGCTCCGTGGTCCCCTAAATGATGTGGTTCGAAAACCGTTAGTCTAAAAGACTAAGTCCTATCGTCCCCCACCCCTTCCCCCATGGCTCCTAAAGCATCGAGCGGGGAGAAGGAAAGGGAAGGACATGAAAGTGGAGAGTATTCAAATTTCAGATGGCAGCGGAACTAAACTAACAGTGTAAGCATGATAATAATCGTACAAAATCAATAAGTAACTTTAACTTATGCGAGTATACATAAGCTAAGGGATCTTTTGCAGGGCTCCTATCGTATAAAAAGTCCCATACCGATTTATACGATAGGGTGTCGGTTCTATTAGCAGGTTTATAATGTTGAAAGAGAACCTTGACTTATAAGCACGCTCACACGAACTTATAGGCCAAGGGGTCGTTTAGCAAGGCCTAATGTATAGAGCGTCCCATACCGCTTATACATTAGGTGTCAGGTTATATGCGATGGTTATGCTATGAAATACATTTATGCCATGATGTGAACATGCATGTGCAACTCACCCACTCGACTCTGTGTACACAGACCTTTTAGTTCCCCCTTTCGGAGCCGTTACCTCCCAGGATACCTCCGTAGTGGCAGACGGAAGCGGTGGGTTGGGCCTCGCCCACCTCTAACCCAGTAAAGCACTACCGGTCAGACCTATCGTACGCCTCAATGCTTGGTGCACTAAGCGGATGTCTGCGTACTCTTGCCGGCTGGCGCACCGGACTTCTGTTGGCAAAGTGCTAACCACACTTGCCGAGCCAACCATATTGGTGTCGGTGCACCGAACTCCCCAATATAGAAGGCCCACCACCTTAAAACCTTTTATGCACATACAATAGTTATGAGTCAACCAACCAACCGAGCCGAAGCTCACCGGACAATTCCCGTCCATCATAATCTACAACCGAGCTAAAGTTCCCCGGACAATCCCGTCCGTCATAATCTACAACCGAGCTAAAGCTCCCCGGACAATCTCGTCCGTCATAATCTACAACCGAGCTAAAGCTCACCGGACAATCCCGTCCGTCGTAATCTACAACCGAGCTAAAGCTCGCCAGACCACCATCACAACTACTGGGCTTATTGCCCAAGTAACCCATACTATCTCCCGGGACACTGGGTGGGAAAGTGTGAAACCCTAAGTTTACTATTTACTGTATGCTTACGAAGTTTTGACTCTTCCTAATTACTACGAGAAAGACGATTTTTCGTCGATCATGCGCACCACCTAACACTAGCCAACCCACTCTCACTACTCTTCTTTTCTTTCTATTGGGAAATCATCCACAACAAAAGGGTCTAACTCCAATAACTATCCCCGACCTTGTCTTATTCCAATTTAGCAATTTTGCTATATGCACACCAACTCAGACGATACGTTGAACCAGATAGGGGGTATTCTAAATAATCATCCGAATGCCCTGAATTATTTACTGGAGACTTATCATGATGCAAATGGACTAAATCCAAAAGATTATCATTTTTTCCCAATTATTCTAATATTTATTTAAATTCCCGTAAAGCTTCTAAGGGCTACCCATTGAGCATGTAACGTCCCAATTCGCGCTAGGCCCCTTGATTGCCTATTTGAGTCTAGGGGGCTGTGGTGAGCCCAATGGGGGTGTGGGGGAGCAGGTGCGAACGTACAGGAAATGAGGAAAACAAGGCAAAATGGCATTTCTGGCTGACACGGGTATGGACACGGCCGTGTCCATACCCGTGTGCCTCATAAAATTAGGCTTACCAGTCAGAGAGGTACACGGGTATTGGGACACGGCGTGTCCCTACCCGTGTGCCGTGGACACGGGTCGAGACACGGACGTGTCTCTACCCGTGTGCCGCAACCCCGACACGGCAGAAAGATGTTCTGGGATGAACACGGCCTTAAACACGGCAGGCGACACGGCCGTGCCACCTGAACACGGGTAGGAACACGGCCGTGTGCCTACCCGTGTCTGCGGTGTATAAAAAGGAAAAAGTTGTGAAACCCTAGCATTCATTCCCCTTTGTTCTGCCCCGAAATTTCTGAGAGAGTTCTTGGCTGGAGGAGGAGGAAGAGCTTGCCGGAGCCATCCTTGGAGGAATCAAAACGCCGCCACTGTCAAGGGAAAAACAATGCCGCCGCGAAGGAGTGCGAGGCTCATGGCCGGCCATGGTGGTACCGCTGGACTTGAGGTGAGCTTCCTCCCCTCTCCCTTGGTGCTAGATCTATAGTTATTTTAGGAGAGACATCAACTCCATAGAGTCTTGATGGTGAGGAGGAGAGTTCTTAGGATAAGCCATGCCTAGGTTTTCTAGGCTTAGTCTCCCTCAACCTTCTCATCATTCAAAGTGGAGATGAGAGGGGTTTTCGTTGAGGGTTTGGCTTTGAAAGGAGAAATAAGGTTGGATGTGATTTCTGGAGAAGTTTATGCGAGGTCGTTGCAAGGAAGAAGATGAACGGATGCCGTTCATCTCGCCTTAAGATGCGTGCAGAAATCTGATTTCTGCACGCGGCGACCTTCGTGGCCAATTTCGGAGGTGTTCTGGCCAGATCTGGGTGAACGACTCAACACAAAAGTCGTATCCCTTGAAATTACCTTTCCAACGAGTGGTTGCTCGTTTCCATGCGATACCTGTAGCCACAGGAAAGCTGGTTCGAATCCGCTGCGTTCGGGAAAATTCCTGTACAGGAAACTGTTTTCTGTACGTATTCGAGTTGAATTTCTGGTATGTTGCGACCAGATCTGGGCAATCGACTCAACACGAAAGTCGTAGCCCTCGCGAATACCTTTCCAACGAGGGGTTGTGCATTGTGATCGGATTCCTGTAGCTCCGGGAATCCCAGTTTTAGTATCGGGCTATCCTATGTTAATACACTTGTTAATTTATAATGCTAGCGCTCTTGCAATGATTGTGATTTGCCCATTTGATATCTTGCTCCCATATATCTATAATGTGTTGTTACTATAATTTAGCATGGTTACTCATTTGGTTGTGTAATAAGGAATAACCATGCAATGGTAGAGAAATGGATTGGATGGGAAGGCTAGATATTAGGAGTTGAGATTGGTATAGGATATATTTATACAATTTGGGGTTGAACTTATCTATTATGCGTAGTGTTGAGGTGAATTCATTGAATAGGTGGGCGTGAACATGATGAACACTATGTGAAGGGTATTTTATAACCGTAATCCGAGCCCAAGGGGTTTATTAACAACCGATGCTTAGAATGGTAGTCTCCCTACGGGTAGCATCGAGTGAGTTGTTTTGGGGCATGTGATGTGCGACGATTCATCGTGTCACGATATTGAGATAACTGTGGCAGGTCTACGGGTTCGCCAGTCGTCACACCGATGGGAGCCAATGGGTAGACCTAGGGCGATAGGGTTAGACACTTGGTGTCCATAACCCGAGATCTCCTCCGCGCCATGAGAACGGTTGGGCTTGCACCTCGTGCGTTTCCGAGGTTCCATCCGGTTCGAAATCAAAGGCCAGGTTGGGCTGTGTTCTTGGTGCACATTTACCCAAGACCCCTTCTGAGCCATAGTACGCATGTGAGCTCCGCTGTTGTGTTCTTAGCATTGAGGCGTACGGGGGCCTAGGATAGGTAGTGTGATACCACCTAGTAGTGGAGACGCCCGCTCCACTGTCGCCGTCTGGCCACGACGGACGACGCCTGAGAGGTTAGCTACCTGCTCGAAAAGTGGGAACTTCAAGTCCGTGTCGACATAGCAACTTGCATGTGCGTGCGCATGATTCGATCATAGCATAACATTCATATCATGTCATTCATTGCATACACAAGATTCTCATCGTATAAGTTTGTATGGGCACTCTTATACGATGAGTTACTTTACTGTTAAGCCGATCCTTAACTTATAAGTTTGTATGGGCGCTCTTATAAGTTAAGTTACTATTCTGATTACTTATACCTGCTGTCATATATTATTGATATTTGTAGAATTGCTAGTTGTGTAGCGTAGTTTATACTCCACCATATTTACAGTCACCTGCTTGTTTACTTGCTTATATATATATATTGTACCTTTGTTCCTTTCTCCGCCCGGTGCCGAGGAGTCGCCGGGGGAGCGGATGTGAAGCCACTTAGTCTTATGACTAACGGTTGCTACGTCTTCCTTTTTAGGAGGAAACCCCGCTGGTAGAGCAGCAACGGACTATGCAGCAGGACAGCTAGGCCCGGATGATAGGACCTGAGGTGGTGGTGCCATCGGCACCGTCAGTGACAGTCGTGAGTGTTTTCATGTAGCCGTTTGGCAAAACATTTCTAGACTCTTGTTCTTTTGTACAAGCCTGTTGTGCTTGTTATCTTCCGCTCTTTTGGACTTTAACTTAGCTGTGAATTGAACTGCTTTACTTTTCTGTTATGGTTGGGTTGGCATGGTTTATGTGATATGGATTGTAGCCGGCGGAATAGGAGTCTTATGGTAAAGGCTAACTCGTGTGTTAGTGCTACCACAAGGCGGCTATTTCGGGCATAAGACTCCCCTCGTGCCGTGTGTTGTGTTCCGGGAGGGGGGTCTTACAAATGGTATCAGAGTTAGCCGATCTTCACCTACAGCAGTCAGGTAACAATGGGCCACTCCCGTTCGATTAGTCGGTTTGGGGACAAACCGACTTAGCGGAAGCAGTGGTGTGCCCATATATGATTCACACTAAGTTGTCCAACTTTGACATTAGTTTTAGCCAACCTGACCCTAGTCTGTACCTTGCGTATAGGTCCCAGCGCAGGTGGAGCCGGTTGGGGGCACTCCTACCCCTTCCGTCCCTTCACAATTCCAGCAGTCGGAACTGGGACAAACGCTGTCAGCCATATTGGATGCATTTCAAGCCTAGCAAGCTCCGGTGCAACAACAAGCGCCAGGCTCCAACTGGTTGAGCACCTTCCGTGCCCTGTCCCCTCCTGCCTATCTTGGGACAGAATCGCCGGTGCGCACCGAGGAATGGCTTGATACCGTGCAGGAATTGATGGCTGGCATAAGATGTCCGAACAGCATGGCGGTGACATTGGTAGTGACGCTGCTAGAGCTGCACGCCAAAAGGTGGTGGAAGTCCCTCATGGGCTCCACCTTCCAAGGGCGGTTGTACACGGACATCAGTTGGAACGAGTTCACCGAGGCTTTTCTGGATCACTTCATCCCTTCTTCTACTCGGGATGAACTTGAAGAAAGATTTCTGCAGCTGAAGCAAGGATCGAAATCGGTAACGGAGTACCAGAGGGAGTTCCAACACCTCGCTAGGTTTGCCGATTCCTATGATTTGGACGATAGAGGCTACGCAAAGCGCTTCTACAAAGGATTAAGGGACCCCCTGAGGCAGGCCCTTTTGTTTATAGCCGATGGAAGCCTGGCAGAAATCATCGACATGGCAAAGAGACTGGAGGCGGACCACATGGGATGTGGCAAGAGACCTGCGGAAGGAGTAATTGAAGTCGGCCCTAGTAATAGAAGGCGGAATGATCATGGCAGAGGAAGGGGAAACCACAGAGGCGGTCGGTGGGTCAACCGGAACTATCGGGTGGAGTACCCAATTCCGCAACCACTACCTTTACCACCACCACCGCAGCAGCAATATTATCAACAACCTGGGGGCCGACGTGAGGTGATATGTTTCGAGTGCAACCAACCGGGGCATGTCCGACGAGTTTGCCCGCGACTGATCGGAGGTGCTTCTATTTCTCCCCCTCCAGTAGCTCCACGGGGGCGAGGGCACATGCGTGGCCGAGGAAGAGGACCACCAGGGAGAAATCAAGGACATGCACGGGAGCATGTATTCGCATTGGATATGACTCAGGAGAGAAATCCGCAGGAAGTCATCACCGGTACGTGCAAAATTTATTAATATTAAATGACTTGTTAGATGTACGATACAAATGATACGCACAATTTTGAATAGTGATTACCTTTTTGGAACCTAGGCACTGTCATGGTTAGCGGGAGGCCCGCCTATACGTTATTTGACACGGGTGCGTCTCACTCGTTCATTTCGGAGGACTTCGTGAAGGACTTGGAGGGAGTGCAACACTTCACGGGCACTACTCAAAGGGTGCGCCTTCCGGACGGCTCTGAGATGACGTCGTCAGCAAGTTGCGACTTCGACACCCTTATTGGAGGAAAGTTCTTTGAAACTCCGGCTACAGTGTTAAGAATCCCGGAGTTCGATCTCATCCTGGGCATGAGGTGGTTGAACTGGCACTACGCCAGGATCAATTGTGCGGAGAAGCAAGTTATGTTGAGGCATGGAGACTCGGAAGTCATCTTCCAAGGTATTAAATTCGCACCCCGTAAATTATTATCTTCAATCCAAGTTATGAAATCTCATATGGAAGGGGACGAGGTCTATGTAATTTGCTTCGAGTTGAAGAAATTGACATTAGAGGTCAAGGATGTGCGGGTGGTGCGAGAATTTCCCGAGGTATTTCCCGAGAAATTGCCGGGACTACCCCCGCATAGGGAAGTGGACTTCCAAATCAAGCTAATTCCGGGTGCCAAGCCCGTCTCGCGAGCTCCATACCGAATGGCTCCGAAGGAACTTGCAGAGTTTAGAGTCCAGCTTCAGGAATTGGTGGAAGCAGGGTTCGTTCGCCCAAGCTCGTCGCCTTGGGGAGCGCCCGTTTTGTTCGTCAAAAAGAAGGATGGCACCCTGCGGTTATGTATTGATTATCGAGAGTTGAACCGGTTAACGGTGCGGAACACCTATCCCCTACCGCGCATTGATGAATTGTTTGATCAATTGGTGGGATCGTATTGGTTCTCCAAGTTAGATCTGCGTTCGGGATATTATCAGCTGAGGATACAAGAAGATGACATTCAGAAGACGGCGTTCAGTTCGAGATATGGTTTGTATGAATTCACCGTGATGCCGTTTGGGCTCACAAACGCCCCTTCCGCATTTATGAGCTTGATGAACAAGGTGTTCGGCCCTTATTTGGACATCTTTGTCATCGTGTTCATCGATGATATCCTAGTCTACTCCAAGACTGAAGCAGAACACGCCGAACATCTAACTTTAGTGCTGAGGAAGCTAAAGGAGCACACTTTGTTTGCCAAGTTCAGCAAATGCGAGTTTTGGCTTCGAGAGGTCGCGTTTTTGGGACATGTGATTAGTGGGGCGGGGCTAGCTGTAGATCCGGCCAAGGTGCGGGTCGTGAAGGAGTGGTCGCCATTGAAGTCAGCGGCCGACATACGAAGCTTTCTTGGACTTGTCGGGTACTATCGCAAGTTCGTGAAAGGCTTCTCGAAGATCGCCCTTCCCCTTACTACGCTGACCAAGAAGGGTGTGCCGTTTGAATGGACACCCCAGTGCGAAGCTGCATTCCAAGAGTTGAAGGACAGATTGACGACTGCACCCATCCTAGCTCTTCCATCTGGGAAGGAGGGCTTTCAAGTTTACACGAATGCGTCGTATCAAGGGATGGGAGCTGTGTTGATGCAGAATGGGCATGTGATCGCTTATGCTTCAAGACAGTTGAAGAAGCATGAAGCCAGCTACCCGGTGCATGATCTAGAGTTGGGAGCGGTGGTATTCGCCTTGAAGATGTGGAGGCATTATTTATATGGCGTCCACTGCGAGATCTACTCGGATCACAAAAATCTGAAGTACGTTCACACCCAAAAGGAGTTAAACTTGAGACAGCGGCGGTGGTTGGAGTTCTTGTGCGACTATGAATTCACCTTGAACTACCACCCCGGGAAGGTTAATTCCGTAGCTGATGCCTTGAGCCGAAAGGCACCGGGAACGAGCACGAAATCCCGCTTGATGAGGATGGAGTTAATCCAGACACTGCAAGAGATGGAAATCACTTTGGTCTTTAAGAATCAACCGGAAGAGTATACAGAATATTTGGCCGCGATGAGTATAGTTTGCAACATACGAGATCGGATCCGTACGGAACAAAAGAAGGATGCGGCTTTAACCCCGGCTTTCAAGTCAATGGAGGATGGGATTACGGAAGAATACTCCCTAAAAGACGGCCTCATCCATTTTCGTGGCCGGCTTTACATCCCCGAAGGTGACAACATTCAGGAAGATATTCTAAAGGAGGCCCATTGCTCCAAGTACTCGGTGCACCCGGGGATCGCGAAGATGTACACCGATTTGAGAAAGACGATGTGTTGGCCGGGCATGAAGAGAGATGTCAAGTACTTTGTTACTCATTGCGTGGCCTGTCAAATGGTGAAGGCGGAATGCAGAAGCCCTGGTGGAATGCTACAGTCGTTGCCCATCCCCGAATGGAAATTTGAGGACATCTCCATGGACTTCGTCCATGGGTTACCTCGCTCGCGCTCGAGGAATGATTCTGTGTGGGTGATAGTTGACCGGTTGACCAAGGTAGCCCGATTTATCCCAATGAAAAAGGAGGCGCAAGTGGGCGTCTTAGTGCGTCTCTTTGTGGAACAATTTGTGCGGTACCATGGTGTGCCAAAGACGATCGTCTCCGACCGGGATGGTCGGTTTACTTCAAGAGAATGGAGGGCTGTACAGGCTTATTTGGGCTCGCGCCTCGCCTTTAGCACAGCCTTTCACCCACAAACGGACGGGCAGTCTGAACGAACCATCCGAACATTGGAGGACCTTCTGAGGTTATGTGTGCTAGATAAAGGAGAACCATGGGAGAGACTCTTACCTCTCATGGAGTTCTCTTATAATAACAGTCATCAAGCCAGTATTGGAATGGCACCTCATGAAGCTTTGTATGGAAGGAGGTGTAGAACACCCTTGTCCTGGGTGCAAGACGAAGATCCGAAGACATTGGGAAATGAGTATATTGATGACACGGACGCGGTGGTTAGGTTGATCCGGGATCGAATGCTAGAGGCTCAAAGCCGGCAGACGAAATATTACAACGCAAGGCACCGTATGGTGGAGTTTCAAGTGGGTGATAAGGTGTTCCTGAAGATTCGACCGATGCACGGAGTGTCGCGGGTACGTGGAGTCAAGAAGCTCAGCCCAAGGTATGTCGGGCTCTATGTCGTAGTGGAAAGGATTGGCCCTCTGGCCTATCGATTGGAGTTACCACCGGAGCTGGAGAACCTTCACGACGTGTTCCATGTATCGTCGCTTCGGAAGGCTTTGCTGCGGCCTGAACAGTACATCCCCACGGCGGATGGTGCTGTGGCATCTGATAGGTCTGTGCGACTGGAGCCGGTGCGGATCGTTGATAACGAGACAAGAACCTTGCGTCGCAAAAGTGTTCCCTTGGTGAAAGTGCTATGGTCTAATCATGGGAAGGAGGAGTTCACATGGGAGCCAAGGGATTTGATGCAAGAGCGCTACCCGGAATTATTTACCCCAGGTAAAATTTTATTTGAAAGCATAGTTCCCTTTTATGTGCTTCACTCCCATAGCCTTACCCTGATTTCGGGGACGAAATCTTTTATTTTGTTTATAGGATTTGTAACGTCCCAATTCGCGCTAGGCCCCTTGATTGCCTATTTGAGTCTAGGGGGCTGTGGTGAGCCCAATGGGGGTGTGGGGGAGCAGGTGCGAACGTACGGGAAATGAGGAAAACAAGGCAAAATGGCATTTCTGGCTGACACGGGTATGGACACGGCCGTGTCCATACCCGTGTGCCTCATAAAATTAGGCTTACCAGTCAGAGAGGTACACGGGTATTGGGACACGGCGTGTCCCTACCCGTGTGTCGTGGACACGGGTCGAGACACGGCCGTGTCTCTACCCGTGTTCCGCAACCCCGACACGGCAGAAAGATGTTCTGGGATGAACACGGCCTTAAACACGGCAGGCGACACGGCCGTGTCACCTGAACACGGGTAGGAACACGGCCGTGTGCCTACCGTGTCTGCGGTGTATAAAAAGGAAAAAGTTGTGAAACCCTAGCATTCATTCCCCTTTCTTCTGCCCCGAAATTTCTGAGAGAGTTCTTGGCTGGAGGAGGAGGAAGAGCTTGCCGGAGCCATCCTTGGAGGAATCAAAATGCCGCCACCGTCAAGGGAAAAACAATGCCGCCGCGAAGGAGTGCGAGGCTCATGGCCGGCCATGGTGGTACCGCTGGACTTGAGGTGAGCTTCCTCCCCTCTCCCTTGGTGCTAGATCTATAGTTATTTTAGGAGAGACATCGACTCCATAGAGTCTTGATGGTGAGGAGGAGAGTTCTTAGGATAAGCCATGCCTAGGTTTTCTAGGCTTAGTCTCCCTCAACCTTCTCATCATTCAAAGTGGAGATGAGAGGGGTTTTCGTTGAGGGTTTGGCTTTGAAAGGAGAAATAAGGTTGGATGTGATTTCTGGAGAAGTTTATGCGAGGTCGTTGCAAGGAAGAAGATGAACGGATGCCGTTCATCTCGCCTTAAGATGCGTGCAGAAATCTGATTTCTGCACGCGGCGACCTTCGTGGCCAATTTCGGAGGTGTTCTGGCCAGATCTGGGTGAACGACTAAACACGAAAGTCCTAGCCCTTGAAATTACCTTTCCAACGAGTGGTTGCTCGTTTCCATGCGATACCTGTAGCCACGGGAAAGCTGGTTCGAGTCCGCCGCGTTCGGGAAAATTCCTGTACAGGAAACTGTTTTCTGTACGTATTCGAGTTGAATTTCTGGTATTTTGCGACCAGATCTGGGCGATCGACTCAACACAAAAGTCGTAGCCCTCGCGAATACCTTTCCAACGAGGGGTTGTGCATTGTGATCGGATTCCTGTAGCTCCGGTAATCCCAGTTTTAGTATCGGGCTATCCTATGTTAATACACTTGTTAATTTATAATGCTAACGCTCTTGCAATGATTGTGATTTGCCCATTTGATATCTTGCTCTCATATATCTATAATGTGTTGTTACTATAATTTAGCATGGTTACTCATTTGGTTGTGTAATAAGGAATAACCATGCAATGGTAGAGAAATGGATTGGATGGGAAGGCTAGATATTAGGAGTTGAGATTGGTATAGGATATATTTATACAATTTGGTGTTGAACTTATCTATTATGCGTAGTGTTGAGGTGAATTCATTGAATAGGTGGGCGTGAACATGATGAACACTATGTGAAGGGTATTTTGTAACCGTAATCCGAGCCCAAGGGGTTTATTAACAACCGATGCTTAGAATGGTAGTCTCCCTACGGGTAGCATCGAGTGAGTTGTTTTGGGGCATGTGATGTGCGACGATTCATCGTGTCGCGATATTGAGATAATGACTGTGGCAGGTCTACGGGTTCGCCAGTCGTCACACCGATGGGAGCCAATGGGTAGACCTTGGGCGGTAGGGTTAGATACTTGGTGTCCATAACCCGAGATCTCCTCCGCGCCATGAGAACGGTTGGGCTTGCACCTCGTGCGTTTCCGAGGTTCCATCCGGTTCGAAATCAAAGGCCAGGTTGGGCTGTGTTCTTGGTGCACATTTACCCAAGACCCCTTCTGAGCCGTAGTACGCATGTGAGCTCCGCTATTGTGTTCTTAGCGTTGAGGCGTACGGGGGCCTAGGATAGGTAGTGTGATACCACCTAGTAGTGGAGACGCCCGCTCCACTGTCGCCGTCTGGCCACGACGGACGACGCCTGAGAGGTTAGCTACCTGCTCGAAAAGTGGGAACTTCAAGTCTGTGTCGACATAGCAACTTGCATGTGCGTGCGCATGATTCGGTCATAGCATAACATTCATATCATGTCATTCATTGCATACACAAGATCCTCATCGTATAAGTTTGTATGGGCACTCTTATACGATGAGTTACTTTACTGTTAAGCCGATCCTTAACTTATAAGTTTGTATGGGCGCTCTTATAAGTTAAGTTACTATTCTGATTACTTATACCTGCTGTCATATATTATTGATATTTGTAGAATTGCTAGTTGTGTAGCGTAGTTTATACTCCACCATATTTACAGTCACCTGCTTGTTTACTTGCTTATATATATATATATTGTACCTTTGTTCCTTTCTCCGCCCGGTGCCGAGGAGTCGTCGGGGGAGCGGATGTGAAGCCACTTAGTCTTATGACTAACGGTTGCTACGTCTTCCTTTTTAGGAGGAAATCCCGCAGGTAGAGCAGCAACGGACTATGCAGCAGGACAGCCAGGCCCGGATGATAGGACCTGAGGTGGTGGTGCCATCGGCTCCGTCAGTGACAGTCGTGAGTGTTTTCATGTAGCCGTTTGGCAAAACATTTCTAGACACTTGTTCTTTTGTACAAGCCTATTGTGCTTGTTATCTTCCGCTCTTTTGGACTTTAACTTAGCTGTGAATTGAACTGCTTTACTTTTCTGTTATGGTTGGGTTGGCATGGTTTATGTGATATGGATTGTAGCCGGCGGAATAGGCGTCTTATGGTAAAGGCTAACTCGTGTGTTAGTGCTACCACAAGGCGGCTATTTCGGGCATAAGACTCCCCTCGTGCCGTGTGTTGTGTTCCGGGAGGGGGGTCTTACAGAGCATGAAGTGCACTTTTCAGAGAGGTATAAAGCTTCATAAATTCATGATAAATTCTAAATAACCATTTAACAATAAATCCATGATATAACAATTTTTCAAGTATTCAAGTGACACTAATCAATTTTTGAAAATATATCCTTTTTCCTTTTATTAATGAAGTAAGTGCAATAAATATGAATCCAAAAATTCTTAATTAATTTTCTAAAGTAGATACTGACCTAAAAACATCATTGGCCAAATTTCATAATTATACAGTAAGTAAATTGCTCAAAATGATTTAAACAAACTAGATCTAAAATTGCTAAATGCAGACCACCAAGTCAATATTCATGTAAAATGGGATGTATATAAAATAATCATCCTACACCCCTATAATAATTAATGGAGGTTCATTATGACCTTTAAGTTCTAAATCCAGAGTTCCAAAATTTTCCTTACTTATTTGATAATTCATTTAATTATTTTAATGTCTAAAATTTCCAAAATTGAACATGAAGTACTACTTTCATTCAAGGAATCATTTTACAAATTTTATATGTTACTCAGAATAATGATATAACTTATCTTCCAAAATATATATTTCTTTTCAGTAAAGCTTTATCTTTAAATCAAATATTCATTTAAGTCCTTGGAAATTCATTTAATAAATATAAAATAATGTATTGCTTCCAAAAATTCAGGGACATTTCAATTATGAATCTAATGGCATATAAATGGTTTGGGCCAAATTTCATAATTTATTTATTAGTAAATAGGCTTAAATGAATTTTTGAATAATTCCATCAAATGACAATCTTGTGAACTAACTACCTCATATACTTGTCCAAGAATTCTTATAAAATTTATATAAACTCTTTATGCTTCCAAACAACCTCTGCCAAAATTTCAGGACCTCTCAATTATCAGAAGTAGCATAATAAATTATTTACTTAATTTAAGCTTTTCTTGGGTTACAAATGAAGTGCTATAATTATTGACCCAAAATTCCCCATTAAATTACCAGAGGCTCATAATGTCCTTAAGACCAATCTACCAAAATTTCATCTTAGTTTGAGGTGTTTAGCTAGCCGATTTCAACCCTAGAATGTTTGTGCCCTAAACTAGGGTTAGGGATTTTAGGATCCTAAACCTTCCAAAATGCCCTAATAATTTTACCAGAGGGTTATAGTTACCAAAACTCTATTCCTACAAAATTTCATAGCCATACAAGGTGATTTGGCCATATGCCCTTCACAAGGTACAAAAGCCCTTCCTTAGGGTTTGACCTAAGATCTTGGGCCAAACCAACTCCACTGCCCCCAAATTTCCTTTGGGAGGTGTATCTTGTCATCCCAAACTAGTGTACAAAATTTGAACTCTGTTGAGGTGAATTGGACACTAAAAGCCAAAATTACAATTTGGACCAAAATACCCTTCTTAGGGCAAGGCTAGGGTTTGCTTGAATCCTATTCAAATCAACTCCAAACTTAATGAAATTTTAACCAGAGGTCTATATTGACCTCATAACCATCCCACCAAAATTTGGTTGAATTTGGACTTCATTTGTCCCCTAATTTAATTTACCCTAGCATAATTAAATTATTTACAAAAACTATAAGGAAATTATTCCCAAAAATTCCCATTTTTGGGCAGGGTCTAGGTATAGGGTAGGGTGAGCCCCTGCCAAAATTTCAGCTTATTTGGACCAAGGATGAAGTGTGGGCTACTAATTTAATGACTGCATAAACATTTGTATAGACCCCACCAAAATTAGTGCCCTGGTCAGACCAGTCACCCAAATTGGTTCAAACCAATTTTGCCAGATAGTAGACTCATAGGGCTACATATTTGGTGTTGACCACTTTCTCTGAAAAAGCCTCTAGGTATTTTTAATATTTAAAACAAAATAATACAAAATCTGTGACAGATATGAAATGATTTAAATATCAAGGCTATAGTTTAATATACATCTGCACGAATCTTGGCGCAGCCCTGGACGGCATCCGGTTATCATCTTCCTCTGGCAGACGGCCAGGATTAATCCTGCCTGGGCCGATTTCCAGCGGCTACCGCCAGCGCTCCGGCCACCTCCCCGGCCTGCCACCGCCGCCGACACCTTCGTGGTGGTCGGGGCTATCTCCAGACGGCGGCTAGGCCGCCGGGAAGCACTGTTCCGGCGATCCCAGCAAGCAGAAATTTCACGGAAATTCCATGAATTTCAAAACCCGATTGGGCTCAATTGAGCTCCAACCTTAGCCCTAATGATTCCTACGATCTACCCAAGAGGCAAGGAGTGGAGGAGGACCTGTGGTGGCGGCTGTAGCCGGGCTGATCGTCGGATTGGCATGGTGGTGGCCGGTGGTGGTCGGCTTGCTCAAAAAGGCAGGATAGGGCTCGGTTTCTTCAGGAAAATGGTGGGGATTACTCCTTGGAGTCCAATGGAGCTTTTGAAGAGGTGAGGGGAGGTGTTAGGTGGCTGAAAACACTTTGGCCATTTTTGGCCAAAGTCAAGCTTGGCGGCTTGGTAGGTAGGGGAGGTGGAGCTTGCTCCAGCCAGTCCAAAAAGGCTGCTAGACTCCCCCTTGTCCTTCTGAATTGAATGGGGAGGTTGGGGAGGGGGGAGGAGGAGCACAAAGTCCTCCTTCCTTCTCTTCCTTCTCTTTCTCTCTCCTCCATGGATGACTTTCTCTCTCCTAGTCATCAAGCCTGAAATTTAGGCTCCTACATGTCACATGTCAGCCCACCAATCCATTTGGCCACTTGGGTCAAGGTTAGCCCTAATGAAATAGGCTTGAGCTTGAGTTAGCCCATTTGGGCTAACTTGACCCAAAGTGGGACTAGGGCCCACCTAGGTCAATTTGATCCTTTAGGTTTCCTTAATAGGTCCTTGGTGACCCATTAGCCTCCCCTAGGGTCAAGGTGGGGTTGAATTGGCCCTTGAAGGTCACTTGGCCCTTAACTAGGGCATTTTGACCATTTTAGGTTAAGGGTTGACTTTGGTCAAACTAGCCCCTTTAATTGGTCCCAATGGGTCCTTGGTGACCTATTGGCCTCTCACTAGGCTTATGAGGGTAGGGGTGGTGTCTATTGGGCTAAGGGACTGCAATTGACCCTTGTGTAGGTCAATTTGACCTAATTAGGGCTATATTTGACTTTGGTCAACTTAGCCCTATTGACTGCTTTCCATGGGTCCTTAGTGACCCATTGACCTCTCACTAGGGTTATGGAAGTTTGGGTGGAGTATATTTGGCTAATAGACTGAAATGGACCCTTGTCTAGGTCAACTTGACCTAGCTAGGGTTATAGTTGACTTTGGTCAACTTTGGTCTTTTGACTGCTCTCTATGGGTCCTTAGTGACCCATTGACCTCTTTATAGGGTTATAAGGGTATGGGTGGGGTCTTGGAGTCTTGGTGAAGTCCCATGATCACTTTTAGTCAAGGTTCTGAGATCAGCTAAGTGCAGACCACAATGGCCCAATTCACACTACCAGGTCCACTTGCCTCTTCCTTGGGCTTCCTAGGGTTTTGTCATGACAAAACCACTCCTAGGGGTCTAGTTGGAAATGGGATGTTACAAATCCCAATAAACAAAACAAAGATTTCGTCCCCGAAATCCAGGTTAAGCTTACGGGGACTCCTATCGGGGAGGAAGAAACTTGTAACATCCCATGTAAGTTGAAAGTTTTATGCCACGACTCCGTGATTGACATGCGAGGTTTAAGGCATTTGTCGATGTTAAGACCAAATAGTCCAAATGACAAAAATCTAGACCCCAATAAACAAAAGTTTAGCCCATATCCTTGAAATTTTAGTTCTACTAGTTAAACATATGAAGGGAATTGAACATTTTGAGTGGTTGCGAGGAATACCTGACTGAAGAGTTCCGGGTATCTTTGTCGCATCAAGTCCTGGGGCTCCCATGTGTGCTCCTCTCTTCCGTGATTTCTCCACAGGACTTGACTAACGGAACCTTCTTGTGGCGTAGAACTCGTACCCCCTTGTCGTCAATCCGGACTGGTTCTAGGTGAACTGACCGATCAGATGCTATCGGTCCATCTGTGGTTGAAACTTGCTGCTCTGGACGTAGTAGAGCTCTCCTAAGAGAGGATATATGGAACACGTCGTGCAGACTCGCCAGCTCTGGTGGCAGTTCCAGTCTGTATGCCAAGGGACCGATCCGCTCCTGGATCCTATAAGGTCCCATGTACCTTGGGCTGAGCTTCTTCCTTTGTCCGCGTACCCGAGTAACTCCATGCATGGGTCGGATTTTCAAGAACACCTGATCTCCTACCTAGAATTCCACCTGACGGTGCCGAGCATCGTAATACTTAGCCTGCCGGCTCTGTGCTTCCAGCATCCTATCCCGTATCAATCTTACCTGAGCCTCGGTGTCCTCGACAAACTCCGAATCCAAAGCCTTAGGGTCCTCGTCCTGTATCCATGACAGAGGAGTCCTGCACTTTCGTCCATACAACGCCTCATAAGGAGCCATTTTAATACTGGACTGGTAGCTGTTATTATACGAAAATTCAATTAGTGGTAATAACTTTTCCCACGGTTCACCGCGATCTAATACGCAGAGTCGTAGTAAATCCTCCAGAGTCCGGTTAGTTCGTTCCGTTTGTCCGTCTGTCTGGGGATGGAAAGCTGTACTGAATGTTAGTCGAGTGCCTAAGTAGGTCTGCACTGACCTCCATTCTCTGGAAGTAAATCGTCCATCCCGGTCCGACACAATCGTTTTGGGGACGCCATGATAACGGATGAACTGCTCCACAAATTTCCGGACTAACACTCCCACCGAGTCATCCTTCCTGATTGGAATAAACCTCGCCACCTTCGTCAGTCGGTCGATGATTACCCATATCGAATCGTTCCCTGTCCTGGATCGAGGAAGTCCATGTATAAAGTCCATGGCGATATCATCAAACTTCCACTCTGGTACTGGGAGGGGCTGTAATAATCCTGCGGGGTTTTTGCACTCCGCTTTTACTAATTGACACGCCTTGCAACGGGTCACGAAGTAGGTGATATCCTTCTTCATGCCGTGCCAGAACATAGTCTTCTTCAGATCTGCAGTCATCTTCGTAATCCCCGGGTGTACCGAATATCGACTGCAATGAGCCTCCGTCATGATGTCTTCCCGGATCTGGCCTCCCTCTGGTATGTAGACCCGTCCTCTGAAGCATACTAAATCATCTCTCAGCGTGTAATCTCCTGCAGTGCCTGCTTTTAAGGACCGGAATACCGGATCTAGCTGGGCATCCTGCCTCTGTCCATCCTTGACCCGCTCTCGTATGTCATCCGTGACGATTAATGATGACAGGTATTCCCGGTATAGCCCAGGGTGATCCTCGGATACTAGGGATATTTGCATTTTATCAAACGTCTGAATCAACTCCAAGGCCATCAATGGTGTTCCTACTTCAGTGTTTGCGGTCTTTCGGCTCAATGCATCTGCTACCACATTCGCCTTTCCCGGGTGGTAGTGCATCTCGTACTGGTAATCTGCCAAAAATTCCACCCATCGTCTCTGTCTGATATTTAGCTCCTTCTGCGTGTCCACATACCTCAAATTTTTGTGGTCGGAGTATATGTCGCAGTGGACACCGTATAGATAGTGACGCCAGACCTTTAATGCAAAAATAACAGCTCCCATCTCTAAGTCATGGATTGGGTAGTTTTGCTCGTGCTTCTTCAGCTGCCGAGAAGCATAAGCTATCACATGGCCATTCTGCATAAGTACTGCACCCATGCCCTGGTAGGAGGCATCGGTGTAGACCTGGAATCCTTCTTTCCCTGAAGGGAGGGTAAGTATAGGGGCCGAAGTGAGTCGCCCCTTTAGCTCTTGAAAAACCTCTTCACACCGTGGGGTCCAGGTAAAGGGCACCTCCTTCCTTGTCAGAGATGTGAGTGGGAGGGCGATACGAGAGAATCCCTCTACGAATTTTCCGGTAGTATCCGGCAAGCCCTAGGAAACTTCGTACATCTGTGGCCGTCTTTAATTGTGGCCAGTCCCGAACTGCTTGGATCTTGGCCGGGTCCACTGCTAACCCAGCACCACTGATGATATGGCCTAGGAAGGCCACCTCCTTCAACCAAAATTGGTACTTGCTGATCTTTGCATAAAGCTTGTGCTCCCGTAGTTTCTTCAGAGTCAGCGTCAGATGTTGTGTGTGCTCCTCTTCTGTCCTTGAGTAAATGAGGATGTCATCGATAAACACGATGACAAATATATCTAAATACTCCTTGAACACCTGATTCATAAGGCTCATAAATGCTGACGGCGCATTTGTGAGCCCGAAGGGCATTACAGTAAATTCGTATAGTCCGTATCTGCTACTGAATGCAGTCTTCGGAATGTCCTCTTCCTGGATCCGTAACTGGTAGTAGCCTGATCTCAGATCCAATTTGGAAAAGAAGTGCGCCCCTTCTAGCTGGTCAAACAGCTCATCTATCCTTGGCAGTGGATACGTATTTCGGACTGTCAATCGATTTAGAGCTCGGTAGTCGATGCACAGTCTCAGAGTTCCGTCCTTCTTTTTAACAAACAAGACCGGGGCTCCCCAAGGCGAAGAGCTCGGTCGGACAAATCCAGCCTCCACCAGTTCTTGGAGTTGGCTTCGAAACTCTGTCAATTCTTTCGGGGCCATCCGGTAAGGGGCCCTAGCTGCTGGCTTAGCCCCCGGCACCAGCTGTATCCGGAAATCCTGCTCCCGGTGCGGGGGTAGCCCAGGCAGTTTCTCCGGGAATATGTCGGCAAAATCTCGCACCACCGGAATATCCGAGGTGGAGACCTTGGTTTCAGTCATCTCAAATATTACTTCATACACTTCTTCTCCTTGTAAGTGAGCCTTAACGGCCTGTACAGATGACAATATGAGAGGGAAAGTAGATCTAATACCTTCAATGACGAGGTAGGAGTCTCCCTGTCTCACGGTAATCCTCTTGGATGAGCAATCGATCTGAGCGTGATTCCAGTTCAACCACGTCATTCCTAGGATCAAATCAAAGATTGGCATCTTTATGATTGTCGCTGGAGCTTCAAACGTCTTTCTGCCGATCTCTGCCTCCATGTTGCAATGGGCAGAGGTGAACAACTCTGATCCGTCGGGTAGTCGTATCCTCATCATCAGACCCGTGAATCTTTCCACGCCTTCCAATCCTTCTATGAAGGTCTCTGATACGAATGAGTGCGAAGCACCCGTATCAAATAGCGTATAAGCGGGTTTGCCGCTGATGAAAACTATTCCTGGGGTTTTGGAGAAATTAAATGTCTCAGAATTTTAGCTATGGTTTTCTTTCCTAGGTTGTCACTTTTATATAAGATTCAAGTTCATGAGGAAATAACTTAACCAAATTTTTTTTTTTTTTTTTTTAGACGTACCAGTGATTACTTGCTCCGGGTTCTGGGGCTGAGCCAGATCCAGTGCATAGATTTGCTCCCTCTGCTGCCTACAATCTGTACCCTGGAAGCCACGTCCTCGACCACGTCCTCGTCCTCCGAACTACTGGGCATGCGGGGCAACCTGTGGTGCCTGTAGAGGTGCTTCCCTCATGGGGCAGTTTCTCCGAATATGCCCTATTTGGTGGCAGTTGTAGCACTCTGGTGTGGGAAATGTCATGCCCCCGGGTCTTGGTGCCTCCCTCATCTGAAGAGGCTGAGGAGCCAGTACCACCGGCTCCCTCGGCTCTCGTCTTATTTCCTGACGAGGTTGGTCTTCTGTTCTTTTTCCTTCTCTCCCATCTGTGATGCGGCCCCGCCGCTGATCATTCCGGGCTCCCCGGCCCTGGTCCTCTGTTGGCCTCTTTCGACCCCGAGTCGTGTGCCAGTCGGCCTCAATCCTTTTGGCCATTTCCAAGATCCGGGAGATAGGTCCGTCAGAAACGAACAGAAGGGCCTCCCTCAACTCCTCTCGTAAACCCTTGTAAAACCTTTTTGTGTAGCCCGCCTCATCTAGTTGATACGAATCTGCATAGCGAGCCAAGTGGTCGAACTCCCGATGGTACTCTACCACCGTCCTGGTACCCTGCTTCAATTGTAAGAATCGTTCCTCTAACTCATCCCTGGCTGATTGTGGAACAAAATGTTCCAAGAGAGCGGTCCTAAATTCTTCCCAAGAGATTTCTGAAACCTCCCTATCAGCAAATGTTGTATCTAGCAGCGTCTTCCACCACCTCTTTGCATGGGACTCTAGGCAGGAGACAACCAAGGCCACCTTCTCCTCCCAGGGACACCGTATCCCAGTCAGCATTTCATACATAATATCTAGTCACTCCTCTGTCCGGACGGCTGACTCTGTCCCTAAGTAAGATAGGGGAGAGAGCCCTCGGAAAATGCTAAGCCAGTTGGCTCCCGGCTTTGGATGCGGAGCCGGAACTTGCTGAGCCCTGAACGCATCCAGGATGGCTGTCAGCGTCTGACCCATATCCGACTGTAGGAACGGAGTGGGAACCGGAGGAGGTGTCATAGTCGGAGTCTGCCGAACCTCGCCTTGTGGTGTTGGTTGCGCTGGGGGCTGTGTAATATAAGCCAAACATAAGGAAACTCAAAAAGTTAACTAAAAGTGGACAATTTTCCATGTGATTTTCCCTTTGGGCCCACCACTGCTTCCGCTGCTTAGTTTGTCCGCAAACTAAACTCGAGCGGGGGTGTCCCAGGGTTAGTGGACTGCTACATTTCTGATCGAGGTTTCCTCTGATACCACTTGTAAGACCCCCATTTTTTTTCTTTTTCGACACCGGGGTCTTAGGCCCAGAACCGCCGCCTTGCGGTGATACCTTCGCACCCGGGAAGGTCGTCACTACAAGACGCCGATTCTGCCAGCCAATTCGATCTCCACTGTAGCATAAGTATATAAGACAGTCCACAGAAATATCACATATAAGAAATTTAAACTCCACGAAGGGAGTGTCCACAGATAGTACACATAATAAAATCACGGGCTTATGCCCGGTACATCAAGTCCTCACTACATTTCACTCATCGCGGAAGCAAACTAATACAACTACTATAGATCGGGACTCACTGTCCCTGCTGTCTGGACTCCAGTGCTAGACTATCCGATCTCCAAGCGTGCCGACCTCCGGGGCTGCTCTTCCATGCTGGGCTCCGTGGTCCCCTAAATGATGTGGTTCGAAAACCGTTAGTCTAAAAGACTAAGTCCTATCGTCCCCCACCCCTTCCCCCATGGCTCCTAAAGCACCGAGCGGGGAGAAGGAAAGGGAAGGACATGAAAGTGGAGAGTATTCAAATTTCAGATGGCAGCGGAACTAAACTAACAGTGTAAGCATGATAATAATCGTACAAAATAAATAAGTAACTTTAACTTATGCGAGTATACATAAGCTAAGGGATCTTTTGCAGGGCTCCTATCGTATAAAAAGTCTCATACCGATTTATACGATAGGGTGTCGGTTCTATTAGCAGGTTTATAATGTTGAAAGAGAACCTTGACTTATAAGCACGCTCACACGAACTTATAGGCCAAGGGGTCGTTTAGCAAGGCCTAATGTATAGAGCGTCCCATACCGCTTATACATTAGGTGTCAGGTTATATGCGATGGTTATGCTATGAAATACATTTATGTCATGATGTGAACATGCATGTGCAACTCACCCACTCAACTCTGTGTACACAGACCTTTTAGTTCCCCCTTTCGGAGCCGTTACCTCCCAGGATACCTCCGTAGTGGCAGACGGAAGCGGTGGGTTGGGCCTCGCCCACCTCTAACCCAGTAAAGCACTACCGGTCAGACCTATCGTACGCCTCAACGCTTGGTGCACTAAGCGGACGTCTGCGTACTCTTGCCGGCTGGCGCACCGGACTTCTGTTGGCAAAGTGCTAACCACACTTGCCGAGCCAACCATATTGGTGTCGGTGCATCGAACTCCCCAATATAGAAGGCCCACCACCTTAAAACCTTTTATGCACATACAATAGTTATGAGTCAACCAACCAACCGAGCCGAAGCTCACCGGACAATTCCCGTCCATCATAATCTACAACCGAGCTAAAGTTCCCCGGACAATCCCGTCCGTCATAATCTACAACCGAGCTAAAGCTCCCTGGACAATCTCGTCTGTCATAATCTACAACCGAGCTAAAGCTCACCGGACAATCCCGTCCGTCGTAATCTACAACCGAGCTAAAGCTCGCCAGACCACCATCACAACTACTGGGCTTATTGCCCAAGTAACCCATACTATCTCCCGGGACACTGGGTGGGAAAGTGTGAAACCCTAAGTTTACTATTTACTGTATGCTTACGAAGTTTTGACTCTTCCTAATTACTACGAGAAAGACGATTTTTCGTCGATCATGCGCACCACCTAACACTAGCCAACCCACTCTCACTACTCTTCTTTTCTTTCTATTGGGAAATCATCCACAACAAAAGGGTCTAACTCCAATAACTATCCCCGACCTTGTCTTATTCCAATTTAGCAATTTTGCTATATGCACACCAACTCAGACGATACGTTGAACCAGATAGGGAGTATTCTAAATAATCATCCGAATGCCCTGAATTATTTACTGGAGACTTATCATGATGCAAATGGACTAAATCCAAAAGATTATCATTTTTTTCCAATTATTCTGATATTTATTTAAATTCCCGTAAAGCTTCTAAGGGCTACCCATTGAGCATGAAGTGCACTTTTCAGAGAGGTATAAAGCTTCATAAATTCATGATAAATTCTAAATAACCATTTAACAATAAATCCAAGATATAACAATTTTTCAAGTATTCAAGTGACACTAATCAATTTTTGAAAATATATCCTTTTTCTTTTTATTAATGAAGTAAGTGCAATAAATATTCATCCAAAAATTCTTAATTAATTTTCTAAAGTAGATACTGACCTAAAAACATCATTGGCCAAATTTCATAATTATATAGTAAGTAAATTGCTCAAAATGATTTAAACAAACTAGATCTAAAATTGCTAAATGCAGACGACCAAGTCAATCTTCATGTAAAATGGGATGTATATAAAATAATCATCCTACACCCCTATAATAATTAATGGAGGTTCATTATGACCTTTAAGTTCTAAATCCAGAGTTCCAAAATTTTCCTTACTTATTTGATAATTCATTTAATTATTTTAATGTCTAAAATTTCCAAAATTGAACATGAAGTACTACTTTCATTCAAGGAATCATTTTACAAATTTTATATGTTACTCAGAATAATGATATAACTTATCTTCCAAAATATATATTTCTTTTCAGTAAAGCTTTATCTTTAAATCAAATATTCATTTAAGTCCTTGGAAATTCATTTAATAAATATAAAATAGTGTATTGCTTCCAAAAATTCAGGGACATTTCAATTATGAATCTAATGGCATATACATGGTTTGGGCAAAATTTCATAATTTATTTATTAGTAAATAGGCTTAAATGAATTTTTGAATAATTCCATCAAATGACAATCTTGTGAACTAACTACCTCATATACTTGTCAAGAATTCTTATAAAATTTATATAAACTCTTTATGCTTCCAAACAACCTCTGCCAAAATTTCAGGACCTCTCAATTATCAGAAGTAGCATAATAAATTATTTACTTAATTTAAGCATTTCTTGGGTTACAAATGAAGTGCTATAATTATTGACCCAAAATTCCCCATTAAATTACCAGAGGCTCATAATGTCCTTAAGACCAATCTACCAAAATTTCATCTTAGTTTGAGGTGTTTAGCTAGCCCATTTCAACCCTAGAATGTTTGTGCCCTAAACTAGGGTTAGGGATTTTAGGGTCCTAAACCTTCCAAAATGCCCTAATAATTTTACCAGAGGGTTATAGTTACCAAAACTCTATTCCTACAAAATTTCATAGCCATACAAGGTGATTTGTCCATATGCCCTTCACAAGGTACAAAAGCCCTTCCTTAGGGTTTGACCTAAGATCTTGGGCCAAACCAACTCCACTGCCCCCAAATTTCCTTTGGGAGGTGTATCTTGTCATCCCAAACTATTGTACAAAATTTGAACCTCTGTTGAGGTGAATTGGACACTAAAAGCCAAAATTACAATTTGGACCAAAATACCCTTCATAGGGCAAGGCTAGGGTTTGCTTGAATCCTATTCAAATCAACTCCAAACTTAATGAAATTTTAACCAGAGGTCTATATTGACCTCATAACCATCCCACCAAAATTTGGTTGAATTTGGACTTCATTTGACCCCTAATTTAATTTACCCTAGCATAATTAAATTATTTACAAAAACTATAGGGAAATTATTCCCAAAAATTCCCATTTTTGGGAAGGGTCTAGGTATATGATAGGGTGAGCCCCTGACAAAATTTCAGCTTATTTGGACCAAGGATGAAGTGTGGGCTACTAATTTAATGACTGCCTAAACATTTGTATAGACCCCACCAAAATGAGTGCCCTGGTCAGACCAGTCACCCAAATTGGTTCAAACCAATTTTTCCAGATAGTAGACTCATAGGGATACATATTTGGTGTTGAACACTTTCTCTGAAAAAGCCTCTAGGTATTTTTAATATTTAAAACAAAATAATACAAAATCTGTGACAGATATGAAATGATTTAAATATCAAGGCTATTGTTTAATATACATCTGCACGAATCTTGGCGCAGCCCTGGACGGCATCCGGTTATCGTCTTCCTCTGGCAGACGGCCAGGATTAATCCTGCCTGGGCCGATTTCCAGCGGCTACCGCCAGCGCTCCGACCACCTCCCCGGCCTGCCACCGCCGCCGACACCTTCGTGGTGGTCGGGGCTATCTCCAGACGGCGGCTAGGCCGCCGGGAAGCACTGTTCCGGTGATCCCAGCAAGCGGAAATTTCACGGAAATTCCATGAATTTCAAAACCTGATTGGGCTCAATTGAGCTCCAACCTTAGCCCTAATGATTCCTACGATCTACCCAGGAGGCAAGGAGTGGAGGAGGACCTGTGGTGGCGGCTGTAGCCGGGCTGATCGTCGGATTGGCATGGTGGTGGCCGGTGGTGGTCGGCTTGCTCAAAAAGGTAGGATAGGGCTCGGTTTCTTCAGGAAAATGGTGGGGATTACTCCTTGGAGTCCAATGGAGCTTTTAAAGAGGTGAGGGGAGGTGTTAGGTGGCTGAAAACACTTTGGCCATTTTTGGCCAAAGTCAAGCTTGGCGGCTTGGTAGGTAGGGGGAGGTGGAGCTTGCTCCAGCCAGTCCAAAAAGGCTGCTAGACTCCCCCTTGTCCTTCTGAATTGAATGGGGAGGTTGGGGAGGGGGGAGGAGGAGCACAAAGTCCTCCTTCCTTCTCTTCCTTCTCTTTCTCTCTCCTCCATGGATGACTTTCTCTCTCCTAGTCATCAAGCCTGAAATTTAGGCTCCTACATGTCACATGTCAGCCCACCAATCCATTTGGCCATTTGGGTCAAGGTTAGCCCTAATGAAATAGGCTTGAGCTTGAGTTAGCCCATTTGGGCTAACTTGACCCAAAGTGGGACTAGGGCCCACCTAGGTCAATTTGATCCTTGAGGTTTCCTTAATAGGTCCTTGGTGACCCATTAGCCTCCCCTAGGGTCAAGGTGGGGTTGAATTGGCCCTTGAAGGTCACTTGGCCCTTAACTAGGGCATTTTGACCATTTTAGGTTAAGGGTTGACTTTGGTCAAACTAGCCCCTTTGATTGGTCCCAATGGGTCCTTGGTGACCTATTGGCCTCTCACTAGGCTTATGAGGGTAGGGGTGGTGTCTATTGGGCTAAGGGACTGCAATTGACCCTTGTGTAGGTCAATTTGACCTAATTAGGGCTATATTTGACTTTGGTCAACTTAGCCCTATTGACTGCTTTCCATGGGTCCTTAGTGACCCATTGACCTCTCACTAGTGTTATGGAAGTTTGGGTGGAGTATATTTGGCTAATAGACTGAAATGGACCCTTGTCTAGGTCAACTTGACCTAGCTAGGGTTATAGTTGACTTTGGTCAACTTTGGTCTTTTAACTGCTCTCCATGGGTCCTTAGTGACCCATTGACCACTTTCTAGGGTTATAAGGGTATGGGTGGGGTATTGGAGTCTTGGTGAAGTCCCATGATCACGTTTAGTCAAGGTTCTGAGATCTGCTAAGTGCAGACCACAGTGGCCCTATTCACACTACCAGGTCCACTTGCCTCTTCCTTGGGCTTCCTAGGGTTTTGTCATGACAAAACCACTCCTAGGGGTCTAGTTGGAAATGAGATGTTACAATATAAGGTCTGCCTTGAAATGGTATGGCCTATCCAAGTGCACTAGTGGTTCTACCATCAGGAAAGAGATGAATCTTAGAGGAAAATTCCTTGCTATCATCATTGGAAAGGCCCTCTTCTATAAAACTGGATTACATGACAAGATTTCAAAAAAGATGTTTGAAAAGATGTTAAGGGTAACCCTCACCTAGAAGACCAACTAGGGTAAGGTAATTTTTGATAGAGTTATTGAGTGCCTACCTGAACCAAACCTTGGTAGAATCCTATCTCTGTTTTTGTTGAACACTACACCTAAAATACTGAATCTGAGGCTTGGTGCTAAGATCCATCATATGAGGAGGATGGACATTAAGATGTTTTATAGATGGGACAGGGTACTGATTAATCACCCTAAGTAATGTGCTCAAGCATAGAAGAAGAAGGTTGATAAAGTTTCTGAAGAAAGCTCCAGCAGTAACTCTTCTGACAGCAAGAATACTGAACCTCGTGATCCCAACCTGAAAGAATCAATTGAAGAGGAAAGAAGGGATGTGATTGCATAAGTATCTATTTCTTCTGAGATTGCTACCAAGGTTGTTCTCACCAGTATGACTCCTAGTGATGTTGAAGGAGACACAACCATGGATATTGTGGAAGATGTTGCAACAATGATTGTGGACATAATCTATGATGATGTTCAGGGTGAGACATTAAGAGTAGATGCTTCTATTGAGTGGGAGCATGGCTTACCCACTGGGTGCCTACAGGACAAGATTGACAGCTTCCTGGTCAATCTACAAGGAAGAATAGATCAAATCCCAACTAACTCTCCAATGCTGAATGACAATGCTCCTGTTCAGGGGGAGCATGTGTCAGATGATGACATCAGGGCAGAAGATGATCTCCTTTAGGTTCCTTTGACTGATGATACTGTTAAGGGGGAGACTCCCCTTGAGCTCCCTACCCTAGTTGTTGAAAATGTGATTGAAATCTCTTATCAAGACAACCAAGGGGTTGATGACATGATTAATTTTGTAGTGCCTGAGAAAGAAGAGTCAATTCATGTTGTTGATATTTCAGACAACTCTTCTGACTATGAAATAGCAGATTCTAAAATGAGGGGAGACATCAGGAAGGATGATGTTGTAGTCAATTACTCCGGGACTACTCAGCTGAATGAGGACATGCCCACCTCTTTTCTGGCACAACCCAGAGGTCTATTTGATGAGTAGAGGGGGAAAATTGATTTGTATGTGGATGACTCAATCAAGGAGTTGAGAAAGGTCCACACCACTAAAATTTCCTCTATTAAACTTGAGGTCAAATGATTGAAAGAGAATACTGTCATATTCTTTACAAGGGCGGCTCTAGCCATAGATTATACTGCTAACAAGCTTGATGAGATAGAGCAGAGAAAAATGATATCATTGAGAATCAGTGCATCACCATTGAAAACATGAAAATTGTTCATGAAGTAACAAAGTCCATGATATAAGGGGATAAGACTATCCTAGAAAGGAGAATGGATGCATGCACTCAATTCCTAGATGATCACTTGCTGTGGGTAAAGAATGATGTCAATGTAGGTGTAAATCACTTGGCTCACATGACCACTTCCCTAAGCAAAGTGTTTTCTGAAGAAGTCATAAAGGGGGATAGGTCAATGATAAAGGCCAGTGCAGAACATTGAATATGGACTTCAAATGTATTAATAGATTCATTGGGTCTTGACCCTATCAGATATGATGAGCCTGAAATTCTTAGAGATGGAGATGGGTTTGAATCTATGGTGATGTTCCTACCTGAAGCCCCACCACTCAAAAGATCTCAAAGGCCAAACGCAAAACTATTGCAGTTGAAGAAGAGGAAGCTAGTATAAGAAAAAAGAGATATAAGGAAGAGATGCAATGTCCATATTGCATATTCTGAGGGCTAAGTTTGAAAGACATGAAGAATTAACAAGGAAATTCAATAGAGACAAGAGAGATGGAATTGTTCAAATGGGTGCTCCAGAGCCCTGTAGATACTATCCAAAGCCTTACAGCTACTTTGAGAGACAAAGACAAAAGAAGAAAGTGGTTGAGGAAAAGATGGGAATGAAATCAGGGGGGCATAGTAATTAGGGAACCTAATACATAACAATGTTATATTTTTCGGTTCCTAAGGGCTATTTAATGAATATGTTTATTGTAGACCTTGTTAAAACATTATGATATCATTTATTTGATTATGCTTGATATATCAAATATATTTTGCATAAGTTATGCTTAATTATTGTTGATTCTTACCATTTATTTTGAAGTGGTGTATATCATTGACTGGTGTTGGGTCTATTGATCACAATGTCCTAAATTTGAATAAGACCCACAATTCAATAGTATACACATGATTTCATCTGATATATGTTCAAAGTTCAATATATACAAGTTGTTTACTTTTCCTTGATTAGACAGGTTTTCAGGGTCACAATGTTAGTTGGACTCAAGGCAGGATGTGGAAAAGTAGAAATTAGGCTAAGTACATATTCATTGAGTGAATTTAGTTCACTCAATGCCAGAAATCTAAAAGCATTGACATAACATCAAGTAGTCAAAGCCTCGATGTTGCTAGACTCAAATCTGGCAGAGTCTAGAAGCGTTGAGTGAAGGCAGTTCACTCAACGCCTACTCAAAGGAAATTTGTCTATGTACAGAAGCGTTGAGTGTGGAAGGCTCACTCAATGCCTTACCAATAACTCTGCAGAAGAACAGAAGCATTGAGTGTTGAAGGTTCACTCAACGCCTTCACTTAGAAGAATTATACAAAGTCCAAAAGCGTCATGTGATGAAGGATCACTCAACGATTTATAAGTTAATTTTTCTAAGTCAGATGCTTTGATAGATTAAGGTTAACTCAATGCCTCAGGGTGCAGATTTTCTACCAATTGTTTTTGCACTGAGTCATTAGGATGCACTCAACGCCTATATAGATTGATTGAAAACTACTAAGTCCATAAGCACTGAGTCATGCTGAAGTCATCTATAATTCAAATATTGCGGTACTTGTGCGCTAGAAGACAAATGGAATTGAATTCCTTCTGTACAGCAATTAAAGCTAAATTAACTTTGTTGTTACCTATTTCTACTTGCCCAAACAGATAAAAGAGTTGTTGGACAGCGGGACATAAAAAGGACTACTTACAGAGAAATTAAGGAGAGTGCATTTATTGAACTGTCATCTTCTCCATCAAGTGAGAAAATCCATCTCTCTCGAATTTACAGAAGCTCTTCTGAATATAAAAAAAAAGGCTAGCTAATTGAAGGGATCAAGAATTTAAAATATCAAAGACTTCTTATGCAAGATTAGAAATCATATTTATTTTATGTAAGGATAGAAGAAGCATAGCATTTAAAAGTTGTTGTTTATCTTCAAAGCCACTACTTATAATACTGTTACATCAAAATCTTGAAGATACAGAGCTCTGCATGAGTTCTTCTCAACACAAGCAGAACTACTCTGAAGATTTAAAGTCTTGTTGTTGTAAAGAGTTTGGACTAGTTTTATCAGTTCAGAAAGGTAACTCAGAGAACTATTTTTCTAAAGTCAATCATCACCAAACCTTTTACTCAATCTGTAAGATCATCTGTTGATCTGATTTGTATGCTTGTATTATAAAGGCTAAGTGTAGGAGCTGAGTCTCTGAGATGTAGGATCTTATATATAGGAAAGAGAACTTTTGTATCTGGAAGGAAAGGATAAGGCTATTCATGGAAGTCTCAGACCCTAGGATATTCATAATAGTTTAAGAGGGACCCTTCATTCCCATGAAGGTCTCTACTATAGATGCCAATATCCAGACACCCAAGAAATACACTGAAATGATCATGGATAAAGTCATTTTGGCAACTATAGACAAAAGGGATCAGAATATTATTTTTAGCACCATAAATGACTCTACATTCCAGAACATGGTCCACAGTAGAACTGCTAAAGAGATGTGTGATTCTCTTATAGTATATATGGAGGGGACAGAAGAGGTTAGGGATGACAGGAAATCCCTCCTGAATCAGCAGTAGGAGGCCTTCAAGCAAGGTAAGAAATATTCCATAGTTGATTGCTATGAAAAATTTTTCATGATAGTGAACAGTCTGATCACCTATGGCAGATAGTTCACAAACAATGAACTAAATGACAAGTTCTTGAGATCTCTAAATAAGTAATGGGATATCAAGATCTATGCCATTAGAGAGGTTGGTAACTTAGCCAACACAATGCCTCAAAACCAATTTGAGAAGCTGTTATCTCATGATATGCAGTTGAACTCCAGAAGGGCAGAAGGCGATGCTGCCAAAACTCTCAACAAAGAGAAAGTTCTGGCCATTAGAGCTAAAGAATCTAGGAGAAGTAGAGAAAAGACTCCTCCATCAAGGAGAGATGTAGAGTCTGAGAGTTCAGATGTAGCTCCTCAGGCAATGAATTATCTAATGGAGAACTGACATTGTTCTCCAAGTAGTTCAATAAAATGTTGAGCAGGAGAAGACAATGGAAGAACAAGGGCTCTTCAAGCTCCACTTTAAGAAAACCTTATTCCAGCATAGAAAAGTTAAGAAAAGACCCATCTTGGGAAAGGTATGACTCTAAGTAGAACAAACATATTAAGACTAATGTTGTTTATTATTGTTACAACAATAGTGGACATATCATTGCTGACTGCCCAATCAAGAGAAAGGAGCACAAGAAGTTTGGAGACAAGAAGCATTATAAGGATAAGAAGGCTGAAAAGAGCTTCTTGGCTAAGAAAAAAATCAGCCTTTCAGATAGTGATTCTGAGTCTTCAGAATCAGAGGAAGAAGAGGCCTATAATGGTCTCATTTTTTTTTGAAGTTGAGGCTGATCATCCAGATGCCTCAACTGGCATAAAATTCCACACTCTTCTGTTGATAGTGACTATGAAGAGGATTATGAGTTCAGCCTCTTGGCCCTAACTAAAGACAATCGGGACAATTTAGTTCCTTATGAGGTACACTCTCTCCCTAACTCTCCCTCTATTTATAAGACTGGCTCAGACTCTAAAGCATCCACTTCCTCTAGTGAGAATGATGGATCAGAATCTGATGATGATGTCAATCAATTGATTGATAAGTATGGTACTATTCTGGAGGCTCTGAAGAAGAGCAAAAAACTTATCAAGAGACAAGCTGAGGAGATTGCCTCTCTTCAGCAAGCTACTTCCCTGCAGTCTGAGTCAGCACCATTACTAGCTCAGATGAGGAGGGAAGTCAGTCAGTTGAAGACAATCTAAATTATCAAAATTGGCACTATTAGCCAGAAGAGTAATATCATCAAGGATCTTCAAGAGAAGCTCCTCATGGAGAGGAAGCTTGTGGCCGAATTTTCTAAGCCCAAAACAGTTATGCCACTGATTGACTCCTTCACCTAAAAAAAGGATAAGATAGGTATAGGGTTCAAGTGGAACACTAGAGTTGTCCATTCCAAAGGGAAAGGCAAGGCTCCTTTTGTTCCTCAGACCACCTTTCAAAAGGTAATCCTCCCTTCTAACAAGTATGACCATGATAGTATGTATGGTCACTAGAAGAATGGAAACACTTTTTGTAAGAATACAAGTGTATCTTACAATGGAAGGAGAAAGGGCATGGGATTGAGTGCACTGAAGGCTCCCCATAAGGAAACCAAATGTCCCATTATGGACTATTTGTGTCTAGTGCTCCAGCCCCCACTCTCAAGGAGAAAGATGTGGCATATTCTCAAGTTCTTTCAACAAAAACCTTGATTAAGGGTAAGTCAGTCAATAAGTCTCACTTGGCTATTTTTAATGCCATCAACACCATGTCAACTATAAAGAAGATATTTGTTGGTGTAACTCAGAATAAACCAAGTATATCTATTGGCAGACTCACCTTCAGTCAAATTCCTACTGAATGAAATAGGAAGAAGGTAATTGCTCTCCCCTCTGAACAGATAAAAAACATATAGTTTGCTTCCTCCAAAGGTTGTTTAGAAGAGGAGATATAATATTCATGAGTATTGGTGTTGTGGAAAAGTGGGCCACTTTTCCATAGACTGTTAGAACAACCCAAGTGTGCCAAGGGTAAAGGTGAGTCTTCCTGTCAGGTCTGCAGCAGGTAGACATAGTCATTCTCAAGCTAACATGAACCAAGGACCCAATCCCTTTTGGGTTCCTAAGGTTGACTAATTTGTGTTTGCAGGGTAGTCTAAGTACCCATCAAATGCTAATATGGTACTTGGATAGTAGTTCTTCCAGACATGTTACTAGAGCAAGGAACCATCTTAAGGATTATACTCCAGTGAGGAATGGACCTAAAGTCATCTTTGGAGGTTCAGATAGAGGAGTTACCAAAGGCTATGGTATGATCTACAATGGCATAGTCTCCATTACAAAGGTAGCTTATGTAGAAGGATTTCAACACAATCTTATTAGCATAAGTCAACTATCTGATATAGGCTATGTATTGTCTTCCACAAGGATGAGTGTGATCAAAAGGTTAAGTGACCACGAGTTCATTTTGACAGGCAGTAGAAGTGGCCAAATTTATTGATTAAATTTCTTATGTTTAAGTACTGACTCACCAGTGTTTCTGGTTGTAAATGAGAAAGACTTTTATTATGTTCAATGATACAAGAGGCTTGCTCAGTTGTATTACAAGACAATCAGCAAGCTCTTCAGTAAGGGGCTAGTCATAAATGGACCCAATCTGAGATGCACCAAAGAGGCCATTTGTTCTGCATGCCAGAAGGGCAAGCAGAACATATCATCCTTTAAGAGCATTGGGGCCAAGGATTCTGAGAGGTATTTATACCTCTTGTATATGGACTTGTTTGGTCCTGAAAAATAGGGTAAGCTCTGAAAAACTCTAGAGGGGGGGGGGGTAGAAGAAATTTATAGTGGTTCCCCAAAGATAGGGCCAAGGATACCTCTTGCATATTGAAATCTTATAACTTTTACTGAAATAAAAGATCTTTTATAAAATAGGTTACTATAGTATAAGTGTATAGGTGAACAAGTGCAGCAAATAAACTAAGCTACATAATAAAAAATATATCACAGCACAAGCACAAAGGAGAAACAACACAGCCACACAGACAACACAAGAACTTTATAGTGGTTCCCCAAACTTGGGTACATCCACTCTTCTACCACCCTAGGTAGAAATCCACTACAGGTTTTGATCAGGTGACTGCCACCAATGAGCTTTTGATCAGGTGCACAAAAACCAAACCTCAAGTCTTTTGGTTAGGAGACTTGCAACCAGGAATAATTTTGAAGGGAATTAAAACCCTGTACAGAGGTGGGGATGAGAGAGTGATGGTGTTCTTCTTTTTCTCAAATACAACTGAGAGAAGACTTGTGGATTTGAGTTGTTGTCAAAGCTCCCCCTGAGATCTTCACTGGTTCAGGAGTGGAAGCTTTGCAAAAGGGTGAGTAGGCCTTTTTGCTCTTTCGAGATCCTTGACTGATTTGAATAACTTGTCACTTGAGATCCCTGAAAACAAAGAGAGAAGGGAAGAAGGACTCTTGATGGTGATGGTTGTTCCTTCTTCTTCTCTTGTGAGCAGTAGATTTTCTGAGAGCTGTTTTCACTGAACTTTTGTTGTCTGTATACTTTTTCCTGTCACATGCTTGTTGATGGCACACACATTTTTTGTATCTCTTTTCTCTGTGTTTTTCTTAGCTATGTATGTAATCTTTGCTGAGAGATCCTCAAATGATAACTGCCACTTGGTCGAATTCAAAAATCTGCAATAATTGCTTAGCCAAAATCTTGGAAATGAAAACGGCAAGTATGCTGTCATATATTCTATTCTATGTCTGTCCCGAGGTATAGGTAGTTAATTCCATGAAGAATATTTGTAATCAATACTGCCAGTAACGGCTCGATTCAAAGGATATTAGAGCATTGATTATCTAGGGAATTAATGGCCTATAATAGTATAACAGGAGACAAAAAAGGAAAGATTAAATGACAATATGCCTTACAGTTTTCGTCGACCTGGAATAGCTTTCGTCGACCTGTGATTTCGTCGACCTCTGATCAGTTTTCGTAAGCCTGAGCTCAGTGAACAACTGCATTGCATAAATTGACTGATTCTGGGCACTAAGTTCGTCGACCAAAGTCTGCAGTCTGGACTTAGAATATTTCCTGATGTTGAGTGTTGAAGTATTGATCTGGCGTTGAGTGAGATGTCCTCTGGCTTTGAGTGTTAAATCACCATTATGGAGTTGAGTCGTTTAAGAGTGTTGAGTCATTGATAGAGTTGAGAGCATTGAGTGAACTTAGGCTCTAAGTAAACTTTGGCTTTGAGTGAACTGTGGCGCTGAGTTAATTTTGGCGCTGAGATATCTTTGGATCTGAGAGCTGAAGTGTTAGTCGACCTGAGGACAGAGTTCGTCGAACTGATGGTCTTAGTTCGTCGACTGAAATTTGACAGAGGAGTTATTACTATGTTCAGAGATCGTCGAGCTGAGATCTAGGTTCGTCGAGCTCAGCTCAGAGAATTGTCTCTGGGTTAGTCGAGCTGAGCACGACGATCGTCGATCAGAGTTCGACGAACGCAGATCTCCTTTTTATTAAGTCTTGAATCTTCTAAGTCTTGAGTCTCTGGCAGTGTTGGAGGCTAGTCCTTTCTACTGTTGACTTTAAGAACATGGCCTAGACTCTAAAAACACATAACATTTGACACTTCTTTACAACATGGGTTACAACCTAAGAGAAGAACCTAGCCCAAATCACCTAGGGGTTCAAACATGTCTTATGCCAGTTCATAGTCTAGGTAGGAAAGTCTACACACTTGTGATAGTTGATGACTATTAAAGATTTTCTTGGATTTTCTTTCTAAAGAAAAAGTCAGAAACCCTTAACATCTTGGTGACTTTGTTAGGCAAGTTCAAAATGAATAGGACAGCTTTATGGTCAAAATCAGAAGTGACCATGGTACTAAATTTCAGTTTGAATGCATGACAAAGTTCTATGGAGAGCAAGGGACTCATCAGGAGTTTTCTTCTCCAAGAATACCCCAGTAAAATGGGATTGCTAAAAGGAAGAACAGGACTCTCATATAGGCTGGCAGGAAATTACTCAGTGACACTTCTCTCCCAAAATATTTCTGGGCTAAGGAAGTAAACACTGCTTGTCATGTCAATAATAGAGAATCTATCAACAAGTATCACAAGAAAACTCCCTATGAGATTATGAAAGGAAGAAAACCAAATCTTGCCTATCTAAGGATCCTTGGAAGCAAGTGCTTTGTGCTCAATAATGGGAAATAATATTTAACTAAGTTTGCTACCAAATCCTATGAGTCAATTTTTGTTGGGTACAACAACCATAGTAAAGCCTATAGAGTCAACAACTTGAAGAACTAAGTTGTAGAAGAGTCTATCAATGTAGTGTTTGATGAGTCTTTTATGATTAATACTGATTTTCTTAGCTCTTCTAGATCTACAAGTGTAGAATTGAAGATGGACAAGATGACCATCAATGACACTCCTCCCACAGTCCAAGAGGAAGAAAATGGTGTGGTCATTCTTGAAGAAGGTCCAAATGCACTTGACATAGATGAAGATTAGCAGGATCCAGCAATTGAAGTTAAAGATGCTGAAGATAGAATGCCAGCAGCTGTCAGACACATGAGAGATCATCCCAGAAATCTAATCATAGGAGATGCATGTAACACCCCAAAAACCATAAGTCCCAAAATGGGGTCAGGCTGGTTGACACGTCCTGGGACACGGGCGTGTCCCAGGGCGTGTCCAGTACACACGGCCTGGGACACGGGCATGTCTTTTACGGTTGGCAATGAGTCGAGTTCTCGAGACAGCATGGTCGACGATCATCGAGAGGCAACACGGCCTGGGACACGGGCGTGTCCCAGGGCGTGTCTTGCTCAGGTGAATACCAGGCGGCGTTGAATGGAATGGCATTGAGTGGCGTTGAGTGGAATGGCATTGAGTGTCGAATACGGCCTGTGACATGGGCGTGTCATAGGGGCGTGTTGGGCACACGGCCAAGGACACGGGCGTGTGCCTTAGCTGTGTTCTTCCCGGGTGATTTGGTCCTGTGTTGAAAGGGTGACACGGACAGTCACACGGCCGTGTCAAAGTTGACACGGGCATGTCTACCCGGTGACACGGGCGTATTGGAGCCCGTGTTCTGGTTTAGTTTGAGTCGGTTTGTACACCGCTTGAAGTACACGGCCTGGGACATGGGCATGTCACAGGCCGTGTCAAGTCAAATTTGGACTTTTAGACTGATCTTGGCCATCCAAATATTTCTATTTGGATCTAATGGCCCAGATTCTTTCTTGCTAAGGCTGAGGATTTGCCTCTTCTCTCATTATTATCAAGAGAGAAAAAGAGAGAGCTTGGAGGAAGGGTAAGGAGGAGAAGAGCTAGGCTTCGGTGGTGCTCCCGCGGTCCGATTCGAGATCCGAGGCTAGTTCTGTGGAGGCAAAGCTACTGCGGTGCTTTAAAACCGGCAAGATTTTCAATGGCTCCCAAGAGATCGTCAAGGGTAACAATCTTTCTTCTTGGACATGTGATGTCCTTCTTTATGCATGAGTAAGGAATCCTCTCCACCAAAAGGTGGAAAGAGTGAGTGATTCTGGTGGGTTGATAGTTGTTATCTCCTGTTGAGTTTGCATTTAGACCCGGAAGTGTGTAGTACGGGATAGGCATGCTGTGTGAAGCCCATCTGGACATGTTGGTCTGGATTGGTGATGTTGCATTTACGCACCGGAGAAGACTCCACGTATACTCGTGTAGCTAGTGGGGTCGTTGGGTTGTTCCTGTGAAGGGGAGTAGCAGGAAGTATTGGAAGGTGGAATTCCAGGAAAATTCCCTTGTGTTGTTTGTGTTGTGGCTACGATGTAGCCAGCCCGTGATGGACAATGAAGCAAGTCCAATTTGAACAGTGTGGCTAATGTGACGCCAGTCCTTGGCGGACGTTATGGTGATTGGGAGCTGCGAGCTCTAAAAGGCCTCGTGCCGAACAGGAAAGGTGAAGCCGACCCGCGTCTTTTATTATAGCTGCAAGTACAATGTACTTGGTGATGACAAGGCAATTTGAGCAACGGGGGGTGGTGGATCTGTACCTGCGTTATGTTGGTTGTACAAGGAAGTGCCAAGGCATTGGGCTTTCGTCAGCAGCATAATGAAAGTCTTAGGCCTGCGCGCCATTAAGACTAAATGCTCAATGGTGTTGATCCCGGTTCGCCGGTGTACCCAAAAGTGTGCCTGAGAGCACAGATCGTTGGGTCAGGTGGCCGACGGTTGTGATGGATTGCTTATGCTTGAGAGCACAGTATGCATGATATATATCTATTAATACATTTCTCTGCAGGGAAAGAATGTCACTGCCCTGGGAAAGGGGTAGGATTGTTATAAATTGTTCAGCTGAATGCTGACCGTTGCCTTGTTCGCCACCTTCTGGGTGGATTGTCCCTATGCAGGTGCTGGAGAGCCGAGTGGGAAGTGAAGGGCTGATGCCCAGCTCCTACTGTTGCCTCTCTTGCTGTTGATGTTGCTGTTAGCCCTTGAAGGCTAGCTAATGTATTTTATTTTATTCATGTATGGCCGGCCTGTGCGCCGATGTTTGTAATCCATAGTGTTTAAAGAGGAACTGTAATGCCTTAAGGCCAAACTGTGTTATTTTCTATCCCCTCGTTTGAGTGGTTGTATATATAACTTTGGTAATATATATATTGTGGATATTCCTGATATGCGTTCAACCTACTGCTTATTATTCTGCTAGCATGCTCTGAGTTAGGATACGGTTGTGGTATTAACCTGTAACCTCACTATCTATTTGTGGCATATAGTGTGGGGCCCCGGTCAGACCTTCTATTATATGTTGTTTAACGGGTGGAGTCATTGCATTTTGGTATCATCTTGTCTCGGTCTTCCTCTTTCGAATTCGTGGTCGAATTCTTTTGTGGTGTGGCGAGCACGTGTCTGTGTGAACCGCTTTAACACTAATGAACTCTGGAATATCCACTAAGGAATGCAAATACACTTGTTTGAGGAATATGCGCGTTCCTACTTTGTCGTTATTACTTGCATATTGTCGCTAATGTGTGTCTTGTCCACCCATAGGTGACTCGTAGCGGTGCTAAGCAATCTGAGCCCCAGCACTCTGATAAGAGTTCGGCACCAGCTGAGGTGCCAACACCTCCTCCATCTACGAAAACTGTTTGATTAGTTTCTGAGGCTCTATTTGCGATTATTTGGCCGACCGGGCAGGCACCGCCGGTAGTGGTGTCAGATCGTGTTGGTGTATTACCCAAACCGGTTGAGGTTGTGGATTCCCGAGCAGCTGAACGACAATTGAAGCAATTCATGAGCTTCAATCCGCCTACGTTCACGGGACTGGGATCCCCAACGCAGACAAAGGACTGGTTATAATGAGTCAAACATATCTTTACAGCGATCAGGACAGAGGAAACTCAAAAGGTAACTTTGTCCACCTTCTTATTAGAAGGAGAGGCGAGACTATAGTGGAACGAGGTTGGGTTACACCATTTGGCGAGCAGGCAATTGACTCAAGTATCGATTGAGGAGTTCTCTCACATGTTTTTGGCAAAACATCTACTATCAGCACAATGCATTGCTATGAAAAACGAGTTCCAGCGGCTAACGCAAGGAGAAACTAGCGTTGATGCGTACCTACATGAATTACAAGATTGGGACGGTATGCAGGAACATTCTTTGCCGATGAACAAAGAAAAACAAATTAGTTCTATGAAGGATTGCGGGACGAGTTGAGGTTCCTGCTTTCTAGTTCAGTGAACCAGGGATTTCAGGCTTTGGTTGATACGGCGGGTGCGCTGGAGATGGACATGAAGCAGGTGCAAGGCTGGAAGGACTTGGCTGTGGCAAAGCCCGAGTTCAAAGCACCCCGCTCTGGCGAATCGTACTACCAAAAGAAGTGGGGCAAGAGGTCCAGGCCTTCTGGGAAAACTTCTGTGACGTTTGCATCGGGAGCAACGTCGAGGCCGGAGTATCGTACATGCTTTTGATGTGGCAAAGTGGGGCATATAGCCCGTGATTGTCGGGTTGCTCAACACAAAGGAGAAAAGAAGACGGGTGCGTCTTATGCTGAGAAGGGCAAAGCAGTGGTTGATTCCTCTACATCTCAGGCGTAGCCCAGAGTCTACAATCTTGGCCAATAGGAGGCTATCAAGCAAAGTGATGTCGTCACAGGCTTTGTCCTGATTTGGAACAATCCGGCGAGAGCCCTGTTTGATACGGGTGCTTCGCATTCTTTTTTTATAAGGACTTCGTAACTCGAGTTGGAGTACCGAGTCACGTGATGACAGATGGTGTAAAGGTGTTATTATCGAATGGTTGTATCATGCTTGCGGATAGGATGTGCGATGTGGAATTACATATAGGAAATCGGGATTTCGGATTGAGGGCATCTGTGCTACCACTATCGTAGTTTGATGTAATCTTTGGCATGGACTGGCTCTCAGAGCAGCGTGCCTTTATTGATTGCAACTCAAAGGAGATCAAACTGGGCCAGAATACTGAACTTGAGACGAAGTTTGCTGGTATGCGAGGAGTAGGCGGGACCTTGTTGTCTGTACTCCAAGTTGTCAGTGCTGTTCGGCAGGGCACAGAGTTATTATTCATGCTTATTTAAACTGTTGAGCCAAAGGCCAGTGTAAGTGAAGTTCCGATTGTGTCAGAGTTTGCCGATGTATTTCGTAAGGATCTTCTTGGGTTACTGCCCCAGCAGGAGATTGACTTCTCGATTGAGTTGGTGCCAGGTGTGAAACTTATGGCCCGCTCACCATATCGCGTCGCGCCAAAAGAAATGGCTGAACTTAAAGTCCAATTGCAAGAGTTGTTGGAGCAGGGATACATTCGTCCAAGTATATCACCTTGGAGCGCGCCTGTTCTATTTGTGAAAAAGAAAGACGGTAGTTTGCGGTTATGTATTGACTACCGTGAATTGAATAAGCTGACGGAAAAGAACAAATATCCGATTCCACGGATCGATGACCTATTTGATCAGCTAGCGGGGTCAACCGTCTATTCAAAGGTTGATTTGAAATCAGGATATTATCAATTGCGGATTCGGGTAGGTGGCATTCCTAAGACAGCGTTTGGGACACTCTACGGTCATTATGAATTCACGGTGATGTCGTTTGTCTAATATAATGCGCCTTCGGTATTCATGGATCTAATGCACCGGACGTTCCGAGAGTACTTGGATCTATTCGTAATTGTGTTTATTGATGATATTGTTGTGTACTCTCAGTCGGGAGATGATCATGCAAACCATTTGCGGTTTGTATTGCATACCCTGCGGAGGAATAAGCTGTATGTGATGGAGACGATGACCCTCAACATGTTGAAGACGGAGACGGCATGCTTACAGAAGTTATCTCACCGCCTCCAAGTAAAGATTTGCGGCATCGTGACGACCATGTGGAGCGACGTCAAAAGATCCGCCCGCAGCGCAAACCAATCTAATGATAGCTTAATTAATTCATTTTCATGTTTTTTTATTTGGCAATGTCTATGGCAATGTTTATGCCATGTTGTTTTTTATTTTTATGAGTGTTGTTTTATTTAGTTACTATGGGCTGCAAATAGCCAAACATTTGATGTAGCCTATAAATAGGCAAGGGTGTTTTCATTTTGATCATTGAAGAAAGAAATATTGAAACCCTAAAAAATCTCCCCTCTTGAAATTTTTCTCTCCCCCTTCTTCTTAGCCGAACTTCCCCATCTTCCCCTCTCCTTGGCCGCCGGCCACCTTTCTCCCTTCTGCCTCTTCTATTCTCCTCCCTCACTCCCTTGCAACCATCCCTAGCCGCCTCCTCCACTAGTAAATCCGACCACTGTTAAGGATCCCTTCCTCCCCTTTACTTGTGAAGAAATCGGCCAAGGCAAGCTTGCCTCCTTGTGGATTCCTAACACCGGCGTGAAGCGACGAAGGCGGGCAAGATTTTCATCTCCTTCCGGCGCAACTCCAGCAGAGCCGTTGAGAGACGATCCAAGTAGAGTGTAATCGGAATCACCCTTCCGATTGGGTAACGAAAATCCCTCCTACCTCTTGTGTGTTTTCATTTCTTAGAATAGATCTTGTGGTGGATTATTTTTGGTGTTGTTTTAGATAGCTTGAAATTGTATCGTGGATTTCTTCGCATGCTTTGTATTTCCCTTATCTTCGTTTTATATTCGGGAAGGCTTGGCGAACCTCGTTTGACTTTTGTTGGAAGAGATCTACCCATTCCGAATCGAACTTTTCGGTAGATCTCTTTTGGTACAACATCGCTCGGTCGGACCCAATATGGTCCTTTTAGCTCGATCGAACATTCGCCTTATAGCCCTTGTTGGATCCAAACCGGCTTGGCTACCCGTACGCTAGCAAAATATTGATAGATGTAATTGCGTGGTGTCGCGTAGAGCGATTGTGCGAGTGTAGGGTTTGGATCGAAGAGTGTCGTGGCGTTAGGCCGTAGTTCCAAACAGTGTGAAACGTGCAAGCCTGCATCAGTATGCCAATTTCTCAAAGTGTGAGTTCTGGCTATCGTCAGTGGCTTTTCTGGGCCATGTGGTAAGTGGAGAGGGCATAGAAGTAGATCCGGCAAAGATAAGTGTCATACGGGATTGGCCAGTGATGTCTTTAGTGGCCGAAGTCAGGAGTTTCCTTGGACTGGAAGGCTACTATAGATGATTTGTGGAAAAATTCTCAGGGATTGCTTTACCTCTGAGCATGTTGACCCGAAAAGATCAGAAGTTCGTTTGGACGCTGGAGTGTGCGCGAGCTTTTGAAGAGCTGAAGAGTCGTTTAACCACCGCTCCTGTGTTGACATCGCCATGTGGTACAGACGGCTATGAGATCTACAGTGATGCTTCAGGGAGCAGCTTAGGCTGCGTTCTTCTGTAATTTTGGAAAGTGATTGCTTATGGCTCACACCAGTTAAAGGTGCATGAACGGAACTACCCCGTCCATGATTTGGAGTTGGCGGCGGTAATCTTTGCGCTAAAGTTATGGCGGCACTATCTTTATGACGTTAAACTGGATATCTATACAGATCACAAGAGCCTAAAGTATTTATTAGATCAAAAGGATCTGAATATGCGGCAAAGGAGGTGGATGGAGTTCCTTGGGAACTACACTTTCGATATTCACTATACTCCCGGAAAGGGAAATGTGGTCGCTGATGCTTTGAGTCGTACGATGCCAGTACGGGCAAACTGGTTGCAGAGACATGATGAGTGGCTAATCCAGGAGATGGAAGTGTTAGAGATATCTTGTGTTGACAAGGATGCTACGGCTAACGCCTGCTTGAACTGGACTGAGGTATAATATGACCTTGCGGAAAGAGTTCGGCGAGCAACGGAGCTTGATGAAAGTCTCCAATGCTATGAAAAGGATGGTCTTGGTGACCAATTCTCCTGAGATGATGGCTTGTTGTGAAAAGATGGCCGGTTGTGCATCCCAAGTACAGGGAAGTTGAGAGAAGAGTTGATGTACGAAGCGTACTTTGCAAAGTACTCAATTCACCCTGGGAGCACAAAAATGTACAGAGACATGAAAAAGTTGTTCTGGTGGCCCGGACTAAAGAAAGACATAGCATGTTATGTGGAAGAATGTCACACTTGTGCTTTGGTAAAAGCGAAATGCCAGAAGCCTAGTGGTTTCTTGAAGTCGTTACCGATTTCGGAGTGGAAGTTTGATGATATTTCGATGGATTTCGTGCACGGGTTGTCGAGATCTCAACGCGGTCATGATTCTATCTGGGTGATTGTAGACTGGTTGACAAAAGTGGCTCACTTCCTTCCAAATAAGAGAGACGATTCAGGGGAAACCTTTGTTAAGCTCTATGTGGAACAGATTGTTCGACTGCACGGTGTTCCTCGGAGCATTGTCAGTTATCGTGATGGGTGATTCACCTCAACTGATTGGAGGCTATTTCATCAAATGTTGGGCACAAAATTTGCATTCAGTACGGCCTTTCATCCCCAAACGGATGGCCAGACTGAGCGAACCAACAGGACGATGGAAGATATGCTCCGTATGTGCGCCCTGGATTTCGGTAAGAAATGGGAAGAGTACATTTATTTGGTGGAATTTGCCTATAATAATAGCTATCAAGCGAGCATCGGTATTTCACCGTTTGAGGCTCTATATGGTCATAAATGTCGTACACCATTAGCTTGGGTAAAGGTAGGCGAATCCAAGCTGAATGGGCGAAAGGAAGTCGAAGAAGCTACCTCGATAATACGCTCTATTCGGGAGAGGCTATTGATAGCCCAGGATCGACAAGCAAAGTACAACAATGCCAAGCATCGGAGCGTGGAGTTCACGGTTGGCGATTGGTTTTATTTGAAGATCAAACCCTTCAAAGGCATATCTAGGATTCGGCGGTTGAAAAAGCTAAGTCTGAGATACCTTGGTCTGTTTGAAGTGGTGGAGCGAGTCGGGGAAGCTGCTTATCGGCTAACACTTTCAGCAGAGTTGAGTGGATTGAATGATGTATTCCACATCTCAGTACTTCGCAAAGCCGTCAAGGATCCAGCTCAAATATTTGAGAATGATCGTGTACCGGTCGAGTATGGGCTAACGACGAAGGTTAGACCCATTCGGATCGAGGATTGAGCCGAGAAACAGTTGCAGAACAAGAAAATCGGGATGGTCAAAGTCTGGTAGGACAATTGTGGTCGTGAGGAGCTAATATGGGAGCGAGAGCAGACCATGCGAGCTGAGTTTCCCGAACTTTTTGTATAAACTGTTGACCGTGTACATTTTATTATAACTGATCTTTTAACGTTATAGCTTTGTGATTCTTGTTTCATTGCTGAGTACAAATTTCGGGATGAAATTTTTCTTAAGGGGGGAAGGATTGTAATACCCCAAAAACCATAAGTCCCAAAATGGGGTGAGGCTGGTTGACATAGCCTGGGACACGGGCTTGTCCCAGGGCATGTCTAGTGCACACGGCCTTGGACACGGGCGTGTCCCAGGGCGTGTCCTTTATGGTTGGCGTTGAGTCGAGTTCTCGAGACAGCACGGTCGACGATCGTCGAGAGGCAACACGGCCTGGTACACGGGTGTGTCCCAGGGCGTGTCCTGCTTGGGTGAATACCGGGCTTTGTTGAATGGAATGGCGTTGAGTGGCGTTGAGTGGAATGGCATTGAGTGTCTAACTTGGCCTATAATACGGGCGTGTCACAGGGTCGTGTTGGGCACATGGCCATGGACACGGGTGTGTGCCTTAGCCTTGTTCTTCTTTTGTGATTTGGTCCTGTGTTGAAAGGGTGACACGGCCAGTCACACGGCCGTGTCAAAGTTGGTACGGGCATGTCTTCCCTGTGACACAGGCATGTTGGACCCTGTGTTCTGGTTAAGTTTGAGTCAGTTCGTGCACCGCTTGGAGTACACGGCCTGGGACACGGGCGTGTCACAGGTCGTGTCAAGTCAAATTTGGACTTTTGGGCAAATCTTGGCCATCCAATTATTTCTATTTGGATCTAATGGCCATGTGCTTTCCTGCAGTGATAAGGCTGAGGGTTGGCATCTTCTCTCATTCTTATCAAGTGATAAAAAGAGAGAGCTTGGAGGAAGGAGAAGGAGGAGAAGAGCAAGGCTTTGGTGGTGCTCCCGCAGTCTGATTCGAGATCCGAGGCTAGTTTTGTGGAGGCAAAGCTGCTGCGGTGCTTTCCAACTAGCCAGATTTTCAATGGCTCTCAAGAGAACGTCAAGGGTAACGATCTTCTTTCTTGGACATGTAAAGTCCTTCTTTATGCATGAGTAAGGAATCCTCTCCACCAAAAGGTGGAAAGAGTGAGTGATTCTGGTGGGTTGATAGTTATTATCCCCTGTAGAGTCTGCATTTAGACCCAGAAGTGTGTAGTACGGGATAGGCATGTTGCTTGAAGCCCATCTGGACATGTTGGTCAGGATTGGTGATGTTGCATTTACGCACCGGAGAAGACTCTGTGTATACTCGTGTAGTTAGTGGGGTCGTTGGGTTGTGCTTGTTAAGGGGAGTAGTAGGACTGGAAGGTGGAATTCCAGGAAAATACCCTTGTATTGTTTGTGCTGTGGCTACGATGTAGACAGTCCGTGATGGACAATGAAGCAAGTCATATTTGGATAGTGTGGCTGATGTGACCCCAGTCCTTGGTGGATGTTATGGCGATTTGGAGTTGCGAGCTCTAAAAGGCCTCGTGCCGATCAGGAAAGGTGAAGCCGACCCACGTCTTTTATTATAGCCGCAAGTACGATGTGCTTGGTTATGGCAAGGTGATTTGAGCAACGGGGGGTGGTGGATCTGTACCTGCGTTATGTTGGTTGTACAAGTAAGTGTCAAGGCATTGGTCTTTCGTCAGCAGCATAATGAGAGTCATAGGTGTAACTCCCCCGATTTTTCTGTGATTATTTAATTCTCGTTTGGCATTACTTCGACGCGTTCTCGTGGCTTGTGCCATCTGTGGAGTGTGGTCTTAACTCATTAGAACTGAGTGGCCTATTTTGTAGCCTATTGGCAAGATCTCCCTAGCAAGCCAAGTCGTTTTTAGTGACCCGGTGTGGCCTCTCGGGGGATGCTTGTGTTTTGGCTTCGGGTGGGTATAACTCGAGTTTTGATTGTCGAAAGTTAATTTCGACTTCGTCGTTGCGTTCGTAGTATGGGTATTAAGCTACGGTGCGAGTTTCGTCGAATTCCGAGGTAGTTAAGTTTTCGCGTCATTTTGGGTGTGCTAATAATAAATGTAAATAAGTAATATTTTAAGCTATTTAAATGATTATTTTCGGTCAAAAGGTTTGAGAGTGAACCGGCGGTTAAGGCTGATTAGGCGTGATTAGATTTATTTAAAAGCCTTAAGCCAATTTACCGGGCCCATTCTTCTTCTTCCCGAAAACCGCCGGACCTGCTACCCCTTCGGACGATGATTCCGGGAGCATTTGTGGACGGATTTCGATTTCGAAAGCGAATTTAGATTGCTTTCTCTAAGATCTTCGTTTCTACGATAAGAGATTTGATTTTCGTGGAGTTTTTAGGAGATTTGGATCTTCGGTTTTTGCTCTTTCCGCCATTAAAGCTCGGGATGTGCTGGCTAGGTGTTGCTGCTGCTGGTGCTAAGGGAGAGGAAGGGCTCGAGTGAAGCTTCGCTGAAAAAAACCGAGGCAAGTGGTTCTTGCACATGCTGTTTTGATCTTCCCCCTCTTAACTACCCGGTTAGCCCTAGGATAGAAGCCAAGTTTTTTTCTCTTTTTGCTTTGATAAAACTCTGTGCTTCAGTTTCCCTTTATGAGCCTCCCCTCCATTTGCTCAACCCACTGGTTGTTTCCACCATCTAGTCTACAGATTTTTATTTCTGGATTGGTGCTATTGCGGGTGGAGCCGAGAGAGGGAGAGGGAGATTTCTGTAGTAGTGCTCTGGTTAGAACCAGTCTTGGTAGGCTCTCGGGATTTGGTGTTGAGTGTGGTGCACACACTCAAAGCCAAAAGCCGCCCGGGTTTGGCATTGAGTGTGGTGCACACACTCAAAGCCATTGTTTTGTCTATTCTTTTGCGGCTAAGTAGTATGGCGTGAGTGAGAATATCCTTCTTAGTCAAAATCGACGGGAATCACTTAGTGATTCTCGCCGACTTCGCCGAGAATCGTTAGTGATTCCCGCCGATTCGGCGAGAATCAATCTGCATTCCCTCCGATTTGGGGAGAATCAACCTGCATTCCCGCCGAACTCTTCCGGATGGCGTTGAGTGAGTGGCCCTCACTCAACGCCATGGCAGTTTAGGTGCTGAGTCAGGCGTGCTTACTCAATGCCGCAGCCTTTTCCTATGGGTAAGTACTTTGGCGTTGAGTGAGTCAACCTCACTCAACGCCAAAGCTGTTCTGTCGTTGAGAGAGGTGGTCTCACTCAACCCCATAGTTGGGTTTTGCGGTTAAGTGCTATGGCGTTGAGGGAGTGGACCTCACTCAACGCCATAGATGCTTTGGTGTTGAGTGAGGTTAGCTCACTCAACGCCACAGCCTGCTTTGGTAAAGGCGTTGAGGGAGTGGACCTCACTCAATGCCATAGCTGTTTTGGCGTTGAGTGAGGTTAGCTCACTCAATGCCAGAGCTGTTCTTACGGCGGGCGTTTAGTGAGTGAACCTCACTCAACTCCATGGTTGTTTCTGGCGCTGAGTGAGGCTAACTCACTCAATGCCAAGGTCTGGTTAGGCGCTGAGTGAGTGGGGCTCACCGAATGCCATGCCGTGTTGAGCCATCTCAACACTTTTCCCTTACCTTTATTTTCACCCCCGAGTGAATTTCTTGATTTTGAGGTTCCTTGTCGGCTATTTTTTTCCCAAAAAGGCCGAATCGTGGGTCGTGGTTAGTAGTGGTGGTTTGAAGCTCTTAATGGGGTAGGTGTTGTGTAATTTAGCCAAGGCCACCCTTTTTTTTTCTTTTATCTTGCTCCAGGTACGGGCTGGGCAAGGGGGTGGGAGGTCCCTAGTGCTTTCACATGTAGACCCCTGAGCTTTGTTTTCTTGGAAATAGTGGTTGGGGGACTGAGTTTGCCTCCAACCCGGATCCGCGTTGTTTATTTTGCTACTACCATCTCTCACAGCTTAGGGTGTTAGACGTTTCTTCCTTGGTAGATTGCAGCTTTTGGGCTCATGGTAGCCTTGTTGACTCTGCAGCTTTTGAGCAGAGTTACTATTGTGTCGTCGCACTTAGTGCACTTCCTTTTTGCCTTTCCTTGGGCAGTTGTGACTGTTACTTCTTTGTTTTCCTCTTTTACTTATCTTCTGATTGACACTTTCGAGCAGTTTTCTTGTTTTGCTTGCTGAGCTATTCTTTCTTCTTTGAATGCCTCAGGTTCTAGATAGTAGCCGCTCTGACGGCTAGTGGTGTTGTGCAGTTGCTGGTGGTCTCTGGTGCTATAGAGATCAGTTACTTGTTTTTACGAGGTAGTTTTGGAGTTTTTTTTCTTACAGACATACATACTTGCCAGTGGGTTTGTGTCAGTTTGTTGGCGCCCACTGGTAGTTTTACCTTGATACTAGATATGTTATCTTTTGCTGCTACCTTTTTTTGGAGATTGTCTACTTGCTCTGGGGATGATTTATGCTAGGTTGCTAGTTACTTTTAAACCTAAAAATACTAACATAAGTATATCGCATGATCATCATATTTTATAAAACTCAAATACTATTTTTCAATCAATGTAAAAAGATCATTTTCCTATATATATAGTATAAATCAAAAGTAGGGTCCTGCATAGTATAAGTTGTCCTCTGGGGACACTTATGCACTCTTTTAGGATGTCAAACCTGAAGAAAGTATTTTCCGCAGCTTATAAGTATAATTTTTAAACTGTGGACTAGTTGATCCACCGCGCCGAGGGATACGGCCTTTAAAAAATATAACTGATTTTCTAATCATTTAACTCATAAATTTTCATAAAGTATAGTTGATAGTGGTTTGCCTGAGCGTCGGCAGTTATCCCCTGCTCAACATATCATCATGATGCGTGTTTTCTCCTACTCTGATAATCCATTTCCTTCGGATAAAATGCGGGTTGTGACATTAGGATTGCGCGCCATTAAGACTAAATGCCCAATGGTGTTTATCCCGGTTCGCCGATGTACCCAAAAGTGTGCCTAAGAGCACAGATCGTCGGGCCGGGTGGCTGACTGTTGTAAGGATTGCTTGTGCGTGAGAGCACAATATGCATGAAATATATCTATTGATATATTTCTCTGTAGGGAAGGAATGTCACTGCCCCGGGAAAGGGGTAGGATTGTTATAAATTGGTGAGCTGAATGCTGACCATTGCCTTATTTGCCACCTTCTTGGTGGATTGTCCCTCTGTAGGTGCTGGAGAGTCGAGAGGGAAGTGAAGGGTTGATGGCCTACTGCTGTTGTTGCCGCTCTTGCTGTTGCTGTTGCTGCTAGCCCTTGAAGGCTAGCTAATGTATTTTCTTTTGTTCATGTATGGCCGGCCTGTGCGCCGAAGTCTATAATCCATACTGTTTAAAGAGGAACTGTAAGGACTTAAGGCCAAACTGTGTTATTTGTTATCCCCTCTTTTGAGTGGTTATATATAACCTTGGTAATATATATATATATATTGGATATTCCTGATATGCGTTCAGTCTACTGCTTATTATTCTGCTAGCATGCTCTGAGTTAAGATAAGTTTGTGGTATTAACCTGTAACCTCACTGTCTGTTTGTGGCATATAGTGTGGGGCCCCCACCGGACCTTCTATTATATATTGTTTAACGGGTGGAGTCATTACAATGCAAGCCAAGGTGTTATAACAAAGAGCAGAAGCCTCAATATTGTTATGTATTCAAGCTTTCTGTCTCAAGTTTAACATAAGAAGTTTTAAGGTGCAAATATATATCCTTTTTGGGTTGTGGCTATGCAAGAAGAACTGAACCAGTTAAAGAGATATAAGGTCTAGAAGCTGATTTCTAGACCACATGGATATAACATCATTGGAATCAAATAGATTTATAAAAACAAGCTTGATGAGAATGGTGTTATTATCAAAAATAAAGCTAGGCTTGTGCCAAGATATACAGACAAGGGGAAGGTAATGACTTTGATCAAACCTTTACATAAGTTGCAAGACTAGAGGCAATAAGACTATTCCTTACATATGTTGCACATAAAAGATTTAAGGTTTACCAAATGGATGTTAAGTTAGCTTTCCTAAATGATTACCTAAAAGAGGAGGTCTATGTTGAGCAACCCTCAAATTTTATTAATCCTAACTTTCCTGAATATGAGTTTCGACTTAGAAAAGCTTTGTATTAGTTAAAACAAGCCCCTAGGGCATGGTATGAAACTCTATCTAACTTTCTCATTGAGAACAAATTCTCAAGGGGGAATATAGACAAGACATTATTCCTTAGGGAAGTAAAGGGTAAGATCATTCTAGTCCAAATTTATATATATGACATAATTTCTCGGTCTATTGATGATGACCTATATAAGAATTTTGCTAAACTTATGCAAGGGTAGTTTTAAATGAGTAGTGTGGGTGAACTCAAGTATTTCTTGGGCCTCTAAGTTATATAATCAGAGGATGGGTTATTCATCTCTTAATCTAAGTTCACCAAGGAGTTAATTAAGAATTTTGGATTAGAGAGTGCCTCCATAATAAAAACTCCTATGGGTTCAAGTGTGTAAAGAGACATGGATGAGACTGGGAAACCTATTGATGAAACCTTGTATAGAGGCATAATTGGCTCCCTCCTCTACTTGACTGCTAGTAGGCCAAACATTATGTATGTTACATGTATTTGTGCTAGATACCAAGCTATCCCTAAAGTGTCTCATTATTCTGCTGCAAAATAAATTCTGAGATATCTCAAGGGCACACCTGATCTTAGTCTATGATACCCTAGGAATAGTGATTTTGAACTAATTTGGTATTCATATGCAGATTTTGCAGGTTGTGGAGAAGATAGGAAAAGCATATCTAGAACTCATCAATTTCTTGGGAGAAGCCTGATATCTTAGAGCAGTAAGAAGCAAACTAGTGTTGTAATCTCCATAGCAGAATCAAAATATATTTTAGCCAAAGTAGATGTGCACAGCTACTATAGATTTATCATCAACTCTAAGAATATAATCTCCAGCTATGTAAAACTCCCATGTTTTTTGATTCTTCTAGTGCAATCACTATTGCTATGAATCATATGTCTCATAGCAGGACTAAGCACATAGAGATTAGATATCATTTCATTAGAGAGCATTTGGAATGGGAAGACATAAGTCTTGAGTTTTTCCCCACAGACAAACAAGTGGCTGATATTTTCACTAAGCCACTAGATGAAGCCAAGTTTAACACCTTCAAATTTGAGTTTTTCATGTTGAACTTAGTGTAGCTTCATTGACTTTACATGCATGTGTGCTCTAGGCAGGATTGACCTTTGCAAGTTATCAAGCTAGATATGGACTAACTTTCCAGGTGTCGAGTGTGTTAAGACTAACTGACCAGGCATCTAGTGCATTGAGACAACTTCAGGCATTGAGTGTGTCGAGTGCGTCGAGTTCATGTTGGGATTTGTCTCCACAATACCTCAGATTTGTAGGAGGTCAGATCTTGAACTAAGATGAATTAAGGTGTATTTGATGCTGTGTTTAGGTTGTATGTGTGCAGGTTCTAATTGCCAAGTGTAGACCAATATCAGTCTATAATGGGTCACCAAACACAGGACCATACAATGTAATCCCTCATTGTGTGATCCAAAGTGTTGGCCCATGTATAGCCTCTCAATTGGGATACACTTCCTATATGCACTTGGATTGATGGACAGAAGCATTGGAACTAATTTCCTCAGAAAAATTTCTAAGTCCAAAATACTCGAGTAACCCCTTTGTTATACTCGAGTATCAGACTTAATACTCGTGTATATATTTCCATACTCGAGTAGTTAATTAGACTTACTCGAGTAATCAGTTAGACTTACTCGAGTAGGCTCTGAATACTCGTGTATATACTTCTATACTCGAGTAGTTAGTCAGTCACTCGGGTAAGGTGTTTTCATACTCGAGTAAGTAACTTAATCACTCGAGTAAATCATATATCATACTCGAGTAGATCCTTTTCTTCTCTTTTCTGCAAGTTCAAGTATTGATACTCGAGTAATTGATTTTGATACTCGAGTAAATTATTCGATACTCGAGTAGTTGGTTTTAATACTCGAGTAAGCAGTTGATACTCGAGTAATTGATTTTGATACTCGAGTAAATTATTCTATACTCGAGTAGTTGATTTTAATACTCGAGTAGGTGAATGTTTCCTGGATTCATATGCTGATACTCGAGTATATCTTTGCTGATACTCGAGTATATCTTTTCTGATACTCGAGTATATCTCTTCTAATACTCGAGTAGTTCATTTCTCTATCAAGTAAATTTCTATTCTCATACTCGAGTATATGTCTCTTTGTCACTCGAGTATCTAAATTCCCATACTCGAGTATATCTTCTCTTACTCGAGTATAGCTGTTCCCTATTCCAGAATTCTTCTAAGTTCGAATTTGCTAAGTATTTTGAATCCGTCATTTCTGATTGGTCCACGTGTCATCCTTAATTAAGATTATGACCGTTGGAGTCCACCTATAAATAGGTCAATTCAGAATTGACTAATCAACAAGATTACAGAGATATTCTTTTGAAGAAAAAGGAAATTCCGTGAACCCTAATTCTCACGCCGCCGTCGCCATCGTTGTTCACGGAAGAAATTCTGGATCGTCGATATCCGTCTTCAAGGACTATTTCTCCAGCGATCCAGACAAGAGTGAATCACTCGATCTCGCCGAGCCTCAAGGATTTCAGATCTATCTTCTCGATCGAGGTGGTTCTAGTTTTCAGATTTGTGGATCTTTCTCTCAAGTCATCTTCAACCTTTTCTGATCAAGTCAAAGCTCCTAAAGAAGAAGACTGTCAAAGATCCAGATCTGAAATTTGTTGTGTTGATTTTTATTCTCAAACCTAAATTTCATTGTAGGAGTTTTTCTCCGAGATTTGTAGGAAGATCTTTCTTCCGAGTTTTGTAGATCCAGTTGGATCGAGATTTGTAGGAACGTGGTTCCGAGGTGTAGGATTGTTTTCAATCCGAGATAGTGGAGTAGCTGAGTCTAGTGATTTGCTAGATCGGTGAGGAAAGTGGACGTACCCAAGGTTGGGGAACCACTATAAATCTCTTGTCTTCTGTGATTGCTTGATGTGCGCTGCGTTAAATTTTAATTCCGCTTTTGACACGCATTTCACCTATTCACCCCCCTCTAGGTGATTTATGCTAACAACTTAGACCTCGCAATTGGTATCAGAGGGAGGTTGATCGTTAAAAGGTTAACACCTTGATCTTATCCTTCTAAGTTGTTTCCTGAAAAGTATCAAGCATGAGTAAGACCAAGGATTTTGCTAAACTCCCTATCTGCACCAAGAACAACTTTCCTATGTGGAAGGAAAGAGTAAAGTTCTTCATGGAAGCAGTAGATCCCCGGATCTTCATGATTGTTGAAGAAGGTCCCCACATTCCTATGACTACTTCCACCATAGACCCTAACAAGCAAGTTCCCAAGAAGTTGATGGATCTAGACAAGGATGAGATTGCACTTGTCTCTCTGGACAAGAAGTCTAAAAACATTATAGCAAGTGCAGTCGATGACTCAATGCTGCAGAATCTAATTCATTGCCAGTCTGCCAAGGAGATGTGGCAATCCCTGGTGACTCTGATGGAAGGCACTGAAGAAGTGAGGGATGATCGGAGATCCCTTCTGAATCAAAAGTATGAAGCCTTCCGGCAAGGTCACAAGGAAGCCATAGCTGACACATTCGAGAACTTTTTCAAGATAGTGAACGGCCTAAGAGTTTATGGCCGAGTCTTCACCAACGGGGAACTCAATGACAAATTCTTAAGATCCCTAACCAAGGAATGGGACAATAAGGTATGTGCCATTCGGGAGTTTGGAAGGTTAGCTGAGACAGACCCGCAAAATCTGTTCGGAAAGCTTATGTCTTACGAGCTACAAATCAACTCAAGAAAAGCTGAAGAAGAGACAAGCAGGTCTGCATCCAAGGAGAAATCTGTCGCTCTAAAGGCAGATAGCTCAAGGAAGATAAAGGCTAGCTCTCCTGCCCCAGTTCCTGAGGCTGATGAAGAAGAATCATCTGAGCCCAGCTCATCTGGCTCAGAACTATCTGATGGAGAGTTCTCCCTACTCTCAAGGCAGTTCAAGAAATTTTTGAACAAGAAGAAGCAATGGAGAGGCAAGGATGCCTCATATAGAAGATCACAACATGACAGTGATCATCGGAAGAAAGGCTCAAGTAGCCATGATAGGTATAATTCTAAACCGAACAAACAGATTTCTACTGACATCATTTGTTATTGTTGCAATAAGCCAGGTCACGTCATCGCCGATTGCCCTCACAAAAAGAAAGAGGGTGGAAGAAGAGAGGAAAAGAAATCCTCACACCACAAGAAGAGGACAGAGAAAAGCTTAGTAGCCAAGAAGAGCAAAACTCTCAGCGACTCTGACTCATCTGAGTCGAGTGAAGAAGAGGAAGCTTACTTTGGGCTCATGGATCATTCGGATGATGAACAAGTTCCCCAGTTTACTGGGGAGGTAAAATCTCACACTCCTCTCTCTGATTCTGATGATGACAATGAGTAAGAGGGATATTCCTCTGAAGATGAATCTGAGCTCATGGGTCAGTATAAGGAGTTACTCACCGCTTACGAAAAATGTCGTAGATTAATGAAAACTCAAGCCAAAGAGATAAATTCTCTACGAGCTACTGAGAGCAGCTCGAGAGAAGAAGTCGATAAGACTAACTCTCTTCAAGAGAACCTCAATGCAGCTATGGAGGGATAAAATAAAGCTCTCAAGCACATCGACCTTAAAGAGGAAATCATCAAAGAATTGGAACGACAACTCGAGGCTGAAAAGAAGCTTGTTGAGAGTTTTTCTAAGCCTAAGACAGTTCTTCCAATCGTTGTTGAATTCTCTGCTAAGGCCAAGGGTGCTGGTTTAGGCCACATTGTCTCTTCTAGTAAATCCTCTAGGAGAAACAAGGCCAAGAGAAAGAATAAGGCTGCCCGGAAGGCTCTAGCTGAAGAAAAAGGGAAAGCTCCCTTGGAACCTGTTGTGTTCAAGAAAGTTATCTTTCCCACGAACGAACTCGATTATGAGTCCACCTACGGACACTTTTCTAGGCCGATCCCTGAGAAGCCTAAGTCAAGATACCAAGGTTGGACTCGTCCTCGTAACTTTGGCGAGAGTGTCTTCAAGGCACCTTATGAGGAGATTCAGCTTCAAAGCTATGGACCTTATGCTCATGGTCATAATTTCAAAAAGACACCAAAAGTAAAACCCATTGTAGAAAAGCCTATGAAGGAGAAGACCTCATGTAACTGCCATCATCATGAAGCCTCCTCCTCCAAGAGTAAAGCTCCTGCCAGACCTTCATTCCAGAAAGTCAAGCAGGACTACACAAGGTAAAGATACAACAGGTTCAACTGTTGGTGCTGTGGCAGAATTGGTCATTTTGCCAGTGATTGTTGGTTCAATCCTGAAAATGCTGCAACCCCTAAGGTTAGCAACGTGAGAGTGACCACTCATGAGGCTAATACTCGTAGGGGGAGTATTCTAACTCGAGACCAAGGACCCAAACTTGTTTGGGTTCCTAAGGCTAAATGATTGTAATTGCAGGTATGTCCAAAGGCCACCAAAATGCCAATCTGGTACTTGGACAGTGGATGTTCTCGGCATATGACCGGGACAAGGAGCCTACTACAGAATTACACCTCAGTCTGCAACGGACCAAAGGTCATCTTTGGAGGTTCAGATCGAGGAATAACTAAAGGCTATGGTATGATCTCTAACGGTAGTGTATCCTTTTCGGATGTAGCCTATGTTGAAGGATTGGAACACAATCTCATTAGCATAAGCCAACTATGCGACAAAGGATACGTAGTTGAATTTCATGCTGACAAGTGTTTGATAAAATCGGTTAACAATATGGAAACTATTTTATCAGGCACTCGAAGCAGAAATATTTTCTTTCTGAATTTTATTTGTATAGACTCTTCGACACCAGTGTGTCTTTTGGCAAAAAGTGGTGCATCTCTTGCTGACCAATGGCACAAGAGACTAGCACATATTAATTTCAAAACTATTAATAAATTATTCTCTCAAAACTTAGTGCGTGATGCACCTAATGTCAAGTGCGTTACGGACAGTCCTTGTCACGCTTGTATCAAAGGCAAGCAAACAAGAAGTTCGTTTAAAAGCATAATAGGCAAGGACTCCAATAGAAGTTTGCAGCTTCTCCATATGGACTTGTTTGGTCCACTGCAGGTTAGAAGTTTGGGAGGTAAGGAATATACGTTGGTTATTGTGGATGATTACTCGCGCTTTGCGTGGGTGTTCTTTCTGAAACACAAGTCAGATACCTTCGGTATTTTCACTAATTTTGTGAGGCAGATCCAGAATGAATACAACTGTTCCGTAGTCAAAATCAGAAGTAACAATGGAACCGAATTCAAGTCTGGAGCCATGACAGAATTTTGTGAAAGTCAAGGTATCTTTCATGAGTTTTCCTCTCCTCGCACTCCACAGCAAAATGGAGTAGCTGAGAGAAGGAACAGAACACTCATAGAGGCTTGTCGGACTATGTTGAGTGATGCCTCACTTCCGGAGTATTTCTGGGCTGAAGCAGTCAACACCGCTTGTCACGTGCAAAATTGAGCACTCATCAACAAGAACCATGATAAGACTCCTTACGAACTTCTAAAAGGCAGGCAACCAACTATTTCATACTTTAGAATCTTTGGCTGTAAGTGCTTCGTACTTAACAATGGCAAGTATCACTCTACCAAGTTTAGCGAGAAAAGCTTTGAAGGTATTTTCGTAGGATATAGTAGCCATAGTAAGGCTTATAGAGTATTCAATAGAAAAACTCTGGTGGTGGAAGAGTCGATACATCTTGTATTTGATGAGACGAGTCTGTTGCAAAGCAACTCGTCTAGTGTGCCTATTGTAGATGCAGGTACAAAGTTGAAAGAACTTAGCTTGGATGAACATAGTGAAGATAAAAATGAGACATTCATCAAGGTCCCCTCTCCAACCACCATTGGAGAGGTGGATGATCAAGATGAAGAAGACATCCCAGCTGAAGATGCAACTCCAGTGGCGGAAGAGATCCCAGATGCAAGGACTCTAGAGTTCAGATACTTGACGGATCATCCTGTTGACCAAATAATAGGAGATCCTCGGGATGGCGTCAGAACTCGTCGAGATACAACTAACGAGAATTTACACTTAAGCTTTCTCTCACAGGTTGAACCAAAGAAATTTGAGGAAGCCAACTCCGACGCATCCTGGATTCTAGCCATGGAAGAAGAATTGAATCAGTTCAAACGATGCAAGGTTTGGACACTTGTTCCTAGACCCAAAGGTAAGAATGTCATTGGGACTAAATGGGTCTACCGGAACAAGATGGATGAAGACGGGATAATCGTAAAGAATAAAGCCAGACTTGTCGCCAAGGGATATCGTCAAGAAGAAGGAATCGACTTCGACCAGACTTATGCTCCAGTAGCGAGACTGGAAGCGATCAGGTTATTTCTTGCCTACGCTGCACTTAAGGGCTTTACCGTCTATCAGATGGACGTAAAGTCCGCCTTCCTGAATGGTGACATAAAGGAAGAAGTGTACGTAGAGCAACCGCCAGGTTTTATTGATTCAACCTATCCTAATTATGTATATTTATTACAAAAAGCACTATATGGTCTTAAACAAGCTCCTCGAGCTTGGTATGAGACTCTGTCTAGCTTCCTTCTTGAGAACAAGTTCACAAGAGGAAAGATAGACAAAACATTATTTCTTAGGGAAATAAAAGGCAAGATTTTGCTAGTGCAGATCTATGTCGACGATATTATTTTCGGCTCTACGGATAACAACCTCTGCAAGAAGTTTTCTAAACTTATGCAAGGGAAGTTTGAAATGAGTAGTATGGGAGAGCTAAAGTATTTCTTAGGGCTTCAGGTGAAACAATCTGAAGATGGGATTTTCATCTCACAGACCAAGTTCACCAAAGAGCTACTTAAGAAATTCGGAATGGAGAATGCAACCTCTATGAGGACTCCAATGGCCTCAGCTATGTCTCTGGACAAGGATGAGAAAGGGAAACCTTTTGATGAAACTAAGTACAGAAGCATAATTGGGTCCTTGCTCTATCTCACTGCAAGTAGACCAGATATAATGTTCTCAACATGTGTATGTGCTAGATTTCAGGTGAACTCTAAGGAATCTCACTACATCGCTGCAAAGCGAATCTTGAGATACCTCAAAGGTACACCAAATCTTGGCTTATGGTACCCAAGAAGTAATGATAGTGAACTAATTGGATTTTCAGATGCAGATTTTGCAGGTAGCAAAGATGACAGGAAAAGTACCTCCGGGACTTGCCAATTTCTCGGAAGGAGACTCATTTCCTGGAGCAGTAAGAAACAAAACTGTGTAGCCATCTCAACGGCTGAATCAGAGTACATCTCTGCAGGCAGCTGTTGTGCACAGCTCTTATGGATCAAGAATCAGTTTGAAGACTACAACATACAGTTCCAGAACATTCCCCTGTTCTGTGACTCTTCCAGCGCTATAGCAATAGCCAACAATCCAGTCTCCCACAGCCGGACCAAGCATATAGAGCTTCGCTATCATTTCATCCGGGAGCATGTGGAAAATGGAGATATAGATCTACAGTATGTCTCCACAGACAGGCAAGTTGCAGATATTTTTACAAAGCCGCTGGACGAGTCCAAGTTCTCGTTCTTCAAAACTGAGCTTGGACTGCTCAACAAAGAAGACAAGTGATGGACTCTCAAATTAAGAAGATATCAGTAATGTTGGCTGCTCAGAGGTATAGTTTCTCAGTGGAAATAGACATCTACCAGGGCAACTCCTTCAAGTATTAGAGACTCGAGCATCGCTACACTTACACGAGTAAACGGCTAATACTCGAGTTAAAAGGTTCATATACTCGAGTAATCCAAAAGATACTCGTGTATGAACTTCTCATACTCGAGTATGAAAATTCGTTAAGAACTTAATACTCGTGTATGCTGATTACATACTCGAGTATGTATGATTGATCACTCGTGTATGCTGTGCCTACTCGAGTATACTAAACCTAATACACGTGTATGCTGTCATCTACTACTCGAGTATTCGGAAGTATTTTGGATTTTCAAAATCTCTACTCGCACCCAGCAAATTGCCGCCTTGATCAGGTATGCCATTATACTTAATTCTCTTTAAACCTAATTAGGATTATTTATATATATATTCAAAACGAAAAAGTCCTTTCCACTTCTCATTCACTCGAGTAGCCGCCGACTTCTCGTATTCCCGACTACTGTTCTTCGTCTTCCTTCACCGCAAGATTTCCGAATCGCTGATGGCTCCTCCCTCCTCCAAGTTTGGAATCGGCTCTGAATTAGTGACAGATGGCATTGAAGATATCTCGGATGATTTCAAGAACCTACTGATTCTCCTGGACACGGCCGGATTGACCTTCGTTCTTCAAGAACCCTGCCGCCTCTTGCTTCCTGATGTTGAAGAGTTCTACAAAAATTTGAAGGTTAGACACAATGGTACAGTTCTGAAATCAAAGGTAAGGGGAGTTGAAATTCGGTTAGATAAAACCTCTGTCGCCACTCTGCTTCGGATGCCAGTGGTCGACGAAGAAGATGACTTAGACAAGGCAGATGCCGACCGCACCTCCTTATTCTGTGGTCGAGATCCAGAAGGTGGAGGTGAAACCCTGAATCGTTCTTTGTTCAATTCAGAAGGAAAGTTTCTCGTTGACATCATTGCCAAAATCCTATGGTGCAAGACTTACTCCATTAGAGATGTATCCCAAAATCTATTTGACGTTATGCAAGCTATTGTCTGCAGGAAGAAGTTCCAGTTTGGAATGATGATACTGGATAAGATCAGAGAAAGCGTCAAACATCCCAGTTTTGCCAGGATTATCTCCCTCCTCCTCCATGAGATCAATCCTACAGTGTTTGACTTCTCTAAAGGGACTCCTCTTCACCACATGAAGAAAGTTTCAATATCTTCCATTCAGAGGTATGACCTCAAGATCATGAACCCTACCCAAGCCTCCAAGGCTGATGCCATCTCAGCACAACACCAAGACAGCAGTTTACCTGAAGTCAGGATCCCATCTCCTCCTCTACATCAAACTATTGCTACCTCTGGTGCTTTAGTTGAGGGGGAGCCTGCCTCTTCTCTTTCTCAGCTTCAAATTACTTCTGAATCAGTAATTCCAGCACAAGAAGAAGTCAAAGTTGCTACTCCTCCAGTTTCTCCTACTCTAGCTCATCTTCAATCAGCAATTCCTGAATCTGAGATTCCAGATACAGCTCACCTACTGTCTACAGTTGAAGATATAGACAGATTCATTGATGAGCTAAGCTCAGATGCTCCTTCTTTTCAAAATGATTCAGCTGCCAAGTCTCCTGCTCAGTCTCCAGCTCTCTCCCCTTTGGGTGCCACAGATCTTCATGATGATATCATTCTGTCCGATGACGAGGAGGATTCCCCAGACCCTGTTGACCCTCCTCTGAAGACACTTGATTTCTCTTTCCCCTCCTTCACTGATCCCTGTGACTCCATTGAGTTAGTCCAAACCAAGAGAGCTGTAAGCTCAGTGGTTGTGGAAGAGATCGCCCCTTGGACTGCTACTGCTCTACCAGTCCCTGGATTAACCTCAGCTCCCTCTTCCTCCTCCTCTTCAGATCTAGTCAGCAAGATTGAGCTCATGCTCAAAGAACAGAGAGATTACTTTGATGCCTCTCTGCAGTCAGTCAACTCCAAGGTCTCTGCTCTTGAAAAGGAGATGAGCAGAGGCTTTGCTGAAATCCAGGCAAATACTGATGAACTGAAAAGATTGTTCCAGCTAGGTGGCAAGGCCATAGATCACACCATCACGAGCATAGGTGAGCTAAGAAACCAAGCAGAGACAGTAGCTCACAATCAGCTCAAGCTAGATGAGAGAGCTGAAACCAATGTTGTGAAAGTATGTGATGAAGTGAGCACTTTCAGGGATGAAGCTATTGCCAAGCTATCCATAGATATCAGCAAGGGGGAGAAGATTGTAAAAGAACAAGTTGAAAAACTTTCTGAACAAGCTGAAGCCCAGGTCAAACAACAGTCTACCCAATCTCAAGAGGCTATAAGTGATCTAGTAAAAGGATTGAAAGAATCCATTCTTTCCCAGCTCCAGTCAGTCAAATTCTATACCTATGACACTGCTGTCTGGCTGCATAATCAAAACTTTCCTGAGTTTCAACTGGACCCTACCATTATACCTCAGCATCTAAATCCTCTTGCAGAACAGCCTCCAGCAGATGTCTCAGCTCAAGCAACCCTTCAAGGAGGTGTGCCAGTTTTCTCACCTAGAGCCGAGGGTGATGTGACTGAGCCTCCCCTATCCTATACTGAAGCATGGCAAGATGATTTCCCTTCCAGTTCTCAAGGCCCTTCCAAGAAGAAAAGAAAATATGGTGACGGCGCTTCTGCCAGCCGTTCTGCACCAAGGAAAGAGCCAGCTTCTGAAGGTAGACCACCTGTTGTTCATGCTGAAGTATGGAGTCCTACCTCTAAGTCCCTAATTCTTGATACTCTGAGGTTAGTGACTGATCTTGGGGAGAACAGAGATAATTACTATAGTTATTCAGAGTGGAAAGCCTACGAAGCATCTCAGATAAAGATCAGGCTGCATGACAGAAATTGGGGGCATAACAACCCAGCTGCTCCTCCTAGGCCCAGGACTTACTTTCCAAAACCTTTCAGCTACCTAGAAAGGCAAGACTTGAAAAGAGAAAGGATGCACAAGGATGCCCCATCTTGAGTTGAACTAAGAATGTGGAATTGGACTTTTGTTTCTGTGCTTAAAACATTTCTATATATATATATTTAATTCTGGTTATGGCTATTTCATTAACTAACCTGTTTTAACTTATGTTTTGTTTTTCAAGTATATGTGCATTGTTCTTTTTACTCTATATAATTCACCTTAGTATAGAGGATGCTGACATCTACAAATAGGGGGAGATTGTTGGGATTTGTCTCCACAATACCTCAGATTTGTAGGAGGTCAGACCTTGAACTAAGATGAATTAAGGTGTATTTGATGCTGTGTTTAGGTTGTATGTGTGCAGGTTCTAATTGCCAAGTATAGACCAATGTCAGTCTATAATGGGTCACCAAACACAGGACCATACAATGTAATCCCTCATTGTGTGATCCAAAGTGTTGGCCCATGTATAGCCTCTCAATTGGGATACACTTCCTATATGCACTTGGATTGATGGACAGAAGCATTGGAACTAATTTCCTCAGAAAAATTTCTAAGTCCAAAATACTCGAGTAACCCCTTTGTTATACTCGAGTATCAGACTTAATACTCGTGTATATATTTCCATACTCGAGTAGTTAATTAGACTTACTCGAGTAATCAGTTAGACTTACTCGAGTAGGCTCTGAATACTCGTGTATATACTTCTATACGCGAGTAGTTAGTCAGTCACTCGGGTAAGGTGTTTTCATACTCGAGTAAGTAACTTAATCACTCGAGTAAATCATATATCATACTCGAGTAGATCCTTTTCTTCTCTTTTCTGCAAGTTCAAGTATTGATACTCGAGTAATTGATTTTGATACTCGAGTAAATTATTCGATACTCGAGTAGTTGGTTTTAATACTCGAGTAAGCAGTTGATACTCGAGTAATTGATTTTGATACTCGAGTAAATTATTCTATACTCGAGTAGTTGATTTTAATACTCGAGTAGGTGAATGTTTCCTGGATTCATATGCTGATACTCGAGTATATCTTTGCTGATACTCGAGTATATCTTTTCTGATACTCGAGTATATCTCTTCTAATACTCGAGTAGTTCATTTCTCTATCAAGTAAATTTCTATTCTCATACTCGAGTATATGTCTCTTTGTCACTCGAGTATCTAAATTCCCATACTCGAGTATATCTTCTCTTACTCGAGTATAGCTGTTCCCTATTCCAGAATTCTTCTAGTTCGAATTCACTAAGTATTTTGAATCCGTCATTTCTGATTGGTCCACGTGTCATCCTTAATTAAGATTATGACCGTTGGAGTCCACCTATAAATAGGTCAATTCAGAATTGACTAATCAACAAGATTACAGAGATATTCTTTTGAAGAAAAAGGAAATTCCGTGAACCCTAATTCTCACGCCGCCGTCGCCATCGTTGTTCACGGAAGAAATTCTGGATCGTCGATCTCCGTCTTCAAGGACTATTTCTCCAGCGATCCAGACAAGAGTGAATCACTCGATCTCGCCGAGCCTCAAGGATTTCAGATCTATCTTCTCGATCGAGGTGGTTCTAGTTTTCAGATTTGTGGATCTTTCTCTCAAGTCATCTTCAACCTTTTCTGATCAAGTCAAAGCTCCTAAAGAAGAAGACTGTCAAAGATCCAGATCTGAAATTTGTTGTGTTGATTTTTATTCTCAAACCTAAATTTCATTGTAGGAGTTTTTCTCCGAGATTTGTAGGAAGATCTTTCTTCCGAGTTTTGTAGATCCAGTTGGATCGAGATTTGTAGGAACGTGGTTCCGAGGTGTAGGATTGTTTTCAATCCGAGATAGTGGAGTAGCCGAGTCTAGTGATTTGCTAGATCGGTGAGGAAAGTGGACGTACCCAAGGTTGGGGAACCACTATAAATCTCTTGTCTTCTGTGATTGCTTGATGTGCGCTGCGTTAATTTTTAATTCCGCTTTTGACACGCATTTCACCTATTCACCCCCCTCTAGGTGATTTAGGCTAACAACTTAGACCTCGCAGTTCACTCAATGAATTTACTCAAACAGTTTTTATTACGACTATCTTCCAGGATTAATCTGAGTCATTGATCTACTCGTGTTAATCATGACAGGTACACATCTCTCCACATTCTCGAATATGGGTAACTATAAATAGAAGTGTGTGCTTAAAATAAAACACATAAATCCTATCCCTATTCGATTGTCTTCCTCCCTGTGAAGATTTCTCTAGCAAGCTCCTCGACTCTCCAGAAATTCAAAGTTTAAATGGAGCCCAATGGAATTGATTTCCTTTTCGAGGGTTCTGAACTCGTTAAGAATGGGTTCAAAGATGCACCAGAAGAAATTCAGTTAGCTCTTCACTTTTTGCAGGTCACCGACCTAGACTTCATACTATCAGAGTCAAGTTTGATATGGAAATGAGAAGTACTGTAACTCTACTCAAATGCCAAAATTGACTCCTCTTCCATCAAAATCAAGACTTATATCAGTAGACACAAGATTAAAATCACTTCAAGGAGAACCAAAATCTCCAAGAAAAGAAATGAATATGAAAGGAAAGTTTCTTACTGATGTAATCGTCAAGGCCTTGGTTTGCAAAACAGGGTCTCATGACAAAATCTCCAAGAAAATAATTGAGATAATATCAAGGTTCATTCTATCCAAAAGGACTGATTGGGGAATAATTTGTTTGAAAGAATAGTGGAATGTGTTCTAGATCCAAACCTAGGAAGAATTCTGTCTTTGTACTTGCATGGTTTTGTTCCAGAAATCCTCAATGTGAGGCTAGGAACAAAGATACATTGCATGAGGAAAATGGACTCCAAGATGTTTGACAGATGGGATAGGGTGTTGCTTCCACACCAACAGACAGCTGATAAGAAGAAAAAGAAAGCAGTTATTATCACTGAAGATAGTTCTGAGAGCAGCTCTTCTGAGAGTAGAGGCGAAGAACCTCATGACCCATAACTACCTGACTCTTTTGCAGACACTAGAAGAGATATGAGTGCTCAGGTTTCAATGTCCTTAAAACCTACAACAAGGACTGTACAAGGTAGTGGTTCTCAATCTGATGACATTCTAGCAGAAATAACTAACAAACTTGCTTGGGATGTGGTGGACAGAGTATGTTCAGAGATTGAGGGGAGACTCTCAAGTTGGATGCTGCGGTTGAGGGGGAGCAAGTTCATTCATTATAGGACCAGATTAAATCCTTCTTGGACAATCTATAGAAAAGGATAGATCAGACTCCAGATGAGTCTTATTTACTGCCATCCAGTACTCCTGCTGAGGAGGAACAAGTTTGATAATACGTTTTGTAGTCTTAACTATTATCGTATTTTTCAAGTTTATAATGTACAAATCTTGTATTTTAAGCTTTATTTTTATCTTTCTTATGTTTATTTTATTGCCCCTAACTTTTTCCTCTCTTTGTGCAGCTTTCCTGAAAATTGGTCAAAATTGACCTGACACGCCCCCTATCACGCCCTCCCAGGGCGTGACCTAGGGAGTGTCACCTATTCTAAAGGAATTCAGAAGTTAGAGGAAAATACCAGAAAAAATGGCTTCCACGCTCCCCTGACACGCCCTCCCCGAGCGTGTCCCAGGGCGTGACACGGGGAATGTCGCGCTCTGCCCGAAGTCTGCCGCTGCATTAAATGCAATTTCGACTCAACACGCCAACAGTACTGTCACGCCCCATGTCACGGGCGTGACATAGGGCTGACCCCTCCTTTTCCGATGACTGACGTATTTCCGAGCAATGATTTCGACGTGACGTGTGTGTCACGCCCCCCCCCCCCTATATGGGCATGACCCAGGGCGTGTCCACTAACATATAGAAGAAATCATCCTTTCCGCCAGAATCCAGAGCCCTAGTTCAACCCCGTACATGTCACGCCCCCTGACATGCCCCCTAGGGCGTGTCAAAGGGCGTGACCAACCCGTGAGCTTTTCCTATAAATTCAGACCCCCCCCTTCCATTTAAGGAAGCTTGGGTTGAGAGGGGAGGTGTTGCCCCTTTGTTTCTTGGTCTTTTTCATGTTCTTCCCTCTCTCTCTTCCTTATTTTTGTAATTTTTCTAATCCTAGCTTAGTTCTTCTTTTGTTTTAGCTTTTGTAATAGCTCTTGTAATTGTTTTAGCTTAATGTTATACTAATCAAGTTTTCATTTCCATGCAAGTATAGCTCTTTCATTTTCATGCAAGTTTAGCTCTCTTTCATTATTAATAAAAGTTCTCTTTTCTTACTTGTGTTCTTATTATTCTTTACTACTCATCCCCCCTCCTCCACTCCATTATAATTAACTAATCCTCCTTATACTCGATCTTGATGATCCGAGGTTCGAGCGATTAAGTTATGATGTTTTAATTTACCTTTTCTTTTTAGGTTTTAGGCCTTGAATTACTCTTGATTTTTTATGGGCTGGAGGTATATTATCGATATATACTCTCCACCTTTGCTTTCATTCTGGGCTAGCCGAGAGGCCAATAGAATGAAGTGAGCATTCAAGAGTAAAGGGAGTTGTATGCACCACTCGAGAGAGGTAGCCGTCCAAATCTCCCGGATTGGAGTAAAATCCAATAGTGAGGTTCACCGCATAAAACGAGCTTTAGGCCTCTAATTAAGACGAGAGTCGATCGGACCTTCCTAAACTCTGTTGGGCACGACTTCGAGAGAAGCGTGTTCAAGCTTTCGGAACCTCCACGGTCAAGGACCTTTACCCTATTAAGTTTAGGTTTTTATCGCATTTCTTAGTCGAATTTAGCCGAGGTGATACTTGATCGAGTGCATTTCCATTTCATATTTTCAGCCCTTCGTTGTAATCGCTTCTTATAGGCCTTTAATTAACTGCAGTAGTTCTCTTACAAGTATAGTTTTATTTCCTCAATTGCAATTAGTTTCTCAAACCCATGTTTTTCCGTCGATAAAATAATAGCCTTCTGTTGAGTAAGCATACTCAACAGTTCCCGGATTTCAATACGACACTTGTGTCCCCTAGCTACAGTTCGATAGGTATACTTGCCTTATTGGATTACTAGTTCAGTTGCTTTTATTTTCTTCGAAGCTTAGCGACCACAAAGTTTTTGGCATCGTTGCCAAGGAGCACCTTTCGTTGATATATTGAAAACACGAACCTATTAATTTTATCTCTTCTCTTTCTCATCCCCTTTCTTAAAATTTTTAAAATCAAAAAAATTTGTTATTACCGCTCTTAATAGTAACCAACTTCACAATTTTTCTATGCCACATAATTCTCTCGGAAAGGGCAAAGCAGCTTTAAGTGCCGCTATCTTGTCTAGTACCTTGCGAACCCTTCACTGGGTAGTCCTTGGGGAGTTCGGGAGTTAATCTATTAAAAAAATCTATTTCAAAAAAAAATCTAGCCTTTCTTTCTAGTTTATTTTATTTTTCTTTCTTCTCTTCTTTTAGTGCATGACCCGCGGGAGTCCGTCGGTTATTTTGGATTTGGACCACGAAATTGAGCGTACTCTTCAGAGAAGATCGCGATTTCAAGGTCCTACTATCCAAGTGCCGGTTGAGGACTCCGAGTCATTCTCTACTCTAAGAATGGAAGAACCCAACGTGGAGGAAGCCGTGCAAAGACCTATGTCTTATTATGCACGACCGAATCTAGAGGGAACAGAATCTAGCATAGTCTGCCATGCTATAGCAAATAATAACTTCGAATTAAAGCCTAGCATAATTCAAATGGTACAGCAGTATGTGCAATTTGACGAACTTCAAGATGAAGATCCGAACGCACATATAGCAAGCTTTCTTGAAATTTGTGACACCTTCAAGATAAATGGTGTCACAAATGATGCAATTAGGCTAAGACTCTTCCCCTTCTCTTTAAGAACTAAAGCTAAGCAATGGCTGAACACTCTATGATGGCGCACCCCCTCCACCTCTACTTGGAGACGATGCTGACAATGATGAGGTTGACCCGGTTGCTGAGGCGATTCAACTAAAGGACGTGAGGCGTCACGATGATGCCAGCGGAAGGCTACGTTACAACCTCCGCCCGCGGCGCGCAACATTCGCCGCACCGCATTAAAACATTTCCCTTTTCATGCTTTATTATTTCTATTTTAGGAATATAAAATTATCCAAGTTTGAAGTGATAATTTTATATTCAATATTGCACTTTTTATTTTTGCATTTGAACAATATTTTATTTGGTGTGCATTTAACCATTTGGATGGATGAGATTACATCTCCATCATGAATGGTTAAGGCTTGTTTGTAACTCCTATTTAAGGAGGCCTTGTTATGAGATAATTAGAGAAGAATTGAACCCTAAAATCCCCTTGAGGAATTTCGGCCAAGAGGAGGAAACCTCCTAGCCGCCGCCCCTTTCCCCCCTTTGCTTGTGGTGTGAAGCCGCCGGCCTCCCTTGCTCCCTCCATCCGTTCGGTGCGACTCCGGCGCGGCTTCCTTCAGTGCGACTCCGTGGAAGAAGGTTGCAAGCCCTTCGGTGTGACGCCGGTGGATCCGTGGAGAGAGTGATTCTCCCACAGTTATCTCGTGTGAATGCTCTCCGGTTGGGTAAAATATCTCATCCCTCCTTGTGTGATTTCTTCTCATTAGTTGTGGTGGATCGTGAATCGTTTTATCCGCTTTGTTAAATCAATCGCTGCACTTTTCATTTCGAAATCGCCGTTGCTAGGCTTTTTATTTCCGGATCGGGTGGATCCTATTTGCCGGAGCGGATCTAGGCCTATAGCCTTGGTTTTGCTCCCAAAAAGGTTGGCAACCTTTATTTTAATTTGGGGAACGATCCGACTCAAATTTCGATCGCTATTTTCGAGTCGACCAATCCTCCTTGTTATTTTTATGCGCTGCGTTTGTGACGAGGAAATATTGTGGGCGATAGGTGCTGTGTAGGTGCGATAGTTCTAAGACGATATTGGGCGAGGAGTGAATTATTTCCGTAGAGATCTCCGATTCCGGACATCCCTACACCAATTTGGTATCAGAGGCGGTCGTTTCAACTCCCACGTTGCAAACATCCTCTCTGCGTTCGTCGTTTGTTGATCTGAATTTTCTAAGATCTGAAATTTCGGATTGGTCTGCGTTTAGTAAATCCGTCGAAATTTTAAACTTGTCAAAAAAATCTGAAAAAAAAAACTGTAGCTTCCTGCACTTATTTCCAGCAACTTTAAAACAGAAAATTTTTTGATTCGGCCGCGTTAAGTCTGCCTGCAAATTAGAACATCGTAATTCTGTCCATTTGGTCTGCAAATAGCAGGCTGAAATCTTCATTTTGCCGCAAAATTTCAAAAAAAATTTTTTTTTTTAACGATCTACGTGTTTCTCACATCACGCTTGTCAAAAAAAAGTTATTTTTATTCTAGCTGCAGCCCTAGGAAAAATTATCTTTCATAATTTTCTGGGTCTTGCATGCGCACTAGGCTAGGCACGTAGTATTCGGCACCGTCTACGTCTAGGATGGCTGAGAACGAGCACGAAATTCGTAACGCTGAAGCGATAGCAGGTCTTCGTAACGATATGACGGAACTTAGGGCCACCTTAGCACAGATTTTACAAAATCAAGTTAGGCCACCCCCACCTCCCGCTAATGTTGAGTTGCCCCACCGGCGCCAACATATTTCCGATTCGGATTCGGATGGCGACTCCCCACGAGTGCCCCCTCGAGGCAATCGCCACGGGCGAGAGTTTGATATTACAAGGGCCATCAAAATTGATGCCCCCACTTTCGATGGTATGAGAGATCCACAGAACTTCCTAACATGGATAGTGGACATGGAATGCTATTATGATTGGCACCATCTTACGGACCCCCAAAAGGTCCAAGTTGCCAGAATGAAGCTAACCGGACGCGCCAAAACTTATTGGCTGAATGAAGAGCGTAGACTAGGGACTGGGGACGGAGACCCAATTATTGGATGGACCGTCATGAAGAATTTGTTGACCGATCAGTACGTCCCCGCGTACCATCGGACACAAATGTTTGACGAGCTCGCCTCCCTACGGCAAGGCTCCAATTCTGTATCAGAGTACATGGGAGAATTAAAGGACCGGTTGGTGCGTTGTAACCTGAGGGAGATCCCCGAAGTCACCCTTTCTAGGTTTCGTAAGGGGCTTCAACCCGATATTCAGCGGAAGCTCTTGCGTTATGGTCACACAGATCTGAACACGACATTCAATGCCGCCCTCGACATTGAGAAACATTTAGCCTCTAAGGCTCACTCCCGTTACTCCCATGCGAAGGGAAAATACTCTACCGGAGCATCTTCCTCCACATATCAGGACAAAGGGAAGTACCGGTCGACCGAGTCCAAGTCCGTAGTAATCACTGCTAGGAATGCCAAGAACCCCGCGAGCGAACGTATTCCCATAGGAAAGGTTAACAAGACTAACGCTACATGTTACTCTTGCGGCATTCAAGGTCATTATGCCTTCGAATGCCCAACGAAGACTAAAGCCATAGCCCTATTAGAGTCGACGACCGATCTTGCGGATTATGTTTATGAGGCTGCTGAGCAGAGCGACCCGGAAGGGGTCCCAAGTGATTTAGAGGACGATCACCCCCTTATGGTGATGCGTTGTATCTTGACCACTCCTCGTCCGTTAGATGACTGGAAGAGGACGAGTATATTTTCTCTGATCTTTAAGAGTGGCGAAAAGCTTTGTAAGCTTATTATTGATAGTGGTAGCTGTGTGAACGTTGTATCTGAGAATGCCATAGCACGTATGTCCTTGACCACGGAACCACACCTGACCCCGTATCAGGTTGCTTGGATCAACAAGATCTCTGTACCTGTTACCAAGCGATGCCTGGTACCTCTCTCATTCAAATCTTATATTGATAAGGTTTGGTGTGATGTTCTTCCGATGGACGCCTGTCATGTGTTGTTAGGCCGCCCGTGGCTATACGACCGTGATGTCACACATTTTGGTAGAGCCAACTCCTATGAATTTAAATTCAATGGTAAAACCATCACTTTGAGGCCCACCATCCCAAAGGAGCCCGTAGTCTTGGCTAAGGATACCACTATCCCTGTAGAGAGAAAGACGTTGAGTCTAGTTGGTAGGAAAGAGTTTGTGAGAGACCCGTTCGTTGATGGAATTATGTATGCGCTAGTTCTCCTGAGTGCGAAACCCGAATCTAGTCTTTTGGATAAGTTACCTAGTGAGTTACGGGTACTATTGGAAGAGTATAGGGACGTGTACCCGGAAGAGTTGCCGCCCACGTTGCCCCCGCTTAGGAATATCCAGCATGCGATAGACCTCATCCCGGGGTCTTCCTTGCCAAATCAGCCCCATTATCGACTCCACCCCGCAGCTCACCTGGAGTTGCAGTCCCAGATAGAGGGCTTGCTTGAGAAAGGTTTTATTAGGACTAGTATGAGCCCATGCGCGGTGCCAGCCCTTCTTGCCCCCAAGAAGGATGGTACGTGGAGGATGTGTATTGATAGCCGGGCTATCAACAAAATCACCATCAAGTATAGGTTCCCCATTCCCCGCCTAGATGATTTGTTGGATGTCTTGTCTGGAGCCACCGTATTCTCCAAATTAGATCTTCGGAGTGGCTATCACCAGATTAGGATACGAGAGGGCGATGAGTGGAAGACAGCATTTAAGTCGAAGGATGGACTGTACGAATGGCTTGTGATGCCCTTTGGGTTATCCAATGCCCCTAGTACCTTCTCCCGGATGATGACACATGTCTTTCAGCCATTCATGGGGAAGTTCGTTGTCGTCTACTTTGACGATATACTGATTTATAGCACCTCTACTACCGAGCACATCTCCCACATGAGAGTGATCCTTTCCACCCTGCGGAAAGAGACCTTATTTCTCAATCTTAAGAAATGCACTTTCAATGCCTCGGAGGTAGAGTTCTTAGGTTATATAGTCGGTTCACAGGGTATTCGAGTTGATCCGGGCAAGGTTCAGGTCATTAAGGACTGGCCCGTGCCAACCACCCTACGTGAGGTACGTAGTTTCCATGGGTTAGCCACGTTTTATCGCCGTTTCATACGAGACTTCAGTAGTATTATGGCGCCTATCACCGACTGTATGAAGAAGGGAGAGTTTACATGGACGAAGTCCGCCACCTATGCTTTTGAACGAATAAAGGAGCTTATGACTGAGGCACCTGTCTTACGTCTACCTGACTTTTCTAAAGTCTTTGAGCTCACATGTGATGCGTCTGGAGTAGGGATTGGAGGTGTCCTGAGCTAGGAGGGCCATCCCGTTAGTTATTTCAGCGATAAGTTGTCGGGCCCCAAGTTGAATTATTCTAATTACGATAGGGAGTTCTATGCTGTAGTCCGATGTCTACACCATTGGAGGCACTATCTCCTCTCCAAGGAGTTCGTGATCCTCTCCGATCATGAGGCCTTGCGTTTCATTAACGGACAGCATAAAATCAGCCCAAGACACGCTAAGTGGGTAGCATTCCTACAAGGTTATACATTTAACCTCAAACATCTTAAAGGAGCTGATAACCGAGTCGCTGACACCCTTAGTCGTCTTACGCTTCTACTCACTTCTATGGAAGTATATGTTATAGGATTTGAGCGGGTTAAGGATGAGTATGCTACGTGTCCTGACTTCCAAGACGTCTATTTATCAGCCCAGGATAGTTCCCCCATGACGATATCTGCATACGTCATTAGGGACGGTTACCTGTTTAGGAACGGAAAGCTATGTATTCCGCAGTCATCGTTACGTCTACACATCATTTGGGAATTGCATAGTGGAGGGTTGAGTGGTCACTTCGGTAGGGATAAGACGATTACGTTAGTCGAGGAAAAGTTTTATTGGCCCAAACTTAAGACTATGGTAGGAAGAGTCGTGAGTAGCTGCCGAACGTGTCAGGTTTCTAAGGGTGGTAAAACCAATGTAGGATTATATACACCCTTGCCTATTCCTACCATGCCTTGCGTGGATGTTAGTATGGACTTTGTATTAGGCCTTCCCCCTACCCAACGCCGTCATGATTCCGTTTTTGTAGTTGTGGATAGATTTTCCAAGATGGCTTATTTCATCCCGTGCAGTAGAACAAACGATGCGTCTCATGTCGCTAAACTATATTTTAAAGAAGTCGTTAGTCACCGCGGAGTGCCAAAGACCATAGTTTCGGATAGAGACGTAAAATTCACTAGTTATTTTGGGAAAACGTTATGGATATTAATGGGAACAAAGTTATTGTTTTCCTCCGCCTATCATCACCAAACGGATGGGCAGACGGAAGTAGTTAATCGGAGTTTAGGGAATTTGTTCGTGAGCGATCATTTAGGCACTTGGGATCTTCTCTTACCCCACGCCCAAATAGCCTACAATAATTCCAAAAATAGGTCTACGGGTATGTCTCCGAATGAGATTGTCCACGGTTATAAAGCTCTTGTGCCGCTTGACTTGGTGCCGTTGCCTCCAACGTACAAAGCAAGTCAATTTGCACAATCCTTTGCCCAACACATCCATGATCTACATGCACGTATACGGGCCACTTTGACGTCACAATACGACTCTTATCAGGCGCACGCTAATTTACATAGGAGAGTATCAAACTTTAAAATTGGCGATGTGGTTTTAGTCCGTTTAGTTCCCGAACGCTTGCCAACTGGCACCGTTAAAAAGTTAGCACCAAAGCGCGCCGGCCCTTTTCGGATTGTTAAGAAGTTAGGTGACAATGCTTTCGTTTTGGACTTGCCTGCTGATTGGGGTATCTCCCCAATTTTTAACGTTTCGGATTTAACGATATTTGTGTCGCCACCACAAGAGTTGATTTCTTTGTCGTCTTCTTCTCCCACTTTAAATTCTCATGGGTTGGGGAGTGGTAGAACGGATGATCTCTCTCTTACGGTCCCCACAGGTATATCATCGGATGGTACGTTGCCTTCTTTCTTGCCTACTGCTAATATGTTCCCCAGGTTCCCACGGACATTTTCCACTCCAGAGATGTTACTTACTGCTGAGCATGTTACCACTGCTGATGGCGACACCCGCCGCTTCCTCATCCGTTGGCGTGACCGCCCCCCTTCGGATGACTCTTGGGTGCTCGAGTTGGAGCTGCAAAGTTTGGATGCTGATCTTCTTCGCCGCTACCTCTTGGACCACGCAACAGAGATGCGTGATTTTGAGCGGGGGAGGATTAATGGCGCACCCCCTCCACCTCTACTTGGAGACGATGCTGACAATGATGAGGTTGACCCGGTTGCTGAGGCGATTCAACTAAAGGACGTGAGGCGTCACGATGATGCTAGCGGAAGGCTACGTTACAACCTCCGCCCGCGGCGCGCAACATTCGTCGCACCGCATTAAAACATTTCCCTTTTCATGCTTTATTATTTCTATTTTAGGAATATAAAATTATCCAAGTTTGAAGTGATAATTTTATATTCAATATTGCACTTTTTATTTTTGCATTTGAACAATATTTTATTTGGTGTGCATTTAACCATTTGGATGGATGAGATTACATCTCCATCATGAATGGTTAAGGCTTGTTTGTAACTCCTATTTAAGGAGGCCTTGTTATGAGATAATTAGAGAAGAATTGAACCCTAAAATCCCCTTGAGGAATTTCGGCCAAGAGGAGGAAACCTCCTAGCCGCCGCCCCTTTCCCCCCTTTGCTTGTGGTGTGAAGCCGCCGGCCTCCCTTGCTCCATCCATCCGTTCGGTGCGACTCCGGCGCGGCTTCCTTCGGTGCGACTCCATGGAAGAAGGTTGCAAGCCCTTCGGTGTGACGCCGGTGGATCCGTGGAGAGAGTGATTCTCCCACAGTTATCTCGTGTGAATGCTCTCCGGTTGGGTAAAATATCTCATCCCTCCTTGTGTGATTTCTTCTCATTAGTTGTGGTGGATCGCGAATCGTTTTATCCGCTTTGTTAAATCAATCGCTGCACTTTTCATTTCGAAATCGCCGTTGCTAGGCTTTTTATTTTCGGATCGGGTGGATCCTATTTGCCGGAGCGGATCTAGGCCTATAACCTTGGTTTTGCTCCCAAAAAGGTTGGCAACCTTTATGTTAATTTGGGGAACGATCCGACTCAAATTTCAATCGCTATTTTCGAGTCGACCAATCCTCCTTGTTATTTTTATGCGCTGCGTTTGTGACGAGGAAATATTGTGGGCGATAGGTGCTGTGTAGGTGTGATAGTTCTAAGACGATATTGGGCGAGGAGTGAATTATTTCCGTAGAGATCTCCGATTCCGGACATCCCTACACCACTCTACCTAAGAATAGCGTAACCACCTGGAATGAATTAACCGAAAAATTTTTGGTGAAGTATTTTCCGCCAGCTAAAACTGCAAAACTTAGGAACGACATTTCTGCTTTTGGACAAATAGACTCTAAAACCTTATACGAAACCTGGGAAAGATTTAAAGAATTATTAAGATGATGCCCACATCATGCACTGCCTTTATGGTTACAAGTGCAGACATTCTAACGGGCTAAACCAAAGCACAAAGCAAATGATAGACGCAGCTTCTGGCGGTACTTTAAATCATAAGACCCCGAAAGCAGCTCTTGAGCTTTTTGAGGACATGGCCATGAATACTTATCAGTGGAATGTGCCTAGGTCCTGCCCAAACAAACCTGCAGGTATCTTTAAAGTGGACAATGTCTCCCAGCTCGCACTACAAGTTGAAATATTAAGAAAAAAGATAACGGAGATGACTGCTGCCTCTGCCCCTCAGGTATGGGACTCTGCAACTCCTTCCCTTGAATAATTAGATTTTGTTAACAATATGCCAAGAAATGCTTTTAATAATTTTTCTACTACGAATTTTCATCCTCCTGGTTTTAATTTTACGAATAGTTATAATCCTGCCTTAAGAAATCATCCGAATTTTTCGTGGAGTAATCCATCGAATGCTATGCGCCCGCAACCACAAAATGATTTTTCTGCACCACCACCACCACCTCTTCAAAATTATCCAAAACCTCCAAGCTTGGAGGAGTTACTTTCCAAATATATCGCCACAAATGACTCTACGATAAGAACCTTAACTGTAAGCGTTCAAAGTCTTGAAAATAAAGTAGGACAGCTCGCTAAAATTATTTCTGAGCGACCCGCAGGGTCTCTTCCTTATAATACCGAGCCCAACCCGAGAGAGCAAGAGAAAGCTATAACTCTTCGGAGTGGGAAGCAAGTTCCCGGTATGGTTAGTGAAGAGCCCGAGGCAAGCTCCGCCCCCGCTTTTAAAAATCAAAGCTCCGCTTCCGCTTTAAAAAATCAAAGCTTCGCCCCCGTTTTAAAAATTCCACCCTCTGCTGAAGAAGTTATAACCCCCGTTTTAGAAAAATTTCTCACTCCACCACTCATCTTTAAAAATAATCAAAATCTGCCTTACCCTTCCGAACTTAATAAACAACATCAAGACGTTCAAAACTCCCGTTTCTTAGAGATGTTTAAGCAAATCCACATAAATCTGCCCTTCCATGAAGCGATTTCCCAGATGCCGAAGTACGCCAAGTACCTTAAGGACCTCCTAACCAACAAGAAGAAGGTAGAGAACCTTTCGCACGTCACGTTAAACGCCGAGTGCTTTGCGGTTTTGACAAACGGCTTACCAAAGAAAATCAGTGACCCGGGTAATTTTTCTATTCCGTGTGTCATTGGTAATCTTTTTATCAAGAATGCATTAGCCGACTTAGGTGCGAGTATTAACCTGATGCCCCGCTCGTTGTTTAAAAAGTTAGGAATTGGTAGCCTCAACCCCACACGCATGAGTATCCAGCTCGCCGACAGATACGTTAAGTACCCGTTAGGAATAGTGGAGGATGTTCTAGTAAAAGTCGACAAGTTCATCTTCCCGGTGGACTTTGTCATTTTGGACATCGAAGAAGAAGTCGAGGTTCCCCTGATCCTTGGCTGACCCTTCCTTCCAACCTCCCGAGCTATCATTGACATAAGCAATGGTAAGCTCTTCATCGAGTAGGCGATGACGAAGTCACTTTCTCTATCACACCTTCGATGAAAAACACCTTAGCAAATGATGACTCCTGCTTTTTCGTAGATGTCGTGAGTGATGAATCCTCCTATTGCCTCTCTAATTTTGAAAAAGAATTTTCTGCTTTTTGTTCCTCCTCTTCTCTTCCAATTGAATCGCTACACCTAAGTGAAGAAAGTGCAGAATCCTCTTATCTTTTATCTTATTTTGAAAAAGAATTTTCCAATTTTTGCTTCTCTTCTACTCTTCCAACTGATTCACTACATGAAGCCGCCTTGGCCACCAGCTCCACCCATTTTAATTTTCCTTCTAAAAAGATCTACGAAGATATAGTATTTGAAAAAGAAAGAATTTCTCAAACCTCTTATGAAGAACCCCCTACCCTAGAACTTAAAGAACTTCCTGAACATCTCAAGTACGCCTTTGTAGAAAAGAACTCCAAGCTGCCAGTTATAGTTTCGTCCTACCTCACGGATGTCCAAAATGAAAAACTTTTTTTAGTTCTACGTAAACATCGCCGAGCTATTGCTTGGTAGATTTCCGATATCAAGGGCATAAGCCCATCCTTCTGCACTCATAAAATTTTAATGGAAGATAATTCGCGTAACTCCACTCAACCTCAGCGCCGTATAAACCCGAACATGGAAGAAGTAGTTAAGGGCGAGGTTATGAAATTATTAGACGCATGAATTATCTACCCTATATTGGATAGTAAGTGGGTTAGCCCTGTTCAGGTAGTACCAAAGAAGGGAGGGATAACGGTAGTTAGTAATGAAAATAATTAATTAATCCCAACACAGACGGTGACGAGTTGGCGTATATGTATAGATTATTGGAAGCTGAATGACGCCACCAGCAAGGATCACTTTCCCTTGCAGTTCATCGATCAGATTTTAGAACGATTATTCTGCCATAGCTTTTATTGTTTTCTCGATGGCCTCTCGGGGTATTTTCAAATCCCCATATCTCCCGAGGACCAAGAGAAAACTACGTTTACTTGTCCCTTCAGCACCTTCGCCTATCAAAGAATATCATTTAGATTGTGTAATGCACCAGCTACATTCCAGTGATGTATGCTTTCTATCTTTAACAAGTACGTTGAAAGCATTATGGAGGTATTTATGGACGATTTATCCGTGTTCGGCGATTCCTTTGATAGATGTTTAGAAAACTTCAAAAAAGTCTTAGAACGATGCGAAGAAACTCACCTTGCCCTAAATTGGGAAAAATACCATTTTATGGTGAGGGAAGGGTTAGTTTTGGGTCATAAAATTTCTGTAAGAGGTATTGAGATAGATATTGCGAAGATAGAAGTTATCGAGAAGCTACCTCCGCCTACGAATATAAAAGCTATAAGAATTTTCTTAGGTCACGCTGGTTTCTACCGCCGCTTCATAAAGGACTTCTCCAAGATCACCAAGCCCCTCACCCATCTTCTAGAAAAAGATGCCCCATTCATTTTTGATGACTCTTGTCTTTCTACCTTCGTATTAATAAAAGAAAAGTTAATTAACGCACCGATTATGATAGCTCCGGTGTGGGAGCTTCCATTTAAGATAATGTGCGATGCGAGTTATTTCGCGATGGGAGCCGTATTAGGTCAACGCATATCTAAAAACTTCAACCCCATATATTACGCTAGCAAAATGTTCACATCTACAAAGGAAAATTACACCACGACCGAGAAGGAGCTCCTAGCTGTAGTATTCGCTTTCGATAAATTCTGTCCTTATATTACACTTTCGAAAATTATTATTTTTACGGACCACTCGGCCCTCAAATATCTTCTTGCCAAAATGGATGCCAATCCGCGCTTGATTCGCTAGGTCTTACTCCTCCAGAAGTTTGACTTAGAGATCCGTGATAAGCGAGGAGCCGAGAACTTGGCCGCCGACCATCTCTCCATATTAGACAATCCCTTTATAGAAAAATTAAATGAAAAATCTTTTAATGATTATTTTCCTAATGAGAAGCTGCTTTCAATTAACACATCTATATCTCCTTGGTTCGCACACATCGCCAACTATTTAGTGGCCCGGGTGCTCCTAAAAGAGTTCTCCTCTCAGCAAAAGAAGAAATTATTTTCTGAGCTGAAGAGATATTTTTGGGAAGACCCGCATCTTTTAGAATCTGAGCGGACCAAGTGATAAGGTGATGTGTTTCTTATGAAGAAGGAGTTCATATTTTAAAACACTTACATGAAGGTCCGATAGGTGGGCAATATCAAGCTACTTGCACCGCTAACAAGGTGCTTTGCGCGAGTTTTTACTGGCCTAACCTGTTTAAAGACGTGCAAGCCTTTGTGAGTAGGTGTGATAGTTGTAAACGGTCGGGCAACATTTCAAATAAAAATGAAATGCCGCAAAATTATTTCCTCGAGTGCGAAATTTTCGACCTCTGGGGAATCGATTTTGTTGGCCCTCTTCCTTCTAGCTTCGGAAATAAGTATATTTTAGTTGTCGTTGATTATGTTTCACGTTGGGGCGAAGCCCAAGCTCTTCCTACGAACGACTCCCGAGTTGTAGTTACTTTTTTGAAAAAATTATTTTCTCGATTTGGAACGTCGCGAGCCATCGTTAGTGACAGGGGTTCCCATTTCTGTAACGCACAGTTTTCAAAAATCCTAACTAAATACGACATTACACATAAGCTTTAACCTGCCTACCACCCCCAAACTAACGGACAAGTCGAAGTAGTAAATAGAGAAATAAAAAGAATTTTAGAAAAGACGGTTTCAACTTCTAGGAAAGACTGGTCAGCCAAATTAGACGATGCTCTATGGGCCTACTGAACTGCGTATAAAACCTCCCTCGAATGTACGCCGTATCGGCTGGTCTATGGAAAATCGTGCCATTTACCCGTAGAATTAGAACAATGCGCTTTTTGGGCCTTAAGATTTTTAAACTTCGATCCAAATTAAGTTGGCAACCTTAGAAAATTTCAACTCAATGAACTCGACGAGTGGCGCTCTTACGCTTACGAAAATAACAAACTTTATAAAGAGCGGACGAAGCGTTTGCATGATAAGCACTTAAGGAATCTGAAAACCTTTAAGTCGGGCGACCAAGTTCTTTTATATAATTCTCGATTGTGTTTATTTCCTAGAAAATTAAAATCTCGATGGTCTGGGCCCTTTTCTTTTCTACAAGTTTTTCCGTATGGTACATTTTTAATTTCTCACCCTGATAAGGGTAATTTCAAGGTGAATGGTCAGCGTCTTAAACTTTATTTCTTTGGTGATGATGATGTCAGTCCAAATATTATTAAGTATTTGTTGCACGAACTCTAGCTTTAAACTTTTTTTTGTTAAAAACTATTTTATTTCTGGACAACAATATTTTCTAACAATATTATTTTTGATGCGCTGAGCTCAACAATGCTTTAAACAATGGGCACTCTTAGGAGGCAACCCAAGTTATCTTTTTTTTTGTTTTCTTTATTTTATAATTTTTGCCCCGAATGGCTCCGACAAGCTGAAGCTTCTGCGATCGCCTGCTCCAATGTTACTGAATCCATCACGAAGTCCAAAGAAAAAGCTTGGGGGAGCGACATCACTCAGCTTTCGTAGCAAATAAATTCGGGGAAGTACCTGTTTTTCAATTCTGTCTTTCAATTCTGTACTTTAATTTACTCTCCTTCTCAAATCCCCTTCTTTTGTCATTGAGGACAATGTCTATTTTAATCTTGGGGGAGGACTTCCTCCTTATTTTTGCTTAGTATAAATATTTTTTTCTTTTTGTGTATATTTTTTTAAAAAAACCAAAAAAAATGAATATCTTAAAATTCCAAGAAAAAAAAAATATTTCCAAAATCTAAAAAAAAGAGAATATTTAAAAAATTAAAAAATATTTGTTTTTTTTCTTACTTTAATAGTTTAGACATTTTGGTATCTCAATAGTACCCCTAGTTTTTGTTTTGTTTTACTCAAAATTTCCTATAAATAACTTAGTTAATTATAATATTTCTAATCGTACTTTTTAATTATGTTTCACAAGTAAAATGTTGGTCATACTGTGTTTCTAATTCACGGTAGCATGTTAAGGTGAAATATTTTCTAAAACTCGCATTTCTATTATGGTTTTTCCTTCTTTATTTTCTTTACTTTCTCAAAAATTCATCATCCACTATTTTCCTTTTCATTTTTGGATAATTTTCGTAAGGTCAACTTTTGAATAGCGTAGTAGATGTGAATGATCCAAGTCACTTATTATTTCTATTTTCAAGATAATTTCATCAATCTTCTTTTATTATCTAGGACTTGCTTTTTGAAATTTTTCAAATCTTTGTTTTAAATAAATTTAAAAGCGTGAAAATGATTTAGGCCGTTTTTGTTTTCGTTTGAGCTTTCCTGCCAACCTAAAAACTTTCACCACTAGTTAGTCGCTTTTGAGCCTTTTTCCAAATTCATTTGATAGCTCCTCTTTTCATATCATTTTCACCAAGGACAAAATTTCTAACCTATCGAATCACACTAGCCTTTTTGAGTTTCATAAAATATTTTCATGATTATGATAGGATATTTTGTGATATTTTTGGGAAAAGTTTTTGAAAAAAGTAGTGCTCAGAAGAGATGTTTGCTTTTGTTTGGCCAATTCAAAATGAAAATAAAAGTATTTATGCCTTTGTTTTGAAAAAGAAAAAGAAAAAAAATCGAAAAGAAAGAAAGAAAAAGAAAAAAATATTTTTTATTTTAAATGAAATTTTTTGAAACTCTTTATTTTGGTTATGTGTGATTTTAAGCTTTCACATTTATCTTTGAATTTCACTCCTAATCATATTCCTAAACCAAACCTTTCTGTCCTACTTATGTACTTTTGGTTCACACCTTTTGAATTTTATTCAATAACTAAGAAAAGAAGAAAAGTAAATCAGTTTTAGTTTTGGATTTAAACTTAGATTTTTGTTATTTAAATGATATAATTATAATACGTTGCTTGGATCTAGTAACTACTCAATGCTTTTTTTTCATTTTTGTTACTTTGCTTAAATCTATTTAAAGAATTTTGTTAAAATTTTGGATGATTTATTTTTGTTAGTAAAGTTTATAAAAGTTAAACCATACCTAAATAATTGTTTTAGATTTACGTTTTGCCTTTTCCCTATTTAGAACTTTGCATGGTACTTGTGTTAGCATAATTAGAACTTTCTGATTAGTCCTATTTTATGTTTATCTAATTTTTATATTTTTGCTTGGGGACAAGCAAAGCTTAAGCTTGGCGGAATTTGATAATATGTTTTGTAGTCTTAACTATTATCGTATTTTTCTAGTTTATAATGTACAAATCTTGTATTTTAAGCTTTATTTTTATCTTTCTTATGTTAATTTTATTGCCCCTAAATTTTTCTTCTCTTTGTGCAGCTTTCCTGAAAATTGGTCAAAATTGACCTGACACGCCCCCCTGTCACGCCCTTCTAGGGCGTGACCTAGGGCGTGTCACCTATTCCAAAGAAATCCAGAAGTCAGAGGAAAATACCAGAAAAAACGGTTGTCACGCCCCCCTGACACGCCCTCCCCGTTCGTGTCCCAGGGTGTGACACGGGGAATGTCGCCCTCTGCCAGAAGCCTGCCGCAGCATTAAATGTAATTTTGACTCAGCACGCCAACAGTACTGTCACGCCCCACGACACAGGCATGACATAGGGCATGACCCCTCCTTTTCCGATGACTGGCGGATTTCCGACCAATGATTTCGATGCGACGTGGGTGTCACGCCCCCCCCCCCCTACACGGGCATGACCGAGGGCGTATCCACCGACGTACAGAAGCAATCATCCTTCCCGCCAGAATCCAGAGCCCGAGGTCAACCCCGTACATTTCACGCCCCCCACCCAAGGGCGTGTCGAAGGGCGTGACCAACCCGTGAGCTTTTCCTATAAATTCAGACCCCCCTTCTTCCATTTCAAGAAACTTGGGTTGAGAGGGGAGGTGCTGCCCCTTTGTTTCTTGGTCTTTTTCATGTTCTTCCCTCTCTCTCTTTCTTATTTTTGTAAATTTTCTAATCCTAGCTTAGTTCTTCTTTTGTTTAATCTTTTGTAATAGCTCTTGTAATTGCTTTTAGCTTAATGTTATACTAGCCTAGTTTCCATTTCCATGCAAGTATATCTCTTCCATTTTCATGCAAGTGTAGCTCTCTTTCATTATTAATAAAAGTGTTCTTTTCTTACTTGTGTTCTTATTATGCTTTACTATTCATCCCCCCTCCTCCACTCCATTATGATTAACTAATCCTCCTTGTACTCGATCTTGATGATCCGAGGTTCGAGCGATTAAGTTATGATGTTTTTATTTACCTTTTCTTTTTAGGTTTTAGGCCTTGAATTACTCTTGATTTTTCATGGGCTGGAGGAATATTATCGATAAATACTCTCCACCTTTTCTTTCATTCTGGGCTAGCCGAGAGGCCGATAGAATGAAGTGAGCATTCAAGAGTAAAGGGAGATGTACGCACCACTCAAGAGAGGCAGACGTCCAAATCTCCCAGATTGGAGTAAAATCCAATAGTGGGGTTCACCGCGTAAAGCGAGCTTTAGGCCTCCGATTTAGACGAAAGTCGGTCAGACCTTCCTAAACTCAGTTTGGCACGACATCGAGATAATCGTGTTCAAGCTTTAGGATCCTCTACGGTCAATTGCCTTTACCATATTAAGTTTAGGTTTTTATCGCATTTCTTAGTCGACTTTAGCCGAGGTGATTCTTGATCGAGTGCATTTCCATTTCATATTTTCAGCCCTTTGTGTTATCGCTTCTTATAGGCCTTTAATTAACTGCAGTAGTTCTCTTTCAAGCGTAGTTTTATTTTCTTAATTGCAATTAGTTTCTCAAACCCTAGTTTTTCCATCGATAAAAGAATTGCCTTCGTGTGAGTAAGTGTGCTCAACAGTTCTCGGATTTCAATACGACACTTGTATCCCCTAGCAACAGTTCGATAGGTATACTTGCCTCATTGGATTGCTAGTTCGGTTGCTTTTATTTTCTTCGAATCTTTGTGACCACCAAAGTTCTAGTTATAGTAGAAGAAGATGTGCCCAACACAGTTGATGAAGACTAGAAAGTTACTATGGAAAGTACAGAAGTTAAGGGGGAGATTCCAACAGAACTCCCAGCTCAGGAAACTGGAAATATCATTGACATATCTGAGGATTGTGAGCCAAAGGCTAATACTGCTGATCACCCATCTGAATTCATAAGGGCTGACTCAAAAATAAGGGAAGATACAAGTAAACAGGATGAGGATGCCTGCTTCCAAGGGGCATCTCATCTAACAGATGCTATGTCTTCAACCTTCCTAGCACAACTGAAAGGACTTCTAGATGATCAAAGGAGATAGTTAGAGCACTATGTTGATGATTCTATAAAAGGATTAAGACATGATCTATCTACTGAGATCAAGTCTATCAGATTTGAAGCCAATTTGCTCAGGGCTAACACAGTTGCATTCTTCAAGAGAGCCGCTCCTACTGTGACATGTATTGAAAGAAAACTTGAGGAGATCATACAAAAGCAGAATGATATAATAGAGAATAAAAACATAACCTCTAGAAATATGGAAATGATGCACAATGTGCAAAGGAAATTGATGGAAACACACAAGATCACTCTAGAGACAAGGATGGATGCTTGCACATAGATTCTAGATGATCACATGCTAAAGGTTAAGAATCATGTTATCAAAGGGGTAAATTTTCTGCATGAAAAGATCTCTCTTGCCAAAAACTCCATGACTACAGTTATGGGTGAAGAAGTCATAAAGGGGGAGAAAGCAATGATCAAAGCAAACACTGAAAAATGTTGTTTGGTTCACAAATATTATCAGGGGATCATTGGGACTAGAACAATATACATATGATAATGTTCCTGTTCCTCCTCCAGAAGAACAAACTGATGGTGATCAGTGGGCTGAATTCTCTATTGCTGATATTCCTATCTTTAGACCTACTACTGAACAGTCATCAAGGGTCAAAGGTAAGTCTGCTGCTGAAGAAGATGAAGAGATCAGGCAAAGCAAACTGAAATACAGAGAAAAGTTGGAAACCAGGCCTGACTTTGAAAATGGAGTCCTCAATTAAGGACAATCATTTTGTCTGTCTAGGATCAAATCAAAGAGAACAAAACTGAAAGGGGAAATCTATATAGCTCCCTAAACGGGGCCAAGTTGGAAAGAAATGAAGAGGTAAGGAGAAAATTAAGAAGGGATAAGAGGACAGGGGTAGTGCCATCAGATGCTCCAGGGCCAAGCAAGTACTCTCCAAAACCTTACAAATACTTTGAAAGGCAAAGGCAAAAGTAGATTGAAGTTGATGAGAAGGTTACCAAGAAACCTAGTAGGGGAAAAGTCATATGGAACCAAAAACTTCAAATTCTTTATGTATTGGGTTCCTTAGGGTCCTAGGAATATTAAATTTATTATGAGCACACATTCTGTTTATAATTATCACTTTATGTGTTAATAATGTTTTTATTATGTGTTATTTATTACTCTTATTTGCTGAAAAGTTTATCTCTTTCATGTGGTAGTGTATATCATTGACTAGGATTATGACTTCTTCAAACAGGCGGAGATTATTGGGTCCATTGATCACAATATCCCAGATTTAAAGAAGGCTCGCATGTCAATAATATTCACATGATTGAATCTGATATATGTTTTGAGTTCAATATATACAGGTTGTTTACTATTCCTTGATTAGATAGGTTGCTAGAGTCACAATGTTAGTTGGAATCAAAACAGGATGCTGGAAAAGTAGAAATAAGGCTAAGTCCAGATGCATTGAGTGAGTTAAGTACACTCAATGCCAGAAGGCTAAAAGCATTAACAGAACATCAAGCAATAAAAGCCTTAATGTTAATGGACTCAAATCTAGTCAAATCCAAAGCATTCAGTGAAGGCAGCTCACTCAACGCCTACTTAAAAGGAAATCTATCTATGTACAGAAGTGTTGAGTGAGGAAGGCTCACTCAATGTCTTATCAATAACTCTATAGAAGAACAGAAGTGTTGAGTTTTGAAGGTTAACTCAATGCCTTCACTCAGAAGAATTCTTCCAAGTCCAAAAGTGTCGAGTGATGAAGCCTCACTAAACGCTTTATCAATTAATTTATCTAACTCAAATGCATTGAGTGATGAAGGTTCACTCAATGCCTCAGGGTGTAAATTGACTACCAACTGTTTTTGCGCCGAATCACTAGGCTGCACTCAACACCTATGCAGATTGACTGAAAACTGCTAAGTCCACATGCACTGAATCATGTTGACGTCATCCATAATTCAAATATTGCAGGACTTGTGTGTTAGAAGACCAATGGCGCTGAATGCCTTCTGTATAACAATTAAGCTAAAGTAACTTTATAGTTACCTAGTTTTGCTTGCCCATATAGATAAAAGAGCCGTTGGACGGCGGGACATAAAAAGGACTGTTTATAGAGAAATTAAGGATAGAGCTTTTACTGAACAGTCATCTTCTACATACAGTGAGAAAATCCATCTCTCTCGGATTTACAGAAGCTCTTTTGAATATAGGAAAAGGCTAGCTGATTGAAGGGATCAAGAATTGAAAATATCAAAGTTTTCTTCAGTAAGATCAAAAATCATATTTGTTTTCTTTAATAAAAGAAGAAGCAGAGCATTAAAAAGTTGTTGTTCATCTTCAAAGCCACTGCTTACAACACTGTTACATCAAAAGCTTGAAAATACAGAGCTCTGCATTAGTTCTTCTCAGCACAAGCAGAACAACTCTAAAGACCTAAGTCTTTTTATTGTGAAGAGTTTTGAATGGTTTTCTCAGTTCAGAAAGGTGACTCAGAGAACTATTTCTCTGGATTCAATCATAACCAATCCTTTTACTTAATCTGTAAGATCTTCTATTGATTTGAGTTGTAAGCCTGTATTATAATGGCTGAGTGTAGGAGCTGAGTGTCTGAGTTATAGGATCCTATTTAGGATCTGAGGTAGGTCTTGTGCCTGAGGTAAGATCTCTGTGTAGATCTGAGGTAGGAGATCTGATATCTCTGAGTGTAGGGTTGTCTAGCCTGAGGTAGGAGGTGTTATACTCTGAGTTGTCGGAGTGAGTTTCACTCCGAGGTGTAGGATCTTATGGGATCTTAGGTATAAGGTCAAGGAGTCGAGATAAAGGAGGAGTTAGCCAATCTAGCTCACTGCTAGATAGGTGAAGGGTAAAAGTGGATGTACCCTATATAGGGGAACCACTATAAATTATGGTGTTTTGTTGTGTCTCTTGAAAGCTAACAATAAAATCGAACACACAACTCAACCTAAGTTTAAAGTGTTCAAAAAGACTTGAAAACCTATTCACCCCCCCCCCCTCTAGGTGTGTATCTACTCTTGAAAAAAGACTTTTAACTATGTTTATAACTTCTTCAAAAAGAGGGAGATTGTTGGGCACATTGACTATAATATCCCAGATTTGAAAAAGTCTCACAAGTCAATAATATACACAAACTTGTACTAGATATATGTCTAAGTTTACATGTCCAAGATATTGGTATTTATGTGATTAGACATGCTGAGTGTACTAGAAGTATGGCTGGAAAGAAGTCAGTATTGTCAAGGAAGTCAGAAAAATAACTAAGTATATAAGAGTTCAGTGACTACAAATCACTCAACGCCTGAGGCCAAAAAGCGTTGATAGTTTAACAATCACTCAAACCTCAGTGGAGAAGCTCTGAAATTTATCTAAGTACAGAAGCATCTTGTGAAGGACTTACACTCAATGCCTTCTCAAAGAAAGGATGTTAAGTAAAAATGCATCGAGTGAAACACTTACACTCGACGCCATCTCAACAAAATCAGTCTAAGTACAAATGCGTCAAGTGAAGGACTTATACTCGACGCCTTCTCAAGGAAAATCTAACAAAGTAAAAATGCATTGAGTGAAGGACTTTCACTAAATGGCTTCTCAATATAAGTGTTAAAGGTCAAATGAGTCGAGTGAAGAACTATCACTCAACGCCTCAGTGATAGATAGAATTTGAATAAGTATAAATGCGTCGAGTGAAGGCCATTCACTCAATGCCTCTAGAGTTAACTATCAAAGTTCTAATTTGTCGAGTAAAATGGGATCACTAAACACCAGTATAGATTTAAAAATATTCTAAGTCTTTGGAGTCGCGTTAAGTCTTCTGACATCATCCTTAATTCAAATCGACGCTAATTGCGCACTAAAAGACAAAGTTCATCGTATTGATCGGACAGTGCTATTCGATGATAATTCAAAAATTAAAGCTGGCCATGCCGCTTTCCAAAGGCGTATATAGCCATTACTGGTGACAATATATTTAGGAGAAGTGGGTGACATTCTTACTTAAAGTTCAACATTCCCATTTCAAACTTGAAACTATTGAACTTGGCTTCATCAAGAGGCTTAGAAAAGATGTCAACCACTTATTTGTTAGTGGGGACAAACTCAAGTGTTATGTCTTCTTTGTCAACATGCTATCTTATGAAGTGATATCTAGTTTCAATATGCTTGGTCCTGTTATGTGATATAGGATTTTTATCTTTTGATAAAGAACTTTAGAAATAAAAAAACATAAGAGTTTTACTTTGCTGTAAGTTGTAGTCAAGAAGTTGATGTTGTATCCACAGGGGTTGTGCACAACAACTCCCTACTGAGATGTATTAAGATTTAGTTATGGAGATAGCTACACTGGTTTACTTTATGCTGCTCTAGGATACCAGTCTTCTCCCTAGAAATTGACAGGTACCAAAAATACTTTTCCTATCTTCTTTGCACAAAATCTGTATCTGAGTAACCTGTTAGTTCAAAGTCATTATTCCTAGGGTACTAGAGTACAAGATCAGGTGTGCTCTTGAGATATCTCAGAATCCTTTTTGCTGCAGTATAGTGAGATTTTTAAGGGCAATCCTAGTACCTAGCACAAACACATGTAGCAAACATAATGGCTGGCCTGACTGGGGAATAATTTTGTTTGAGATAATATCAAGGGTCATTACATCCAAAAGGACTGATTGTGGAATAATTTTGTTTGAAAGAATAGTGTAATGTGTTTCAGAACCAAACCTAGGAAGAATTCTATCTTTGTACTTGCATGGTTCTGTTCCAGAAATCCTTAATGTGAGGCTAGGAACTAAGATACATCACATGAAGAAAATGGACTCCAAGATGTTTGACAGATGGGATAGGGTGTTGCTTCCACCAACAGGCAGCTGATAAGAAGAAAAAGAAAGCAGTTATTATCACTGAAGAAAGTTTTGAGAGCAGCTCTTCTGAGAGTAGAGGTGAAGAACCTCACAACACATAACTACATGACTCTTCTGTAGACACTAAAAGAGATATGAGTGCTCAGGTTTCTATGTCCTTAAAACCTACAGCAAGGACTGTACAAGATAGTGGTTCTCAATCTGACGACATTCTAGCAGAAATAACTGATAAATTGGCTGGGGATGTGGTGGACAGAGTATGTTCATAGATTGAGGGGAGACTCTCAAGTTGGATGCTCCTGTTGAGGGGGAGCAAGTTCATTCATTATAGGACCATATTAATTCCTTCTTGGACAATCTATAGAAAAGGACAGATCAGACTCCAAATGAGTCTCAGTTATTACAATTCAGTACTCCTACTGAGGAGGAACATGTTCTAGTTATAGTAGAAGAAGATGTGCTCAACACAATTGATGAAGACTAGAAAGTTACTATAGAAAGTGCAGATGTTAAGGGGTAGATTCCAATAGAGCTCCCTGCTCAGGCAACTGAAAACATCATTGACATATCTGAGGATGGTGAGCCAAAGGCTAATACAGCTGATCACCCATTTGAAATTCATGAGGGCTGACTCAGAAATAAGAAAGATACAAGGAAAGAGGATGAGGATGTCTGCTTCCAAGGGGAATCTCATCAAATAGATGCTATATCTTCAACCTTCCTAGAACAACTAAAAAGACTTCTAGATGATTAAAGGAGACAGCTAGAGCACTATGTTGATGATTATATAAACGGATTAAGACATGATCTATCTACTAAGATCAAGTCTATCAGATTTGAATCAATTTTGCTCAGGGCCAACACAGTTGCATTCTTCAAGAGAGCTACTCCTGCTGTGACATATATTGAAAGCAAACTTGAGGAGATCAGACAAAAGCAGAATGATATAATAGAGAATTAAAACATCATCCTCTAGCAATACGGAAATGATGCACAATGCGCAAAGGAAACTGATAGAAACACACAAGATCGCTCTAGAGACAAGGATGGATGCTTGCACATAGATTTTATATGATCATATGCCGGAGGTTAAGAATCATATTATCAAAGGGGTAAATTTTTTGCATGAAAAGATCTCTCGTGCCAAAAAAATCCATGACTACAGCTATGGGTGAAGAAGTCACAAAGGGCGAGAAAGCAATGATCAAAGCAAACACTAAAAATGTTGTTTGGTTCACCAATGTCATCAGGGGATCATTGGGACTAGAACAATATACATATGATAATGTTCCTTTTCCTCCTCCAGAAGAACAAACTGATGGTGATCAGTGGGCTGAATTCTCTACTGCTGATATTCCTAACTTTAGCCCTACTACTTAACAATCATCAAGGGTCAAAGGTAATTCTGCTGCTGAAGAAGATTAAGTGATCAGGCAAAGAAAAATGAGATACTGAGAAGAGATAGAAACCAAGCCTGACTTTGAAAATAGAGTCCTCAATTAAGGACTATCATCTGTCTGTCTAGGATAAAATTAAAGAGAACAAAATTGAAAGGGGAAATCTATTTAGCTCCCTAGATTGGGCCAAGTTTGAAAGAAATGAAGAGATAAGGAGGAAATTCAGAAGGGATAAGAGGGCAGGGGTAGGGCCATCAGATGCTCTAGAGCCAAACAAGTACTTTCCAAAGCCTTACAACTACTTTGAAAGGCAAAAGCAAAAGCAGATTAAAGCTGGTGAGAAGGTTGCCAAGAAACCTTGTAAGGGCAAAGTCACCAAGGAACCAGAAACTTGAAATTCTTTATGTATTAGGTTCCTTAGGGTCCTAGGAATATGAAATTTATTATAAGCACACATTCTATTTATAATTATCACTTTATGTGTTAATAATATTTTTATTATGTGTTATTTATTGCTCTTGTTTGCTGAAAAGTTTATCTCTTCATGTGGTAGTGTATATCATTGACTAGGATTCTGACTTCTTCAAATAGGGGGAGATTATTGGGTCCATTGATAACAATGTTCCAGATTTGAAGAAGGCACGCATGTCCATAATATACACATGATTACATCTGATATATGTTTAAAGTTCAATATATGTAGGTTGTCTACTATTCCTTGATTAGATAGGTTGTTAGAGTCACAATGTTATTTAGAATCAAAATAGGATGCTGGAAAAGCGGAAATAAGGCTAAGTCCAGATACATTGAGAGAGTTCAATTCAATCAATGCCAGAAGGATAAAAGCATTGAAAGAACATCAAGCAATAAAAGCCTCAGTGTTGATGGACTCAAATCTGGTTAAGTCCAAAAGCATTCAGTAAAGTCAGTTCACTCAATGCCTACTCAAAAGGAAATCTGTCTATGTACAGAAGCATTGAGTGAGGAAGGATCACTCAACGCCTTATCAATAAATCTATAGAAGAACAGAAGTGTTGAGTGTTGAAGGTTCACTCAACGCCTTCACTCAGAAGAATTCTGCCAAGTCAAAAAGTGTCGAGTGATGAAGCTTCACTAAATGCTTTATCAATTAATTTGTTTAAGTCAGATGCATTGAGTGATGAAGGTTCACTCAATGCCTCAGGGTGCAGATTTACTACCAAGTTTTTTTGCACTGAGTCACTAGGCTGCACACAACACCTGTGCAGATTGACTGAAAATTGTAAAGTCAACATGCACTGAGTCATGCTGACATCATCCATAATTCAAATATTACAGGACTTGTGTGCTTAAAGACCAATGGTGTTGAATGCCTTATGTATAACAATTAAAGCTAAGGTAACTTTATAGTTACCTAGTTTGGCTTGCCCATACATATAAAAGAGTCATTGGACGGTGGGACATAAAAAGGACTGTTTATAGAGAAATTCAGGAGAGAGCTTTTACTGAACAATCATCTTCTCCATTAAGTGAGAAAATTCATCTCTCTCGAATTTGCAGAAGCTCTTCTTAATACAGGAAAATGCTAGCTGATTGAAGGGATCAAGAATTAAAAATATCAAAGTCTTCTTCAGCAAGATCAGAAATCATATTTGTTTTCTATAAGAACAGAAGAAGCAGAGCATTGAAAAGTTGTTGTTCATCTTCAAAGCCACTGCTTACAACACTGTTACTTCAAAAGCTTGAAGATACAGAGCTCTGCATCAGTTCTTCTCAGTATAAGCAGAACTACTCTGAAGATCTAAAGTCTCGTTATTGTGAAGAGTTTGGACTGGTTTTCTCAGTTCAGAAAGGTGACTCAGAGAACTATTTCTCGGGAGTCAATCATCACCAAACCTTTTACTCAATCTATAAGATAATCTATTGATTTGAGTTGTAAGCCTGTGTTATAAAGGCTGAGTGTAGGAGCTGAGTCTCTGATTTATAGGATTCTATTAAGGATCTGAGGTAGGGCTTATGCCTAAGGTAAGATCTCTGTGTAGATCTGAGGTAGGAGATCTGATATCTCTGAGTGTAGGGTTGTCTAGCCTGAGGTAGGAGTTGTTATACTCTGAGTTGTAGGAGTGGGTTCCACTCTGAGGTGTAGGATCTTGTGGGATTTGAGGTGTAAACTCAAGGAGCCGAGATAAAGGAGGGTTAGTCAAATCTAGCTCACTGCTAGATAGTTGAAGGGGGAAAGTGGATGTACCCTATATAGGGGAACCATTATAAATTATGGTGTTTTGTTGTGTCTCTTGAAAGTTAACAATAAAATCGAACACACAACTCAACCTAAGTTAAAAGTGTTCAAAAAGACTTGAAAACCTATTCACCCCCCCCCCCTCTAGGTGTGTAGCTACTCTTGAACAAAGACTTTCAACTGGGTTTCTAACTTCTTCAAAAAGAGGGAGATTGTTGGTACATTGACTACAATGTCCCAGATTTGAAAAAGTCTCACAAGTCAATAATATACACAAACTTGTACTAGATATATGTCTAAGTTTACATGTTCAGGATATTGGTATTTATGTGCTTAGATAGGCTGAGTGTACTAGAAGTATGGCTAGAAAGAAGTCAGCATGGTCAAGGACGTCCGAAAAATGACTAAGTACAAAAGCGTTGTTTGACTACACATCACTCAACGCCTAAGTCCATAAAGCATTGACAGTTTAACTATCACTCAAACCTCAGTTAAGAAGCTCTTAAATTTGTTTAAGTACAAAAGAGTCTAGTGAAGGACTTACACTTGATGCCTTCTCAAAGAAAGGATGTTTAGTAAAAATGCATCGAGTGAAAGATTTACACTCGACGCCATCTCAACAAAATCAGTCTAAGTACAAATGTGTCAAGTGAAGGACTTACACTCGACGCCTTTTCAAGGAAAATCTGACTAAGTAAAAATGCATTGAGTGAAGGACTTACACTCATTGGCTTCTCAATATAAGTTTTAAAGGTCAAATGCGTCGAGTGAAGAACTTTCACTCAGCGCCTCAGCGATAGACAGAATTTTGATAAGTATAAATGTGTCGAGTGAAGGCCATTCACTCAATGCCTCTAAAGTTAACTGTCAAAGTTCTAATTCGCCAAGTTATATGGGATCACTCAACTCCAGTAAAGATTCAAAAATATTCTAAGTCATTGGAGCCGCTTCAAGTCTGCTGACATCATCCTCAATTTAAATCGACGTAAATTGCGCGCTAAAAGACAAAGTTCGTCGTATTGATCGGACAATGCTATTCTAGGATAATTCAACATTTAAATCCGGCCATGCCGCTTTCCAAAGGGGGATATAGCCATTGCTAGTGACAATATATAAAGGAGAAGTGGGTAAAATTCTTACAAGAATGGTTGTTGGAACTTTTGTAAGAACGTTTCCTAATCTTTCGAAACCCTAATTTTGCAAAAGTTGACCGACAAAGCAGAACAAATTTCTCATCAACTTCAAGCCTGCAACTCTACACAAAGAACATCTTTCTCAAACTTGAAGAAGAAAACTCTGCATGATTACAACATAGTACAAGCTAAATAAAAATCTGAAGAATCATCTTCCTATTACTGTGTTGAAGAAGGGTTGTCTGTTGATTCAGCCAAAGAAGAAAACTCAGAAATTTTCTTTTGAGTCAAATTTCTCAAACCTTTGTTTAATCTTGTAGGATCTCACTGAGATCTGAGTGTAGGCCTATTTTATAAATATTGAGTATATGAGTGTGAAGCACTCTGAATTGTAGACCTATTTTATAAAAGATGAGTGTAGGACTGTGAGTAGTCGGAGTTGTAAGAGTATGAAGCACTCTGAGTTGTAGGGTCCTGGGAAGGATTTGAGGTAAGGAGTGTGCTTGAGGTAGGATCTTTGTGAAGATCTGAGGTAGGAGACCATCTGGGTCTCTGAGTTGTAGGAGTTGGAAGACTCTGAGTTATAGGGCATTCTAGCCTGAGGTAGGAGACAGGTATTTTTTTCTAAGGTAGGACTGCGTTCACTCTGAGATATAGGAGTGGAGAGAACTCTGAGTTGTAAGATACAAGGAAGGGATCTGTGGTGTAATATCTATTTAATCTTAGTAGTAGAGGATTTTGTGGAATCTAGCTCGTTGCTAGATAGGTGGAGGGGGAAAGTGGATGTACCTTAGATAAGAGAACCATTATAAATTCTCTGTGTTGTATGTGTTCTTGAAAGCTAACTTACTAACATAAACGTACAACAAGATCAACTTCAAAATAACTAAAAGATTCTAAAAGAAACCTATTCACCTCCTCTAGGTGTTTAGCTGCCCTTAAAAAGACTTTCACCTACCCCTGCCATCACAGGAGGCTAACCCCCTTTGCGATCGACCCCTACTAGTAGCTAAGGTCACAGGACCTGCACCTGTAGTTGTAGGGGGCTAACCCCTTAGAAGTAGTGCCTACCAATATGTAAGGTTGCAAGACCTACACCTAACGTCACTAGAGGATAACCACTATAGCGTTCGGCTCCGGTAAATAGGTAAGGTTGCAAGACCTATACCTGTTGTCATTTAGTACTAACCCTCTTAGTGGTCAGTGTCAGCCAATAGGTAAGGTCACAAGACCTATGCTTATGGTCACTAGGGTCCCCCCCTCACATCATTAGCAGCTCGAAGGTTCCGATCTTCACTATTTCTCTAGGACCATGTCCTTATGACCTTTCAATGCCACTGATCAAAGGTTTCTCCCATATCCGTCGTAGTAGGTTGTGGTATTTCAAGGACCTCCCCCCCTCCCCCCTTGCAATACCTGGGTTCAAAGGAGCGAACTTCACCATGGTCTTCAATTACAACCCGGGACTCGGAAATGATGACCTCTCACTACCCAGCTAGCAAGGTTCATCCTTAGCTTTGGTAGTAGGTTATGAAATTGAAAGGGGTTCAAGCCCTAACCTCAAACTCTGAAGGAGTGTGTCGGAGATAATCATAGATAGAAAAGTAATAAACATTATGACAAAATTCATAAAGCTATAAATAAACTGTAAAGAAAGGCAGTGGCTTGAAAGATAGTATACAATAAAAGTATAAGAGCGCTAATAAGGAAATAGGTTATTAAGATAGTACCAGATACAACATGATAAGGATCCTACTCCTCCTCATCAATGACAAACTTAACACATTCTCCTCTGAAAGGTCATAACAACGAAGGTAAGCAATAATGCACTCATGCTTGTAGGATACCTAGAGGGGGGTGAATAGCTTTACACCTAGAGGGGGTTGAATAGATTTTTCTTCCTTTTAGTGATTTCTTTTATCTTTTGTGAGTTGAGATTAGTTTAGGTTTACTTTCAATAATACGCAATCAATACACAAATGGTTTATAGTGGTTCCCCAGAGTATGGGTACATCCATTATCCCTCCCACCTTTCTTATAGTTTGTTAGACAAGGCTAACTTCTCCAACTCGGCTCTAAGAGCATGGCACACAAATCCCTCAGGATTTATCAGACTCCTCCAAGTCCTACACTAAGAGAAATATTCTCCTACAACTCAAGCACACAGGCCCTACCTCTGACTTTAACTCAAAGTCCTACACTCAGCTTGAAAACTCGATCCTACAGCTCAAGCACTCAGCCCTACCTCAGATCCACATAAGGATCCTACCACTCAGATTCTCAACTAGAATCCTACACCTCAGGCCCAAAGGCCCTACAGCTCAGATCTATAGAAAGATCCTACCTCAGCCTTTATAGATAAGGCTTACACTCAGATCAGTAATGATCCTACAAATGAATGTTTGTTGGTGTTTATGAATGACTGCATAGAAACTGAAAGTATCTAGTGTCTACCTAAATCACCTAGAGGGGGTGAATAGGGTATGTATGTGTCTTTTCGCAGAATAAATATACTTTAAAAATTGAGAGCACACAGAATATAGAGATTTATAGTGGTTCCCCGAGTTGGGTACGTCCACTATACCGCCTCGCCTATCTACCACAAAGGGCTAGATTCGGCCACTTCACCTTTCTTAGATTAAAACAAATCTTACACCTCAGATCTACAATAATTACAACTCGGAGATGATGTTCCTACCACTCGAAGAACAACCTCTCTTACAACTCGATCCACAACCGGATCTACAACTCAATCCACAAACAGATCTACAACTCGGAGATAAAATCTCCTACAAATGTAAAAGAGTTTTACACAAAATTATTACAAACAATCTTGACAAGATCTGAAGTCTTCTATCCATCGTTCTTCGATTAGGTTGAACTTGAATAACTTAGAGAACACGGAAAATAGGAAAACTTGAAGACTTTGAATCTCGAATCTTGAATTGACTAGACCTAGGTGAATAGGAACCTTCAGATTGCAAGGATCCAGTCAAGTAAGAAGATGAAGATCGAATCATGCAGAGCTAGCATCGGTCGGTCAGAGAAATAGTGAATTGTACGGGAGCCGACAGTTACAAATTCGAAAACTTTCTCGATTTGAAATTTGAGTATGATAGCACAATTAGGGTTTATAAAAAATCCACCCTAGGTATTTATAGAGAACCTCCTAAGAAACGGTTATAAAAGAACTTCCAAAACAGGACCTCTAAATCCACTGTGCAAGGTCGTCATTCAACCCGTGCCGAGATATGAAAAACAGACGGAAAAATTTAACCCAAGTCATTTTCATCAAGTATCATCGAGTATAGCTGAGTATACTCGCCGAACTAGTAATGATATTCGACGAAATTTACTTAGAGAAATCTAAACCGCTCACCTTGCCACTCAACGCCAGATAGAAGTCATACTTGATGAATTTGACGAGTATCGGCTAGTACACTCGACGAATTCGACGAGTATCGGCTATCTCACTCGATGCATTCGACGCCTTACCTAGTGAAAGTCGAAAAATTTTACTTAGAAGATCCTTAGAAGTAAATTAAAATTGGCTTAACAAATTCGACGAGTATGAGTAGCTGACTCGACATATTCGACGCATGACCTAGTGATAGTTGATGAATTTGACTTTGAAAATCCTGAGAAGTAAATTCGAATTGACTCGACGAATTCGACGGGTATCGACCAGTATATTCGATGAATTCGGTGAGTATCGTTAGATACATTTGACGAATTCCACGAGTATACACGGGAATACTCGACAATTTTTACTTGGCGGATTTTCCAACTCTCAGAGATTTTACCTCAAGTACAATATGATGAATTCGACGAGTGTTAGTAAGTATGCACGACGAATTTGATGAGTATCAACGTGTATACTCGACGAATATCCCTTACAATACTCGACGAATTTTAATTGGGTAAGATTTATGTTCTTCTGATTCCAAGTCCTTCTCCTTCCTGGATCCTCCTCATGCACTTGGGATAGAAGTACAACCTAATAGAGATATTATACATAATTCAACACATTGGCCTACACAATGAAGGATTACATTGTATAGTCTTGTATTTACTGACCGATTGTAACCTGATATTTGTGTGTACTTAGCAATATAGACCTGCAAGTACATATCTGAAAATACAAAATCAAATACAATCTCAATTCATCTTAGCTTAACGAGACCCTTCTTCAAATCAGGGTTATTATGGATACAATACCAAACAATCTCCTCCTATTTTAAGAAGTCAGAATCCTATAAGCTAAGGTGAATTACACAAATAATAATAATAAAGCATAACACTGAAAGGATACATAAAATTTAAATAAAGTGCACATTCCTGTCAAAGTATTTAAATCATATATATATATATATCCAAGAGTTCAATGTTTGGGGCAACCACATCCATACATAACAACCAATGTAGAATATAAGAACATCAGCCCTGCCTGCCCTGGCTCTTTTAACGCTATTGGACGAAGTAAGCCTTGTGCTTAGGATGATATCTTGGAGGGGTTGGAGGTGCAGTTGGATCATCAAACTTGTGATTTCTGAAGTGAATCCTTCTCTTTGCACAGGACAACTCATACTTGTGCCACTCATCTCTATTATAGCGGCTCCATCGGCTTTCTCCTCCAATATCGACCGAGGTGAAGGAGTCTAAAATTATTCCTCTTGAAATCAGACTCCACACCTCAGCCTTCTCTCTATTAGGCATATCTTTGACTGGCTCTTCTCTGACTGGCTCTGACCTTATAGCAAATGTACCTTCACCATATCTTCTCCTTTTGTACACAGGAGAAGGTATAGCTTCAGTTACTTGAACATCTTGAAACACAACAGCAGTAGCAGAACCAGCAGATCTTGCCCAAGAGAAATCCTTTGTGTATGTTCAGTATTGAGAGTAATCCTCAGTGGGATGAACTTTAACATTGCCTGGAGCAGGCACAGCAGGTACTGGAAATCTTGCATTATCTTGAACTGGCCTTCCAAACATCTAACCATATAGCCAAACAAAGTTGAAATAACTATAGTCATTGACTTGTTTAGAGTTTTCAACCATTGCAGCCTCAATAGAATCTACCTTAGCTTTAAGGGCATCCTCCCCCTTTCTGACTTCAATAGCCATAGCATTGGCATAACCTCCCATTGTCTTGTCAAAATGATCCATTGATCGATTGTGAGCATAAATCATGGTTACTACGTTCTTATCAACATTCTAAAGAACTTCTACATTACTTTTGAGCCTGGCCATGTTATGAACAAGTGCTTCGTGACCCTACACAAACCAGGAATCCAACCTTGCATCTAATTTGTCAAAACGCACCTTGATAGCTGCAAGGCCGTTTGAAAGTGAGGGATAGATCTTATGTTTACTCTAGAGGGGGGTGAATAGAGTATTAAAAATTATTAACTTGTTTTTATAGCAGATTAAAATATGGTGATATATATATAAGTATAAACAGAGAATATCATAGCATACAAGTAAAGAAATAAACAAACACAGAAGACACAAGGATTATAGTGGTTCCCCAATAAACCTGGGTACATCCACTCTTCTACCACCCTGGTAGGAATCCACTACAGGTTTCTGATCAGATGCCCTGCCACCACAAGATCTATTTTCTAAGGGAGACCTTGCAACCCTTTGATCTTTTGATCAGGTGCCCAAAAACCAAACTAAGACTTTTGATTAGGAGACTAAAAAACCAACAGTATAACTTTTGAAGGGAGTTAAAAAAACCTTGTACACAATTGGATGAAATAAACAAAATGTAGAATATGTTCTTCCCTGTCTATAATCTTAGAGAAGACTAGTGGATCTGATGAAGCAGAAAGCTCCCCCAGATATGAATGGAGTTGTTGATCAAGTGAGGGTGTCCTTTTCTCTTCAGGGTGTAGGCCTTCTATTGAAAACGGCTCCTTCCAGTAGATGTATCTGAGAGATTGTTAAGATGATCTCAGAATGAAGATTGTTTGCTGGAAGAAAACTGAGGCAGAAAGTCTAAATGACAGTTTGTTGTTTTGTAAGCCTGTAACTGTCTGAGTGTATAACTCTGTAACATTGATATAGAAAAACTTCTGAGAATATATAGAATGCTGATCAAATTTCAAATGTTTGAAATCATTAATTCTAATACAGCTGGAGCATTCCGTGAGAAAGGAAACTGCCCTTAGGAATTAATTAGCAATAAACTTTGTGGTAATATCCACATTTAATGCTGCCTCTAAATGGCTATATTCATTAGAATATATTGCATTAAATATCAGAGTCATAACTGCCTGAAATAAATCCCATTAGAATATTCTGCCTTCAGAATGTTTAGCTCGAAATTAATCCTGAAAATTATTCTCCTCTTGCCAATAAAATTGCCTAAGTAAACTACAGAGAGATAGTCGAAATCAGCAAATAAATCGTCGACCAAAGCCTGGAATTCGTCGAGCTGATTCTTCAGATTCGTCGACCTGAGCTCCAAGTTCGTTGAGCTGAGTTGGGCTATCGTCGAGCTGAGATTGTAGAGTTGAGGACAAATTTCGTCGACCGGAGCTCAGCTTTCGTTGAGCTCAACTAAGAGTTGGAACTATGATTTTGTCGAGCTGAGCTTGACTTTCATTCGGGCTGAGTTCAACTTTCGTAGAACTGAATTCCTGAACTATGAAATCTCTAAGGAAAAAACCCTGGAAAATCCTATGACCCTAGACTATACATGGTTGGTCATTCTAAGCATCCTAATAGTGATCCTAGCCCAAATCAAACCTGGGGTTCCAACAATCTCCCCCTATTTGGATGAGGATGCTATTTACAATATATAGCATTAAGCAAAAAGATATATCTAGCAGAAATAACAAATTCAGCAGATATATGATAGAGCTATGAAAGTTTTAGAAACAATAACATCAAATAGTTCAAAAGAATAAATAAGATTTAGGGATCACTCTTAGGAACTTCAGAGGGAGAGGCTGAAGAAGGCATGGTGAATACTAGTTGTCTAGTTGGATCTTCAGCTTCCCTTTGAGTCATCTTTAAATCTTCAGCTCCAAGAATTTTTTGAGAAAATGCTCTGGGAACTACTGCTTCTGGATGGAGCTGCATATACTCATTAGCATTTAATAGATGTTTCTTAGAGAATTTGTCAAATTCTTACTGTCTATAGGAAGATATAGTTGTGAACTAGGAGGTGTCTTTTCCTTCAGCACTAGCCTTATTGATCATAGACAGACCAATAAGCTCATTGAATCTGGTCATCCTATAAACTGGATCTAACTCAGGTTCATATGTAGGAGAAAGAGGCCACTCTGGGCTTGATTCCTTTTGCTATTCACTTTAAATTGTCTATTGACTACTTTGCATTGACTGTTGTTCTTGGCTGTCTTGGCTTGTTTTCTATTACTGATAGCTTCTTTGGCTTGATCTCTGTTGTTGTTGGTTGCCTTGGCTATCTGACCTTGAAATCTGTACTATCTAAAATGAGTAAATCTGGAATGTTGTTGAGAGGCAGACCTATGATACTGAGAAACACCTCCTGCTGAGCCTACTGTAGGAAGAGGAGGTCCTCTCCAAGATTGTTTAGGTGGAGAACTATACCTCTTCATCTTCTTCTTGTTCTTTAGCTCATTTTTGGAAAATATCATCCAGTAGGGCATGTCTGGAGTGAGAGGAATGTTGTGCATAATTTAATAGGGGGTATCTGCTACAGGATTTGGTTTTGGAGCAGCCCTTACTGGAGCCTACTTTTTGGCTTTCCTTTTCTTAGAACCAACATCCTTTGAATCATCTGATTCATCATCATCAGATTCACTGGCAGGAATATCATACAGATCATCAATTTGTTTTAGCATTTGAGCAGAAAATGCAGGAGGAGCCTGTGGCTGTGGCTCTATATATTCTGCACTAGCATGTACATCAGTATCTTCTGTATCTATATCTTCAAACATAATCTCATCCAGATATGGCATTGGGGATTCAGCCCAAGCATAAGTTGGTGGAGAGATAGCCTTTGGCTCTATAACATTTACTGATATAATATCAGAGACTAAAGAAATACTGGGAGAAATATTACAGAAACTATTTATAATTTCTTCTAAAACTGAAGAATCAACTGGAGCAGAATAGCAAACTGTTGCTTTAGAATAATCAGAAACTATATCAACTATATCAAAAACTGGTAAAGTGCAGTTATAAATTATATCAAAAGAATGAAGTAAAGAAGGAATGTCAACTATGGGTTTGATGATGAAATCACCAACAGTGATTATTTCTGGGGCTGCTTCCTCTTCTTCAAAACAAATCATTTCACTATCATCAAGAATTTCAACTACTACTACTATTGGAATTGCTACTGTTGTTGTTTCTACTACTGTTGTTACTATTGCATGAACTGGAGCTGATGTGGGAGCTTCTTCATAGAACATATCCCCCTGCCTGGATTCAGAGAGACTTGAACTCAGGCCCCTAGAAGAAGGGATAGAGGTAGAGGAAGCCAGCTGAGCGGAAAGAAGGGAGATAGAAGCAGCAAGATGAGCAATAGCCTCCTCTATGAGCTTCTTAAGAGTGGGTGAAATGAATTTGAGAAGTTCATTGGAAATTTCAGAGAAATCCAAATATAGTGGATCAAGAGTAGAGGGGGTATAGGTGGATTTGTTACCACAGTTGGAATAGATTAAGAATGCTTGAGGGATGTCTGATTGTTGGAAGGTTGGAAAAGTTGGTGGAAGATTTGGTGGAGGGATGGCATCAGGTAGTTCATCTGGAGTGATTTCCAGTACTTATGAAAGAGGTGGAGATCGTTGTGGAGATGGAGATGAGAGTAGAGTGAAAGTTGGAGATGACGGAAGTGGATTTGGATGAGTAGAAGTGGATGGAATGTCATCAAGATCTGGTGGAAGAGGTGATTGAGGAGGTGATGGTGTATCCTCAGGAATGTGGATTGGTGATTGTGGTTGAGATAGTGGTTGAGAAGGTGAGGCGGGAGGGATGGAAGTAGATGGTGTGTATGTAATGACTGTGGATGGTTGTTGAAGAGGAGGAGATGGTATATGAGCAGGAGAGCGAGGAGGAGTAGGAACTTCTTCAGGAGTTGAGTGAGTGGCTGCTACAGCCCTTGTTTCCTCAAAAGCTATCCTAGAAGAGGAAGTCCTGGAGGGCTTTGGGATAACCTTCTCCCATCTTCCAAAGAGGGTAGAGGTAAGCCTCTTAGAGACAATGATGAAAATGGTCTTGGAGACAAAAAGTTCTGGAACCTTTACCTGCAAGAAGATTCCCAGAACTCTACCAAAACTCGCATCCTTCTTACTTATTTTCTTCTTAATCAAATCAAATACAATTTCACCCCAGTTCACTGATTTCTTGTTTACCAAAGTAATCATCAAGTTAAACTGATGCCTGGTAATATGGTCATGGGCAGAGTGTTTGCCTAACAACACTTTACCTACCACATCTGCTAAGAATTTGTATTCAATGGAAAAGTTTTTCTTAAGCAGATGGTTTGGGTTTCCCTGGGAGTGGCCCATCCTATCTAGCATCTCATTAAATTCATTACTAGATAGTTCTAATTCATCGTCTCCATTCACAAAACCGAAAACTTCAGTTAAAAGTTCTGGAGATAAAATAACCTGGTTTCCAGAAATTGTTCCAACAATAACTGGAGTATCTTGAGGTTTGGCTGTGTGGACCAATTCTTTAATATCTGTCACTGGGATTTTTATTCTTGATGTCATTAAGTACTGTAGATTCGGAACTTCAAACAAATGTAAGATGTCCTTGAAAATCTGGTCCGAATGACTGAAGGATTCAAGATCTATATCAAATCCTGCGTTAAACTTCATCGCTTAGAGGAGTGCTGGAAAATCGCCATTGCTCTACAAAAACAAAGGGATCAAGCGCAAAGGAAATGAAAAGGCGTGGGATAGAGTTCGATGAAAACCTAGTTATAAGGTTTCAGAAGTCGCAACGGCGAACTCTGCCCGACTAAAAGTGAAACATCGAACTCTGTGTAACACCTCTACCCATCACGTAGGATATAATAGAGGGTCCGGCCGGGGCCCCACACCATATTCCACAAACATGCGGAGATGTCACGAAATAATACCAAGAATCATCGCACCCTAACACAGAGCATTCTAGCAGAAGCTTCAGGGTTTTAAACATGAACTCAATAACAACAGAAATGTCCACTTCTATAACAAAATAGGAATGTATACAACCATACACAGTAGGTACATAGCCTTATGGATTTTACATGTTTCTCTGAACATAAGGTGTGGTTTACAAACATCGGCACGCAGGCCGGCCACACATGAACAAGATTAAGCAAAGTAAGGCCTTCGAGGGCAGCAACGCAGCTTGGGCTTCAACCCGCTAAGTCCCACTTGGACCAGCACCACCTGCATCTACAAGAACCATTCCACCAACTGGTGGCAAACAGGGCAACGATCAGCATTCAGCAGACCAATTTTAATGACCTTGCCCCTGGCACGTGGCAGCGGAATTCCTTCCCTGCATAGCAATTTACATCACACACATATATATATTCAGCCACCAAGGTAATACATATCAAAAATGCCGGCACAATGGCACGACATTCCGTGCACTCAGGGAATATTCTGGTGTACCGGAAACACCGGATCCCACCATCATTCAGAGGTCCCAGACATGACGGTCAAACTTGAGCATTCCTAGTCTTTATGGCGCCCAGGCCAAAGACTCTCATTATGCCCCTGACGAAAGACCAATGCCTTGATGCTCTCTTATACAGCTGGCATAACGCAAGTACAGATCAGCCACCCCCCGTTGCTCAAATCGCATTGCCACAAAGTAATACTGAAGAACTCATGGTCAGCTTATAGGCACGGGTCAGTTTCACCTTTCCTGTTCGGCACTAAGTCAATTTTCGCAGTTGCAGCCCTACGGCTCAACTTAATACCACATGGCGCTCATGGCCACAAGAGTTGAACCCAACTCTCACAATTTCCTGGACTTCCTCCTGTACTTCTTACGGCACCAAGCCACAGGCATCCATCACAGATTTCATGCACACTAGCAATAAACACGGAGTCTTCTCCGATGTGCAAACAAGCATCACCAATCCAGACCAACATGTCCAGATGGGCTTCACACAGCATGCCTAACTGTACTCACACTTCCGGTTCTAATGCACTATAATAAGGGATGAAGCACCAATCCCAAGGAATCTCTTCGCCATCCACCTTTTGGTGGAGGACTCCTATGCAAATGCAGGAAAGAAGGACTTCACTTGTCCAAGAAGGGAATCATTACCCTTGGAAGACGCTTCGGAGCCATGGGGAGAAAAGTAAATGGATGAACGTTCTCGTAGCAGCCTTGCCTTCGCAAATCCGAACTCGTTTCACGATTTGAACCACCGTAGCACTACCGGCTTCCTCTTCTTCTTCCTCCTCAAGCTCTCCTCTCTCTTACTTAAGAAAGAGTAAGACACAACTCAAATGAGCTTTCTCCTTCTCAAGGCCGACCTTATCACTCCAGGGAAGAGCCTAGACCATTGGATCTTGGTTAAAGAAAATGAACGGATCAGATCAGCCCTTAACCTGATTTCCTGGACTGAACACGGGTTGTGACATGCCCGTATCACAGGCCGTGTTCCTGAAGCGGCTACAGAACCGACTCACCCAGTCCAGAACACGGGCTTAGATATGCCCGTGTCAAACACCTTACTCGCCCGTGTTAGAAAGCACACGGCCGTGTGACTAGCCGTGTCACTCTTTCAATACAAGACCAGATCACCTGAGAAGGACACGGCTAAGGCACACGCCCGTGTCCTTAGCTGTGTGCCAAACATGCCCCTGTGACACGCCCGTATCACAGGCCGTGCTCCACACTCAACGCCATTCCACTCATCGCCACTCAACGCCACCCGGGATTCACCCGAGCAGGACACGCCCTGGGACACGCCCGTGTCCATGACCGTGTCACCTCTCGACGATCGTTGACCGTGCCATCTCGAGAAATTGTGTTGAAGCCTACAGAAAATGACACACCTTGGGACACGCCCGTGTCGCAGGCCGTGTGAACTAGAACGCCCTGGGACACGCCAGTGTCCCAGGCCGTGTCACCCAGCCTGACCCATTTTGGGACTTAGGGATTTTTGGGGTGTTACACTCTGTACGAGGAAAAATATAAAGCGAAATACATTTCGTCGATCTCAGGTGAACGAAATTTTTGCCAAAATAATTAAATTTCGTCGATCTGGGTTCGACGAAAATAATTTGAAACAAATTCTTCGATCTCCGTTCGACGAAAGTTTCTAAAGGAGGGTTCATCGATCTCAGTTCGATGAAAAACTCCATGAAAAGTTCACAGATCGTCCATCTCCATTCGACGAAAGGTGACCAGTTCGTTGATCACAGAACAAAAATTAAATTAAAGAGTCTCCATTGATCATGCCCAACTGATTTATAAAGAAAATATGTTTCTTTTCATCTAAGGGTTTAGTGAAAATGTCTGCCCTTTGTAAATTAGTAGAAATAAAGAAAAGTTTAATTTTATTTTATTTTCTACATTATCTCTAAGGAAATGATGTCTAATCTCTATATGCTTAGTTCTACTATGAAGTACTGGATTTTGTGCAATTGAAATGGCACTTGTATTATCACAAAAGATAGTTGAATTATTTAAGTTGAGACCATAATCCAGAAGCTGATTTTGAATCCACAAAATCTATGAGCAGCAACTACCAGCTGCAATGTATTCAGCTTCACTAGTTGATGTGGACACAGATGTTTTCTTCTTGCAAAACCATGATATAAGCCTATCACCAAGAAACTGACAAGTTCTTGATGTGCTTTTTATATCAACTCTGCATCCAGCATAGTCAGCATCTGAGAATCCAGCTAAGTCAAATTCTGACTCTGTTGGATACCAAAGTCCTAGATTTGGACAACCCTTTATATATCTCAAAATTCTTTTTACTAAAATTAGGTTAGATTATTTGGGATTTATTTGAAACCTAGCATAAATACATGTAGCAAACATGATGTCAGTCCTACTTGCTGTAAAATATAAAAGAGACCTAATAATGGCTCTATATATTTTCTGATCAATGGGCTTGCCATGTTCATCATTATCAACAACAGCATTGGAGGGCATGGGTGCTTGTTGCGCGCTAGGGTTCGAAGAAAATAAACGCAACCGAACTAGCAACCCGATGAGGCAAGTATACCTCTCGAATTATAGCTAGGGGACACAAGTGTCGTATTGAAATCCGGGAACTATTGGCTATGCTTACTCACACGAATGCTATTATCTTATCGACGGAAAAACTAGGGTTTAAGAAAAACTAATTGCAAGGAAGGAAGTAAAGCTATACTAGAAAGAGAACTACCGCAATTAAGTAAAGTGTTATTAAGTAAAGAACTATGCTAGAAAGGAAACTACTGCAGTTAATTAAAGAGCACAAGATAGGAGATTACTACGAAAGATTGAAAATATGAAATGGAAATGCACTCGATCAAGAATCACCTCGGCTAAAGATGATTAAGAAAATGCGATAAAAATCTAAACTTAATAGAATAAAGGAACTTTACCATGGAGGTTCCTAAAGCTTGAACATGCTTCTCTCGAAGTCGTGCCCAACTGAGTTTAGGAAGGTCGGACCGACTCTCGTCTAAATCGGAGGCCTAAAACTTGCTTTACGCGGTGAACCCACTATTGGATTTTACTCCAATCCGGGAGATTTGAACGTCTTCCTCTCTCGAGGGGTGCGTACAACTCCCTTTACTCTTGAATGCTCACTTAATTCTATCGGCCTCTCGGCTATCCCAGAATGAAAGCAAAGGTGGAGAGTATATATCGATAATATACCTCCAACTCATGATTAATCAAGAGTAATTCAAGGCCCTAACCTAAAAAGAAAAGATTAATCAAAACATCATAACTGAATCGCTCGAACCTCGGATCATCAAGATCGAGTACAAGGAGGATTAGTTAATCATTATGGAATGGAGGAGGGGGAATGAGTAGTAGAGCATAAAAAAACACAAGCTAAAGAAAGAACATTTCTATTAATGAAAAGGGGCAAGTTACACTAATTGAAATTTAAATTACAAGTGCATGAAATTGCAACCTATTCTAGCCCTACAATTAACACTAAGCAACACTAAAGATTACAAGGAAAGCTAAAACAAACTAAGATTAAACTAGGGTTAAACAAAAATTACAAAGAGAGAGAGAGAGAGAGAGAAGCATAAAAAACTAGAAAAGGACCCAAGAACCAAAGGGGCAGCACCTCCCCCTCTCAGCCAAAACTTCCTGAAATGAAGAGGGGGGTCTCAATTTATAGATTTTTTTCTCACGGGTTGGTCACGCCCTCCGACATGCCCTAGGGGGGCGTGTCAGGGGGCGTGACAGTACTATGTTGACCTCGAGCTCTGGACTCTGGAGGGAAGGATCATTGCTTCGGTACGTCGGTGGTCACGCCCTAGGTCACGCCAGTGTAGGGGGGCGTGACAGGCACGTCATGTCCAAATCATTGGTCGGAAATCCGTTAAGCGTCGAAAAAGTTAATTTCACGCCCGTGACGGGGGGCGTGACAGTACTGTTGCGTGCTGTGGCGGAACGTCATTTAATGCGGCGGCAGGCTTTGCGGCAGAGGGCGACACGCCCATGGTCACGCCTGGTGACACGCCTAGGGAGGGCGTGTCTGGGGGGCGTGACAACGGTTTTGTTCGTTTTTCTGTCCCTTCCAGCAGGAGTCCTCGGGATCAGGTGACACGCCCTAGGTCACGCCCAGGGAGGGCGTGATAGGGGGGCGTGTCAGGTCATTTTTGACCAATTTTTTGAAAACCTGCAAAAGGTCAAGAAAATGTTAGTTGAAATAATATTTACATAAAAATGATAAAAAATAAACTAATAATAGACATGATTTGTACAATATAAAATAGAAAATACGATAATAGTTTAGGCTACAAAACGTATTATCAAATTCCCTCAAGCTTAAGCTTTGCTTGTCCCCAAGCAAAAATATAAAAACTAGATATTTATAAAAAGGACTAATCAAAAAGTTTTAATTATGCCTACACAAGTACTATGCGAAATTCTAAGTAGGGAAAAGGTGAAATGCAAGTCTAAAACAATTATTTAGGTATGGTAAAAAATTTATAAAGTTTACTCAATAAAAACAAATCATCCAAAATTTTAACGAAATTCTTTAAATAGACTTAAGTAAAGCAACGAAAATGAAAAACACGCATTGAGTTGTTACTAGATCCAAGCAACGCATTATAATTATATCAATTTAATTAACAAAAATCTAGGTTTAAATCCAAAACTAAAACTGATTTACTTTTTTTTCTTTTCTTAGTTGTTAAATAAAAATCAAAAAGCGTGAATCTAAAGGACTTAAATAGGACAGAAACGTTTGGTTTAGGAATATGATTAGGAGTGGAATTCAAAGATAAACATGAAGGTTTAAAATCACACTAAACCAAAGCAAAGAGTTTCAAAAACTTTCATAAAAATATATATACACATTTTTTTTCTTTTTCTTCTTTTTCCATTTTTTTTCTTTTTTTTTCAAAACAAAGGCCATAAATATTTTATTTTTCTTTTGAATTGGCCAAACAAAAATAAACAACACTTTTGAGCATACTTTTTTTTTCAAAAACCTTTCTCCCACAAAAATCACAAAATATCCTATCAAAATCGTCAAAATAATTTATGAAACTCAAAAAGGCTAGTGTGATTCGATAGGTTGGAAATTTTGGCTTTGGTGAAGCTGAAATGAAGGGAGGAGCTATGAAATGAAATCGGAAAAAGGCTCAAAATGGCTAACTAGTGGCAAAAGTTTTTAGGTTGGCAGGAAAGCTCAAACGAAAATAAAAATGGCCTAAATCATTTTCACGCTTTTGAATTTATTTAAAACAAAGGTTTGAAAAATTTCAAAAAGTGAGTCCTAGATAATAAAAGAAGATTGATGAAATTAACTTGAAAATAGAAATAATAGGTGACTTGGATCGTTCACATCTACTACGTTATTCAAAAGTTGACTTTACAAAAATTATTCAAAAATGAAAAAGAAAATAGTGGATGATGAATTTTTGAGAAAGTAAAGGAAATAAAAAACAAAAAAACCATAATAGAAATGCGAGTTTTAGAAAAATATTTCACCTTAACATGCTACCGTGAATTAGAAACACAGCATGGCCAACATTTTACTTATGAAACATAATTAAAAAGGACGATTAGAAATATTATAATTAACTACGTTGTTTATAGAAAATTTTGAGTAAAACAAAAACAAAAATTAGGGGTACTATTGAAATACAAAAATGTCTAAACTATTCAAAAACACATTTTATTTTTAATTTTGTGAAATATTCTCTCTTTTTTTTATTTTGGAATTTTTTTCTCTTTTTTTTGGGAATTTTAAGATATTCATTTTTTTTTGGAAATATTTAAAATATATATAAAGAGAAAAATTTGTACACTAAGTAAAAATGAAGGAGGAAGTCCTCCCCCAAGCTTAAAATAGACATTGTCCTCAATGGCTAAAGAAGGGGATTGGAGAAGGAGAGAAAAATAAAGTACAGAATTTAAAGACAGAATTGAAAGACAGGATTGAAAGACAGGTACTTCCCCGGATTTATTTGCTGCGAAAGCTGAGTGATGCTGCTCCTCCGAATGTCTTCTTTGGTACTTCGTGATGGATTCAGCAATGTTGGAGCCGGCGATCGCAAAAGCTTCAGCTTGTCGGAGCCGTCCGAGGAAAAAATTGTAAAATAAAGAAAACAGAAAAAGATAACTTGGGTTGCCTCCCAAGAGCGCCCTTTGTTTAAAACGTCGTTGAGCTCGACGCATCAAAAAAATAATATTGTCCAAAAATATTGTTGTCTAGAAATAAAATTGTTTGTAACAAAAATTAAGAGTTCAAAGTTAGTGTTCGTGAAGCAGAAACTAAATAATGTTTGGACTGACATCATCATCACCAGAGAAATACAGTTTAAGACGCTGACCATTCACTTTGAAATTACCCTTATCAGGGTGAGAAATTAAAACAGTTCCATAAGGAAATACTTCTAAAACAGAAAACGGGCCAGACCAGCGAGATTTTAATTTGCCCGGAAATAAACGTAAACGAGAATTATATAAAAGGACTTGGTCGCCCGGCTTAAAGTTTTTAGGGTGCCTTAAGTGTTTATCGTGTAAACGCTTCGTCCGCTCTTTATAAAGTTTATTATTTTCATAAGCATAAGAGCGCCACTCATCGAGTTCATTTAGTTGAAATTTTCGAAGGTCACCGACTGAGTGGGGATCGAAGTTTAAAAATTTTAAGGCCCAAAAGGCGCGGTGTTCTAACTCTATGGGCAGATGGCACAATTCTCCATAGACCAGCCGATAAGGCGTACATCCGAGGGCGGTTTTGTACGCTGTTCGGTAGGCCCATAGAGCATCGTCAAGTTTGGCTGACCAGTCTTTCCTAGAAGTTGAAACAATCTTTTCTAATATTCTTTTTATTTCTCTATTAACGACTTCGACTTGTCCGTTAGTTTGGGAGTGGTAGGCAGTGGAAATCTTATGTGTAACGCCGTATTTGGTAAGGATTTTTGAAAATTGTGCGTTACAGAAATGGGAACCCCTATCGCTAACGATTGTGCGTGGCGTACCGAATCTAGAAAATAATCTTTTTAGAAACATGACTACAACTCAAGAGTCGTTCGTAGGAAGAGCTTGGGCCTCAGCCCATCGTGAAACATAATCAACAGCAACTAAAATATATTTGTTTCCGAAGCTAGAAGGAAGGGGGCCAACAAAATCAATTCCCGAGAGGTCGAAAATTTCGCACTCTAAGAAATAATTTTGCGGCATTTCATTTTTATTAGAAATGTTGCCCGACCGTTGGCAACTATCACACCTGCTCACAAAGGCTTGCGCATCTTTAAACAAGCTAGGCTAGTAAAAACCCGCGCAAAGCACCTTGTGAGCAGTGCGAGCAGCTTGATAGTGCCCACCTGTCGGACCTTCATGCAAATGCTTTAGAATATCAATTCCTTCATCATAAGAAACACATCTCCTTATCACTTAATCCGCACAAATTCTGAAAAGATGTGGGTCTTCCCAAAAGTAGTTCTTCAGCTCAGAAAAGAATTTCTTCTTTTGTTGAGAGGAGAACTCTTTTGGGAGCACCCGGGCCACTAGATAGTTGGTGATGTGCACGAACCAAGGAGAAGTAGATGTGTTAACTAAAAGCAGCTTCTCATCAGGAAAATAATCATTAAAAGATTTTTCATTTAATTTTTCTATAAAGGGGTTATCTAATCTGGATAAATGGTCGGTGGCCAAGTTCTCGGCTCCTCGCTTATCACAGATCTCTAAGTCAAACTCCTGGAGGAGTAATACCCAGCGAATCAAGCGAGGCTTGGCATGCGTTTTGGCAAGAAGGTACTTGAGGGCCGAGTGGTCCGTAAAAACAATGATTTTTGAAAGTGTAATGTAAGGGCGGAATTTATCAAAATGTGAATACTACAGCTAAGAGCTCCTTCTCGGTTATGATGTAATTTTGTTGTGCAGATGTGAGGGTTTTACTAGCGTAATAGATGGGGTGGAAGTTTTTAGATATGCGTTGACCTAAAACGGCTCCCACCGCAAAACTACTCGCATCACACATAATCTCGAAAGGAAGGTCCCCACCGGAGCTATCATAATCAGTGCGTTAATTAACTTTTCTTTAATTGATTAAAAGGCAGAAATACAGGAGTCATCAAAAATGAATGGAGTGTCTTTTTCTAAGAGATGGGTGAGGGGCTTAGTGATCTTGGAGAAGTCCTTTATAAAATGACGATAAAAGCCAGCGTGGCCTAGGAAACTTCTTATAGCTTTTATGTTTGTAGGCGGTGGCAACTTCTCAATAACTTCTATCTTGGCAACGTCTATCTCAATACCTTTAGCAGAAATTTTATGACCCAAAACTAACCCTTCCCTTACCATAAAATGGCATTTTTCCCAATTTAGGGCAAGGTTAGTTTCTTCGCATCGTTCTAAGACTTTTTCGAGGTTTTCTAAACATCTATCGAAGGAATCGCCGAACATGGAGAAATCGTCCATGAATACCTCCATAATGCTTTCTACGTACTTGTCAAATATTGCGAGCATACATCGCTGGAATGTAGCAGGCGCATTGCATAATCCAAATGGCATTCTTCGGTAAGTGAAGGTGCTGAAGGGACAAGTAAACGTAGTTTTCTCTTGGTCCTCGGGAGAGATGGGTATTTGAAAGTACCCTGAGAGGCAATCGAGAAAAAAATAAAAGTTATGGCCAGAGAGACGTTCTAAAATCTGGTCAATAAACGGTAAAGGAAAGTGGTCCTTGCGGGTGGCGTCATTTACTTACGGTAATCTATACACATACGCCAACCCGTCACCGTCCGTGTCAGGATTAATTCATTATTCTCATTACTAACTACGGTTATCCCTCCCTTCTTTGGAACTACCTGAACGGGGCTAACCCACTTACTGTCCGAAATAGGGTAGATAATTCTTGCGTCTAATAATTTCATAACCTCGCCCTTAACTACTTCTTTCATATTCAGGTTTATACGGCGCTGAGCTTGAATAGAGTTACGCGAATTATCTTCCATTAAAATTTTATGGGTACAGAAAGATGGGCTTATGCCCTTGATATCAGAAATTTGCCAAGCAATAGCCCGGCGATGCTTACGTAGAACTAGAAGAAGTTTATGGTTTTGCGTATCCGTGAGGTAGGCCGAAACGATAACTGGTAACTTGGAATCTTTTCTAAGAAAGCATACTTAAGGTGTTCAGGAAGTTCATTAAGTTCTAGGGTAGGGGGTTCTTCATAAGAGGATTTAGAGATTCTTTCTTTTTCAAAAATAATGTCTTCATAAACTTTTTTATAAGGAGCGTAATAAGGGGTGGGGCTAGCAGCCAAGACAACTTCTTGTGGCGATTCAGTGGGAAGAAAAGAGTAAGAACAAAAATCAGAAAATTCTTTTTCAAACTCAGAAAGACAATCAGAAGATTCATCACTTCCCTGCAGCGATTCAGCGGGAAGAGAAGAAGAAAAACAAAAATCAGAAAGTTCTTTTTCAAAGTCGGAGAGGCAGCAGGAAGATTCATCACTCACGGCGTCTACGAAAAAACATGAGTCATCATTTGCTAGGGTGTTCTTCATCGAAGGTGTGATAGAAAAAGTGACTTCGTCGTCGCCTACTCGAAGGAAGAGCTTACCTTTGCTTACATCAATGATGGATCTGGAGGTGGCAAGGAAGGGTCAACCAAGGATCAGGGGAACCTCGACATCTTCTTCGATGTCCAAAATGACAAAGTCCACCGGGAAGATGAACTTGTCGACTTTCACTAGAACGTCCTCCACTATTCCTAACGGGTACTTGACGGATCTAACGTCTAGCTGGATACTCATACGCGTGAGGTTAAGGCTACCAATCCCTAATTTTTTAAACAACGAAAAGGGCATCAGGTTTATACTCGCACCTAAGTCGGCTAACGCGTGTTTAACAAAAAGATCACCGAAGACACACGGGATAGAGAAACTACCCGGGTCACTTATTTTCTTCGGCAAACCATTTGTTAAAACAGCAGAGCACTCGACGTTTAGCATGACGTGCGAAAGATTCTCTAACTTCTTCTTGTTGGTGAGGAGGTCCTTAAGATACTTGGCGTATTTCGGCATCTGCGAAATAGCCTCGTGGAAGGGAAGATTAATGTGGATTTGCTTGAAGATCTCTAAGAAGCGAGAGTATTGATCATCTTGACGTTGTCTATTAAGTTCAGAGGGGTATGGAGGACTTGAATTATATTTGAAGATGGGTGGTGGAGTGAGATTATTTTCTAAAGCGGGGGTGATTACTTCTTCAGCAGAGGGTGGAATTTTTAAAACGGGAGCGGAGCTTTGATTTTTAGAGGCGGGAGCGGAGCTTGCCTCGGGCTCTTCACTTGCCACACCGGAGACTTGCTTCCCACTCCGAATAGTTATAGCTTTCGCTTGCTCTCTCGGGTTGGGTTCGGTATTGGAAGGAAGAGACCCTGCGGGTCGCTCAGAAATTATTTTCGCGAGCTGTCCTACCTGATTGTATACACTTTTTACGCTTCCGGTTAAAGTTCTTATAGTAGCGTCATTTGTGGTGATATATTTAGAAAGTAATTCCTCCAAGCTAGGAGGTTTTGGATAATTTTGAAGAGTTGGTGGTGGTGGTGGTACAGAAAAATCATTTTCAGTGGTGGGCGCATCGCATTCGATGGATTACTCCATGAAAAGTTCAGATGATTTCTTAAAGCAGGGTTATAACTATTCGGAAAATTAAAACCAGGCAGATGAAAATTCACAGCAGAAAAATTATTAAAAGCAGTTCTAGTATATTATTAACATAATCTAAATGTTCTGGAGTAGGGGTTGCAGATTCCCATACCAGAGGGGCGGAGGCAGCAGTCATCTCCGTGATTTTTTTGCTTAGGATTTCTACTTGCAGAGCGAGCTGGGAGGCGTTGTCCACTTCATAGATACCTGCAGGCTTGTTCGGGCGGGACCTAGGCACATTCCACTGATAAGTGTTCATGGCCATGTCCTCAAAAAGCTCAAGAGCTGCTTCCGGGGTCTTATGATTTAAAGTACCGCCAGAAGCTGCGTCTATCATTTGCTTCGTGCTTTGATTTAGCCCGTTATAAAATGTCTGCACTTGTAACCATATAGGCAGCGCGTGATGTGGGCATCGTCTTAATAATTCTTTAAATCTCTCCCAGGTTTCATATAGGGTTTCAGAGTCGATTTGTCCGAAGACAGAGATGTCGTTCCTAAGTTTTGCAGTTTTAGCTGGCGGAAAAAACTTCGCCAAAAATTTTTCAGTTAATTCATTCCAAGTGGTTATACTATTCTTCGGAAGTGTGTTCAGCCACTGCTTAGCTTTAGTTCTTAAAGAGAAAGGGAAGAGTCTCAGCTTGATCGCATCATTTGTAACACCATTTATCTTGAAGGTGTCGCAAATTTCAAGAAAGCTAGCTATATGTGCGTTCGGATCTTCATCTTGAAGTCCGTCAAATTTCACATATTGCTGCACCATTTGAATTATGCTAGGCTTTAGTTCGAAGTTATTATTTGCTATAGCAGGGCGGACTGTACTAGATTCTTTTCCCTCGAGTTTCGGTCGTGCATAATAGGACATAGTCCTTTGCACGGCCTCATCTATGTTGGGTTCTTCCATTCTTAAAGTATCAAATGACTCGGAGTACTCAACCGGCACTTGGATAGTAGGACCTTGAAATCGCGATATTCTCCGAAGAGTACGCTCAATTTCGTGGTCCAAGTCCAAAATAACCGACGGACTCCCGCGGGTTGATAGAGAAAATCGTATTCTCCAATCTATACTCGATTAAGGCAAGTGTACCTATCGAAATATAGCATAGGATATGAAAAATATCAAGGTCGTATAAAAACTCGGGGCAGTCAATTACTTCTACTCACGCTTTAACTATTATCCTACCAGAGAACTAATGGGATTTGAGAATTTTTTAAAGTAAAGTAAAATGAAAGACAACTTGCGAGTCGAAAAACTTATAATAAAAAGCTAGCATTCGATCAATGATTCACCATGAAATTAGATGAGAGAGATAAAAATAAAGATAGTTTTAATTTTGCAAATCAAACTCGGCCGTGACGGATCCGAAAATAAGACAAAATCTCGCTAGAGCATTAGGTCTCCTAACTTATAGACTCTTTGATCGAAATCTCTTTACAAACCAAAGAAGCCTAAAGTTGCATTATCGAGGTGATCCGCACTATTGGATTTGACTCCAATCCGGAGGATTTACGTCGTCCTATCTCTAGGATTGCGTTCAACTCCTTCCTTCTTTGAGCGATCTTTCAAATCATGAGTCTCTCGACTACTATGAAATGAGAACAAGGCCTACTACCGTATACCGGAAATACGGAGTCAACACAAATTAATCAAAGAAGGACCGAGTAGAAATAACAAAAATAAAACTAAGAAAGGAAATAAACTCTCATCTCACTTCATGGATCCTCACGATCGAATGCTATAGGAAATTAGCTACGCATAATTGAAAGGGAAGACAAAATAAAAGAAGAGAGGAACATTTTCATTATTATTACTAAAAAGAAACGTTCACAATGCTAAAACAAAATGATCTTAAACAAAGCTTTAAAATAGCAATTGAAATTACAAGTAAAAGGGAAACTAGAAATGAAAATTACAATGAAAAGAACTCTCTTGAAAAGTACTCTCTTGCTCTCTTGCTCCAATCCAACTTCCTCAAAGCATGGGATATGGGTTCCTTTTATAGGAGTGGAGGGAAGCATCTAGAATGGGAAGACTAAGGGGTGGCCGGCCATAGGGGGAGGAATGTTCATGCATGGTATTAAATGGAGGGGAGAAAAATGCATGCATGTGTTCAATGACAAAATATATAATGGGAAGGGGGGAGTGAATGGGAAATAAAGGGGAGGAGAGAGATGGTAGGGGCCGTCCATGTAAGGGGAGGATGCATGCATTGCATTAAATGGAGGAGAGAAGGGTGGAAAAAATGCATGCATGAGAGGAAAGGTGGCTAGGGAATAATAAAGGGGAGAGAGAGGTCGGCCACATGCATGAATAATTGCATGCATGTGGTCGGGTTGCATGGAAAGGGGGCTTCAATGGGCTGCTCTTTTGGTGGGCTTTAATAGGGCTCGGGTAGGGGAATATAGGCTGCATGGGATGCTCCAATATTGAAAGCTCGGGCTGCTCTTTGTGGACTTGAATGAAATAATTCAAGGGCAGCACTTGTAGGCTCGGGCTGTACCAAAAGGTGGGCTGCATGTAGGGCTCGGCTTGAGGGCTGCTCCAAGCTTGTTGAAGGGGTTCACCATGCACTTGTGGCTGTAACAAGGGCTCGGGTAGGAGGCTTGGCTGCACCAAATGGAAGTGGGCTGCACTTGAGGGAGGGGGCCGGCTACCTACAAAAAAGAAATAAAAACAAGACATAAGTTAAAATTAAATAAACTAAAACATAAAACACAACATTAATCATTATAACATTAGTTATGTAAACCTAAACTAATACAAGATAATAAAAATAAAACATAACATAAACATAACATAAAACATATGTTTATAAAATAAACTAAACATAACATAAAATAAAACATAAGTTTATAACTAAAAATTATCATAGACATAAAATAACAATCAAACATAAAATAAAACTATAGATTTATAAAATAAAACAACAACATTCAAGCATACAAAAACATAAAATTATAATAATACTTAGGAATTTAAGCTACTAAATTACCCAAAAAGGGATGACTAACACTAGTCATCAAACTCCCCCATGCTTAGACATTTGCTTGCCCTCAAGCAAATAGAAATGAAAATAGGGAGAAACAAAAAGGAAGCAAAAGAAATATATATATTTTAAGTTCCATAATTAAGAAAAGCAAAACATGAAAAATTAAACTATCATAATTTTCATGTTATCAACTAGTGGGGTGAGAAGTGCACAATAGAAAATTTGAAAGTGGAATCCTAAAAATCTCATTAAAACATAAGGGAAGTATACTAATTTCTAAATCTTAAAACAAGGCATCCAAAATAAATGAAAATAAGGAAAACAAAAGTAAAGGTTCTAAGTAAACGGCGCATTAACAAACTACTAGGTTGCTAGATAAACATTAACCCTAAAACACTCCAAGATAACCTCCATAGAAATCCATCAATGATGGTGGCCATAGGCTTGTACGTTCACACTTTCTCCACTACGCGAAATTAAGTTCTAAGATCATTAGGACTTCTACTAGTCATTAAAACTTGGTTTAGGTGAATGATTAGGAAATGGAAACAAAGATAAACATAATGGCTTAAACAGTAAACCAAGGGTGAGCTTAAAATACAACAATAAGACATGATAAGTACTTTAATCCAAACTAAAACAAACATAAGGCCATGTATTTTTCTTTTATAAACTTGGCCAAACATAAACTTTTTGCATTCTTTTTTTTTTATTTTGATTTTTCATTTTTCTTTCTCAATTTTTTCCTTTTTGAATAACAATTGATAAGGAAGCTCCAAAAATAAGCTTTATAATGTCTTTTTCATTTCCAAAATAATATAATACCCCTCCCACAAAAAATAATTTTAAGCTCAAGGTTATAGTGTGAAAATAGGAAGGGCATTTGGCTTTGGTGAACAAGATGAAATGAAAGGTGGAGCTAAAAACAAGAAAAATAAGGAAAAGGCCCAAAATTGTTTTGCAAGGGTTTTATTTTTGGTGGGCAAGAAAAGCTCAAACTATTCAAATGGTGGCCTAAATCATTTCTAAAGAACGTAAAAACGGCGCAAATGCTTCGAGAGTAGCTTGGTACAAGTTCTAGACACCAAGAAAGACTACCCCGCAAATGAAAAAGGACTAATGATACCTAGCAACCATTCATAAGTAACTAACCGAATAAAAAGAGATAACTACGCATTGATAGCTTATAACTTAAAAACCGGATGCCTATATTTAAGAAAAAGAAACTAGTAGAACTAGAGTATGTTAAAATGATAGGTTTAGAAAAACATTTTCAAAGTAATCTATATAGAACTAAGAAACTGCATGGGCCTACACTTCACTAGAAGAAACATGAAAATAAAGATAGAAATAATTTTAGGTTTTGTTTTTCAAATAGATTTTAGCACAATTTTTTTTGATTTTTTTTGTTTTTCTAATTTTTTTTTGGGTTTTATATTTTATAATTTTTTTGGATTTTGATGACATAACATAAAATACTATACTAATATAAAACATAAATTTTTGAAAGAAGAAGAACAGAAAGAAAAGACCAAAAGAAACTAGACACCCCCATGCTTAAATTCTTCATTGCCCTCAATGAAGAAAACATAAAGAAAAAGAGAAGGGGACTGAGAAGAAGAGAAAAAGAAAAATGCAGGAAAAATAAATAACTAAAAAGAACAGGACTTCCCCGGGTTCGTGAGATGAAGGCGGATGTCGCTCCCCCATGCTTGCCTTTTAGAGTACTTGATCGTCAGCAGGTATGACTTGATCCATCTGATATCAGCAACGGCGGAGCGGCGACCACGATCATGGACTTGATTGGCCTCCGGTAGAAAGAGCAGAATAAAAGAAAAAAATAGAGTCCATGGGCAGATTGCCCGATAATGTTTTTTTTTATTACAACATCCAAATAAAAGAGTTTCATAATAATAAGTCCAAAAATAAAAGTGAAAAATAAAAATGTCCATAACAAAATAAAAATGTCCATCAGAAATAATAAACTAAGAATCAAAAAGAAGATTCTCCTTTGCAGGAGTCACAGAATCATTAGAGAAATTGAGCTTAAGCTTGCGTTCATGCACTTTAAATTCACCGCTCTCCGGGTGCAAAAGTAACACAGTTCCATCAGAGAAAACATCCTTGACCGCAAACGGTCCAGACCAACGAGATTTAGATTTTCCAAAGAAAATGCGTAATCGTGAATTTAAGAGAAGAACATGATCGCCTGGTTTAAAATTTTTATGATGGCGACAGTTCTTATCGTGATATATTTTCGTTTCAAGATCGGGTGGTTTATCAAAATAGTTGTTCAAATTTTTGTCTTTTTCAAAAGTAAAATTTTCAAGATTCTTTTGTTTAAAATTAGTTTCATTTTCAAAAATAGTTTGTACGGACATAACCGTATTTTCAAAAATAGTTGATGAGGGTCCAAAAAAAGGAGAAGAAAAATCGTTTGGAGAAAAATAGGAGTCTTCTTTTAAATCATCAATGAAAAAACAAGAGTCATCATTTTGTAAAGAGTTTTTCATCGATTTATTAATATCAAATGCTACTTCCTCATCTCCTACATGTAGAAAAAGTTTTCCGTCACTCACATTTATGATTGTGCGAGCGGTGGCTAGGAAGGGACGACCAAGGATAAGAGGGACCTCGATGTCCTCTTCAATATCGAGAATGACAAAATCCACCGGGAAGATGAATTTGTCGACCTTCACTAACACATCCTCAACGACTCCTAAAGGATACTTAATCGAACGATCGGCTAACTGAATACTCATGCGCGTAGGTCTGAGAGTGCCCAAACCAAGCTTTTTAAATAAAGAAAAAGGCATCAAGTTGATGCTCGCTCCAAGATCTGCTAACGCATGTTTTACAAAAAGGTCGCCAAAAACACAAGGAATGGAAAAACTACCCGGATCGTTTATCTTTTTAGGAAGATTAGAATTCTTAACGACCGCCGAGCATTCTTCATTTAACGTTACATGAGAAAGATTTTCCAATTTCTTTTTGTTCGTTAATAAATCTTTAAGATATTTGGCGTACTTAGGCATTTGGCTAATCGCTTCATAAAACGGCAAATTAATATGAATTTGTTTAAATATTTCAAGAAAGCATTGATATTGATTATCTAGTTTTTCTTGCCTAAGTCTAGCCGGATAAGGAGGTGGCGGAAATTCATTTATAATAACTGGAGCATCATTTTGAAAATCAGAAAGAACAGAAATATCTTTTTCTTTGTCAAAAGTAGATTTTTCATTTTCAAGATTTGATTTTTCATTTTCCGTGGGGATAATAGCAGGAGGGACACTCACCCTTGGCTCTTCCCTTGTGATGGGCTCGATAACAACTTTACCGCTCCGAAGGGAAATCGCATTTGCGTGCTCCCTTGGGTTAGGCTCAGTATTCGAGGGAAGAGTTCCAGGTGGTCTCTCATAGAAAGCCTTGGCGAGTTGGCCGACCTGATTTTCTAAATTTTTAATTGATCCCGTTATGTTTCTAATAGTAGCATCGTTCGAGCTTATATACTTAGCAAGGATCTCTTCCAAAGGGGAAGGTTTTTGAAAATTTTGTTGTGGTGGTCGTGGTGGTGTAAAATCGTGCGGTTACGCCATCCAGGATGATAAGAGTTTGTAGCAGCATTAAAACCAGGAGGAGAAGAAAAATTCGAAAAAGTAGAAAAATTATTGGCAGAATTATTTTGAGCAGGCCTGGGTATGTTCCCCAGATAATCCACCTGCTCGGTGGCAGCAGCATTTTCATATACCTTAGCGGCGGAGGGAGCAGTCATCTCCGAGATCTTCTTGTTGAGCATTTCCACTTGCATTGCCAGTTGCGTCACCGAATCCACTTCGTATATACCTGCTGGTTTAGATGGGCGAGACCTAGACGAATTCCACTGATAAGTGTTCATCGCCATGTCATCGATAAGCTCAAGAGAGGCTTCCGGAGTTTTGCGGTTTAAAGAACCAGCGGAAGCGGCATCTATCATTTGCTTAGTTTCTTGATTTAGCTCATTATAAAATGTCTGGACCTGCAACCATACAGGCAGAGCATGATGTAGGCATCTTCTCAAAAGTTCTTTAAACCTCTCCCAAGTGTCATAGAGGGTCTCAAAATCAATTTGAGAATATGAAGTTATATCATTTCGAAGCTTAGCAGTTTTGGCGGGGGGAAAATAACGAGAAAGAAATTTTTCAGTTAAAATGTTCCAAGTAGTGATTGATCCTCTTGGAAGAGAACTCAACCACTGTTTGGCTTTAGTCCTTAGGGAGAATGGGAAGAGTCTTAGCCCTATCGCATCGTCTGAGACACCAATGATTTTGAAGGTGTCACAGATTTCAAGAAAATTGGCAATATGCAAGTTCGGATCTTCATCTTGTAATCCGTCAAACTGTACATATTGTTTCACCATTTGAATGATGCTAGGCTTAAGCTCGAAGTTATTGTTCTCAATTGCAGGTCGAACAATACTTGTTTCAGTCCCCTCCAGATTGGGTCGAGCATAATCGGACATGGTCCTTTGCTGAGCCATTTCTGGGTTAGGGTCTCCCATTTAAGAATTAAAATTACAATCCCCAAAGGAATCCTCAACCGCTGTTTGAGAAGTGGAAGCACCGAATCGTAGTTGTCTCCGAAAGGAGCGTTTGATTTCCGGGTCCAAATCAACAAGTAGCGACGGATTCGCTCGGGTCATGCACTAGCAAAGAAAACGAGGGAAGATGAAAATGAAAGCTTGGAAAAGAAAGAAAAAGATGAAAAGAAAGGAATTTTTTTTAAATAGATTTTTTACGGATTGGCTCTCGAACTTCCCGAGGACTACCCGGTGAAGGGTTCGCCCGGTACTAGGTAAAATGGTGGCGCTTAAAGCCCCTTACCCTTTTCGAGAGATTTTAGGTGGGGTAGAAATAAAGTGAGGTAGGTTGATTATAAATATTTAAATATATATAGAAATATTTTTTTATTATTATTTTTATAGAAGTAATAGCGCAAGCGTTTTCAAAATATTGACGAAGAAAAATCCCCGGCAACGGCGCCAAAAACTTGATAGAGAAAATCGTATTCTCCAATCTATACTCGATTAAGGCAAGTGTACCTATCTAAATATAGCATAGGATATGAAAAATATCAAGGTCGTATAAAAACTCGGGGCAGTCAATTACTTCTACTCACGCTTTAACTATTATCCTACCGGAGAACTAATGGGATTTGAGAATTTTTTAAAGTAAAGTAAAATGAAAGACAACTTGCGAGATGAAAAACTTATAATAAAAAGCTAGCATTCGATCAATGATTCACCATGAAATTAGATGAGAGAGATAAAAATAAAGATAGTTTTAATTTTGCAAATCAAACTCGGCCGTGACGGATCCGAAAATAAGACAAAATCTCGCTAGAGCATTAGGTCTCCTAACTTATAGACTCTTTGATCGAAATCTCTTTACAAACCAAAGAAGCCTAAAGTTGCATTATCGAGGTGATCCGCACTATTGGATTTGACTCCAATCCGGAGGATTTACGTCGTCCTATCTCTAGGATTGCGTTCAACTCCTTCCTTCTTTGAGCGATCTTTCAAATCATGAGTCTCTCGACTACTATGAAATGAGAACAAGGCCTACTACCGTATACCGGAAATACGGAGTCGACACAAATTAATCAAAGAAGGACCGAGTAGAAATAACAAAAATAAAACTAAGAAAGGAAATAAACTCTCATCTCACTTCATGGATCCTCACGATCGAATGCTATAGGAAATTAGCTACGCATAATTGAAAGGGAAGACAAAATAAAAGAAGAGAGGAACATTTTCATTATTATTACTAAAAAGAAACGTTCACAATGCTAAAACAAAATGATCTTAAACAAAGCTTTAAAATAACAATTGAAATTACAAGTAAAAGGGAAACTAGAAATGAAAATTACAATGAAAAGAACTCTCTTGAAAAGTACTCTCTTGCTCTCTTGCTCCAATCCAACTTCCTCAAAGCATGGGATATGGGTTCCTTTTATAGGAGTGGAGGGAAGCATCTAGAATGGGAAGACTAAGGGGTGGCCGGCCATAGGGGGGAGGAATGTTCATGCATGGTATTAAATGGAGGGGAGAGAAATGCATGCATGTATTTAATGACAAAATATGTAATGGGAAGGGGGGAGTGAATGGGAAATAAAGGGGAGGAGAGAGATGGTAGGGGCCGGCCATGCAAGGGGAGGATGCATGCATTGCATTAAATGGAGGAGAGAAGGGTGGAAAAAATGCATGCATGAGAGGAAAGGTGGCTAGGGAATAATAAAGGGGAGAGAGAGGCCGGCCACATGCATGAATAATTGCATGCATGTGGTCGGGTTGCATGGAAAGGGGGCTTCAATGGGCTGCTCTTTTGGTGGGCTTTAATAGGGCTCGGGTAGGGGAATATAGGCTGCATGGGCTGCTCCAATGTTGAAAGCTTGGGCTGCTCTTTGTGGACTTGAATGAAATAATTCAAGGGCAGCACTTGTTGGGGTTTGTCTCCACAATACCTCAGATTTGTAGGAGGTCAGATCTTGAACTAAGATGAATTAAGTTGTATTTGATGTGGTATTTGAGTTGTATGTGTGCAGGTTCTAATTGACAAGTGTAGACCAATGTCAGTCTGTAATGGGTCACCAAACACAGGACCATGCAATGTAATCTCTCATTGTGTGATCCAAGGTGTTGGCCCATGTATAGCCTCTCTATTGGGATACACTTATCCTTCATGCACATTGGATGGATGGACAGAAGCTTTGGAGCTAAGCTTTCTCAGAGAAAATTTTCCTAAGTCCTTTATACTCGAGTAACTCCTGTTCCATACTCGAGTAAGTGTTTTCTGATACTCGAGTATAACTTCTGATACTCGAGTAAGTATGTTCCATACTCGAGTAAGTGTTTTCTGATACTCGAGTATAACTTCTGATACTCGAGTAAGTTTTCTCTATACTCGAGTATATCTTCTGATACTCGAGTAAGTATGTTCCATACTCGAGTAAGTGTTTTCTGATACTCGAGTATATCTTCTGATACTCGAGTAAGTTTTTCTCTATACTCGAGTATATCTTCTGATACTCGAGTAAGTATGTTCCATACTCGAGTAAGTGTTTTCTGATACTCGAGTATATCTTCTGATACTCGAGTAAGTTTTTCTCTATACTCGAGTATATCTTCTGATACTCGAGTAAGTATGTTCCATACTCGAGTAAGTGTTTTCTGATACTCGAGTATATCTTCTGATACTCGAGTAAGTTCTCTCTATACTCGAGTATATCTTCTGATACTCGAGTAAGTACGTTCATACTCGAGTAATTGATTTTTGATACTCGAGTAAATTCTTCCATACTCGAGTAATTGACTCTGATACTCGTGTATATAAACGTTTCTCAGGTATATTTTCTGATACTCGAGTTTAGCCTTTTGATACTCGAGTATATCGTCTTGATACTCGAGTATACTTTTCTATTACTCGAGTATACAATTCTGATACTCGAGTATACCATTTTTGATACTCGAGTAATTCATTCTTCTCTCCTGTATTTCTCTCTTTCTATACTCGAGTATACTGCTTCTTGCTACTCGAGTAATCCATCTCTCCATACTCGTGTATATCCTCCATTACTCGAGTATCGCAGTCAACTTCTCCAGAATTATTCTAAGTCCATTTTCATCATAAGTATTTTGAATCTGTCAATTCTGATTGGTCCACGTGTCATCATTAATCAATGTTATGACCGTTGGAACCCACCTATAAATAGGTCTTTTCAGAAATGACTTTTAAGCGTTATTACAGAAATATTCTTTTTGAGAAAGAGAAATTCCGTGAACCCTAATTTCACGCCGCCGCCATTGCCGTTCACGGAAGAAGAAGAAAAGTTTGGATCGCGACCTTCGTTCTCATCGATCTTTTCTCCAGCGATCCAGAAGAAAGAGAATCACTCGATCTTGCCGAGCCTTGAAGATTCCAGATCTACTTTCTCGATCGAGGTGGTTCTAGATCTCAGATTCGTGGATCTTTCTCTGGTCGTCTTCTACATTTTCTGATCAAGCCGAAGTTCCTAAAGAAGAAGACGGATACAGATCCAGATCTGATAGTGTGTTTGTTTGTAATCACAACCAATATTTTTGTAGGAGTTTTAATTCTCCGAGATTTGTAGGAAGTTTTGTCTTCCGAGTTTTTGTAGATCCAGTTTGGATCGAGCTTTGTAGGAACGTGGTTTCGAGGTGTAGGATTGTTTTCAATCCGAGATAGTGGAGTAGCCGAGTCTAGTAATTTGCTAGATCGGTGAGGAAAGTGGACGTACCCAAGATTGGGGAACCACTATAAATCTCTTGTCTTCTGTGATTGCTTGATATTTGTTGTGTTAGTTTTTAATTCCGCATTTGACACGCATTTCACCTATTCACCCCCCTCTAGGTGATTTAGGCTAACAACTTAGACCTTTCAATTGGTATCAGAGGGAGGTTGATCGTTAAAAGGTTAACACCTTGATCTTATCCTTCTAAGTTGTTTCTTGAAAAGTATCAAGCATGAGTAAGACCAAGGATTTTGCTAAACTCCCTATCTGCACCAAGAACAACTTTCCTATGTGGAAGGAAAGAGTAAAGTTCTTCATGGAAGCAGTAGATCCCCGGATCTTCATGATTGTTGAAGAAGGTCCCCACATTCCTATGACTGCATCCACCATAGATCCCACCAAGCAAGTTCCCAAGAAGCTGATGGATCTAGATAAGGATGAGATTGCACTTGTCTCTCTGGACAAGAAAGCCAAAAATATTATAGCAAGTGCAGTGGATGACTCAATGCTGCAAAATCTGATTCATTGCCAGTCTGCCAAGGAGATGTGGCAATCCCTTGTGACTCTAATGGAAGGTACAGAAGAAGTGAGGGATGATCGTAGATCCCTACTGAACCAGAAATATGAAGCCTTCAGGCAGGGTCATAAGGAAGCCATAGCTGACACTTTTGAGAACTTCTTCAAGATAGTAAATGGCCTAAGAGTTTATGGACGTGTCTTCACCAACGGGGAACTCAATGACAAATTCTTAAGATCCCTAACTAAGGAATGGGACAATAAGGTATGTGCCATTCGGGAGTTTGGAAGGTTAGCTGAGACGGACCCGCAGAATCTGTTCGGAAAGCTTATGTCTTACGAGCTGCAAATCAACTCAAGAAAAGCTGAAGAAGAGACAAGCAGGTCTGCATCCAAGGAGAAATCTGTCGCTCTAAAGGCAGATAGCTCAAGGAAGGTAAAGGCTAGCTCTCCTGCCCCAGTTCCTGAGGCTGATGAAGAAGAATCATCTGAGCCTAGCTCATCTGGCTCAGAACTATCTGATGGAGAGTTCTCCCTACTCTCAAGGCAGTTCAAGAAATTCTTGAACAAGAAGAAGCAATGGAGAGGCAAGGATGCCTCATATAGAAGATCACGACATGACGGTGATCATCGGAAGAAAGGCTCAAGCAGCCATGACAGGTACAATTCTAAACAGAACAAACATATTTCAACTGACATCATTTGCTATTGTTGCAATAAGCCAGGTCACGTCATCGCCGATTGCCCTCACAAAAAGAAAGAGGGTGGAAGAAGAGAGGAAAAGAAATCCTCACACCCCAAGAAGGGGACAGAGAGAAGCCTAGTAGCCAAGAAGAGCAAAACTCTCAGCAACTCTGACTCATCTGAGTCGAGTGAAGAAGAGGAAGCTTACTTTGGGCTCATGGCTCATTCGGATGATGAACAAGTCCCCCAGTTTACTGGGGAGGTAAAATCTCACACTCCTCTCTCTGATTCTGAAAATGACAATGAGCAAGAGGGATATTCCTCTGAAGATGAATCTGAACTCATGGGACAGTATAAGGAATTACTCACCGCTTACGAGAAATGTCGTAGAATGGTGAAAAGTCAAGCCAAAGAGATCAATTCTCTACAGGCTAGTGAGAGCAACTTGAGAGAAGAAGTCAATAGGACTAACTCTCTTCAAGAGAACCTAAATGAAGCTATGGAGGAATACAATAAAGCTCTCAAGCACCTCGACCTTAAAGAGGAAATCATCAAAGAACTGGAAAAACAGCTCGAGGCTGAAAAGAAGCTTGTTGAGAGCTTCTCTAAGCCTAAGACAGTTCTTCCAATCGTTGCTGAATTCTCTGCTAAGGCCAAGGGTGCTGGTTTAGGCCACATTGGGTCTTCTAGTAAATCCTCTAGAAGAAACAAGGCCAGGAGAAAGAATAAGGCTGCCCGAAAGACTCTAGCTGAAGAAAAAGGGAAAGCTCCCTTGGAACCTGTTGTGTTCAAGAAAGTTATCTTTCCCACGAACGAACTCGATTATGAGTCCACCTACGGACACTTTTCTAGGCCAATCCCTGAGAAGCCTAAGTCAAGATACCAAGGTTGGACTCGTCCTCGTAACTTTGGCGAGAGTGTCTTCAAGGCACCTTATGAGGAGATTCAGCTTCAAAGCTATGGACCTTATGCTCATGGTCATAACTTTAAGAAGACACCAAAAGTAAAACCCATTGTAGAAAAGCCTATGAAGGAGAAGACTTCATGTAACTGCAATCATCATGAAGCCTCTTCCTCCAAAAGTAAGGCTCCTACTAGACCTTCATTCCAGAAAGTCAGGCAGGACTACCCAAGGCAAAGATACAACAGGTTCAACTGTTGGTGTTGTGGCAAAATTGGTCATTTTCCCAGTGATTGTTGGTTCAATCCTAATAATGCTGCTACCCCTAAAGTTAGCAACGTGAGAATGACCACTCATGAGGCTAATACTCGTAGGGGGAGTATTCTAACTCGAGACCAAGGACCCAAACTTGTTTGGGTTCCTAAGGCTAAATGATTGTAATTGCAGGTATGTCCAAAGGCCACCAAAATGCCAATCTGGTACTTGGACAGTGGATGTTCTCGGCATATGACCGGGACAAGGAGCCTACTACTGAACTACACCTCAGTCTGCAACGGACCAAAGGTCATCTTTGGAGGTTCAGATCGAGGAATCACTAAAGGCTATGGTATGATTTCTAACGGTAGCGTATCCTTCTCGGATGTAGCCTATGTTGAAGGATTGGAACACAATCTCATCAGCATAAGCCAACTATGCGACAAAGGATACGTAGTTGAATTTCATGCTGACAAGTGTTTGATAAAATCGGTTAACAATAGGGAAACTATTTTATCAGGCACTCGAAGCAGAAATATTTTCTGTTTGAATTTCATTTGTATAGACTCTTCGACACCAGTGTGTCTTTTGGCAAAAAGTAGTGCATCTCTTGCTGACCAATGGCACAAGAGACTAGCACATATTAATTTCAAAACTATTAATAAGTTATTCTCTCAAAACTTAGTGCGTGATGCACCCAAGGTCAAGTGCATTACGGACAGTCCTTGTCACGCTTGTATCAAAGGCAAGCAAACAAGAAGTTCGTTTAAAAGCATAATAGGCAAGGATTCCAATAGAAGTTTACAGCTTCTCCATATGGACTTGTTTGGTCCACTGCAGGTTAGAAGTTTGGGAGGTAAGGAATATACGTTGGTTATTGTGGATGATTACTCGCGCTTTGCGTGGGTGTTCTTTCTGAAACACAAGTCAGATACCTTCGGTATTTTCACTAATTTTGTGAGGCAGATCCAGAATGAATACAACTGTTCCGTAGTCAAAATTAGAAGTGACAATGGAACGGAATTCAAGTCTGGAGCCATGACAGAATTTTGTGAAAGTCAAGGTATCTTTCATGAGTTTTCCTCTCCCCGCACACCACAGCAAAATGGAGTGGCTGAGAGAAGGAACAGAACACTCATAGAGGCTTGTCGGACCATGTTGAGTGATGCCTCACTTCCGGAGTATTTCTGGGCTGAAGCCGTCAACACCGCTTGTCACGTGCAAAATCGAGCACTCATCAACAAAGACCATGATAAGACTCCTTACGAACTTCTAAAAGGCAGGCAACCAACCATTTCATACTTTAGAATCTTTGGTTGTAAGTGCTTCGTACTTAACAATGGCAAGTATCACACTACAAAGTTTAGCGAGAAAAGCTTTGAAGGTATTTTTGTAGGTTATAGTAGCCATAGTAAGGCCTATAGAGTTTTCAATAGAAAAACTCTAGTTGTGGAAGAGTCGATACATCTTGTATTTGATGAGACGAGTCTGTTGCAAAGCAACTCGTCTAGTGTGCCTATTGTAGATGCAGGTACAAAGTTGAAAGAACTCAGCTTGGATGAACCTATTAAAGATAAAGATGAGACGTTCATCAAGATCCCCTCTACAACCACCTTTGGAGAGGGAGATGATCAAGATGAAGAAGACATCCCAGCTGAAGATATAACTCCAGTGGCTGAAGAGATCCCAGATGCAAGGACTTTAGAGTTCAGACACTTGAAGGATCATCCTGTTGACCAAATCATAGGAGATCCTCGGGATGGTGTCAGAACTCGTCGAGGTACAACTAACGAGAATTTACACTTAAGCTTTCTCTCACAGGTTGAACCAAAGAAATTTGAGGAAGCCAACTCTGACGCATCCTGGATTCTAGCCATGGAAGAAGAATTAAATCAGTTCAAAAGATGCAAAGTCTGGACACTTGTTCCTAGACCCAAGCATAAGAACGTCATCAGGACAAAATGGGTCTACCGGAACAAGATGGATGAAGACGGAACAATTATAAAGAATAAAGCCAGACTTGTCGCCAAGGGATATCGTCAAGAGGAAGGGATCGACTTCGACCAAACTTATGCTCCAGTAGCAAGACTGGAGGCAATCAGGTTATTTCTTGCCTACGCTGCACTTAAGGGCTTTACCGTCTATCAAATGGACGTGAAGTCCGCCTTCCTAAATGGTAACATTAAGGAAGAAGTGTACGTAGAGCAACCCCCAGGTTTTGTTGATCCAACCCTTCCTAACTATGTGTATTTATTACAAAAAGCACTATATGGTCTCAAGCAAGCCCCTCGGGCTTGGTATGAGACGCTGTCTACCTTTCTTCTTGAGAACAAGTTCACAAGAGGAAAGATAGACAGGACATTATTTCTTAGGGAAATAAAAGGCAAGATTTTGCTAGTGCAAATCTATGTCGACGACATCATTTTTGGCTCTACAGATAACAACCTCTGCAAGAAGTTTTCTAAACTTATGCAAGGGAAGTTTGAAATGAGCAGTATGGGAGAGCTGAAGTATTTCTTAGGGCTACAAGTGAAACAATCTGTGGATGGAATTTTCATCTCTCAGACCAAGTTCACCAAAGAGCTGCTTAAGAAATTCGGAATGGAGAATGCAACCTCTATGAGGACTCCAATGGCCTCAGCTATGTCTCTGGACAAGGACAAGAAAGGGAAACCTTTTGATGAAACCAAGTACAGAAGCATAATTGGGTCCTTGCTCTACCTTACTGCAAGTAGGCCAGATATAATGTTCTCGACATGTGTATGTGCTAGATTTCAGGTGAACTCTAAGGAATCTCACTACATCGCTGCAAAGCGAATCTTGAGATACCTCAAAGGAACACCAAATCTTGGCTTATGGTACCCAAGAAGTAATGATAATGAACTAATTGGATTTTCAGATGCAGATTTTGCAGGAAGCAAAGACGACAGGAAAAGCACCTCCGGGACTTGCCAATTCCTCGGAAGGAGACTCATTTCCTGGAGCAGTAAGAAGCAAAACTGTGTAGCCATCTCAACGGCTGAATCAGAGTACATCTCTGCAGGGAGCTGTTGTGCACAGCTTTTGTGGATCAAGAATCAGTTTGAAGATTACAACATGAAGTTCCAGAACATTCCACTGTTCTGTGATTCTTCCAGCGCAATTGCAATAGCCAACAACCCAGTCTCCCACAGCAGGACCAAGCACATAGAGCTTCGCTACCATTTCATCCGGGAGCATGTGGAAAATGGAGATATAGATCTACAGTATGTCTCCACAGACAGGCAAGTTGCAGACATCTTCACCAAGCCGCTGGATGAGTCCAAGTTTTCATTCTTCAAAACAGAGCTTGGACTGCTTAACAAAGAAGGCCAATGATGGACTCAGAAATTTAGAAGAGGTCAGAAATGTTGGATACTCTGAGGTACAGTTTTTTTTTAGTGGAAATTCCTTCAAGAAATTTGAGACTCGAGAATAGTTACATTTACACGAGTGAAATAGTGAATACTCGAGTAACAAGTCAAATATACTCGAGTAATCAAATCAATACTCGTGTATGCACTCCTTATACTCGAGTATGAAAAGTCTTCAGAATTTAATACTCGTGTATTGAACTTCATATACTCGAGTAATCAGATTGATACTCGAGTATGAATTTCTTATACTCGAGTATGGAAAAATCCGTCTAGACTTAATACTCGTGTATACTCAGTACATACTCGAGTATATGTTAAGGATTACTCGTGTATGCCGTAAACTTCTCTCGTGTAATCGGATTTCTCTGGAATTTTTCAAACTCTCTATTCGCACAACTAATTTGCCGCCTCTTCAGGTATGTCTTTATACTTAATTCGTTTTAAACCTAATTAGGATTATTTATATATATATATTCAAAACGACAAAGTCCTTTCCACTTCTCATTCACTCGAGTAGCCGCCGGCTGTTCGTATTCCCGAAACCCTGCTCTTCGTCTTCCTTCACCGCAAGATCTCCGAATCGCTGATGGCTCCTCCCTCCTCCAAGTTTGGAATCGGCTCGGAATTAGTGACTGATGGCATTGAAGATATCTCCGATGATTTCAAGAACCTTCTGATTCTCCTGGACACGGCCGGATTGACCTTCGTTCTTCAAGAACCTTGCCGCCTTTTACTTCCTGATGTTGAAGAGTTCTACAAAAACTTGAAGATTAGACACAATGGTACAGTTCTGAAATCAAAGGTAAGGGGAGTTGATGTTCGGTTAGATAAAACCTCTGTCGCCACTCTGCTTCGGATGCCCGTGGTCGACGAAGAAGATGATTTAGACAAGGCAGATGCCGACCGCACCTCCTTATTCTGTGGTCGAGATCCAGAAGGTGGAGGTGAAACCCTGAACCGCTCTCTGTTCAATTCAGAAGGGAAGTTTCTAGTTGACATCATTGCCAAAATCCTCTGGTGCAAGACTTACTCCATTCGAGATGTATCACAAAATCTTTTTGATGTTATGCAAGCTATTGTCTGCAGGAAGAAGTTTCAGTTTGGAATGATGATACTGGATAAGATCAAAGAAAGCGTCAAACATCCCAGCTTTGCCAGGATTATCTCCCTCCTCCTCCATGAGATCAATCCTACAGTGTTTGACTTCTCTAAAGGGACTCCTCTTCACCACATGAAGAAAGTCTCAATATCATCCATTCAGAGGTATGACCTCAAGATCATGAACACTGCCCAAGCCTCCAAGGCTGATGCCACCTCAGAGCAGCACCAAGACAACAGTTTCCCTGAAGACAGGATTCCATCTCCTTCTCTACATCAAACTACTGCTACCACTAGTGCAATAGTTGAGGGGGAGCCTGCCTCTTCTCTACCTCAGAATCAGGTTTCTTCACAATCAGTAATTCCAGTACAAGAAGAAGTAAGAATTCCTACTCCTCCAATCTCTCCTCCTCCAGCAGATATTCAATCAGCAAATCCAGACTCAGAGATTCCAGACTCAGCAGACCTTCTGTCTACAGCTGAAGATATCAACAAATTCATTGATGAGCTCAGCTCAGCTGCCCCTCTCTTCCAGAATGACTCAGCTGCAAAGTCTCCAGATCAGTCTAAAGCTCCATCTCCTGCTAAGTCTCCAGTCCAATCTCCTACCAGATCTCCTGAGAGTGAGCCAAGCAAATCAGCTCATATTCTCCTGTCTGATGATGAGGACATGTCTCCAGATCCTGTGGAGGCACCTCTGAAGAATTTGGATTTCTCCATGCCCTCCTTCCTACCTTCAGAAGAAAATGTTGACACAGTTCCATTCAAGAGAGCAGTCAGCTCAGTGGTGATTTCAGAAATCCCTCCTTGGACTGCTTCTGCTTCTACTTCTGCTCTTGCTCCTGCTGCTTCAGCTCCTGAACCAACCTCAGCTCCCTCCTCTTCAGATATAATAAGCAAGATTGAGCTTATGCTCAAAGAACAGAGAGAATACTTTGATGCCTCTCTGCAATCAGTAACATCCAAGGTCTCTGCTCTTGAAACAGAGATGAGCAGAGGCTTTGCAGAAATTCAAGCAAATACTGATGAGTTAAAAAGGTTGTTCCAACTTGGAGGCAAAGCCATAGATCACACCATTACAAGCATAGGTGAGCTCAGAAACCAGGCCGAGATAGTAGCTCACAATCAGATAAAGCTAGATGAGAGAGCTGAAATGAATGTTGTGAAAGTATGTAATGAAGTGGGCACCTTCAAAGATGAAGCCATTGCAAAGCTAAACATAGATATCAGCAAGGGGGAGAAAGTTATAAAAGAACAAGTGGACAAACTACATGAGCAAGCTCAAATAGTTTTAAAAGAACAAGTTGAAACTCTCTCTAAACAGGCTCAAACTACAGTGGATGGAATTGTAAAGGAAATGAAAGCAGACATTCTCTCTCAACTTCAATCTGTAAAGTTTTATACCTATGACACTGCTGTGTGGCTGCATAACATGAACTTCCCCAATGCTCAGCTCAACCCAGCCATCATTCCTCAGCACCTAAATCCTCTTGAAGAGCAACCCTCTGCAGATGCCCCTGTCCAAGCTACCATTCCAGAAAGTGGTGTGCCAGTCTTCTCTCCTAGACCTGAGGGTGATCTGACTGAGCCTCCTCTTAACTACTCTGACATGTGGCAAGATGATTTTCTTTTCAGTTCTCAAGGTCCATCTAAGAAGAAAAGAAAGTATGGTGAAGGTGCTTCTGCAAGTCGTTCTGAACCCAGAAGAGATCCAGCAATTGTTCACTCAGAGGTTTGGAGTCCAACCTCCAAATCCCTTATTCTTGATACCCTGAAATTAGTGATAGATCATGGGGAAAACAGAGACAATCATTACAGCTACTCAGAGTGGAAAGCATATGAAGCTTCACAGATTAAAATCAGACTCCATGACAGAAACTGGGGACACAACAACCCTGCTGCTCCTCCCAGGCCCAGGACTTATTTCCCAAAGCCTTACAGCTACCTGGAGAGGCAACAGCTCAAAAGGGAAAGGATGCACAAGGATGCTTCATCATGAGTGGATCTGAGAAAGTGGAATTGGACTATTTTGTTTATGTGCTTTAAAAACATTTCCTCATATATATATATTTAATTCTGATTATGGCCATATTTTGTCTATCCTGTTTTAATTAGGTTTATTCTCCTTGGTATGCTTTTTGTTCTTTTACTCCTAAGTAATTCACCTTAGTATAGAGAGTGCTGACATCTACAAATAGGGGGAGATTGTTGGGGTTTGTCTCCACAATACCTCAGATTTGTAGGAGGTCAGATCTTGAACTAAGATGAATTAAGTTGTATTTGATGTGGTATTTGAGTTGTATGTGTGCAGGTTCTAATTGACAAGTGTAGAACAATGTCAGTCTGTAATGGGTCACCAAACACAGGACCATGCAATGTAATCTCTCATTGTGTGATCCAAGGTGTTGGCCCATGTATAGCCTCTCTATTGGGATACACTTATCCTTCACGCACATTGGATGGATGGACAGAAGCTTTGGAGCTAAGCTTTCTCAGAGAAAATTTTCCTAAGTCCTTTATACTCGAGTAACTCCTGTTCCATACTCGAGTAAGTGTTTTCTGATACTCGAGTATAACTTCTGATACTCGAGTAAGTATGTTCCATACTCGAGTAAGTGTTTTCTGATACTCGAGTATAACTTCTGATACTCGAGTAAGTTTTCTCTATACTCGAGTATATCTTCTGATACTCGAGTAAGTATGTTCCATACTCGAGTAAGTGTTTTCTGATACTCGAGTATATCTTCTGATACTCGAGTAAGTTTTTCTCTATACTCGAGTATATCTTCTGATACTCGAGTAAGTATGTTCCATACTCGAGTAAGTGTTTTCTGATACTCGAGTATATCTTCTGATACTCGAGTAAGTTTTTCTCTATACTCGAGTATATCTTCTGATACTCGAGTAAGTATGTTCCATACTCGAGTAAGTATTTTCTGATACTCGAGTATATCTTCTGATACTCGAGTAAGTTCTCTCTATACTCGAGTATATCTTCTGATACTCGAGTAAGTACGTTCATACTCGAGTAATTGATTTTTGATACTCGAGTAAATTCTTCCATACTCGAGTAATTGACTCTGATACTCGTGTATATAAACGTTTCTCAGGTATATTTTCTGATACTCGAGTTTAGCCTTTTGATACTCGAGTATATCGTCTTGATACTCGAGTATACTTTTCTATTACTCGAGTATACAATTCTGATACTCGAGTATACCATTTTTGATACTCGAGTAATTCATTCTTCTCTCCTGTATTTCTCTCTTTCTATACTCGAGTATACTGCTTCTTGCTACTCGAGTAATCCATCTCTCCATACTCGTGTATATCCTCCATTACTCGAGTATCGCAGTCAACTTCTCCAGAATTATTCTAAGTCCATTTTCATCATAAGTATTTTGAATCTGTCAATTCTGATTGGTCCACGTGTCATCATTAATCAATGTTATGACCGTTGGAACCCACCTATAAATAGGTCTTTTCAGAAATGACTTTTAAGCGTTATTACAGAAATATTCTTTTTGAGAAAGAGAAATTCCGTGAACCCTAATTTCACGCCGCCGCCATTGCCGTTCACGGAAGAAGAAGAAAAGTTTGGATCGCGACCTTCGTTCTCATCGATCTTTTCTCCAGCGATCCAGAAGAAAGAGAATCACTCGATCTTGCCGAGCCTTGAAGATTCCAGATCTACTTTCTCGATCGAGGTGGTTCTAGATCTCAGATTCGTGGATCTTTCTCTGGTCGTCTTCTACATTTTCTGATCAAGCCGAAGTTCCTAAAGAAGAAGACGGATACAGATCCAGATCTGATAGTGTGTTTGTTTGTAATCACAACCAATATTTTTGTAGGAGTTTTAATTCTCCGAGATTTGTAGGAAGTTTTGTCTTCCGAGTTTTTGTAGATCCAGTTTGGATCGAGCTTTATAGGAACGTGGTTCCGAGGTGTAGGATTGTTTTCAATCCGAGATAGTGGAGTAGCCGAGTCTAGTAATTTGCTAGATCGGTGAGGAAAGTGGACGTACCCAAGATTGGGGAACCACTATAAATCTCTTGTCTTCTGTGATTGCTTGATATTTGCTGTGTTAGTTTTTAATTCCGTATTTGACACGCATTTCACCTATTCACCCCCCTCTAGGTGATTTAGGCTAACAACTTAGACCTTTCAGCACTTGTAGGCTCGGGCTGTACCAAAAGGTGGGCTGCATGTAGGGCTCGGCTTGAGGGCTGCTCCAAGCTTGATGAAGGGGTTCACCATGCACTTGTGGCTGTAACAAGGGCTCGGGTAGGAGGCTTGGCTGCACCAAATGGAAGTGGGCTGCACTTGAGGGAGGGGGCCGGCGACCTACAAAAAAGAAATAAAAACAAGACATAAGTTAAAATTAAATAAACTAAAACATAAAACACAACATTAATCATTATAACATTAGTTATATAAACCTAAACTAATACAAGATAATAAAAATAAAACATAACATAAACATAACATAAAACATATGTTAATAAAATAAACTAAACATAACATAAAATAAAAAATAAGTTTATAAATAAAAATTAACATAGACATAAAATAACAATCAAACATAAAATAAAACTATAGATTTATAAAATAAAACAACAACATTCAAGCATACAAAAACATAAAATTATAATAATACTTAGGAATTTAAGCTACTAAATTACCCAAAAAGGGATGACTAACACTAGTCATCACGGGTCATGCACTAAAAGAACATAAAAGAAGAAGAGAAAGAGAAAAAGGATAAACTAGAAAAAAAACTAGATTAAATTTTTTTTTTCTTTGAAATAGATTTTTTTATAGATTAACTCCCGAACTTCCCAAGGACTACTTCGTGAAGGGTTCGCAAGGTACTAGACAAGATAGTGGCGCTTAAAGCCCTTTGCCCTTTTCGAGAGAATTAGGTGGCGTAGAAAAATTGTGAAGTTGGTTACTATTAAGAGCGGTTATAAATTTTTTGATTTTTTTTTTAAAAAAAATTTAAAGAAAGAGGATGAGAAAGAGAAGAGATAAAATTAATAGGTTCGTGTTTTCAATATATCAACGGAAGTTGGTTTCCCCGGCAACGGCGCCAAAAACTTGTTGCGCGCTTTGGTTCGAAGAAAATAAACGCAACCGAACTAGCAACCCGATGAGGCAAGTATACCAATCGAATTGTAGCTAGGGGACAGAAGTGTCGTATTGAAATACGGGAACTGTTGGCTATGCTTATTCACACGAACGTTATTATCTTATCGACGGAAAAACTAGGGTTTAAGAAAAACTAATTGCAAGGAAGGAAGTAAAGCTATACTAGAAAGAGAACTACCGCAATTAAGTAAAGTGCTATTAAGTAAAGAACTATGCTAGAAAGGAAACTACTGCAGTTAATTAAAGAGCACAAGATAGTAGATTACTACGAAAGATTGAAAATATGAAATGGAAATGCACTCGATCAAGAATCACCTCGGCTAAAGACGATTAAGAAAAAGCGATAAAAATCTAAACTTAATAGGATAAAGGTCCTTGACCGTGGAGGTTCCTAAAGCTTGAACACGCTTCTCTCGAAGTCGTGCCCAACTGAGTTTAGGAAGGTCCGACCGACTCTTGTCTAAATCGGAGGCCTAAAACTCGCTTTACGCGGTGAACCCCACTATTGGATTTTACTCCAATCCGGGAGATTTGAACGTCTGCCTCTCTCGAGGGGTGCGTATAACTCCCTTTACTCTTGAATGCTCACTTCATTCTATCGGCCTCTCGGCTAGTCCAGAATGAAAGCAAAGGTGGAGAGTATATATCGATAATATACCTCCAACCCATGATTAATCAAAAGTAATTCAAGGCCCTAACCTAAAAAAGAAAAGATTAATCAAAACATCATAACTGAATCGCTCGAACCTCGGATCATCAAGATCGAGTACAAGGATGATTAGTTGATCATTATGGAATGGAGGAGGGGGAATGAGTAGTAGAGCATAAAAAAACACAAGCTAAACAAAGAACACTTCTATTAATGAAAAGGGGCAAGTTACACTAATTGAAATTAAAATTACAAGTGCATGAAATTGAAACCTATTCTAGCCCTACAATTAACATGAAGCAACACTAAAGATTACAAGGAAAGCTAAAACAAACTAAGATTAATCTAGGGATAAAAAAAATTACAAAGAGAGAGAGAGAGAGAGAGAAGCATAAAAAAAACTAGAAAAGGACCCAAGAACCAAAGGGGCAGCACCTCCCCCTCTCAGCCAAAACTTCCTGAAATGAAGAGGGTGGTCTCAATTTATAGATTTTTTCTCACGGGTTGGTCACGCCCTCCGACACGCCCTAGGGGGGCGTGTTAGGGGGCGTGACAGTACTATGTTGACCTCAGGCTCTGGACTCTGGCGGGAAGGATCATTGCTTCGGTACGTCAGTGGTCACGCCCTAGGTCACGCCTGTGTAGGGGGGGCGTGATAGGCACGTCATGTCCAAATCATTGGTCGGAAATCCATCAGTCGTCGGAAAAGTTGATGTCATGCCCCAGGTCACGCCCGTGACGGGGGGCGTGACTGTACTGTTGTGTGCTGTGGCGGAACGGCATTTAATGCGGCGGCAAGCTTTGCGGCAGAGGGCGACACGCCCATGGTAACGCCTGGTGACACGCCCAGGGAGGGCATGTCAGGGGGCGTGACAACGGTTTTGTTCGTTTTTCTATCCCTTCCAGCAGGAGTCCTCGGGATCAGGTGACACGCCCTAGGTCACGCCCAGGGAGGTCGTGACAGGGGGGCGTGTTAAGAAAATGTTAGTGGAAATAATATTTACATAAAAATGATAAAAAATAAACTAATAATAGACATGATTTGTACAATATAAAATAGAAAATATGATAATAGTTTAGGCTACAAAACGTATTATCAGTGCTTTCATTGCTGAGGCATCAGACATCCCAAATCTTTTAATAAGCTCTTTAGCATATTTGGGTTGGGTTATAAGGATACCAACAGGGGATTGCTTCACTTGGAGACCAAGAAAGTAGGATAGTTCACCCATACTACTCATTTCAAACTTTGAATGCATTAGGTCAGAAAACCTATTGCAAAGTTTGGAATCAGTAGAACCAAATATTATATCATCTACATATATTTGAACTAGCAAAATTTTATCCTTATGATGTCTGATAAATAAAGTCTTATCTACTAAGCCTCTAAAAAACTTATTTTCTAACAAGAAACTAGCAAGAGGCTCATACCAAGATCTTGGAGCTTGTTTGAGACCATAAAGAGCTTTATTTAGTCTAAATACATAAGAAGAGTGAGTTGAAGAAATAAAACCTGGTGGTTGTTCTACAAACACTTCTTCTTTGAGCTCTCCATTCATAAAGGCACTCTTCACATCCATTTGATTTACTTTGAACTTCTTGAATGTTGCATATGCAAGAAAAATCCTGATAGCTTCCAATCTTGCAATAGGGGCAAATGTCTAGTAATAATAAATGCCTTCCTCCTGAGAATAGCCTTGAGCTACCAATCTTGCTTTATTCCTCACAATGACTCCTTGAGCATCCAACTTGTTCCTAAATACCCATTTAGTTCCAATTGCTGGATGGTCTTTGGGTCTTGGAACTAGATCCCAAACTCTACATCTCTCAAATTGATTGAGCTCCTCTTGCATTGCAATGATCTAGGGGGGATCTTGTTCTACATCTGTGATGGATTGAGGTTCAATCTGAGAGATAAAACAAGCATGCATCTAATCTTGATTTAATTGATGCCTTGTTTGAACACCAACTGACATGTCTCCAATCACTTGAGATATAGGATGATCTCTAAGTGTGACAAGATCAGTGGGTAGTGTTGGTTCTTCAATAACCATTTGTAGTATTAATTCCTCTGGTGGAATTTCATTAGCCACAATGTCTTCAGCATGAATTTCCTGAATTTCTTCATCACTGTCATTATCATCAATATGTTGAGAGGGATGTGATATATCCTTTTGAGTTTGGATTAATTCATCCAATCTCTCACACATATTGAGTACCTGCAAATTTTTTATGGTAGAGATGTCTCTCTCCTTATAAAACATGTCAGTATCATCAAAAGTTATATGCATAGATTCTTCCATTTTAAGAGTTAATTTATTGTAAACCCTATAAGCCTTGCAAACTTGGAAATATCCAAGAAAAATTCCCTCTGCAGATTTGGCTTCAAACTTTCTAAGATATTTCTTGTCATTATTGTGAATATAACATATACAACCAAATACTTTAAAATAATCTACTTTAGGTTGCTTCCCTTTAAGTACTTCATAGGGAATCTTACCCTTTAGCTTATGAATTAGACTTCTATTCAGAACATAATTTGATGTGCTTACTGCCTCTGCCCAAAATGATAGGGGAAAGTGAGAATCTGCAAGTAATGTCCCTGCAGATTCAATCAGGGTTCTATTTTTCCTTTCAGCTACCCCATTTTGTTGAGGAGTTCTAGGAGCAGAAAAACAATGTCTAATACCTTCCTTCTCATAGAATTCTTGCATGAGAAGAGATTCAAACTCAGTGCCATGATCACTTCTGATCAATGCAACTTGAGTAGAGTACTCAATCTGGATGCTCTTAAGAAAGTTTGTAAGAACTTTAAAGTTATGCTTACTTGTTTTTCAGAAAGAAAACCCAAGTGAATCTAGAGAAATCATCAACTATAACTAGGGTATATGACTTCCCTCCCAAACTATGTACTACAATAGGTCCAAAAAGGTCCATATGTAGCAAGTACAAGATTCTGGGTGAATCACTTTTATTAATGGATTTGAAACTATTTTTAGTTTGCTTGCCTAATTGACAAGCCCTGCAGAGTCCATTCTTCTTGTAGGAACCAGAAGGTAGTCCTCTGACAAGGTTGTCCTTAGATAATTTAGCTATAGTCCTAAGATTTACATGACTAAATCTCTTGTGCATAATTCACTAGCTTTACTAATCTAATGAAATAAACAAATTTTAGATTTTGTTGAATAGAAATTAACTAGATAAATGTTACTTTGTCTAACACCAGTTAAAATAATTTTATTTAAACTAGAAGAAATAATGCATAAGGACTTGTTAAAAGTTTCCTGATAACCTTCATCACATAATTGACTTATGGAGATGAGGTTATGCTTCAGACCATTCACATAAGCAACTTTCTTGAATGTCACTGCTCCAAGTTGACATTTCCATAGCCTTCTGTTTGTCCACAGTTGGAGTCTCCAATGATAACTTTGGGTTCAAGCTTTGCCTTGAAATCACTGAGATTGGACTTTGAACCTGTCATGTGTTTTGAGTAACCACAATCTAAGTACCAATATTCCTCTTTGGTAGGATAGTTCTTTACCCACAAGAAAGCAAGTTAGGTATTTTTGACCCAGGTTACCTTGGGTCCATGATTTCTTTCATAAGAATAACTGGAAATATAAGAACAATCTGGTTGATCCTTATAACCTAATGGGTGATATCTCCTAGGAGGAATTATCCATTGAGTAAAATGATTAACAAATATTTGTCTTTGATTATTATTTTGATATGAGTTAAAATTTCTGTTTTGAGAAAATGAGTTCGACGATTTAAATTGAGTTCGTCAATCTGAGTTCGACGAAAGGTATTGATTTCATCGATCTCGGTTCACAGAATGATAGAGTTCATTTTCTGCTTTCCACAATTGTCGATCACTGTTCGACGAATCACCAATATTTCATCGAGCACCCGCAGATGAGTAATTATACCCAAATTCTGGGTTTAGAGAGCGTCGATCACCATTTGACGAATAATACCTTTTTCGTCGATCTGAGTTCGACGAATTTTGTTAAACATGATTTTTTTGTGATTTTTTTTTAGTCTTTGGTAGAACTTTAGTATCTTTGTATGTGAGTTATAAAACTTCTTTTTCTTTTCCTTTAGCAGAGATGAATTTTATGGGGGTTGATACAATATTTTACCGAAGAATAGGAGGCAGACTTGATGAAGCTCCCAAGCCTAGTTTGTCATTTAGTCTTGCATTGACTGTGCGTGTGATGTCCATCAATTTGATGCTTCTCCCATTAAGGGATTCTTAGAATAGCTTAGCCTCATTTAGTTTATTTTTTAAAGAAAATATTTGTTCATTTGTAGTTTTTAAATCTTCTTTAAGTTTTATATTTTCTGAAGATAGGTTGTCTGAATCATCTAATTTTTCTCTGAGAAGTTTTATTTCCTTCTCAGATTGAATTAGATCTTTGCAAAGTAATTTAAAGTCTATTTTGAATTGATCTGAGGTAAAATCAAAAATAGATATTACCTGATCTTCTTCAGATTCTGACTCTGACTCTTCCTTAGAATTACTAAATGAGGCATTGATTGCCATCAAACAGATCTCTTTTGCTTTTGCTTCTTCATCTTCACTAGAACTAGATGAAGAATCTAAATCTGTGTCACTCCATGTCTCAGCAACAAAACCTCTCTCCTTTTTCTTGTATTTGTTGGAAGATTATTTATTGGAGTGCTTCCTGGAGTCCTTCTCGTTCAGCTTGTCTTTCTTCTGTTTTTTAGGACATTCTGGAAGGATATGTCTTGGTTTCCAGCTTCCATAATAGACTTTATCTTTAGTAGGGGTCTTATCATACCTTGGTTTATATTCATTTCTAGAAGACCTTCTCCTGAAGTCCTTCTTTGTCATTTTGTAGAATCTCTTGGCCAAAAGACTCATGAGGTCTTCATTTCCTAGAATAGCTTTTGCTTCATCTGTAGCTTGGAAAGCAATGCACTTTTCTTTCCTGGGTGAAGGTGAAGCCTTTTGCTCAGCTTTCCTTGACTTGATGAGCTACTCATAAGACTTGAGCTTGCCCAACAGGGTTTCAGTTGAAATCTCATTTAAGCTTCTGGCTTCTTTGATTGGCCAGATCCTTGAGTCCCATGTGCTAGGGAAGACCATAAGGATCTTATCATTAACTTCTGTCAATGTGATGTCCTTTTCAAGAGTTTTCAGTTCATTAATGATGAGACTGAGTCTGGTGTACATATCAGCAACTTATTTTGATTCACCCTTCTTGAAATTCTCATATTGAGAAATCAAGTGGGACCTTCTATCATTTCTTTCATCTATTGAACCTACAACCATTCCATTTAAGGAATCCCAGATGTCCTTGGCTGAAATGCATTTAGCAACTTTCTGGAATATGTCATCAGACATTGTCTGAGCTAAGATGTTCATGGCTTTCGCATCTATAACTTTCAGCTTCTTCTAAGCCTCTATCCACTTAGGTGGTGGTACAGCTGAGGTGCTTGTTGATGCAGATGGAGTAGGGGGACCTGACAAAATAAAATTATAGATGTCCTCATCAATAGAATTCATGTAGAGCCTAATCCTTGCCTTCCAAAGTGCAAACTTATTTAAATTGCATACTGGAGGTCTAATGCTTGAAAATTCCTTATTTTGTGCCATGATAAAATCTAAAGTAAAATAAAGACTATCAGATCTTTTGGTTCAGGTGTTAGCCTGTGAAACCAAACAATCTGACCCTCTGATACCAATTGAAAGTGTGAGATAGATCTTTTGTTTACTCTAGAGGGGGAGTGAATAGAGTATTAAAAATTATTAACTTGTTTTCATAGCAGATTAAAATATGGTGATATATATATAAGTATAAACAGAGAATATCACAGCACACAAGCAAAAAATAAACAAATACAGAAGACGCAAGGATTATAAGTGGTTCCGCAATAAACCTGGCTACATCCACTCTTCTACCACCCTGGTAGGAATCCACTACAGGTTTTTGATCAGGTGCCCTGCCACCACAAGATCTATTTTCTAAGGGAGACCTCGCAACCCTTTGAGCTTTTTATCAAGTGCCCAAAAACCAAACTAACTCTTTTGATTAGGACACTTAAAAACCAACAGTATAACTTTTGAAGGGAGTTAAGAAAACCATGTATACAGTTGGATGAAATAAACAAAAAGTTGAAGATGTTCTTCTCTATCAATAATCTGAGAGAAGATTAGTGGACCTAATGAAGCAAAAAGCTCCCCCTAATATGAATAGAGTTGATGATCAGGTGAGGGAGTCCTTTTCTCTTCAGGGTGTAGGCCTTCTATTGAAAACTGCTCCTTCCAGTGGATGTATCTGAGATATTGTAAAGATGATTTCAGAATGAAGATTGTTTGCTGGAAGAAAACTGAGACAGAAAGTATGAATGACATTTGTTATTTTGTAAGTCTGTAACTGTCTGAGTGTATAACTCGGTAACCTTGAGATAGAAAAGCTTTTGAGAATATATAGAATGCTGATCAAAATTTCAAATATTTGAAATCATTAATTCTGATATAGCTGGAGTATTCCTTGAGAAAGGAAACTGCCCTTGGGAATTAATCAGCAATAAACTCTATGATAATATCCACATTTAATGTTGCCTTTAAACGGTTATATTCATTATAATATATTGCAATAAATGTCAGAGTCATAACTGCCTAAAATTAATCCCATTAGAATATTCTGCCTTCAGAATGTTTAGCCTAAAATTAAGTTTGAAAATTATTCTGCTTCTGCCAATAAAATTGCCTAAGATAACTGCAGAGAGATAGTCAAACTCAGCAAATAAATCGTCGACCTGAGCCTCGAATTAATCGAGCTGATGCTTCATATTCATTGACCTGAGCTCCAAGTTCGTTGAGCTGAGATTGCAGAGTTTAGGACAAATTTTGTCGACCGGAGCTAAGCTTTCGTCGAGCTAAACTCAGAGTTGGAACTTTGAGTTTGTCGATCTTGAGCTTGACTTCCATCAAGCCGAGTTCAACTTTCGTCAAAATGAATTCCTGAACTTTGAAATCTTCTAAGGCAAAACCCTGGAAAATCCTATGACCCTAGACTATACATGTTAGGTCAGTCTAAGCATCCTAATAGTGATCCTAAACTAAATCAAACCTAGGGTTCCAACACCGTTGTTCAAATCATTCTCAGATTCTTTAACCTTCTTCATAGCCTTCCTCAAGGAATGATCAAAATGGGCTTGTTGTTTGGCCATCATTCTTTCTATTGTCTTCATAATAGATACCTCAGTACTGGTAGATGGTTTGTCAACAACCTAAACACTGGGAGGGGTGGGGGTCTGCACTTCCCTCGTAGTCACTTGAGGACTCTTACATGGGTGTAACAGTAGCTTTTGGAGGGAGTTCAGGAGCAGTAGTCTCTAGGATTGGAGGGTGCATCTCAGCATCTCCTTCCACATTAGACAAGTCAATAACATAGACCTCATCCATTGGAGGTCCACCTAGGATTACAGCAATCCTTCTCTGAAGCTTTCATACAAATCTGTCTAACTCTATTTGTATAGAGACATAAGGATGGCTCTGCTCCCCCTCAGACCTTATCAGTAGTATATCAAGGAGAGGTGTAAGTAGATTCGTTTGAATAGTGAGCGCAAAGGAATCATTTACATTATCAGCAACTCTAAGCACATCCTCTTCAATCTCATAATCAGCAACATCTAGATCATTCTCAGCGGCAGCATCCAAATCATCATCAATCTCATACTCAGAAAGAGCCAGAATAATATCATATGCAGCAGTCTCAACCTCGGCCTCATCAGGCATTATCTCATCTGAAGTAGCATGGATTATAGCAGCGACCTCAAACAGCAGATCAACTGAATCTTCAAATGTCACTGGAACATTTGGAATTAAAATTGAACATGGCACTTCTACAGCTGGGACTTCTAAAACTATCTCTGAAGGAAAACTCAAGGGAACTTTTTTAGTTGACACATGTGTATCAGCAGACTCCCCCTCCATTCCTGCATTCAGACTAACATGAATCTCACTATGGGGTGGAGAAGGAATCCTATCCTCAGGAACATATTCTTCCTCCTCCACAGGCAAATCTCTGGCTCCCCTGGCCTCAGCATCCTCCTATCCCACCTTGAGAAAATTGATGAATTGATTTTCTTCAAGTGGTGGATACGTACTCCCTTGAATATATCAAATTTGTCCCAATCCATCGGGTTCAGATATAAGCTGAGTATCCGTCCAAAATTGGGTGTGCGCAGACTATCCTTGATCTTTTCAAACAACACAACTCCCCAATTCAATCTCTTTATGGAAATGATCGTCACGAGTATCTTGAATACCTCTAAGGAGAGGTAGTCATGAGATCTTATCTTGCAAAGCAGCACTTTACCAATGATATCTGAAAGAAGCTTGCCTTTATTGTTCATGCCTTTATGCTTCACTGCCTTAGTACCCGTAGGGGGCAGACCAAAGAATAGCAATGCAAATCATGTACGATCAATTTCAAAACAACAGTATCTTCCCTACGGAGTTTAGCATTTTGAAAGAATTCAAGGACATCTTTGTCTAGAATTTTTCATTGGTGTTCTAGTACAAAAAAAAGATCGGCAAATACCAACATCAAGATAAAATTCCTGAACTCATCGGGCGCTGAGGCAAATCCTGTACGAACGAGTTCTCCACCCCCTAGCAAACCACTGGTGCTACGAGAGGCCATGGAGAATCAAAAATTAGAGACTAGAGGAATCGGCTCTTGACTGAACTGACGACTTGGAACTTGATTTATTCTACTGACTGAAATATCAAGAACACGTCGGCGAGAACAAATCGCTGGATTAAATAATTGGAAGAATCCTGTTGGACTGTCTAACCTTGCTTGGATGGCACTCACTGAGTTGAGTCAGCTAGGGAGACAATCTGCATATTGTGAATCTTCGGGATGGAGAAGATGAACAGTTCCGGGAAACCGAATCGTCAGGAGAAAACTATTCGGTGACTTGGCTGTTTATTTTCGACGAACTGGATGTAGTTTGCCCCTAAACCCGTGTAATTTAAATTTGGCATGGAAAATGCACGTACATGATAATTCGTGACTCTTCGGATCCAATATAGTAAAGAAATTTTTGACCTAAGTAAAATTTGGCGAAATTAACCGGACGCAGAGTTAGATTCGTCGAGTTTAGGCATGTATATCCGTCGAATCGGCGAGTTCTGTTGACCGATATTCGACGAATTTGCCTTGGACAAATTTTCCTGCTTTGAAGAATTTCCCGATTGACTTCCTGTCTTCTTAGCCATCTTTACGAGTCCTTGTTTAGCATCCCCAGTTCCGTTTTGAAAAACGAGAACTTGGCCTCGTCAAGTGGCTTCGTTAATGTCTGTGACTTACTTATCCATCGGGACGTAGCTAAGATTTATGTCCTTATTCTCCATATACTCCTGGATGAAGTGATATCGTACTTCGATGTGCTTTGTCCGGCTATGGGAGACTGTATTATTTGCAATTGCTATTGCACTAGAGGAGTCGCAATACATCAGAATCTCTTTGAACTTCAGGTTATAATCCTCAATCTGATTCCTAATCCATATAAGTTGTGCTCAACAACTACCCACAGAGATATACTCTGACTTGGCAGTGAAAGTTGCCACACAATTCTGCTTCTTGCTTCTCTATGAGATAAGCCTTCTTCCGAGGAATTGGCACGTCCCAGAAGTGCTTTTCCTGTCATCCCTACTACCTACAAAATCTGCATCAAAAAATCCAATTAGCTCGACATCATTACTTCTTAGGTACCATAAGCCAAGATTAGGTGTACCCTTATGGTATCTTAAAATTCGATTTGCAGTGACGTAATGAGATTCCTTTGTGTTCACCTGAAATCTAGCGCACACACATGTTGAAAACATTATATCGGGTTTATTTGCAGTGAGGTAGAGCAAAGATTCAATTATGCTTCTATACTTGGTTACATCAAAAGGTTTCCCTTTCTCATCCTTATCCAGAGACATAGTTGAACTCGTTTGAGTCCTCATCGAGGTTGCATTCTCCATTCTGAATTTCTTAAGTAACTCTTTGGTGAACTTCATTTGAGAGATGAAAATTCCATCTTCAGATTGTTTCACCTGAAATCCTAATAAATACTTTAGCTCTCCCATGCAGCTCATTTCAAACTTCCCTTGCATAAGTTTGGAAAACTTCTTGCAAAGGTTGTCTTCTGTATAGCCAAAAATAATGTCGTCGACATAGATTTGCACTAGCAAAATCTTATCTTTTACTTCCCTAAGAAATAATGTCTTATCTATCTTTCCTCTTGTGAACTTGTTCTCAAGAAGAAAGCTAGATAACGTCTCATACTAAGCTCAGGGAGCTTATTTTATACCGTAAAGAGCTTTATTAAGAAAATAAACGTATTCAGGGAAAGTAGAGTAAACAAAACCTGGGGGTTGTGTTATGTATACTTCCTATTTTAGATTCTCGTTGAGGAATGCTGATTTTACATCCATTTGATAAACCTTGAAGCCTTTTAGGGTAGCATACGCAAGAAACAACCTGATCGCTTCGAGTCTGGCCACTTGAGCAAAGGTCTGATCGAAGTCAATCCCTTCTTCTTTTCATTACCCTTGAGCTACAAGCCTGGCTTTGTTCTTGATAATAACTCCATGTTCATCCAGCTTGTTTCTGAAAATCCATTTGGTGTCGATCACGTTCTTTCCTTTGGTTCTGGGCACTAACTCTAAGACTTTGCACCTTTCGAACTGGTGTAGCTTTGTTTATATTGCTATGATCGAGGATTCATCCATGTTTGCTTCTTCAAACTTATTTGGCTCAACCTGAGACAGAAAACTAAGATGCAATATCTCGTTAGCTATATCTCTTCTAGTTCTAACACTAATGCATGGCTCTACAATGATTTGACTAGCTGGATGATCTCTGACGTGTCTGGACACTAGGTTTCTTCCTCTTCCACTAGTAGGTTCTGTCACATCAGGTGCATCCTCTGTGGTTGGTTCATCTAATTATTCTTTATCCACCATACTTGGATCGATGACCTTAACTGAGCTTGGAGTGTCTTCCTTGACCGCTTTATCCAAGCTTAGTTCCTTGAACCTGGTACTTGCATCTGCACCAACAACACTAGATGAGCTGATATGGAGCATACTTGTCTCGTCAAATACAACATTAATAGACTCCTCCACAACAAGGGTTTTCAAGTTGAAAATCCTATGCGCCTTACTATGGCTACTATAGCCTACAAAAATACCTTCAAAACATTTATCACTAAACTTCGTGTGATAATACTTCTCATTATTAAGTACGAAGCATTTACTACCTAGGATCCTAAAGTAGGACACAGTCGATTTTCTTCCCCTCAATAGCTCATAGGGATTCATACGATGGTTTTTGTTGATTAGAGCTCTATTTTGCATGTGACAAGCTATGTTGACTGCTTCGGCTCAGAAGTACTCTGGTAGTAAAGCGTCATTCAGCATAGTTTTGCATGCTTCAATTAGGGTTCTATTCATTCTCTCGGTAACTTCATTTTATTGTGGAGTACGAGGGGAGGAAAACTCATGTAAGATACCTTGACTTCCATAAAATCCTATCATGGCACCAGACTCAAACTCTATTCTATAATCACTTCTGAATTTGACCACTGAGCAGTTTAATTCGTTCTGAATTTGCAGGACAAAATTAGTGAAAGAATCAAAGGTGTCTGACTTGTGTTTCATAAAGAACACTCAAGTAAAATGAGAGTAATCATCAATAATTACCAACGTACATACTTTACCTCCTAAACTGTGAATTGGCATAGGACCAAATAAGTCCATATGAAGTAGGTATAAACTCTTAGAGGAATCTTTTTCAGAAATGCCCTTATAGGTAGCCCTTATCTGCTAACCCATCTGGCATGTGTGATATGGACTCTCTTTAAGGCACTTAATGTTGGGGCATCACAAACTAAGTTGTGAGAAAATAACAAGTTTATTGTTTTGAAATTAATATTTATTAATCTCTTGTGTCATTGATCACAAAGAGACGCACTACTTTTAACCAAAAAGCACACTGGTGTAGAGTTGTCTAGACATAGAAAATTTAAACAAAAGATATTTTTACTCCGAGTGCCTTTTAAGAAAATCTCCAAATTAGCAGACGATTTTATCAAGCACTTATACTTGTAGAACTCAACGATATAGCCTATGTCACACAATTAACTTATGCAAATCAGATTATGTTGTAATCCTTCAACATAAGCCATATCTGTGAAAGATACTATGTCGTTGGAGATAATTCAATAGCCTTTCATAATTGTTGAAGCCAAAAATTGACCTCTTTGGAGTTTGGGGTCCCAAAAGAGGGGTGATCGCGCACCTACTACCCTAAATCGAACGATCTAGGCACAAGACCAGGAACACAAGGGACAGACCCAAGGTCTCAGCGTGGAGGTCCATCGCATACCCAGAAGGCTAACAAACTCTTCCCCTCCCAAGCCAAAGACAGAGCTAATACACCTTCGGAGGGCACTCTTGGCCGACTGAAACATCTAATGAGGATCTCAAGACCAACTCTCTCCTATCCAGATGTGTCTCCTTGGGTATATGCAAAATGCTCCTCACATGCCCTACTGATGGCGTAACCTCGCCGAACAGCTCTACCTTATGCAGCCCCAATTCGGCCGCCAACAACGTAACTTCGTTGTTCTGAAAGGCTATCAAACCCTCGAGGGCTTCCCGGTAACTTTACCTCGAGGTCCCCATGGGGCGAGCGGTTCATGAAAATATCACTCGCCTAAGAGAAAACGATAAATAACATACATACGGCAGCACATGCATTTTAATTTACAGGAATATAAATTCCATACTTCGACACGCAGGACGGCAACATATGCAAATTAGGCCTTCTAGGGCCGGCACAAACTTGGGCTTAAGCCCGCCACTTCCCGCTGGATACTGCAACACCTAAACATCGACGTCTCGACAAGCGGAGGCAAGCTAAACATCAGTCGAGTAAAAGTGACCCAATAATATTTCACCCACCCCTTTTTCGGGGCTATGATGCTTATTCCCTGCAAATAGATAATATACAACTTCCTCAGAGTCTTCTCCGGGAACCCCAAAACATCACCAATCCGGCTCACATATCCGGATGGGCTTCACACAGCATGCCTAAATCCGTACTCACGCTTTCGGTTACTAAATACAATTAAATGTAGGGATGTAAAAATCGACCCGTCGGAGATCCCCCTTCCCCCACCCGTCAGTGGAGAGGAGCTTACATGAAAAAATGATAATTGAGGGCTTCACCTGCCCAAGAAGAAACTTTGTTACCCATGACGCATGTTTTGACGATGTCGAGAGTTAGACTCCCGATAGTTCTTGCTGAAGGAGGCGCCGGGAGAGGACCTCCTAGCCGATCTTGCTATAGGCAGCGCCAAAATAGGAGCTCTTGGCCGATCTTGATACAGGCGGCATCAGGAGAGTAGCTCCTGGCCGATCTACCTCTGGGAAGTGATGGGATAATAAATCTCGGCCGACCTTGCTCCATGTTGGTTCCCTAGTTTTGATTTGGGCCATGTCATCTCAATTAGGCTTAATTGACCCAAGAATTATCTATGGTCAATGGCTAGACTAGAGGATAGTCTACCCTAGGATTAGTTAGAATAGAACCAGATAGGATAGTTGAGATTGGATTGAAATTCTATTTAGTAGTATTGTGCTCGACGATAGTCGATTGTCGCTCGACGATCTTCGAATGATGATCGACGATCTTAGATTTATATGTACTCTGAAGTAGGATCGACGATCTGCTTGCTCAGATTGACGATCGTTTAGCCGAGGTCGATGATTTCTGTTTAGACTTTGTTCTGTGTTCAGGTCGACGATATGCTTGTCCAGATCGACGATCTTCGATCTTTGCTCGATGTCTTTTGTCTGCCTTTATCAACATCTATATCTTCTGATTTCCTGATTTATTTACTCCTATTTAAATCATATTCTTTACAAATATTCTGCTTATTAGAATGCATATACTCTATTGCTTATTTGCAATATTTCTTATGCATTAATTTAAAAGATTTTGAAAGAATAAGCCGTTTGTTTTATTAAAGGAAAGAGTGGATTTTGTACAGCTGTAATATAGCTGTTAGGCTTGATTTCCTGTGCCAACGTGTAAAGTCAAATTGGAAGGATATTTATTTTATCCTTAATTCCTTTTTGGGAATGACAGGTACAGGTTTCCTTATTTTGTCTTATTCTATTATTTGGAAACACTTTTTGTGCAGGGCTCGAGGCTATTTTAACACAGAATAGAAGTTTCTATTTTATTAAGGCAGTCGGCTGAAGACAACAACCCCCATATACAGACACAAAAACAAAAATAACTTAGCAACAACTGTGAGATAACAAGAGCTCTCAAGAAAAAGAATTTGTTCTTCTACTACTTCCTGAGTTCATCCTGTCTTCAGGAAAATCAACACTCAGTGCTCAAGCCTTCAAGAAGAACTTTCCTCCCAGATTGCAAAAGCTGATGAAGAAGAACAACCATCAACATCTTGAGTCTTCTTCAAAGCTGCATCAGAAATAGTTTCAAAGCAATCTGGAGTTCCTACACCCCGAAGCAAAGCTTCTTCCTGGACATTCTCTAAGCAAGGGGGAGCTTTGATTTTCTCAAATAAATCCACTAGCTTCTCTGAACACAGAGAAGACACCTTCAATTCATTCCCTTAACCTCCTGTAAAAGGGTTATTACTCCCTACAAAAGTGAACCTTCGGTGGCAGGGCACCTGATCAAAAACCTATGTGTTTGGTTCTTAGGCACCTGATCAAAAGCCTGAAGGGTTTCTAGATCTACCTGAAGAAGATCTTATGGTGGCAGGGTACCTGAACAAAAACCTGTAGTGGATTCCTACCAGGGTGGTAGAAGAGTGGATGTACCCAATTAGGGAACCACTATAAATCTCTTGTGTTGTCTGGTTGATTACTTTAATCATTCATCTGTTGCTGTGATAGAGATAACTAGGTTGCTAGTTGCTGTGTTAGGAATAAAGCTCAATTGAAACTTCAGTTAGCTTGATTTTATTCACTACACTCTGATAGGCTTTAGGTTTAAAGCTTTTATATTTCAATTTCGCAATTTGCTCAAGAGAAGTGTTTAGAGTCTCTTAATTTTTGAATACTCTATTCACCCCCCCCCCCATATAGAGTAGTAAGTATCTTATCCCCTCTCTTTCAATTAGTATCAGAGGGAGGTTGGTTATTCAACAACTAAATCCTTATCAGATTGATTGGTTGAACAGGCTAACACCTGAACCATAAGATCTTGTGATAAGATACTTTGATACCATATTCACTCACATTAGATTCATGGCCCAATACAAAGATTACTCTAGCACTAGACCTCCAGTATGCAACTTAGCCAATTTGGCATCTGGAAGGCAAGAATCAGACTTTACATGAACTCTATTGATGAAGATATTTTTTCCTCTATCTTGACAGGGCCACCAACACCACCTGCTGCTGCTACAACATCTGCAAATCTCAGTGCAGTGCCACCTCTAGACTATAATGAAACTTACAAGAATGCCAAGATAGCTGATGCCAAAGCTATGAATATTCTGGCTCAAACCATGTCTGATGAGACATTCCAGAAAGTGGCTGATTGCACCTCTGCAAAAGCCATGTGGGACTCACTGAATCAGATTGTAGCTTGTTCAGCTGATGAGAGGAAGGACAGAAGGTCCAACCTCATATCCCAATATGAGAACTTCAAGAAAGAAGAGGCTGAGACTGTAGAAGCCATGTACACAAGGCTCGGCTCCATCATCAATGAGTTGAGGACACTTGACAAGGAGATCACATTGACAGAAGTCAATGATAAAATACTGATGTGCTTTCCCAGCACATGGGATCTCGGAATCTGGCCAATCAAGGAGTCTAGAAGTAAAACAAAGATCTCAACTGAAGCTCTTCTTGGCAAGCTCAAATCATATGAGCAAGTACTAAAGACCAGGGAAGCTGAAGCTGAAGCCAAAGCACCTACTCCAATAAGGAAAGAGAAAACCCTTGCTCTTAAGGCTGATGATGAGTCCAGGGTGACTCAATCAAATGAAGAACTGATGGCACTCTTTGCCAAGAGGTTCTACAAGATGGGCAGAAAAGACAACAGAAGAAAGTCATCAAAATATGATGACAAGCCAAGGTATGATAAAACCCCATCTAAAGAAATTGTTTGTTATAGATGCAGGAAGCCTGGACACATTCTCCCTGAGTATCCAGAGATAAAGCATACGTAAAGAAGAAAAGAAAAGGAACATGAGAAGCACTACTCCAAGACATCCTCTCACAAATATAAGAAGAAAGAGAAAGGTCTTGTAGCAAAGACCTGGAGTGATACTGAGGAAGACTCATCTTCTTCTAACTCCAGTGAAGATGATGAAGAAGAGAAGAAGGCTAAGGAGATTTACCTTATGGAAATCAATGCCTGCATCAGTAACTCAGCTGCAGAGATGACTGAAGATGAGGAGGATGAATTGTCTGATGAAGATCAGGTAATTGCATCTTATGATTTTACATCTGATGAATTCAAGCATGAATTTAAAATTCTTTGCCTAGACTTACTTAGCTCAGAAAAGGAGATTAAATTGCTTAGAGATAAACTAGCTGGATCTGAATCTATATCTAATGAAAACATTAATTTGAAAACTGAACTCACTAGATCAACTGAAGAAATTAAATTTCTTAAATTAGAACTAGCTAAAGCTAAAAGGTTAGAAGATTCACTTAATGGCAAAAGCCTTAAGTTGCTAGAAATCACAAGCACTGCTAACACTAGGACAGGCAACAATAAGTTAGGCTTAGGTGCCTCACCTAGTGAACCCCCATTGCTCCTTGAATACAATCTATCTACTCCAGTAAAGTTTGTTTCTGAAAAGGGAATAAACAACACTAAGGTTATTCAAAAAACTAAGAAAACCTTAAATAAAATCAAGACAGACAAAAGGAAATAGAAATTTATAGAAATACAAAAATCGTCGAACGCCCATCGACGATCGCTTAACCCATCGTCGAACGACAATCGACGATCTCTGAACTCACCTGTTGGGTATAACTACTTGGCAATGAGGGATCGATGATCTCAGCCTGAGTCGTCGAACAGAGATCAACAATCGTGGAACCCAGAATTCTATTCTGTGAACCAAGATCGACGATCTGGGAAGCGATCGTCGACCACCGATCAACGATCAGAACTAAATTTTCAGAATTACAACAATGCTAATAAAAACAATAAGTTTAATAGCAACCCTAGGTCTGTTAATTGGATTATCCCACCTAGGAGATCTCATCCCTTAGGATATCACCCTTAACCTGCATATTCTTTAATTTCTAGCTTTTCTTATGTGAAGCACAATGGACCCAAGGTTACCTGGGTCCACAATGTTTAATCTATCTTATTGCAGGTGAAGACCTATCCTATCACTCAGGACAAGTGGTATTTGGATAGTGGATGCTCCAAGCATATGACTGGAAACAAAGAGAACCTGTCAAGCTTCAAAGCCAAGTTGGGACCAAAAGTGGTCTTTGGTGATTCCAGCTGTGGTCAAACTGAAGGATATGGTAAATTCACCATAGGGTTAGTGACTTTCAAGAAGATAGCTTATGTTACAGGACTGAAGCACAATCTCATTTCTGTAAGTCAGCTTTGTGATGCTGGCTATCAGGTTTGGTTTTCTAATACTCTGTGCAATATTACTTTAAACAATAAAATTGTGTTAGTAGGCATTAGACAAGGAAATATCTATCTTGTAGATTTTAATTCCACTTCTTCTAAAATTTGCTTATTTAATAAAGTGAGTAGCAATAATAATTTGTGGCATAGAAGGCTAGGTCATGTTAACCTTAAAAATATATCTAGTTTATCTAAATACAGCCTTATTAGAGGTTTGCCCTCTTTCCCCTACAAGAAGGAAGGCCTATGCAAGGCTTGTCAGCTAGGTAAGCAAACCAAGAATAGTTTCAAAGCTGTAAATTAAAGTGATTCACCTAGAATCCTGTACCTATTGCACTTGGATCTCTTTGGTCTAATAGCTGTACAGAGTCTAGGAGGGAAATTCTATACCCTAGTTATTGTAGATGATTACTCTAGGTTCACTCTGGTGTTCTTCTTGAGAACTAAATCTGATAACTTTAAAGTTCTTACAGACTTTCTACATTATATAAAGATTGAGTTCAATACTCACATTGCCCTGATCAGAAGTGATCATGGGACCGAGTTTGATTCTCTTCTTATGCAAGAATTCTGTGAGAAAGAAGGTATCAGGCATAGCTTCTCTGCTCCTAGAACTCCTCAACAAAATGGGGTAGTGGAAAGTAACAAACAGAACCCTAATTGAAGCTGCAGGAACATTGTTAGCAGATGCTAATATGCCTCTATCCTTTTGGGCAGAAGCAGTTAGCACAGCTAACTATGTACTAAATAGGAGTTTGATACATAAACTAAAGGGGAAGACTCCTTATGAATTGCTTAAAGAAAAGAAACCTAAAATATATTATTTTAGAATTTGTTGCTGTGTAGTTTACATTCACAACAATAACAAAGAATACATTAGAAAGTTTGAGGCAAAGGCTTCAATGGGAATCTTTTTAGGATATTCCCAAGTAAGTAAAGCCTATAGGGTTTTTAATAAATCCACATTAAAAATTGAAGAATCAGTTCATGTATCTTTTGATGAAACAAAAATACTTTATAGAGAGAAGGAAACTTCCTCCAGCAATTCTTTGCAGGTACCTTAACTATGCAAGAATTTGGATGAGCTAAAACTCACTCAGGAAATTCAACTTCATCCAACTCCTCAGTTAGTTGATTCAGACAGTGATTAAGATCAGGTAGAAGTGATTGCAGTTTTACCAACAGCCAATCTAATTACACTTGAGGAATTGATTCCAACTGCTGTTGAAGATCACATACCACCAACAGATTATGTCACACTTAGAGATCATCCTACATCTCAAGTGATTGGAGACATTTCAACTGGTGTGCAAACTAGACATCAACTAAGTCAAGATGTGTAACATCCCATTTCCTGCTCGACCCCCGGGGGTGGTTTTGCCATGATTATGTCACGACAAAACCCTAGGAAACCCAAAAGACCAAGGGAGCTTAGAAAGAAAGGTGAAAATCACCTTGGTCTGTAAATAGTGGGTCAAACTTGCTTAAAATAAGTTTAGGACTCGGGCGTTGAGTGTGTCGAGTGCACTCAACGCCATAAGCAGAATGGCGTTGAGTGCACTGACTGCACTCAACGCCATGTTTCAGGTGGTATGGCGTTGAGTGTGTTGAGTGCACTCAACGCCATAAGCAGAATGGTGTTGAGTGCACTGGCTGCACTCAATGCCATCTTTCAGGAAGAATGGCGTTGAGTGCACTGACTACACTCAACGCCATCCTTCAGATGGGATGGCGTTGAGTGCGTTGAGTGCACTCAACTCCATAAGCTAGGCAGCGTCTAGTGCACAGACTGCACTCAACGCCATCTGGTGTTGTCTGGTTGGCGTTGAGTGATCTGAGCTCACTCAACACCATAGACTGGATGGTATTGAGTGAGCCTAGCTCACTCAACGCCGTAATCTGTCAGGCGGGATGGCGTTGAGTGCGTTGAGTGCACTCAATGCCATAAGTTGAACGGCGTTGAGTGCACTGACCGCACTCAACGCCATTTGGTGTTGTCTGGATGGCATTGAGTGAGCAGAGCTCACTCAACGCCATAACCTGGATGGCGTTGAGTGAGCTAAGCTCACTCAATGCCATCGTTTAAAAAGTACATATTCTGGATGGCGTTGAGTGAGCAGAGCTCACTAAACGCCATAATCCGGATGGCGTTGACTGAGCTGAGCTCACTAAACACTATAGTCTGGATGGCGTTGACTGAGTAGAGCTCACTCAATGCCGTAACTGAGATGGCGTTGAGTTAGCAGAGCTCACTCAACGTCGTAGCAAGGATGGCGTTGAGTGAGTAGAGCTCACTCAACGCCATTTTACTTAGTCTTTTCTAGAAGAATTGTTTTGGCTGGGTACTGGTTCAGCTAAACCGGGCGGGTCTAGGGAGTGGGCCATTTTTCTCCTATTAAGACCTAATAAGTCTTAATTAAATTAAGTTGACCGCTCAAGCTTGACACGTGGACTGACGGTTTTGCAAAAAGGCGGTTACGGCCATGGCCGAGAGCTTGGCTTCATGGCCATCAATGGCATTAGATGATGTGGCCTTCCCCCTTTCCTTTTACGGCTGGATCCAACTCCTCTAGGGAAGAGGAGTAGTTTCCAGCCGTTAGCTTGCTGTCACAGTGCTATTTAAGCCCCCCACCACCATGGCCGAGCCATGATATAATGGGCCATTAATGGCCACCAGCTTTTGGCCGTTCCCCCTCCTTGACCAATCTTTTAAACACCCTCAGAGGCCCAAGAGGAGGTTTTCCCAGCTTTTACCTAAAGTTTTCGAACCTCCCACTGAGCTATTGAGAGTTCCGGCGACGCCACCACCGCACCAATTGCATCCCGACGGTCTGCACGCCTCCAGCCCGCGAACAAGGTCCTCCCCTCCTCTCTCTCTCTACGGGTAGATCTTAGCTTTCCTTAGGATTAAGATTCAGGCTCAATTGATCCCGGTCGAAAAGATTCTCTTTCCGATTTTTCCGTAAAAATGAAGTCGCGGGCTCGCCGAAAAAAGCCCCTCCGGCGGCTGCGCCGCCGCCCGGCGATGGCCACCACCTCAACGGAGGTGGTGGTGGCGGTGGCCGGCCAGGGAGGAGGCTGGACGTCCGGCGGCTGCGCTTGGAAGTAGCTCTAGGTCGGGCAAATCATGACCTTTGGCTGGAGGAGGAAGACGATGTCAGGGCCCTTAGATCCTGCTTAAAGATCTGTGCAGTTAATTAAGCTTTTATTTTATAAGCATTTTTCTGTATTAAAATAACATCCACCTTAGATAAATTAGGAAAACTACTTAGGGGTTTTTAATGAAGAAATGACCAACATGAAATTTGTATCCCTATGGGTCTACTATATTTTAAAATTTATTTGGGTCAATTTGGTCAACTGGTTTGACCAGGGCACCTCTTTTGGTGGGATCTAGACCTAGAGCTAGGCAGAGACTAAATGGTGTGCCCACCCTTCATACTTTGACCAAATGATCTGAAATTTTGTCAGGAGTCTAGCCCAGCTATACCTAAGGCTTGTCCAAAAATGGGAATTTTTGGAGAATGTGTTTCTAAAGTTTTTAGAAAAATTTAATAATCTTAGGAAAAATTAATTAATTGGCTTAATGACTTCCAAACCCTCCCAAATCTTGGTGAGTGGTCCCTGGGTTAATCATGAGGCTCTGTATAATTTTTCATCTCATTTGGAGATGTTATAGGTAGGAAATGGACAACCCTAAGCTATGCCCTATCAAGGGGTTTTTAGGTTAAAAGTGCACTTTGAGATTTGAGTGGTCAGATCACCTCAAGAGAGGCTGAGATTTTTACCACTGACTATGAATGCCCTCTAGCACCTCCTCATGGATTTTGAGGTGGATTGGGGTAGATTTGCCTTAGGATCCAAGGCCAAACTCTAAGGATGGCTCTTGGTGGGTTGTGAAGGTCATGGGGTCAAATGACCTTGTACTGACTTGAAATTTAGTGGAGAGTACCATAGAGCTATTATAGTTCTTTGGACAAAATCTTAGGGGATTTGGAGACAGTTAGGCCACCGAAAATCCTAACCCTAGTTTAGGGCACCAATCTTAATTTTAACTATTATGCTGACAAATGAACTACAAATCAAATAAAATTTGGGCAGAGAAGTTTTCTAGTCTAAGTGGCCATAATATAGTTTTGTTGAGATTTTTGGGTTAAGTTTTACAGTACTTCATTCACAACCCTAGTTGTGCCCTATATATCTTTTTTGATGATTGTGGAATTTCTGTTCACTGGATTGTTATGTAATCTTGGATTAAGGCATCTTATAGCATTTTATACCTTTTGTATTTTTCTTGGGAGTTTTATCTGAATATTTTTGGTACTTACTTCTTTAACTTACCATTTGGGATATGTAGTCAAAAATATAAATAATGCCCAATTATTATTTCAAAAACTATGAAAGTTGGTCAGTGATTATTTCAGACCATGATAGTCACCCTGTAATTTTCTATGGATTTTTACATAATTAAAAATAGTGCCTCCTTCACTAAGCTAGGAAAAATTAGTATTTTACATTAAAAAAAATTCAGAGCACAAATATTAGAGAAAAATCATGGGACTTGGTTTCTGATAGTTTTAGGTCACCATCAAGCTTCTGAAATTTTCTTGTGATTTTTGGGTACATATTTACAGTACTTTCTTCATAATATATTAGAAGTGGCCTAAAATGGTAAATTAGGAAATATAGGCCTAACAACCTCTGAAATTTCTCAAAATTTGGAATTTCTGCTTAAATGCCTCATAGGATTTTTACTGATTTTATTATGATTTATTATTGTCTCATTAGTGCACTTCATGTTCATACTAGGGCATTGGGAGGCTTAGAATAAATAAATTAAATGCCCGATAAAAAGGAAAAATTTGGAAATCTTGGACTTAGTTATATTGTGTCATGATAGACCTCCAGTAAATATTATAGGAGATTCGGAATATAATTTGGAGTACCTTCCCTTATATACCTCATGTATCTTAGGACGGTCTGCATATAGTAAAACCACAGAAACTGAACTAGAGTGGGTAATGAACTTGGGGAGATGGAATTTTGATAGTTTGCTGGTTTGGATAGGGCAAGTAAAGTTAAGTTCATTATTGGAAGTCAGGATAAGTAGAGTGTGAGATTGGCTAGTGTTAAGTGGTGTTCGGGAACGACGAAAGATCATCTACCCCGGGTAGGAGAGGAAGAGGCTTAATTCTCTAGAGCTAGTTCTAAAGTAATCTAAAAGGGATCGGGTAACGGGTATCAACCAATAACAATAAGTGCCTTGTGAAAGGGAATGGTGGGCTTCAGCTACCATCATAGTTCCTAGTGCCCTTTGAGAGCCCTTCACGGGGAATACCAGGGGCAGTCCTGGGCTAACGTAAACCATAGGAATAATGAATTAAAAGAGCAACTATAAAAATTAGGGTTGCACTTTCACACACCCCGGTAGATAGGGAGGTAGAATAAGTTGGTTTGGTTGCCATTCAGACAATAGCTCTGAAGGTAGATTCACGGACGGGACAGTCCCGGGAGCCGAGGGCTCGAAGGTTTGAGTACAGAATAAGGTGGTGGGTCTTCGGTATTTGATTGTCAATCACACCGCCATCGGTACGTTGACTCGGCGGTGTGGGACACTTAGCCAAAGAAAGTATGGCGGATATAGCCAGCACAAGTACGCGGATACTCTAGGTTGTGTTCTTCTAGGGGCGTACGGAAGGGCTAGGCCCGGTAGTGTGGATACCCGCCTAGAAGTGGGGTTCCCGACCCACTGTCTCCGTTTGCCACTATGGAGGTTCCTGGGAGTGAAGCTAGCTGCCCGAACAGGGGGAACTAAAGGTCTATGTGCATAGAGTCGTGTGCGTGAGTTGCAGTTGCATGAATCATGTCATAGCATATCACTACACTCATATTTGCATACAACCGACACCCCAACGTATAAATTGGTATGGGAGTTTTTATACGATGGGAGCCTTGTAGAAGACCCCTTAACTTACAAGTTTGTATGGGAATTCATATAAGTTAAGGTTACTTACTTATTTACTTACTTGCTTTCTATTTGTCTTCTTATATATTTGCTACTTACTACATGTCTACTTTATTACTTACTATCGTAGAATTGCTAGATGTACTTTATTCTAAATAGTTGTTTATACACCATGATAATTGTTAGATTAGCTCCTTTATCATCTGCTTGATTAATCTCCATCTTTGTAGCTTCCCTTTCCTCCTATCCACTCGGTGCTTAGGAGCCATGGGGGGGAGGGGTAGGGGATGATACAGCTTAGTCATTATGACTAATGGTTTTCGAACCACAACTTTACAGGAGCTCCGGATGGGATCTAGGGACCAGCACCAGCGGAGTACGGTGCGTATGGAGGTTGGTCAGTCTAGCACCGGTGCACCTGCGACCAGCTCCGTGAGTGATTAGTATTTTTATAGCTTCCGCGATGAGTGATTTGTAGTGAGGACTCTGATGTACCGGGATCGAGCCCGTTTATCTATATTTCATCTGAACTGTATCTTTGCAGTACTTCTATTTGATATTACTAATGGGCTGGATGTGATTTCATTTTATATGTTTATTTTTGTGGACCTGTTTACATTTTATGTATTCTTACTTCTCTCCCTTTGTGATCGAAAAGGGTCGGCAGAATTGGCGTTTTGTAGTGGCGGCCTTCCCGTGAGACTGTGCCACCGCAAAGCGGCAATTCTGGGCTAAGACCCCGATGGTTGAAAAAGGAAAAAAAAAACAGGGGGGGGCGGGTCTTACAAGTGGTATCAGAGCGGACCTCGATCGGAAGAGAAGTAGTCCACAAAACCCTGGGCCACCACCGTGCAAGCTTTGTTTGCGAACAAACTAGCAGCGGAAGTAGTGGTGTGCCCATAAGGGAAATCACATGTGAAATTCCATCCAACCCTTTCTTATATTCCCTTCATACATCCTCTAACAAGTGGAATTTTTCCTTGTAGCCTGCGACGAACCCTACATCACAGCAGGGGACACCTTAGGCTCCGAATGTGGTCCCGTATCCACCAACTCCAGCTCCGTTCCAGCAGACGGAGATGGGGCAAACACTGACGGCCATTCTAGAGGCCTTCAGAGCTCAGCAAGCCCCGGCCCCACAGCCAAACCCCGGGGCCAATTGGATGACTGTCTTCCGGGGACTTTCGCCTCCATCCTACCTGGGGACAGAGTCTGAAGTACGTACAGAGAAATGGTTGGATAACATTTACGAGACGCTTGCGGGGATTTGATGCCCCACTGAGGAGGCAGTTGCTTTGGCAGTCTCCTTCCTGGAGTCACACAGAAAGAGGTGGTGGAAATCCCAGCTGGACACGACCTTTGCGGGGATGGATTGTGCAGATATTACTTGGGAGGAGTTCAGAGCAGCGCTCTTGGGAGATTTTGTACCTCAGTCGGCAAGGGATGACCTGGAGGATAGGTTCCTGCGGTTGAGGCAGGGGAACAGGACTGTGGTGGAGTATTATCAGGAGTTCACTCACCTGGCCCGCTATGTGGACGCTTATCAGTTGGACGACGCTGGCTATGCTCGGAGGTTTTACAAGGGGCTGCAAGATGACATGAGGCAAGCCCTCCTCTTTGTCTCAGAGGGGAGTTTGGCCAGGATTCTTGAGATGGCAAAGAAGAGAGAAGCGGATTAGCTTATAGTTAAGAGCCGGAAGAGACCGGCTGATGATACAGTGATTGGAGGTCGTAGAGACCGTCCTCGAGGCAAGGTTATTGGGGAGAGAAGGAACGGGGATCAGCCTCGTCAGGAGTTTGGGAAAGAGTAGAGGAGTTAAGGGGTATTGTCTCCCTAGCCTTTACAGATGCTGGAGATGCCAAGGACAGCAGAACAGGCATCGGTATGCTTTCAGTGCAATCAGCCGGGGCATATCAAGAGGAACTGGCCTATGAGGTGAGCACCCCCACCAGCACATCAGGGCGCTCCACCTCCCCGGCAGTTTGGCGGATGAGGACATGATCGAGGACAAGGATTTCAGGATCGAGGCCGCAGGCCAGAGATGGAGCAGGTGTATGCTCTAGACCTGACACAGCCCCGGAACCCGGAGCAGGTTATCGCAGGTATGGCAGTACTTTTAAGTTTTCTTCATATGAACTAGTTTTCTAGACATAACCTAGTTAGAAATTAAGAGAAGACAACTGCAACAAGAATACTAAGACATTTAATTACCCCAGGAATAGTCTTCGTTAGCGGCAAGCCCGCTCATACACTCTTCGACACTGGTGCTTCGCACTCATTCGTGTCAGAGGATTTCGTGAAAGGACTGGCAGGTGTAGAGCCATTCACCGGGAAGATGATGAGGGTGTGCCTACCCGATGGATCAGAGATAATGACCTCTGCTCATTGCAATATGGAAGCAAAGATCAGCAGGAAGGCGTTTGAGGCACCAGCGACGATTCTGAAGATGCCAGATCATGATCTGATCCTAGGCATTACTTGGTTGTGATGGAACCATGCCCAGATCGACTGCGTGGCGAAGAGGATCACCATGAGGCACGGCGACTCCTTCATTGACATCGAAGGTATTATACCAGCACCCCGTACCTTATTATCGTCTGTGCAGGCCGTTAAAGCCCACCTGCAGGGGGAGAGATTTATCAGGTCCTTTTTGAGGCGGTCGTGGCCAAGGACTCCATTTCAAATATTCCAGTAGTGCGGGACTTCGCCGACGTATTTCCGGAGGAGCTACCAGGGCTACCCCCATACTGAGAGAAGGATTTCCAGATTCAGCTCGTACCAGGGGCTAAACCGGTATCTAGAGCTCCCTATTGAATGGCCCCAAAGGAGTTGGTGGAATTTCGAAGCCAACTTCAGGAGTTAGTGGAGGCCGGGTTCGTTCGGCCTAGCTCTTCACCATGGGGAGCTCCGGTGTTATTCGTCAAGAAGAAGGACGGACCCTTTCGACTGTGCATATATTTCCGGGCCCTGAACAGGTTGACGGTCCAGAATACTTATCCCTTGCCAAGGATAGACGAGCTATTTGACAAGCTGGAGGGATCCCATTGGTTCTCAAAGCTGGATCTGAGGTCGGGGTACTACCAGCTTCGCATTAGGGAGGAGGACTTCCCAAAGATGGCCTTCAGCAGCAGATATTGTTTGTAAGAGTTTATTGTGATGCCTTTTGGGCTCACGAATGCACCCTCCGCATTTATGACCTTGATGAACCGGGTGTTTGAACAGTATCTTGATGTCTTTGTTATCGTATTCATCGACGACATCCTTATCTATTCAAGGACAGAGGATTAGCACGCGAGACATCTGGCCTTGACCTTGGAGAAGCTGCAGGAGCATGAGATGTATGCCAAGTACAGCAAGTGCCAGTTCTGGCTAAAGGAGGTTGCCTTTCTGGGCCATGTCATCAGTGGAGCAGGTCTGGCAGTAGATCCGGCGAAGGTCCAGGAATTACGGGATTGTCCACCACTAAAGTCGGCCTCGGATGTTCGAAGTTTCTTGGGACTTGCCGGTTATTACCGGAAGTTCGTAAAGGGGTTCTCTCAGATTGCTCTCCCTCTTACGTCTCTGACGAAGGAGTCCCCTTTTATTTGGACACCACGATGCGAATATGCTTTCCAGGAGCTGAAGGATCGTCTTACCTCAGCTCCCATCCTTGTCCTTCCGTCATGGAAGGAAGGATTCCAGGTGTACACAGATGCTTGCTATCAGGGGATGGGTGTCGTTCTGATGCAGAACGCGCACGTAATAGCCTATGCCTCCCGTCAGTTGAAGCAGCATGAACATAACTACCCCGTGCACGATTTGGAGATGGGGGCAGTCGTTTTTTCTCTTAAGATCTGGAGACACTATCTCTACGGAGTACATTACGATATCTTCTCTGACCACAAGAATCTGAAGTACGTCGACACCCAGAAGGAGTTAAATATCAGGCAGAGACGCTGGGTAGAGTTTCTATCGGACTACCAGTATACCATGCACTACCATCGGGGGAAGGCGAACGTGGTCGCAGATGCTCTGAGCCGGAGAGCGAGTAAGTCAGGAGTAGGCCCGTAGTTGATGGCCTTGGAGTTGGTTAAAGCATTCGAGGAGATGCAGATATCACTAGTGTCTGAGGATGACCAGGAGTTATACATGGAGTACCTGGGGTCGATGGTTACTACTGATGATATTCAGGACCACATCAGAGATGGGCAGAAGCTGGATGAGAGAGCTGAGATGATATTCCGAGCCTTGGAGGAAGGCACGACAGGAGATTACTCTTTGAAGGATGGTCTCCTGTGTTTCCGAGGCAGAGTCTACATACCAGCAGGAGGCCAGATCTGGGAGGACATCATGATGGAAGCTCACTGCAGCCGATATTCGGTACACTCGGGGATCACCAAGATGGTAAAGGATTTAAAGAGGACGATGTACTGGCCGGGTATGAAGAAAGATATTACGTACTTTATGACGCATTACGAGGCCTGCCAACTTGTGAAGGCAGAGTGTAGGAACCCGGTAGGCTTGCTGCAGCCACTTCCGGTGCCGGAGTGGAAATTTGAGGATATAGCCATGGACTTCATACATAGGCTACCTCAATCCCGTGCGGGGAATGACTTGATCTGGGTGATAGTGGACGGGCTAATAAAGGTGGCCAGATTCATCCCAGTGGCGAAGGACGCTCCGGTTAGTGTATTAGTCCGGAGGTTCATTGAGCAGTTTGTGCGTTATCATGGGGTGCCCAAGACTATCATTTTAGATCGGGATGGGCGGTTTACATCCAGGGAATGGAGGTCAGTCCAGGCCCATCTGGGTTCTCGGTTGACATTCAGCATAGCTTTTCACCCTCAGACCGACAGGCAGACAGAGCGCACCAACCGTACACTGGAATATCTTTTGTGCCTGTGTATTTTGGACCGCGGCAAGCCTTGGGAGAGATTGCTGCCACTGGTCAAGTTTTCGTACAACAACGCCCATCAGTCAAGCATATGCATGGCTTCATACGAGGCATTGTATGGAAGGAGGTGCAGGACCCCACTATAATGGGTTCAGGATGAGGATCCGCAGGCACTAAGCTCGGAGTTTGTGGGGGATACAGATGCTCAGATTAGATTGATCCGGGACAGGATGTTGGAAGCCCAGAGAAGGCAGGCCAAATATTACAATGCGAGGCATCGTCAATTGGAGTTCCAAGTGGGAGACCGGGTTTTCTTGAAGATACGGCCGATGTACGGAGTCTCGTGGGTTCGCGGGCAGAAGAAGCTCAGTCCGAGATATATGGGGCCTTACAGGATCCTAGAGCGGATCGGCCCCTTGGCTTATAGACTGGAGCTACCGCCGGAGTTAGCGGGATTGCAAGACATCTTCCATGTCTCCTCACTTCGGAGGGCTCTGCTACGCCCTGAGCAGCTGATTTCCTCGGCAGATGGCCCGGTGGCCTCGGATCGGTCAGTCAACTTGGACCCTATCAGGATCAATGACACGGCAGTGCGGGTCTTGCGACGGAAGAAAGTTCCGTTATTCAAGGTTCTGTGGAACAATCATGGGCAGGAGGAGCATACATGGGAGCCACAGGACTTGATGCGGCAAAAGTATCCGGAGCTTTTCGGTCAGGTATACCTCATAACCCCTCTGGACAATCAATTTACGTTCCTATTTTAAACCAATAGGACTTAAAGCTAATTTTTTGTTTATTAGGGTATATACCTTGTCAATTGGACGAATTGGTCTTAGATTTGAAACCGCACATAGCAAACGTAACGTAAGGATGTAAATCTTTCAACTCTCATGGGATGTTACAAGCCTTTTTCTCCCAATAGGAGCCCCGTAGGCTTAACCTTGATTTCGAGGACGAAATCTTTGTTTTGTTTATTGGGATTTGTAACATCCCATTTCCGGCTCGACCCCCGGGGGTGGTTTTTCCAAGACTAGGTCACGGCAAAACCCTAAGAAACCCAAAATACCAAGGGAGCTTAGGAAGAAAGGTGAAAATCACCTTGGTCTATAAATAGTGGGTCAAACTTGCTTAAAATAAGTTTAGGACTCGGGCGCTGAGTGCATCGAGTGCACTCAATGCCATAAGCGAAATGGCGTTGAGTGCACTGACTGCACTCAATGCCAACTTTCAGGTGGGATGGCATTGAGTGCGTTGAGTGCACTCAACGCCATAAGCAGAATGGTGTTGAGTGCACTGGCTGCACTCAACGCCATCTTTCAGGAAGAATGGCGTTGAGTGAACTGACTACACTCAATGCCATCCTTCAGACGAGATGGTGTTGAGTGCGTTGAGTGCACTCAACGCCATAAGCTAGGCGGCCTTGAGTGCACAGACTGCACTCAACGCCATCTGGTGTCGTCTGGTTGGCGTTGAGTGAGCTGAGCTCACTCAACGTCGTAGACTGGATGGCATTGAGTGAGCCTAGCTCACTCACGCCGTAATCTGTCAGGCGGGATGGCGTTGAGTGCGTTTAGTGCACTCAACGCCATAAGTTGAACGGTGTTGAGTGCACTGACTGCACTCAACGCCATTTGGTGTTTTCTGGATAGCGTTAAGTGAGCAGAGCTCACTCAACGCAATAACCTGGACGGCATTGAGTGAGCTAAGCTCACTCAATGCCATCGTTTAAAAAGGGCATATTCTGGATGGCGTTGAGTTAGCAGAGCTCACTCAACGCCATAATCCGGATGGCGGTTACTGAGCGAAGCTCACTAAACGCCATATTCTGGATGGCGTTGAGTGAGCAGAGCTCACTCAACGACGTAACTGTGATGGCGTTGAGTGAGCAGAGCTCACTCAATGCCGTAGCAAGGATGGCGTTGAGTGAGCAGAGCTCACTCAACGCCATTTTACTTAGTCTTTTCTGGCAGAATTGTTTTGGCTGGGTGCTGGTTCAGTTGAACCGGTCCGGTCTAAGGAGTGGGCCGTTTTTCTCCTATTTAGACCTAATAAGTCTTACTTAAATTAAGTTGATCGGTCAAGCTTGACACGTAGACCGACGGTTTTCTAAAAAGGCGGTTACGGCCATGGCCGAGAGCTTGGCTTCATGGCCATCAATGGCATTAGATGTCGTTGCCTTCCCCCTTCCCTTTTACGGCTGGATCCAACTCCTCTAGGGAAGAGGAGGAGTTTCCAGCCGTTAGCTTGCTGTCACAGAGCCGTTTCAGCCAACCACCACCATGGTCGAGCCAAGATATAATGGGCCATTAATGGCCACAAGCTTTTGGCCGTTCCCCCTCCTTGACAAAGCTTTTAAACACCCTCAGAGGCCCAAGAGGAGGTTTTCCCAGCTTTTACCTGAAGTTTTCGAGCCTCCCACTGTGTTATTGAGAATTCCGGCGACGCCACCACAGCACCAATGGCATCCCGACGATCTGCATGCCTCCAGCCCGGGAACAAGGTCCTCCCCTCCTCTCTCTCTACGGGTAGATCTTAGCTTTCCTTAGGATTGAGATTCGGGCTCAATTGAGCACGATCGGAAGAGCTTCTCTTTCAAATTTTTTCGCAAAAATGAAGTCTCAGGCTCGCCATAAAAAGCCCCTTCGGCAGCTGCCCCGCCGCCCGGCGATTACCACCACCTCAACGGAGGTGGTGGTGGCGGTGGCCGGCCAGGGAAGAGGCTGGACGGCCGGCGACTGCGCTTGGAAGTAGCTCCAGGTCGGGCAAATTGTGACCTTTGGCTGGAGGAGTAAGACGATGTCAGGGCCCTTAGATCCTGCTTCAAGATCTGTGCAGTTAATTAAGCTTTTATTTTATAAGCATTTTTCTGTATTAAAATAACAGCCACCTTAGATAAATTAAGAAAAATACTTAGGGGCTTTTTATGAAGAAATGACCAACATTAAATTTATAGCCCTATGGGTCTACTATATTTTAAAATTAATTTGGGTCAATTTTGTCAACTGATTTGACAAGGGAACCTCTTTTGGTGGGATCTAGACCTAAAGCAAGGCAAGGACTAAAAGGTGTGCCCACCCTTTATCCTTAGACCAAATGATCTGAAATTTTGGCAGAGAGTCTACCCTACTTATACCTAAGGCTTGTCCAAAAATGGGAATTTTTGGAGAATGTTTTTCTAAAGTTTTTAGAGAAATTTAATAATCATAGGAAAAATTAATTAATTGGCTTAATGACTTTCAAACCCTCCCAAATCTTGGTGAGTGGTCCCTGGGATCATCATGAGGCTCTGTATAATTTTTCATCTCATTTGGAGATATTCTAGGTAGGAAATGGACAACCCTAAGCTATGCCCTATCAAGGGGTTTTTAGGTTAAAAGTGCACTTTGAGATTTGAGTGGTCAGATCACCTCAACAGATGCTGAGATTTTTACCACTGACTATGAATGCCCTCTAGCACCTCCTCATGGATTTTGATGTGGATTGGAGTAGATTTGCCCTAGGATCCAAGGCCAAACCCTAAGGATGGCTCTTGGTGGGTTGTGAAGGTCATGAAGTCAAATGACCTTGGACTGACTTGAAATTTGGTGGAAAGGACCATAGGGCCATTACAGTTCTCTGGACAAAATCTTAGGGGATTTGGAGACAGTTAGGCTACCGAAAATCCTAACCCTAGTTTAGGGCACTAATCTTAATTTGAACTATTATGCTGACAAATGAACTACAAATCAAATAAAATTTGGGCAGGGTGGTTTTCTGATCTAAAAAGCCATAATATAGTTTTGTTGAGATTTTTGGGTTAATTTATACAGTACTTTATTCACAACCCTAGTTGTTCCCTAGATATCTATTTTGATGATTCTGGAATTTCTGTTCACTAGATTGTTATAAAATCTTGGATTAGGACATCTTATTGCATGTTATACCTTCTGTATTTTTCTTGGGAGTTTTATTTGATTATTTTGGGTACTTGCTTCTTTAACTTATCATTTGGGATATATAGTCAAAAATACAAATAATGCCCAATTATTATTTGAAAAATTATGAAATTTGGTCAGTGGGTGTTTCAAACATTGATAGTCACCCTGTAATTTTCTCTAGATTTTTAGATAATTAAAAATAGTGCCTCCTTCACTAAGATAGGAAAAATTAGTATTTTACATTAAAATAAATTCAGAGCCCAAGTATTATAGAAAAATCATGGGACTTGGTTTCTGATAGTTTTAAGTCTCCATCAAGCTTCTGAAATTTTCTTGTGTTTTTTGGGTACATATTTATAGTACTTGCTTCATAATATAGTAGAAGTGGCCTAAAATGGTAAATTAAGAAATATAGGCCTAACAACCTCTGAAATTTCTCAAAATTTGGAATTACTGCTTAAATGCCTCATAAGATTTTTACTGATTTTATTATGATTTATTGTTGGCTCATTAATGCACTTCATGTTCATACTAGGGCATTGGGAGGCTTAGAATAAATAAATTAAATGCCCGATAAAAAGGAAAAATTTGGAAATCTTGGACTTAGTTATATTGTGTCATGATAGACCTCCAGTAAATATTATAGGAGATTCGGAAGATAATTTGGAGTACTTTCCCTTATATACCACATGTATCTTAGGACGGTCTGCATATAGTAAAACCACAGAAACTGAACTAGAGTGGATAATGAACTTGGGGAGATGGAATTTTGGTAGTTTGCTGGTTTGGATAGGGCAAGTTAAGTTAAGTTCATTATTGGAAGTCAGGATAAGTACAGTGTGAGATTGGCTAGTGTTAAGTAGTGTTCGGGAACGACGAAAGATCGTCCACCCCGGGTAGGAGAGGAAGAGGCTTAATTCTCTAGATCTAGGTCTAAAGTAATCTAAAAGGGATTGGGTAACGGGTATCAACCAATAATAATAAGTGTCTTGCGAAAGGGAATGATGGGCTTCAGCTACCATCATAGTTCCTAGTGCCCTTTGAGAGCCCTTCACGGGGAATACCGGGGGCAGTCCTGGGCTAACGTAAACCGTATGAATAATGAATTAAAATATCAACTAGAATAATTAGGGTTGCACTTTCACACACCCCAGTAGATAGGGAGGTAGAATAAGTTGGTTTGGTTGCCATTCAGACGATAGCTCTGAAGGTAGATGAACAGACGGGACAGTCCGGGGAGCCGAGGGCTCGAAGGTTTGAGTACAGAATAAGGTGGTGGGTCTTCAGTATTTGATTGTCGTTCACACTAACATTGGTACGTTGACTCGGTGGTGTGGGACACTTAGCCAAAGAAAGTATGGCGGATATAGCCATCACAAGTACGCGGATACTCTAGGTTGTGTTCTTCTAGGGGCGTACGGAAGGGTTAGGCCCGGTAGTGTGGATACCCGCCTAGGAGTGGGGGGCCCGACCCATTGTCTCCGTTTGCCACTACGGAGGTTCCTGGGAGTGAAGCTAGCTGCCCGAACTGGGGGAACTAAAGGTCTGTGCGCATAGAGTCGTGTGCGTGAGTTGCACTTGCATGAATCATGGCATAGCATATCACTACACTCATATTTGCATACAACCGACACCCCAATGTATAAATCGGTATGGAACTTTTTATATGATGGGAGCCTTGCAGAAGACCCCTTAACTTATAAGTTTGTATGGGCATTCATATAAGTTAAGGTTACTTACTTACTTGCTTTCTATTTGTCTTCTTATATATTTGCTACTTACTATATTTCTACTTTATTACTTACTATCGTAGAATTGCTAGATGTACTTTATTCTAAATAATTTTTATACACCATGATAGTTGTTATATTAGCTCCTTTGTCATCTGCTTGATTACTCTCCACCTTTGTAGCTTCCCTTTCCTCCTCTCCGCTCGGTGCTTAGGAGCTGTGGTGGGGAGGGGTAGGGGATGATAGGGCTTAGTCTTTATGACTAATGGTTTTCCAACCACAACATTACAGGAGCTCCGGATGGGATCCAGGGACCAGCACCAGCGGAGTACGGTGCGCATGGAGGTGGGTCAGTCTAGCACCGGTGCACCTGCGACTAGCTCCGTGAGTGATTAGTATCTTTATAGCTTCCGCGATGAGTGATTTGTAGTAAAGACTCTGATGTACCGGGCTCGAGCCTGTTTATCTATATTTCATCTGAACTGTATCTTTGCAGTACTTCTATTTGAAATTACTAATGGACTGGATGTGATATCATTTTATATGTGTATTTCTGTGGACCTGTTTACATTTTATGTATTCTTACTTCTCTCTCTTTGTGATCGAAAAGGGCCGACAGAATTGGCATTTTGTAGTGGCGGCCTTCCCGTGAGTCGGTGTCACCGCAAAGCGGCAATTCTGGGCTAAGACCCCGGTGGTTGAAAAAGGGAAAAAAAGGGGGGTCTTACAAGATGTGATACTTGCTTGTTTTCTTTCTCAGGTTGAGCCCTTAACCATAAAAGATGCTGAGCAAGATCCCCACTGGATCATTGCTATGCAAGAAGAGTTAAACCAGTTTGAAAGATGCAATGTTTGGAAGCTAGTCCCTAGACCAAAAGGACAAATTATTATAGGCACCAAATGGGTGTTTAGAAATAAATTGGATGCACAAGGAATTATCATAAGGAATAAAGCAAGGCTTGTAGCACAAGGCTACAGACAGGAAGAAGGACTAGACTATGATCAGACTTTTTCTCATGTTGCAAGGCTAGAGGCAATAAGGATCTTTCTAACATATGCAGCCTACATGAATTTTAAGGTGTTCCAAATGGATGTAAAGAGTGCATTCCTAAATGGTGAGCTAAAGGTAGAGGTATTTGTTGAACAACCCCCTTGTTTAATTTCTTCAACTTATCCCACACATGTTTTTAAGTTGGAAAAAGCTCTGTATGGACTAAAGAAGGCTCCTAGAGCATGGTATGAGACTCTACCTTGTTTCCTATTAGAACACAAGTTTGTAAGAGGCATAGTTGATAGAACCCTTTTTATTAAGCACCACAAGGACAAAATCCTGTTAGTTCAAATCTATGTGGATGACATTATATTTGGTTCCACTGATCCCAAACTATGCAAAAGGTTCTCAGACCTAATGCATTCTAAGTTTGAGATGAGTAGTATGGGTGAGCTGTCTTATTTCCTTGGTCTTCAAGTGAAACAAGATGCTGATGGCATTTTCATCTCCCAATCTAAATATGCCAAGGAATTGGTAAAGAAGTTTGGGATGGCAGATGCTTCAGCAATGCACACTCCTATGGCTACTAATGTAGTTAATGATTCTGATGATAAGGGCAAGTCTGTTGATCAGAAAAATTATAGGGCCATTGTTGGTTCCCTATTGTATCTAACTGCAAGTAGGCCTGATATAATGTTTGCCACATGCCTATGTTCTAGATTTCAGGTAAACCCCAAGGAATATCACTTGACTCTTCTCAAGAGAATCTTAAGATACTTGAAGGGATGTCCAAATTTAGGACTTTGGTACCCAGCTGAATCAGAATTTGAGTTGATTGGATACTCAGATGCTGACTATGCTGGCTGTAGAGTTGACAGGAAGAGCACCTCAGGGACTTGTCAGTTTCTAGGTGAGAGATTAGTCTCATGGTTTTGCAAAAAGCAGACTTCTTTTTCAACTTCAACTGCAGAGGCTGAATATATAGCAGCTGCTAGTTGCTGTTCACAGATTCTGTGGATTCAAAATCAACTCTTGGATTATGGGTACACACACAAAAACACAAAAATTATGTGTGACAGTACCAGTGCTATCTCCATAGCACAAAATCCTGTGCACCATTCTAGAACTAAGCATATTGACATTAGAGACCATTTTCTTCGAGACTGTGTTGACAAGAATAAGATTAATCTCGAGTTTATACCCACAGATCTTCAGAGAAGTGATATTTTCACAAAGCCTTTAGATGAACAGAAACATCTATTCTTTTTGAATCAACTAGGCATGATGAATGGATCAGACTAAGTGAAAAATCTGCTAAGTTGAAATCTGTTATGAGATCGTCGAACGGTGTTCGAAGATAGTCGAACAGGTTGAGCTAAATCATCGACCCTAGGTCTACGACAGCTCTTTGCGTTTAGAGACAGAAATCGTCGATCGATGATCGACGACTCTGCTTTGGAAATCGATCATCGACCGACGATCGACGACTGATTCTCTTGATCTTCATTCAGAGATCGACGACTTTCATTTATTTCTAAACGATCGTCTATTTAGGTCTGAAGATTGTCGACGGAGCTCGCCATTTCATATTCTGCTTCCAGAACTATTTCGAGCTCTCGTCCCGCGCTTTCTCTCTCTCTTCTTGTGATTTATCTCATCAACTCCATGGCGATTTCCTCTACAACCCTATCAGTGATGAAGTTCGATGCAGGCTTCAGTGTTGATTTCGAGTCTTTCAGAAACTACGAACAAGTTTTTCAGGAAATGTTGTAGTTGTGTGAAGATCAAGGTCTTAAGAAACTCATGTCCTCAAAGCTCAAACTGCACCTATTAGAAATCAAGGAATGGGTTTATACATCGTCTTCTGATGATAAAGAGATGAAAGGATCAATCAGCGGCGTGGAGGTAATTCTCACTCCCGATCTTCTGACTGAAATTTTTGAGTTAAAGAATGACTCTGATGAGTATGAGCAAGATTCTGCTGAGTACGAAAGGATGTTGTTGGAAATGGGTAATGTAGAAGGCATCCCATCCAAGCTTCTGAAGGTAAACTTATCTGTCGGATTCAAGTTTCTGGCTGATCTAGTTGGAAAAGTATTGCTTGTAAAGCATTCCGCCCATGATAACATCATCCGGCATCAGTTTGCCTTGATGTCAGCCCTCGTGAATAAGAAGGAAATCAACCGGGCTGGTCTGTTGTTTGATTTGATCAAGAAGAAGAACAATAAGAAAGAGGTAACGCAAGGAAGGCTGATCGGGTTCTTTCTCTCTAAGAAAGCTTCCCAGCTATTAGGCATTGTTCCTACAGCGATCAATGCAAGCAAAAGGATTGATTCTTCCCTGTTTGCTAAGTGTAAAATGGTCATTCAGAAACCCTCCAAAGCAAAGTCTGCTCTTATAACATCTGAGAGCACAAGGGCTTTTGAAGCTGCTTCCCTCCCTAGTGAAGATATCCCTGCTTCCTCCTCCTTGACAACCACCTCCATTGTCATTCCTTCTTCTCCTGTGAACCATCCACCTACTTCTCCAACCCCAGCTCACATAACTGAGATTCCAAATCTAAATTTAGAATCTTTGTTCAATCTGCTTTCTCCATCACATTCCCAAGCTACCTCAAATCATCACTCCACAGCTACTTCAAATTATCAATCACCCACTCATGATCATCCATCTCATCACAATTCCCCACTTGATGAAGCCCCAGCTCAGAAGAACATCAATACTGATGATTCTCCATCCACCATTCCTCCATCTTTTCAAATAACACCAGATTTCATTATCAAAAATCCTGGAACTCATAACTCCTTCCATCAAAGCCATGATAGCTGAGGCCATTGCCCCTCTTGCTCTATCTATCTCTTCTCTTACTGCCTCCATTTCCACCCTCACAGACCCTTCTTCATCTAGGGGCTTGGGTTTAGTTCTCACTGAACCCAGGCAGGGGGAGATGCTTGATGAAGATGATTCAGGCCCTGCTATGGAGTTAGAAAGATTTTCAATTCCAGTCCCAAATGCAGTTGTTTCAGCTCCAGATGCAGTTGTTCCAGATTCTGTTCAGAGGTTAGTTGAAGATTCAGATGCTTTAGTAGTTTTGGAAGAGGAATTGGATGCATTCCTTGACTCAAATGATGAGTCATCCTGTGGAGACCTTTATAATCCTATCTCCTCCCCTTGTTCTTTTGATTCTTTTCAGGCCATTGTGTGCTACCAGAGACCAATGTGCCTTCAGTTTTTTGATAGCTTTGTTATTTCTGAAACAATAGTTGAAGCATATTTTGCTTTCAAAGTTTATCTTGAGGAAATTTCTACTCATGTTGCTGCTAAATATCTAAAAGGAATTATAACATTTTTCTTAGAAGCTAAATGGAATTCTGCTGCTCAAGAAACAGTTCCAGAAATTGAGACAGTTGTGCCTTCTACCCTTTGGGATGACACCCCAGGTCCATATTTGGACTCTCTCCTGGCCCAAGACATTCTAGAAGAAGAAAAAGAAAAAGCTCTTCTGCAAGCTAAAGAGAAAGAGGAGGCTATGTTAAAGGAAATTGATGATCTATATGCAGAACCTCAACCCTCACATTCTGAGGAAGAAGATGAAGATTCTGATGATTCTGATAGTAATTAGAAAAAGAAAAGGTCTGCTCAAAAGAAAAGGAAAGCCACAGCTCCAGCTCTTCCTAATCCAGATAATGATATCCCATATTACATTTTGAAAGGAATTGATCCTAAAGCTAAAAATTTTGAGGCTTGGATGTGGTACTCTAAGAATGAACAGAAAGCAAGGAAGAAGAGCAGGAAGTACTCTCCTCCTCCCAAGGGAATTCAGAGAGGTCCTCCTCCTCCCTCTGCTGGTGCCTCAAGAAATATTGCTCCCAGATCTTCTGCTCCCTTAGCCAGGCAAAATAAGTCCTATACCTATCGGAGAAAGGGAAGGCAGCCTCCTCTAAGCAGTTCTAGTGATCAGAGGCAGTCTAAAAAGTCAAACATTCAAAGAGAGCAAGTTAAGGAAGTTGTATATCAACAACCCACCTTCTCTCCTCCTCCAGCCTCTAGATCATCTTCAAAGGAAATACCAGCTAAGGCCAAACCAGTAAATTTCAAAGGAAAAAAGAGTCATATATTTTGATAAATCAAGCAAAAAGTATGCTGAGATAGCTCCTCCATCCAGTCTTATAATTCAAGAGCCAGCAGATATAAATGTCAAGCCAGTTCAAGTGCAAACTGAGAGTTTCTTAACTCAATCAGTAAAATTCAAGACTATAAATCGATTGGATCCTTATGATGAACATGCCTATGAAATTCAAGAGCTCGATCCTAACTATAAAATGGCTAGACTTCTAGAATTGGTTGGATCTGCACAAATCAAGAAAGCTAAAGCTGAAGGAAAAGATATCTCAGGATTCTCTACCATGTCAAAATACAGAAAGAAAGAACTGGACAGATTCCAAGTCAGTTCAGAAGTTTTTGATGCTTCAAAATATATGGAAAAACATCCTAAAGCTGTTCTACCCAAAGCTGGAGAGCTAAAGATCATTGGAGAGCAAGACTTGAAGTTGTCAAAGAAAGATGCATATGATCCTAATAGGAAAATTACTTTCTCTCCTGCTACTTCTATTCTTCCTTCAGATTCTGTTGATAAACAAATGTGACATTTGTGTTGATTATCTATTTTATTTAAATCTGGTTGATGATTTATCTATTGTTGTTTACTCTTATTTGATTATATCAGTTTTGTTTGTGTTTGAGTGACATCACCAAAATAGGGGGATATTGTTGGTTCCCTAGTTTTGATTTGGGTCATGTCATCTCAATTAGGCTTAATTGACCCAAGAATTATCTATGGTCAATGGTTAGACTAGAGGATAGTCTACCCTAGGATTAGTTTGAATAGAACCAGATAGGATAGTTGAGATTGAATTGAAATTCTGTTTAGTAGTATTGTACTCGACGATAGTCGATTGTCGCTTGACGATCTTCGAATGATGATCGACGATCTCAGAGTTATATGTACTCTGAAGTAGGATCGACGATCTGCTTGCTCAGATCGACGATCATTTAGCCGAGGTCGGCGATTTCTGTTTAGACATTGTTCTGTGTTCAGGTCGACGATCTGCTTGTCCAGATCGACGATCTTCGATCTTTGCTCGATGTCTTTTGTCTGCCTTTATCAACATCTATTTCTTCTTATTTCCTGATTTATTTACTCCTATTTAAATCATATTCTTTTTAAATATTCTGCTTATTAGAATGCCTATACTCTATTGCTTATTTGCAATATTTCTTATGCATTAATTTAAAAGATTTTGAAAGAATAAAGCCGTTTGTTTTATTAAAGAAAAGAGTGGATTTTGTACAGCTGTAATATAGCCGTTAGGCTTGGTTTCTTGTGCCAACGTATAAAGTCAAATTGGAAGGATATTTCTTTTATCCTTAATTACTTTTTGGGAATGACAGGTACAGGTTTCCTTATTTTGTCGTATTCTATTATTTGGAAAGACTTTTTGTGCAGGGCTCGAGGCTATTTTCACACAGAAGAGAAGTTTCTATTTTATTAAGGCAGTCGGCTGAAGACAACAACCCCCATATACAGACACAGAAACAAAGAGAACTTAGCAACAACTGTGAGAGAACAAGAGCTCTCAAGAAAAAGAATTTGTTCTTCTACTGCTTCCTGAGTTCATCCTGTCTTCAGGAAAATCAACACTCAGTGCTCAAGCCTTCAAGAAGAACTTTCCTCCCAGATTGCAAAAGCTGCTGAAGAAGAACAACCATCAACATCTTGAGTCTTCTTCAAAGCTGCATCAGAAATAGTTTCAAAGCAATCTAGAGTTCCTACACCCAGAAGCAAAGCTTCTTCCTGGACATTCTCTAAGCCAGGGGGAGCTTTGATTTTCTCAGAGAAATCCACTAGCTTCTCTGAACACAGAGAAGACATCTTCAATTCTTTCCCTTAACCTCCTGTAAAAGGGTTATTACTCCCTTCAAAAGTGAACCTTTGGTGGCAGGGCACCTGATCAAAAACCTGTGTGTTTGGTTCTTAGGCATCTGATCAAAAGCCTGAAGGGTTTCTAGATCTACCTAAAGCAGATCTTGTGGTGGCAGGGCACCTGAACAAAAACCTGTAGTGGATTCCTACCAGGGTGGTAGAAGAGTGGATATATCCAATTGGGGAACCACTATAAATCTCTTGTGTTGTCTGGTTTTTTACTTTAATCATTTATCTGTGGTTGTGATAGAGATAACTAGGTTGCTAGTTGCTGTGTTAGGAATAAAGCTCAACTGAAACTTCAGTTAGCTTGATTTTATTCACTACACTCTGATAGGCTTTAGGTTTAAAGCTTTTATATTTCAATTCCGCAATTTGCTACAGAGAAGTGTTTAGAATCTCTTAATTTTTGAATACTCTATTCACCCCCCCCCCTATAGAGTAGTAAGTATCATATCCCCTCTCTTTCACTCCAGGCAGCTGCGACGGTGAAGGAGAGCTAGGGCTCGGCCTTGCCCTGCTCCAAGCGGCCAATCCGAGCTCAAGGCGGCTGCGAAGGTGAAGGAGAGCTAGGGATCATCCTTGCCCTACTCTAGGATGCCTATCCAAGCTCCCTGCGGCTGCGACGGTGAAGGAGAGCAAGGCTCGGCCTTGCTATAGGCGGCGACGGGGAAGGAGAGCTAGGGCTCGGCCTTGCTCCAGGCGGCCGAGCTGTTCCTTGCTCCAAGCGGTGACGGGAAAGGAGAGCTAGGTCTCGGCCATGCTCCAGGCGGCCGAGCTCTGCAGGGAGATAAATCCCGATCCCCCCTCTCCTTGCTTTCCCCCCTTTTCCTTCCCAGCCGGCGCCCACGGGAGAGAAATCCCGATCTCCTCCTCTTGCCCTATTTTTTCTCCTCCCCCCTTTTCATCCCCTTTTTTTATCTATATATGTATAATAATATATACATTACAAAAGTGTTAAAAATAATAAATATGAAGCCTTTACCTAAAAAATCTCCACACACATGCACGAGTGCTCGCACGTCCTCGAACGGGGCTGTACCAAATTATCGCCCATAGCATATCCCAAGCCCGCTACCTGGGGAGGATCCCACTCAGCCGGATACGGTGTTGTACAATAATTCCCCTATCAGACCCTCCAAAGATAACTTTTGGTCCGTCTTAAACTACAGTGAATTCTTTTAGTAGGCTTCATCTCTCGGTCATGTGCCGAGAGCGTCCACTATCCAAATACAAGATCGGAGTTTTATTGTCCTTTGGACATACCTGCAACCATAAATCATTTTACCTTAGGAACCCAAATATATTTGTGTCATGGGTTCTTTGTTAGTTTGACACCACTATGAACATTAACATTACGAGTCGTCAGTCTCGCATTGTTAACTCGTGGAGCTTCAAAATTAGCAAGGTTAAACCAACAATCTGCGCAAAAAATGACCAATTTTGTCGCAGCACCAACAGTCAAACCGGTTGTACACTCTCTTATACTCTTGCTTTACCTTTTATAAGGGAGGTCTAGCAGGGGTCAGAGATTTGGAAGTGAAAGCCTCATGATTGCAGCACACACAAGGCTTCTCAGTTACCTTAGCCTTAGGTACGATAGTTTTGGATTTTGGTGCCTTCTTAAAATTAGGTACTTGAACATAAGGACCATAGTCTTTAAGGGTAATCTCCTCATAAGGTGCTTTGAAAGCACTGGCACCAAAGTCTCAGGGACGAGTCCATCCTTGATAGTGCTTCTTAGGCTCTATATAGGTAGTCCTAGCGAAGTGCCCATAGGACATCTCAGAGTCATATTTGTTCGTGGGGAAAATGACCTTCTTAAAGGAGGGTTGACTTTGAGGTTCCTTCTCTTTACCTTTGGCGGTGTCTCTCTTAACAGCCTTACCTTTTTCAGTTATGTGGCCAAGACTACTACTCTTCTTTGGAGCAGAAAATTCATCGATGAGAGGGAGAATAGTTCTCGGCTTGGAGTAGCTTTAAACAAGTTTCCTCTCAACCAATAGCTTTTCTTATAACTCATCTAAGTATTTATCCTTCAGGCTTAATATCTTAGCCGAGCATTTCAATTCCTCTTTCAATGAGTGGACTTCATCTCTGAGAGGAAGTAATTTTGCAAGTTCCTCCTCCAAGCTTGTTTCCACTGCCTTGAGGGAGGCAATCTCTTTTGCTTGCTTTTTTACTACCTTGCGGAATTTTTTAAAAGCTTTCAAAAATTACTGATGTTGAGCCATCAAGTTGGAATCGTCTTCCTCAGAAGAATAGCCATTATGACCATTAGTTGACGTTTCTTATTCAGAGAGTATTGTGTGCGAGTTTACCTTCCTGTGATACTCGGAGTTGCCAACTTACTCATCTGATCGAGCCATAAGCCCGAAGTAAGCTTCTTCATTCTCTGAACTGGATTCGCTTGAGTTGTTATCACTAAGTGTCTTTGACTTCGTAGAGACGAAGCTTTTCTCTTCCTTCCTCTTTCCATTGAAGGATCTCTTCTCTTCTTTCTTGGATCCTTCCTTCTTTTTATATGGACACTCCGCAATCATGTGTCCTGTCTTATTACAATAATAACATACAATGTCAGAGGAATAATTTTTATTTGGTTTAGATTTATACTCGTCCTATCGACTGTAGCTCTTCTTGGAGCGATCACCATCACAATGTAATCTTTTGAACTCCGAGGAGGATGACTGATTCTTCATTTGTCTCCTCTTACTGAGCAATCTTTTGAACTGCTTAGAGATGAGTGAGAACTCTCCATCAGATAGATCGGAGCTTGACATGCTTGGATCAGAGTCCTCTAAGGTGTCTGGAGTACATGTCCTTACTAGTGGCACGGCTTTAGACTTTCTCAAACCTTCAACCTTCAGAGCTACTGACTTATCTTTGCTTGAAGTCCGGCTTCTTTGCACCTCCTTCTTTCTGGTATTCATCTGGAGTTTATAGGAGAGAAATTTTCCAAAAAGGTTCTGAGGGTCAATCTCCGGCAACTTCCCAAACTCCCAAATAGCTACAACTTTTGTGTTCAGTCCTTTGTCAGGGTTCTAAGAAATTTGTCGTTGAGCTCTCCATTAGTGAATGTGCGATCTTGAAGAATTTCTTGAAGCTGTTTGCAATAGTATCATTTGATCCTTACTTTAACGCCTCGTATTCTTGATTGAGCAATGATCTGTGATTTTCTCGAACTTCTTTGGTACCTTCCATGAGCACAACCAGACATTCCCACATCTCCTTGGGAGATTTGCAGTGGAATAAGTTTTGAAGCATTGAGTCGTCATCTACACTAGCTATAATATTCTTTGCCTTTTTGTTCAAGGAGACAAGGGCGATTTTATCCTTGGTTAGATCCATCATTTGCTTAGGGATCATAAATATAGTATTCAGAGCAAAGGCTTGTGTAGGAATATGAGGTCCTTCTTCCACAATCTAAAATATCCTCAGATCTGCTGCTTCCATGAAGAATCTGACCATATAGGGAAGTTCTCTTTGGTGCACACAGGTAACTTCATAGAAGACATGTCCTTGCTCTTATCCATAGCCACGAGGCAGAATCTCTTGACACTAGATGAGAGATCTTATTCAATGTGTTAACCTTATGTCGAACAACCTAGCTCTGATACCAATTGAAAGTATCTAGTGTCAACCTAAATCACCTATAGGGGGTGAATAGGTGATGTTTATGTCTTTTCACAGAATAAAAATACTTTTAAAATTCAGAGCACACAGAACACAAAGATTTGTAGTGGTTCCCCGAGTTGGGTACGTCCACTGTCCCGCCTCGCCTATCTACCACGAAGGGCTAGATTCGGCTACTTCACCTTTCTCAGATTTCAACAAATCTTACACCTCAGAGCCGCAACTCCTATAACTCGGAGACGACGCTCCTACCACTGAGAACAACCTCTCCTAAAAGTTGATCCACAACTGGATCTACAACTCGATCCACAAATGGATCTATAAATCGATAAATAAATGGATCTACAACTTGGAGATGTATTCTCCTACAAATGTAAAAGAGTATTACACAAAAGTATTACAAAAAATCTTGACAAGATCTGAAGTCTTTTATCCATCGTTCTTTGATTAGGTTGAACTTGAATAACTTGGAGAACACAGAAAATCAGAAACCTTGAAGACTTTGAATCTCGAATCTTGAATAGACTAGATCTAGCAGAATAGGAACCTTCATATTGCAAGGATCCAGTCGAGTCGGAAGATAAAGATTGAATCGTGCAAAGCTAGCATTGGCCGGTTGGAGAAATCGCGAACTATATGGGAGCCAATGGTTACAAATTCAGAAACTTTCTCTATTTGAAATTTGAGTATGATAGCACAATTAGGTTTGATGAAAAATCCACCCTAGGTATTTATAGAGAACCTCCTAAGAAACGGTTATAAAAGAACTTCCAAAATAAGACCTCCGAAATCACTGTGCTTGGTCGTCGTTCAACCCAAGCCGATATTTGAAAAACATACGAAAAAAAATAACCCAAGTAATTTTCATCGAGTATAGTTGACTATACTCGCCAAACTAGTAATTATATTCGATGAAATTTACTTAGAGAAATCTAGCTCGTTCCAACTTGCCACTCGACGCAAGACAGAATTCTTACTCGACAAATTTGACGAGTATCGGCTAGTATACTCGACAAATTCTACAATTATCGGCTAGCTCACTCGACGCATTCGACACCTGACTCAGTGATAGTCAAAGAATTTGACTTAGAAGATCCTGTGAAGTAAATTCGAATGGACTCGACGAATTTGACGAGTATCAGCTGGCTGTCTCGACGCATTCGATGCCTGACCCAGTAATAGTCGACAAATTTGACAATGAAAATCCTGAGAGGAAAACTCGAATTAGCTCGTCGAATTTGACGGGTATCAACCAGTATATTCGACGAATTCGGCGAGTATCATTAGATACATTTGACGAATTCAACGAGTATACACGGGATTACTCGACAATTTTTACTTGGCAGATTTTCCAACTCTTAGAGATTTTACCTCAAGTACAATATGATGAATTCGACGAGTGTTAGTAAGTATGCACGACGAATTCGTCGAGTATCAACGAGTATACTCGACGAATATCCCTTACAATACTCGATGAATTTTATTTAGGTAAGATTTATGTTCTTCTGATTCCAAGTCCTTCTCCTTCCTAGATCCTCCTCATGCACTTGGGATAGAAGTACACCATAATAAAGATATTATACATGATTCAACACATTGGCCTACACAATGAAGGATTATATTGTATGGTCTTGTGTTTACTGACCCATTGTAACCTGACATTTGTGTGTACTTAGCAATATAGACCTGCAAGTACATATCTGAAAAAACAACATCAAATACAATCTCAATTCATCTTAGCCTAATGAGGCCCTTCTTCAAATCAGGGTTATTGAGGATACAACACCCAACAAAAATAATCTCTGGGTCTGCCTTTTCCTGAACTAAAATGAATCAGTCCTTCCTTCTTTGCAGCTCCAGGAATGGATCTTCAAGATTAGTTCTACTTGAGCTGTGAAGTCATGGCAGCAATAGATTGCTCTATTTATTCTTCTACCTTAGAGAGAGAACTCATTGAACTTGTTGTTGAAGATGAGAATGTCAATAGCTAACTTTCTTGAACTTCTTGTTTGAGCAGAAGGAGCAAGTTCTTCGACTCTGCAACTAGGTCGAGAGGATGAAGATGAAGCTCTGTTATTCCCTAAAAAGTCTCTTATCCGTACGTTGATTTCTTCTTCCTTGATCTCATCTTTTCTATACCGTTGTCCAACGGCTCTTTGAGTAGTGGGACCACCAGGAGTTGGTAGCTGCAACTTGTCTTTTGCATTAAATGTTGTACAACAGGCAAGAAGCATGATTTGTCATCTATTGTCTAGTTCCCGCAACATTTGAATTCCTGCTGATGTAATCATGACTTAGCACCTATGGACTTTGCCAAATTCACACTTTTGCATAGGCGTTGAGTAAGGCCTTGTCACTCAATGCCAAAACACTTAGGAAGATTTCTGCATCTTCAGGCATTGAGTGATCAGTCATTACTCAACGAATATAGACATTTATAGTCTAATCGAATAGGCATTGAGTGAGCCTTCATCACTCAACGCATCGGGACTAAGTCAATTATCTCTGTATAAAGGCGTCGAGTGAGTTATCTTCACTCAATGCTTTCTGCCTTTGCCTATTATTGGGTCCATTGCCCATAATGCCCTAGATTTGAGGAAGTCAATCTTGTCAATGAAATACATAAAATTGTATTTGATGAGTGTTTGAGCTCAAGCATGCAGGTTTTCCTAGCAACAATATTGGTACAGGTATCTTATGTGGCTAGGTCAGGTAAACACTTACCTAAGATGTGGATAGAAAGAAATATATCTAAGTCCATAGGCGTTGAGTGAAGGTTACTCACTCAATGCCAGATGACTTATAGCGTTGAGTGGAGCATATACAGTCAAAGCCTTAATATTGGCTAGACAGAAATGTGGCTAAGTCCATAAGCATTGAGTGAAGTCAACTCACTCAACACCGTACAACAAAAATCCATGAGTATGGCTCAGCTTGTCAAAGCCTAAGAACCAACAGGCAGAAATATGTTTAAGTCCACAGGCATTGAGTGAATTCTACTCACTCAACGCCATGCAGCAAAAACCTGTGAGACAAGCTAAGCCAAAGAAGATAGACTGGAAAATCTGTCTAAGTCCACAAGCATTGAGTGAGAACAGCTCACTCAACGTCATATGACAGAAGGCTGTGAGATAAGCTCAGTCAGTCAAAGCCACATAAAATTTGTGCTGAAATTTGACTAAGTCCACAGGCGTTGAGTGAGGAAAACTCACTCAACGCCATATGATAAAGCATTGACTGACCATCATTTCTTCAGAACCTGTGTTTTCAGATACAGAAATTTGGCTAAGTCCAAATGCATTGAGTGGAGCTTACTCTCTTAACACCAAGGTGGAGAAAAATTTTGCTAAGGCAGAAAGCGTTGAGTGAGGCATGCTCACTCAACGCTCTCAATGCCATGATTCAGAAAATCTGGCTAAAGCAAAAGGTGTTGAGTGAGGTGTGCTCACTCAATGCTCTCAATGCTTAAGATGATGAAGAAGCAGGAAAATGACTAAGCCATAAGGCGTTTAGTGAGGTGTGGCACTCAACGCTCTCAACGCCTAAATTATAGAAAACATGGCTAAGGAAAAAAGCATTGAGTGAGGCGTGGTCACTCAACGCTCTTAACGTCAAGCATGCAGAAAAGGCTGAAGAATAAGCTAAGGCAAAAAGCGGTTAGTAAGGCTTGCTCACTCAACATTATCAGCGCCTAGATAGACAGAATTCTGTCTAAGTGTTTTTGCATTGAGTGAAGCTCATTCACTCAATGCCTGTTCTACTGATGCTTGATTTTTGCTAAGTCTATAGGTACTAACGTCAGTAATATCAGCAAAATTGATAGAGTCAAATAATTTCAAATCAAGTACGGAGAAGCTACAGAACACGACAAACTCTGCCAAGAAGGTATTGTACGTCTTCTTCCGTTAAAGCAAGGTGCAGCTGGAAGCTGCAAGTGGGCCCCCTAAGAACTGATGAATGGTGAACTAAAAAAGGTAGAGATCGGCCAAGAATCAAACAAATTTTAGGGCTTTATTGATTTCAAAAAGGTTGTGGCTGGACATCATCTTCCTCGCCATTGCTGTCGGGAAAGAGCTTGAAGTCTTCATGCAAGGACCAAAAAGTTCAGTTAGATGGTGCCATCTTCACCTATACCAACAAGTTCAGAAGGTCTTCCTTCTAAGGGAGAAGCCGAAACAGATAACTGGTTTCTATAGATCAAGTTGCTTCTCAGTTCAGCAAACTCAAATCTAAAGATCTACTTCTGAAGCTGAGAAGAATAGAGAACAAAAGTAGTTGATTCTGTCCTGGGAAGGAAGAAGAAGCAGAGCAGTTTACTACTAGTAACTTCCATCTCAATATTCTTGTAGCTGTGAAGAAAGTTAGAGCTGAGACAACTTATCTCGAGGGGTTATCACAGAGAAATCTCTCTGTGATAAATATAAATCTATTTCACTCTAGTAGGATCCCTTTGGATCTGAGCTGTAGGGCTTTCTGAGCCTGAGGTTGGGCAAATTTTCCTGAGCTATAGGATCCAGTTTGGATCTGAGGTAGGTGGTCAACTGATCACTTAGATGTAAGAGAGGAATACTCTCTTAGAGTAGGACCTTTGGGTCTGTGGTAGGATCCCTAGTGGATCTGAGGTAGGGTTGTCCTCCCAGCCTGAGTGTAGGGTCTTTGGCCTAAGGCAGGTGATCTGTTGATCACTGAGGTGTAGGCCCTTGTGGCTGAGTTGTAAGTCTTGGAGGAGACTGAGAGATCCTAAGGGATCTGAGGTGTAAGCTCTTTGGAGCAGTGGTTTGGAGAAGTGCCTTGACTAACAGGAAGTTGGCAAGGTTGGAGGAGATTGGATATACCCAAAAATTGGGGAACCACTATAAATCTGTGTGCTTTTTTGTGTTGTTTTCTTTGTGCAGGTACTTGAAAGCTAACTACTACCAACACACTAAGTACTAAGAAATATAAAGTTAAAAGCTAATAATATCATTGAGACAACCTATTCACCCCACCTAAGTTGTAAGCTACCTTGAAAACAAAGACTTTCACATGTTTTATTAAAGAGGCATTGAATGAACTGCCTTCACTCAACGCTTCTGTCCTTAGACAGATTTTTTGTTGAATAGGCAATGAGTGAGTTGTCATCACTCAACACTTCTATCCTTAGACAGAATTCTATATCAACCAATACTGCAGCTCTGACTGAACTATGTTCTGTCAATGCTTTCTCTGCATGGCATTGAGTGAACTGCCTTCACTCAACACTTCTGGACTTAGCCAAATTTCTTGGCAGATTCTCTGCGGCTTTGACTGCTTGAGCTTTACTCAACACTTCTAGTTCTGGGCGTTGAGTGAACTGCCTTCACTCAACACTTCTGGACTTAACCAGATTTCTATCTTGGCAATACTGAGGTTGTGACTGTCTAATATTTACTAAACGCTTAAGGCCATCTAGCATTGAGTGAACTACCTTCACTCAACACATCTGTACTTAGATAAATTTCAGCCTTATCATCTTCCTATCCTTTATCCTGGATAACCGGTCTAATCAAAGTAACAAAGAGCCCCTGCATACATAGAACTTATAGCATGCATCAAATACAAACATATGTATACTGTTATCCTGTAGACCTTCTTCAAATATGGGACATTGTGATCAATGGACCCAACAATCTTCCCATATTTTAAAAAGTCAAAACCTTGGACAAAGATATACACTAACACATATGCAATAGATATAACATTTCAGTAGAAAGGTGAGATAAATTATACACAACCAGAAATATAATTTTCATTAAAAGAAAGATTAATGTTTTGGTAGTGTGCAAAAAACAAAACACATTTCCTACAACCCTTAAGTAAAACAATAAACATTTCTAAGTTTCAGATTCTCTTATGACTATACCCCTGTTAGGCTTCTTGGCAGCTTTTGCTTTGTCTCCTTCCTTTTCTCTTTGCCTATCAAAATAGTTGTATGGCTTTGGGAAGTACTTGTCGGGCTCCACAACATCTAGCAGCAGTTTGCCTCATCTCTTGTCCCTTCTAACCTTCCTTCTGTCCTCTTCATTATTCTCAAGCTTGGCCCATTCTAGGGAGCTGTAAAGCTTTCCCCTCTCAGTTTTCTTTGACTTAACTTGGTCCCAAGTAGATAAAATTATAGTCCTAGATTGAGGAATCCATTGCTCAAAATCTAGCCTAGATTCCATTTCTTGTATGTATCTCTTCTTACTTAACCTAACTTCTTCCTCTTCCTCAGCAAGAGACTTTCCTCTAGCTCTTATCTTTTGGTCAATAGTGGAGTTGAATATAGGAAATCAAGATATTGTAGAAGGTTCAGCCTACTATGCACCATCTTGAATATCATACAACTGAGTATCATAATGCTCTGCATACTGATCATTGTATTGGGTACCATACTGATTCTCATCTTGGAGTGCTAGATTAATCTAGTCAAAAAAAGAAGGGATGTTATCATATGTTATCTGTTCAAGACCAAGGGATCCTCTGATCACATTTATAGTCCATACAACATTTTCAGTGTTGGTCCTTATCACTTCCTTCTCCCCCCCCCCTTTGCTTCTTCAGAGATATCTTTAGTTAGGGAGGTGCTGGCCTTTGTCAACTGCACATCTAGGTAATTAACACCCTTAGTTACATGGTCTTTAAGCTTGAAAAGGTGATCATCTAAGACTTTGGCGCAAGCATCCATTCTTTTTTCAAGAATAACCTTGTGTTTTTCCAACACTTCCTTCTCCGCATTGTTGACTGCTAGCATGTTGCCGATAGTGATATTCAAATTCTCTATAATGTCATTCTGAGTATTACTGATTTAAGTCAACTTGCTTTCTGTGAAGGTAACAGCAGGTGCTGCTCTCAAGAAAAATTTGACAGTCTGGGCCTTCAGCAGATTAACCTCAAATCTTATAGATTTAATCTCTATTCTCAGATCATTCCTGAGATTCTTGATGGAGTCATCCACAAAATTGTCTATTTTCCTTCTTTGTTCATCCAGCAACCCTTTCAGTTGGGACAGAAAGAATGGTGACATCTGATCAGCTTGATTTGATGTACCTTCATCACAGACTTGTTGTTGCACTGGCCTGAGTTCTTCTCTTTCATCTGAGTTAGACATTTCAAGCTTTGAAGAATGTTAATTTGCATTGTTATCAGCAGCAACATTCCACATATCTTATTCAGAAGAGTCTATATTATAAACTGTTCCTTGAGTAGGGAGTTCAGTATGAATCTCCCCCTCAACCATAACATTGTCCACAGGGACATCCAGATCTTCAACAATGATGTTTTCAGTATTTTCCTCTATTATTTCAGTAGGTTGTTCATTCTCAAGAGGAATCTAAATATCCTCCTGCAAGAGCAGGGTTTGATCCCCCTCAGCAAAAGCATCTCCCATGACTTGCTCAAGGAGCTTCTCCCCTCACTTTGAGGACAGTATCCACCATGTAGATCTTGGTCTATACGTGCAGCTTCTTTTTCAGTAGGAGTTGGAGACTTGGAGGACTCCCCCTCCATATCTATATAAATCTTGTTGACAATCTCTTCAGCAACCCTTTCAGCAACCTCAACTGGAGGTATATCCATAGCATCAGCTTTAATTTATTAAGACTGAGTTCTGCTTAATTGAATCCTTACTACAGGTTCAGAAGAAAATGATACCTGAGCACTTGTATCTCTCTTGGTCTCTTCAGTATATTGAGAAAGCTATGGATCGTGAGGCTCTTCCTCATTCTTTTCAAATGAACTGCTATCAGTGTTGTCTTCTTGAACTATAACTGCTTCTTCTTCTTCTCAGTTGACTATTGGTGTGGTTGCAGAACTCTTTCCCATCTATCAAGCATGTTTGAGTCAATTCTTCTCATGTGATGGATTCATGTTCCTTGCCTTATGTTAAGGATCCCAATAACACTATTGTGTAGAAACAGAGAAAGAATTCTACCCAAGTTTGGCTCTGGGATACACTCTATAATTTTTCAAAGAGTACTCTCCCCCAATCTGTCCTTTTAGAAAGAATCACCCTTGTCATTAACTCAAACATCTTCTTGGAAATTTTGTCATGGGAGCCAGACTTGCACAGTAATGCCTTCCTAATGACATTTGTAAGGAATTTTCCTTTCAGGTTCAGTTCTTTCCTCGGAATCGATCCAGTGGTGTGCTTTGAGAATCCACACCACTTTAGTGCAGATTTTATATTGGTTTGATCCAATTATTCTTCTTCATGTGACACTTTGAACTTCGGTAGTTTCAGTACCTTGCTCAGTCACTTAGGGGTAATCTTAACCTTGTTTCCACTGATTAAAGAGCTAAGTTTAATGGATAATGAGTCGACCTTGGCAGTTGAGTAAAGCTCAAGAACTTCTCTCTTCCAAAGTAGACTGGGCTCAGAGAGAACATATTCTAGGTCAATGACCTGTAGCAGATGGAGAACTAACTTAACTTCCTCAGGCGCATCCTTGAATCCATTTTTGACCAGCTTTGAAACCTCGAACAAGAAATCCAATCTCCATGGCACCATTTCTTTTGTGAGTTCCAGTAGATTTTGCGAGCTTTCGTAGTTTATCACAAGGGGCGGAGAAGGGAGAGGAACAGTGTATTTTGTTTTTCGCACACAGCCTTCTATTTATAGTAATTTCTATTTAAGAAGATGGAGAGGCGCGTACCTATTTATAATCAAGAAGTGATCGATGGCTGGAGTTGATCCCAATACTTAGCCGCATATAGACATCACTGGGAGCATGCGATGAGTGGAATAGATGCACTCAACTCTCTTCACGCTTGATGTTATTTCAACGCACTCAACGTCTGAGCACTTAGACTCAGCACACTCGATGCTTGATCTTGTCTCAGCACACTCACTGCTTGGACACTTCGTCCATTTTTCCTTTGTTTATCCTGTAGAGATTAACACTACCTGCAACAAACAAAAATATATGGAGAGCTATTGAAGCTGAACAAAATTCAACATACCCAATTCAAAATTTAAGGTGTTGAACTTGGCTTCATCTAGTGGTTTGGTGAAGATATCAGCTACTTGCTTGTCAGTAGGGAAAAATTAAAGACCGATGTATTCACATTCCACATGCTCTCTAATAAAGTGATACATAATATATATGTGCTTAGTCCTGTTGTGGGAGACAAGATTCCTAGCAATAGAGATTGCACTAGTAGAATCAAAATACATTGGATTGTTACTTAGCTTTTTTTTATAGTCTTGGAGTTGGTGCTAGATCCACTATAGCTGAGCAAAGCAACTCCCTGCCTATATATATTCTGACTCAACTGTTGATATTACAACCCTAGTATGCTTCTTAATGCTCCATAATACAAGTCTTCCTCCTAAGAAATGACAGGAGCTAGATGTGCTTTTCTTGTCTTCTCTACAGCCTGCAAAATCTACATCTGAATACCCAGTTAGCTCAAAATCACTATTTCTAGGATACAATAGGCCAAGATCTGGTGTGCCCTTAAAATATCTCAGAATTTTTTTTGCAGCAGAATAATGAAACTCCTTAGTACGAGCCTGATATCTAGCACAAACACATGTATCATACATGATGTCTGGCCTACTAGTAGTAAGATAGAGGAGGGGGCAATTATGCCTCTATACAAGGATTCATCAACAGGTTTCCTTGTCTAATCCTTGTACATTGACATACTTGACCCCATGGGAGTTTTCATTATGGAGGCACTCTCCTAACCAAATTTTCTAATTAACTCCCTAGTTAACTTAGACTGAGAAATGGACAATCCATCTTCCGACTTTCTTTCTTGGAGTCCCAAGAAGTACTTAAACTCACCCATACTGCTCATCTCAAACTTCTCTTGCATAAGTTTGGCAAACTTCTTGCAGTTGTTTGCATCAGTATACCCAAAGATTATGTTATCTACATAAATCTGGACTAGGATGATCTTGCCCTTTGATTCCCTTAGGAATAAAGTCTTATCTATCTCTCCCCTTGAGAATTTGTTCTCAATGAGAAAGCTAGACATGGTTTCATACCATGCCCTAGGGGTTGCTCAACATAGACCTCCTCTCTTAGGTCACCATTTAAGAAGGTTGACTTCATATCCATTTGGTAGACCTTGAATCCCTTATGTACAGCATATGTAAGTGTACAACCTCGGACTCCCAGGCGAGTGAGAGAGCCGAGCGAGAGGGCTCCAGGCGAGAGGTGCAAGGGAAGAGGCGCCAGGAGAGATAGGCATTAGGCGAGAGGTGCCAGGGGACAGGGTAAGGAGTGAGGTTCACCGCATCAAGCGAGACGGCCTAAGTGGAGCATAGCTTTCGATAGGTGAATGCCGAGACGGGAAGCTTTTCCGGCGAGTGGCCAGCTCCCCGCAAGAGAAGGCTCCTGGAGTGGAACTCTCGCCCGGGGTCGCCCTCTCGCCATGCAAGAGGACCTTATGTGAGAAGACCTTATGGAGGAGCACTTGCCAAGTGCCACTTAGGTTCAAGGCCGATTCAGGTAGGGCCGGGCCCACTTTTTGGGCCCCAGGGAGGTTTTACCCTTTCTACCCCAGGTGGTCTGCATTTAGCCCTTGCAGACAGCGGAGTTTGGTTGTTGGCAGACCTAGCCAGGGGTATTCTGGTAATTTCAGGGCGGTGTAAATTGGTTATTTGCAGTCCCAGTTCAGAGGCCTATAAATAGACCGATAAGGTGCCTTAGAAGAGCAAGCTTTCTTGACTCCTTCCACTTCTTCTAAGGCACCTAGCTCAGCATTGGCTAGGGAGGGGAAGAGGTTTAGTCTCTTCCGGGTACGAGATGGGACCTCCTCGCTGGAGCCTCCGGTCTAGTTCTTCGCCTCGAGTGTGATCCCAAGGGAGTAATCGTGAGCTGCCCCAATAGTTCCGAGCTTTAGGGGGAATCGACCTTGTTGGTTCCAACATTTTTGGTGCGGTGAGTGTGGAACAGCAGCTTGTGCGGAAGAACGAAGGGTTACCTCATGACGGGAGATGCAGGAGGAGAAGACGAGGGGTCCCCGAGCCAGGGGGGTTATGTCGGGAGGGCAGAGTTCATGTCGTCCATCGGAGGGATCATGGACATGCTGAAGCAGCTCGCACAGAGAGGGGAGTGCGAGACCCGCCCCCCCCCCCTGCCCCAGGTGCCGGACCACGCGCTCCGCGAGGGGGTCGAGCCGGCACGGATAGGTGAGGACGCACCCGGGAGGCGACCCGGAAAGGAAGTGGCGGCGGAAGGAAGTCGGCGAGAGGTGGAAGGAAGGGAGCTCTTCCCCAGCCCGGCGAGTGCCGTCGCGCCCGCGGGGCTAGTCACGCGAGTAGACTTGGCGAGACCACCGGCGAGAGGATCCCCCTTATGCGAGTTGGTCCTCTCGGAACCCGTTCCAGAAGGGTTCCGCGAGCCGGAGATGACCTACTACATGGGGAAGGATGATCCCCTCCAACACCTGCAATGGTTTGAAGATGCGGTCTCCATCAGACCTATGACCGACGCCTTCAAGTGCCGCCTCTTCGCCATCACTTTGAAGGATAAGGCCAGGGACTGGTTCCATCAACTCCCGGCGGGTTCTATTTATTTCTTCAAAGGCTTGAGCAGGAGCTTCCAGCTGCGCTTCTCGACCTCTAAGAAGAGGAAGAAGAACCCGGAGTCCATCTTCCTGATCAAGCAGAAGACGGACGAGTCTTTGGCTCAGTATGTGGATCGTTTCTAGGAGGAGATCTTAGACATCCAGGAGGTGCCCGGTTTCGCCCTCCATATGTCCTTCACCGTGGGGTTGAGGGAAGGCTTCTTCAAGATGAGCCTAACCCGGAAGGCGCCATTGTCCTTTGAGGGATTGATGGAGAAGGCAGCAAAGGAGATAGCCATGGAGGCAGCAAACCCGGCATTTGCAAGGAAGTTAGCAAGGCCGACGGAGGGGGAGCAGAGAGAGTCAGGAGGAACAAGGCAGCAAGAGGTAAGGAGAAGGGAGGAGCCAAGGGGACCCGTGCACCCAGAGTTGGGCTGGAGGCAACCGGGAGGCCCAGTTCAAGGACCAGGAAGGGGTCCTCCGTAGGGGGGAAGGAACTTTTATCCGGGACCAGGGAGATTTCATCCGCTAGGGTGGGGGAATGGCCCAAGGCCGCTCCCACCTCCGCCTCAGCAAGCTATGGCCATTGGCCGAGGGAGAGGAAGAGGAAGAGAGCGTGGGAGAGCGATTGGGAAAAGGAGGAGGAACCCCCAAGATGGGAGATGTGGGGGAGGAGTTCTGCCATATTGCGACTTCCATAAGGAAGAGGGCCATGCGACGGCCACGTGCCCAGAGTTCTTAGAGTTGATGAGGGGAAGAGGAGGAGAAGACCAACGGCCACCATTGCAGATAGTGGAGATACCAGGAGCTGCGGAGGAGGATCGATGTGTGGATCGGTCGGACACAGGAGATCGAAGAGGGATCGGGGTGATTCATGGGGGGGTGGGGATCGAGGCCACCCGTAAGGCCAGTCTTCACACAATGTATTGTCGGAGCGTTGCCTCGACGTCGCAAGCACCACCCCCGGATGAGAAAATCACCTTTTCCAGAAGGGACCTACCAGATCATGAGGACCCTTTCTGCAACGCGCTGGTAATCCGGACCGCCATTGAGAACTTCACGGTGTCCCGAATTTTTGTTGACAACGGGAGTTCCGTCAATGTGATCTTCAAGAAGGCATTCAATGAGATGAGGGTGGAGGCCCGAAGGGTGTTGGCGGCGGATGGGCCATTGTTTGGATTCTCGGGGGAGAGGAAGGAGGTCGAGGGGGAGTAGGACTTCAGGTGACGCTGGGGGGGCTGTCCAGGAACTGTCATTTCGTGATAGTGGATGCCCCCAGCAGCTATAATGCGATCTTCGGGCGCCCTTTGATCAGCGCCTTTAGGTGTGTACCATCCTTGTTCCATCAGTGCTTGAAGCTTAATTCGGGAGGAACCCAGATCAGGGTAAGGGGGGATCCAAAGGCGGCTCAGGAGTGCTACGTGACGGCGGTCAACACCATCTCATGGAAGGGGGATGCAGAGGAGCTGGAGAAAAGGATGGAATGGGAGGAGTTGGAGAGAGAGGGAGGAGGTTAAAGAGGCATTGCGGTGGAGCCAGCAATGGCAGGAGAGTAGGTGGCTGGAGGAGAGGAGCTGGTGAGAGAGGAGGCAAGGGTGGAGGGAAGTCTTGTAGTAGAGGTGGAGATGGCTGGAGGAGAGAGTCAGAGAGAGAAGAGGGAGGAGGTGACAGAGGCAATGCGGTGGAGCCAGCAATGGCAGGAGAGCAGGTGGCTGGAGGAGAGGAGCTGGTGAGAGAGGAAGCAAGGGTGGAGGGAAGTCTTGTAGTAGAGGTGGAGATAGCTGGAGGAGAGGAGTTGGAGAGAGAAGAGGGAGGAGGTGGCAGAGGCATTGCGGTGGAGCCAGCAATGGCAGGAGAGCAGGTGGCTGGAGGAGAGGAGCTGGTGAGAGAGGAAGCAAGGGTTGAGGGAAATCTTGTAGCAGAGGAGGAGATGGCTGGAGGAGAGGAGTTGGAGAGAGAAGAGGGAGGAGGTGACAGAGGCATTGCGGTGGAGCCAGCAATGGCGGGAGAGCAAGTGGCTAGGGAGCGGGAGCGTAGGGGGAATGAAGGAAGTATTGGGGAAAAGAAGAGAAAGAGGGCATCACCAGAGGGGGACCTTGGAAGAGAAAAAGGGAGGGCCCAAGAGAGGGTAGCTGTCGTGGAAGGTCTAGGAGTTGAGTACGGGGCAAAGGACCTGGAAGAGGATCTGAGGGAGCCAGAAGAAGAAGAACCTTCAAGGTTGAGGGCGGCTGTGGAAGTTCTAGAAGTGGAGATCTTCACGAAGGACGGAAGGAGGGAAAAGATAAAGATCAGCGGAGAGCTCACTCCCAAAGACCAGGAAGAGATCCGGAGGTGCGTACAAGAGAACATCGACGTCTTCGCCTGGAGCGCAGCGGACATGCCAGGGATCGACACGGGCGTGGCGTGCCACCGTCTCAACCTTGATCCTAAGGTTCGCCCCATCCAACAGAAAAAGAGGGCCATCGCCTCCAAGATGGCTAGACTTATCCGAGAAGAGGTGGAGAAGCTTCTCCAAGCGGGATTCATATCTGCCAACAGGTATCCGGGGTGGGTGAGTAATGTTGTAATGGTGAAAAAGGGGGAGGGGAAATGGAGGATGTGTATTGATTTCTCTCTTTTAAATAAAGCCTGCCCTAAGGATTGTTACCCCCTGCCTCAAATCGACGCGGTGGTTGACTCAGCCGTCGGCTTCTCACTGATGAGCTTTTTAGATGCTTTTTCAGGATACCATCAGATTCGCATGCACCCTCCGGACGTCAAGGACGTCACCTTCGTCACGGAGGATGGGTGCTTCAGTTATAACATGATGCCCTTCGGGCTAAAGAATGCGGGAGCAACATATCAAAGGATGATGGACCAGATTTTTCGAGAGCAGAAGGGGCGGAACCTCGAGGTCTATGTGGATGACTTGATGGTTAAGAGTCGGGACCTCGGGTCCCATGTCTTGGACCTGCAGGAGACGTTTACAACTGTAAGGAAGTATAAGATGAGGCTTAACCCTCTGAAATGTGTGTTCGGGGCCAGCAGGGGGAAGTTTTTGGGACATCTCCTTACTCCCGCAGGGGTGGAACCAAATCCGGACAAGGTAAAAGCGATACTAGAGTTGAAATCTCCTCGGAATGCCAAGGAGGTTCAGCGTCTTACTGGCAAGCTAGCAGGGTTGAGCAAGTTCCTCTCTAGGGCAGGAGAGAGATGCTCCTCTTTCTTCCGAACTCTAAGGGGAGGAAGGGAGTTCGAATGGACATTGGAATGCGAAAAGGCCTTTGAGGCTCTAAAGCAGCAGCTTACCCAGACGCCGCTACTTCAAGGGCCGAGGGAAGGGGAGAGTTTGTTCCTCTATTTGGGGGTAGGGATGGGGGCGGTTAGCTCGGTCCTCGTCCGAGAGGAGGGAAAGAAGGAATTCCCTATTTATTATGTAAGCAGGGTCCTCAAAAAGGCAGAGCTGAAGTACCCCATCCTAGAAAAGCTGGCCTTCGCTCTCGTCATGTCGGCCCGGAAGCTTAGGCCATACTTTCAAGCCCATGCAATTCAGCTCGTGACGGACCACCCCCTTCGCCGCATCCTCGAGGGGGTCGAGCACTCGGGAATATTGGCCAAGTGGTCGATAGAGCTCAGCGAATTCGACCTCTCCTACATCCCTCGAGAGGCTATTAAGGCACAGGTAGTGGCGGATTTCTTGGCGGACTATGTGGTAGAGGCTGGGGAGGTGGAGGTATCTCCCATGGCGGCTTGGGAGATGTTGGTTGATGGAGCTTCTGGTAAGAATTCTTTTGGGGGAGGAGTCATCTTGACAAGTCCCGAGGGGACTAGGATCGAGCAAGCCTTGAAGATACGCTTCACCCTCACGAACAATCAAGCCGAGTACGAAGCAATCATCGCCGGGCTTCAGCTAGCTAGGGAGTTGGGCATACAGGATATCAGGGTCTTCACAGACTCCTTGGTGGTGGAAAGACACATCAACGGAGAATTAGAGGTGAAGGAACCGACCCTCTAGTTGTACCTGGTAAAGATAAAGGGTATCGTTGGGAAGTTTCATAGCTTCTCCATCCAGCACGTTCCTCGGGAAGAGAGTACTAAGGCAGACTCGCTCGCAAAGCATGGTCCTCAGGCCGGAGGGACTATGACCGAACTCTTCAGGCCTTCCATAGAAGAAGGGGAGATAATGGAGGTCGACCAGGAGGTGTCTTAGATGGACCCTTTTGCGACCTTCTTGGCGTCGGGACGTCTACCCGAGGGGGATCTCGAGAGGAAGCGGATTAGGTACAAGTCAGCTTATTATCTGTTGAAGGAAGGAGTACTTTACCGAAAAACATTGTCCGGATTGCTAGCCCGGTGTGGATCCGAGAAGGAAGCATCAAAGGTATTGGAGGAGGTCCATTCAGAGGAATGCGGAAGCCACTCAGGGAGTCGGACTTTGGAAGGGAGGGTACTAAAGCAAGGCTATTTCTGGCCTACCCTCCGGAAAGACGCGGAGGAGCTTGTTAAGAGAAGTAGAAAGTGTCAGGAGTTTGCTCCCTTGCAGCTCCTCCCAGCACAGAGGTTGCGAACGATCACCTCTCCATGGCCCTTCTCCATATAGGGACTGGACCTAGTGGGGCCGTTCCCTCAAGCTAGCGGTTAGAGGAAGTTCCTACTGGTCATGGTGGATTACTTTTCAAAATGGCTGGAGGTGAAGGCTTTGGCGAAGGTGACATCGCAAGTAGTAAAGAACTTTGTGTGGGGAGAGATTATTTGCCGGCACGGGCTCCCTTTGGCCATAGTCACCGACAATGGGCCACAATTCGCCAGCAGGGAGTTTGTGGACTTTTGTGCGCAACTTGGCATAGACCTTCGGTTTGCCTCGGTTCATCACCCTCGAAGCAACGGACAGGTGGAAGCAGCAAATAATATTATTTTGAATATCTTTAAAAAGAAAATGGAGAACTTGAGGGGGAGCTGGGTGGAACAACTCCCCTCCATCCTGTAGGCTCTGCGAACTACTCCGAATATGGCCACCGGGGGAACACCTTTTATGCTCTCCCATGGCTCGGAGGCCGTCATACCTGTAGAGTTTGAGGTCGAATCTCCCAGGGTAACGGCAGCAAAGGGGGTAGATGAAAGGTGGCAGGTCGGCAACGGAGAGGAGCAGAGGCTATCACTCGACCTCGTGGAGGAGCTCCGGGAGCTAGCATCAATCCGACAGGAGGAGGTCAAGCGCCAGATGTCCAGGTACTTTGATAAGCACATCCGGGTCAAGCAATTTCAAAAGGGGGACTTGGTCCTCAAGAAGGTAGATGCCGCGGGTAGGGGGGCCTCGGTAGGAAAGCTCAACCCTAATTGGGAGGGTCCCTTCATTATAAAAGAAGCTTTGAAGTCAGGAGGGTATCACCTCCAGGATGTGGACGGGGTACCCCTGGATCGCGTCAGCAGCGGTGACGATCTGAAGCGTTTCTATCCATAATGATAATTTTCCTTTGAATATGCTTGAATATAACTTTAATGATCTTACTTGTTGAATATGTCGTGATTTCCTAGCACATTGCGTCTCAGGGAGTCCTTCTTGAAAGACGGCGGTCGGAAGAAAGAGGAGAAGAGACCCAGAGCAGACCCGCTGACCACGCTCTCATCAAGCTAGTAGGGTTGTAGGCTCACTCGGTGGTTGGAGGAGAAAGAGGAGAGGAGACCCCAAGCAGACCCGCTGACCAGGCTCTCATCAAGCTGGCAGGGCTGTAGGCTCACTCGGTGGTTGGAGGAGAGAGGAATGGAGACCCCGAGTAGACCCGCTGACCAGGATCTCATCAATCTGGCAGGGCTGTAGGCTCACTCGGTGGTTGGAGGAGAGAAGAATGGAGACCCCGAGCAGACCCGCTGACCAGGCTCTCATCAAGCTGGCAGGGCTGTAGGCTCACTCGGCGGTTGGAGGAGAGAGAGGAGAGGAGACCCCGAGCAGACCCGCTGACCAGGCTCTCATCAAGCTGGCAGGGCTGTAGGCTCACTCGGTGGTTGGAGGAGAGAGAGGAGAGGAGACCCCGAGCAGACCCGCTGACCAAGTTCTCATCAAGCTGGCAGGACTGTAGGCTCACTCGGTGGTTGGAAGAGAAAGAGGAGAGGAGACCCCGAGCAGACCCACTGACCAGGCTCTCATAAAGTTGGCAGGGCTGTAGGCTCACTCGGTGGTAGGAGGAGAAAGAGGAGAGGAGACCCCGAGCAGACCCGCTGACCAGGCTCTCATCAAGCTGGCAGGGCTATAGGCTCACTCGGTGGTTGGAGGAGAGAGAGGAGAGGAGACACCAAGAATACCCGCTGACCAGGCTCTCATCAAGCTGGCAGGGTTTTAGGCTCACTCGGTGGTTGGAGGAGAAAGAGGAGAAGAGACCCCGAGCAAACCCGCTGACCAGGCTCTCATAAAGCTGGCAGGGTTGTAGGCTCACTCGGTGGTTGGAGGAGAAAGAGGAGAGGAGACCCCGAGCAGACCCACTGACAAGGCTCTCATCAAGCTGGAAGGGCTATAGCCTCACTCGGTGGTTGGAGGAGAGAGGAGAGGAGACCCCGATCAGACCCGCTGACCAGGCTCTTATCAAGCTGGTTGGGTTGTAGGCTCACTCGGTGGTTGGAGGAGAGAGAGGAGACCCCGAGCAGACCCGCTGACCAGGCTCTCATCAAGCTGGCAGGGCTGTAGGCTCACTCGGTGGTTGGAGGAGAAAGAGGAGAGGAGACCCCGAGCAGACCCGCTGACTAGGCTCTCATCAAGATGGCAGGGCTATAGGCTCACTCGGTGGTTGGAGGAGAAAGAGGAGAGGAGACCCCGAGCAGACCCGCTGACCAGGCTCTCATCAAGCTGGCAGGGTTGTAGGCTCACTCGGTGGTTAGAGGAGAGAGGGGAGGAGACCCCGAGCAGACCCGTTGACCAGGCTCTCATCAAGCTGGCAGGGCTGTAGGCTCACTCGGTGGTTGGAGGATAAAGAGGAGAGGAGACCCCGAGCAGACCCGCTGACCAGGCTCTCATCAAGCTGGCAGGGCTGTAGGCTCACTCGGTGGTTAGAGAAGAGAGGAGAGGAGACCCCGAGCAGACCCGCTGACCAGGCTCTAATCATGCTGGCATGGCTGTAGGCTCACTCAGCGGTTGGAGGAGAGAGAGGAGAGAAGACCCCGAGCAGACCCGCTTACCAGGCTCTCATCAAGCTGGCAGGGTTGTAGGCTCACTCGGTGGTTGGAGGAGAAAGAGGAGAGGAGACCCCGAGCAGACCAGCTGACTAGGCTCTCATCAAGCTGGCAAGGATGTAGGCTCACTCGGTGGTTGGAGGAGAAAGAGGAGAGGAGACCCCGAGCAGACCCGCTAACCAGGCTCTCATCAAGCTGGCAGGGCTGTAGGCTCACTCGGTGGTTGGAGGAGAGAGGAGAGGAGACCCCGAGCAGACCCGCTGACCAGGCTCTCATCAAGCTGGCAGGGCTGTAGGCTCACTCGGTGGTTGGAGGAGAGAGGAGAGGAGACCCCGAGCAGACCCGCTGAACAGGCTCTCATCAAGCTGGCAGGGTTGTAGGCTCACTCGGCGGTTGGAAAGAATGACAAAAGGTGGATCAAGCCCCTTCTGTGGAGTGGTTACCTCCTCCCTCACCACCACTTACCTTCTGACTCTACCGGGCTACAGTTTTTTGCAAGCAAGGACTTGTTTCCATTGCAGTACTGGATAGGGGAATAGAAGCTGCAGTTGGAGAGCATAAAGGCCTTACGACTGTAACCGGGGGTAGGTGTTTTTCCGGAGGCAGGTAACTTAGGTCCTGACACAGAAGCTGATTAATCAGGGAAACACAAAGGGGGGGGAATACTTCAAGATGACTTCCTACAAAGAAAAAGAAGAGTGGGGGGAATAATTGAACCCCAAGGTCCACTCGTGCCGAGAGGAGCCGGTAGGCTGCACGAGAAGAAGGAGAGGGTGTACCCACGCTCGCGAGAGTGGCAGAGACTCGCCAGCTCGCCCCTTGGGCCAGGTCCACTGGTAACAGTCGGCGAGGGGAAAGACAACCCCCTCTCACCGCCGAGGATCTCGAGGTTCTCGCGAGCTATCCAAGCGAGAGAAAAAGAAAAAAAATGAGAGAGGAGGAAGAAAAGAAAGAGGCTAGCTTCAGGCACGAGCAAAATATATATATATATACACGTGAATCATATTCATGTCTTAATACAGGACATTCCCAATTCGGGAGGCATTGTAATCATAGCAAAAAAGGAAAAGGAAAAAGCTGTTGTGCTCAAGGGCCCTAGTCCTTCTCGCCCGCCGAAGACTCCTCGTCCTCGCCATAAATCTCAGGCACGAGGTCCCAGGCGGTGATGTCCTCGCAGTCATCTTTAACCACGCCCATCTCTCGCATCATCTTCAGGATGAGCTCGGCGGTCCGTATGTTAGCATCCTGGAAAAAGTCCTCGACCTCGTCGTGCGTATAATGCGCGGGAGGAGGAGTGGCCCGCAAGCGAGAGTTAGAGGCCTCATTGAGCTGGGTCTTCTCTGTTTTCAGTTCCTTCACCTCCGTCTCCAGCTCCTCGACACGCGAACGCAACCTTTCAGCCGTCTCGGCATCCTGCAAAAAGAACGAACCGTTAAATCTAGCGGGAGAGTGCTTGAGAAGGCCGGCCCAGTATCAACTCACCACTCCGCCACTGGCCTTGGCGAGAAGATTTTCGGCCACCTCCAGTCGCTTGGTGAGATCCCCAGACTTCTCGCGCTCGGCAGCGAGTTGGGTGTTTATCTTCTTCCAGCTTCGAGTGTTGTAAATTAGGTGGCGCGAGAGTCGATGAGAAAGCTCGAGGGTATGCAGCTGCGAGTGGGCCGTCCTGAAAATGAGATCTCGCGTGGAGGCCACGTCGAGCGCGTCAGGGGCGAGACCCCCATATAGGTCGAAGCCCAAGGAGAAGGCATGGGCAGAAGACTCCACTTGCTCTCTCTAGGAGGGAAGGAGGGTAGAGATGGATACCCGATGTGCCCCCTTATCCCAGATGAGCGAAGGCTCATTGGCACCATCGGTGACAGACGGGCCCACGTTGAAGTTTAGGTGGGCGGATGGAGCGGGATACTAGAGAGGAGCCTCCCCGCGAGTGGGGGACCGGAGAGGTTGGTGAGAAGAGCTCGCGGGCGGTGCGAGAGGGGCCGCGTCTTCAGGAAGCGAGACGGCCCTGTGCGGAGAGGTCAAGGGAGGCGAGTGGGGAGATTTAGATCCCAGGGATATGGGGCTCAAAGACCCCGACGTCGCCGCGGTGTCCGCAGGGACCTTGCCCTTTTCGGAAGAGAAGGATACTACCTTCTTCAACTTCATCCTTAGTTTCTTTGAGGGGCTGTGGCGAGAGGGGGCCGAGTCCTCAACCGCCCTCTTTCGAAGAGGAGGGGCCAACGAATCTTTGGCTGCCTCGACTACCATAGTAGCGAGAGCCATGTCTTTAGACGGCTTGATATTACTTCTGTAGGGGGGTGCACCGGCACGTTCCGCTCTCTTGGGAGAAGCGACAAAGTCAAGGAAAAGGTTCAGCGAGAGGAAGGTCCTGAAGGCAAGAAAAAGATGAGGGGGTAGAGCATACCTTCTCAAGGGAGCACGAGGAGCAGCGAGGCGAGCCCTCATCTCAAAAACCTAACCTCAAAGTTCTTCCCAGCGAGGTACTCGCAAAGAAGCTTGTCTGTGCCGCCGACCTGCGGAGTCACATAGAAGATTTCCGCGAGCGAGACGGGCGCGAGAGGGACGCCGCCCAGGTTCCCGCGGATGAAGACGAAGCGGGTTAGCTAGTGATGATTCTTGTTTGGTGTCTCGTAGACTTTCAGATTCAACCCGGTTAAAAAGGAGACCCCGTCCTGATTGGCGTGGTAGACGAACATCTTCCGGAAGACGGTGAGACTGAATTCTATTCTCTCTTGCCGCATGTAGCACGCGAACGCGACGATAACTGAGATTGCGTTGGGGTTTAACTGGGCAGGCACGACGCCAAAGTACTTGAGAACTTGCTTCACCTCCGGCCAGAGGGGGAGCCAGAGCCCCGCCTCGAAGTGCGAGACGGGGAAGGCAAGCTAGCCCGGGTAGAATGTATTCACGCTCTCGCCAACCTTGGTAGGGCGTGACTCGTAACCCTCCGGCAAAAAGTTGCTCCGGAAGGCCTCGTATTCATCGGCAGAGAGGCAACCGGGAGGTAAATCGTGGTCGGAGAATCTCTTCCCACAGCGGCTGCGGCCTTCACCATCCTCTGGCCTCGTTTTTCCCATGAGTGTGTGAGACAAAGGGGAAGTTGGCGAGTGGAGAATCAGCGAGAGGACACGAAGGACGGTAAAGAGAAAGGGTGAGGGGGCTGGAGCGCGAGGCGAGCTTGGGAAGGAGGGGGAGCCGCGAGCGGAAGTCTAGGAAAACATGTTTCCAGTCGATGCAGCGGGGGTATTTATAGCCCTCGTAAGAAGGAGGATAAGCGGATAGAGGACTACGCCAGGGAAGGGCAGGGGTCGGCCGACCCTACTCCCTCCAAGCCTCGGGCGGCAGAACCCTAAATGGGCCATCAGCCCAAGAAGGCGGTGAAAAGATGGATGCAGAGAAATAAAAGTAAGCATAAAAGAAGATATTAACGCGGTAGCACCATTTAAACAGGCAAGTCACCAAAGTAATAAATTTAATCCCGCATAAAGACAGGTGGCAAGTTCGAAGAGCGCACGGTTGGCGCTATATAAATAATAATTTCGTTACAGAAGCAAGGCGAGCGAAAGAGCAAGAAGCGAGAGGCGAAGCTCTCATCAATTCTTATCCCACCTCCATCGCCCTCCTCTGCGGCTTCTCACGCAGGGAGGACGACTGGGGAGGTGGAAGGCGCGAGCCGCTTCAACACCACTACGGGCGAGGCAGAGCTATTGGTCGACGTCATCCAAGATTGCCTGAGGGTTCGTTTGGTCCACCTCAATGTCGGCGTCTATCTCCGAAGACAGGCGAGCGCATTCCACCTCTAGCCAGTCGATCCGGTGGTCTGCGGCTTGCTTCCCTTTTTCCAGCACTTGAATGATGCGCGCGTGCTTCCGCAGCATCTCGGCCACCTTACGCTTCATCTCTATATGGTCCGTAGGGTCGCCCAGGTAGTCCTCGATCTCATCTATAGGAGGAGGAGGCGAGGGGGCCAGCTGCCTGGAGTAATCGTCGACCGGCGAGTCGGCAGCCAGTGAGTCCTCGACAGGGGTTCCACTCGCACCTATGGAGGATCCAAAGAGATAAAGTGGCAAGGAAAAAGCAGGGGGCAAGAAGAAGAGAGCAGGTGTCAGGAGTAGGGCCTCTTACCGAAGAGGCGGGTGGAGCCCGATGTGGTAGAAGGATCATCCCTCCTTGTCACGGGGGTGGAGGGGGGAGTGGAGGCTTGGGGCGAGAGAGGCCGGGAAGAAAGATCTGAAAGGTTGATGCGAATGGTCTCAGAACGATGAGTAGGCGCCGAGATTTTCTGGGAAAAGGTAGCAAGTAAAAAGCGTGTGGTGCAAAGAGATCATAGCAAGTTTGAGAGACTCACCTCTTTTCCTTTGAGACTAGCGGGAGTGGGAGGTACATACCCCCCCCCCCCCCCGGAAAGGAACGAGAAGGTTCTCCTGCCGAGAGGGGAGACTCTGGAACCTTTGGAGAGAGGTGGATGGCGGTAGCGAAGGATAATCGCGTGCGGGGATCTTGTTCAGACCCGCCGTCGTCGCCTTGTTCCGTTGGCGTACGTCCGCGATGCGATCCCGAAAACTTTGACTGAGAGACATAGAGGCAGAGGCGGGAAGAGGATGGCCCCTTGCGGGGAGGCGATTTCTGTATTTATAGACTAGGCAAGGGGCCCACCCGAAGATTCCCCCTAATAAATTCGTCGTACTACCGCGAGCCTCGGTTGAACTATCTTTCCGAGGTTGTAAACAACCTCGAAAAGAACGGGGATTGTGTACAACCTCGGACTCCCAGGCGAGCGAGAGAGCCGAGCGAGAGGGCTCCAGGCGAGAGGTGCAAGGGAAGAGGCCCCAGGAGAGAGAGGCACCATGCGAGAGGTGCTAGGGGATAGGGTAAGCAGTGAGGTTCACCGCATCAAGCGAGACGGCCTAAGTGAAGCATGGCTTTCGATAGGTGAATGTCGAGACGGGAAGCTTTTCCGGCGAGTGGCCAGCTCCCCGTGCGAGAAGGCTCCAGGACTTGAACTCTCGCCCGGGGTCGCCCTCTCGCCATGTGAGAGGACCTTATGCGAGAGGACCTTTGTTGCGCTCTAGGGTTCAAAGAAAATAAACGCAACCGAACTAGCGACCCGATGAGGCAAGTATACCTATCGAATTGTAGCAAGGGGACACAAGTGTCGTATTGTAATCCGGGAACTTTTGGCTATGCTTACTCACACGAACGCTATTATCTTATCGACGGAAAAACTAGGGTTTAGAGAAAAAACTAATTGCAAGGAAGGAAGTAAAGCTATACTAGAAAGAGAACTACCGCAATTAAGTAAAGCTATTAAGCAAAGAACTATGCTAGAAAGGAAACTACTGCAGTTAATTAAAGAGCACAAGATAGGTGATTACTACAAAAGGTAGAAAATATGAAATGGAAATGCACTCGATCAAGATTCACCTCGGCTAAAGACGATTAAGAAAATGCGATAAAAATCTGAACTTAATAGGATAAAGGTCCTTGACCGTGGAGGTTCCTAAAGCTTGAACACGCTTCTCTCGAAGTCGTGCCCAACTGAGTTTAGGAAGGTCCGACCGACTCTCGTCTAAATCGGAGGCCTAAAGCTCGCTTTACGCGGTGAACCCCACTATTGGATTTTACTCCAATCCGGGAGATTTGGACGTCTGCCTCTTTCGAGGGTTGCGTACAACTCCCTTTACTCTTAAATGCTCACTTCATTCTTTTGGCCTCTCGGCTAGCCCAGAATGAAAGCAAAGGCGGAGAGTATATATCGATAATATACCTCCAACCCGTGATTAATCAAGAGTAATTCAAGTCCCTAACCTAAAAAGAAAAGATTAATTAAAACATCATAACTTAATCGCTCTAACCTCGGATCATCAAGATCGAGTACAAGGAGGATTAGTTAATCATAATGGAGTGGAGGAGGGGGGGATGAGTAGTAAAGCATAAAAAAACACAAGCTAAACAAAGAACAATTCTATTAATGAAAAGGGGCAATTTACACTAATTGAAATTAAAATTACAAGTGCATGAAATTGAAATCCAATTCTAGCCCTACAAGTAGCACTAAGCAAGAGCAAAATTACAATAAAAGCTAGAACAAACGAAGATTAAGCTAGGGTTAAACAAGAATTACAAAGAGAGGGAGAGAGAGAGAGAGAGAAAGCATAAAAAAAACTCAAGAACCAAAGGGGCAGCACCTCCCACTCTCAACCAAAGCTTGCTGAAATGGAGAGGGGGGTCTCAATTTATAGAATTTTTTCTCGGGTTGGTCACGCCCTCCGACACGCCCTAGGGGGGGCGTGTCAGGGGGCGTGATAGTACTATGTTGACCTCGGGCTCTGGATTTTGGCGAGAGGGATGATTGCTTCAGTACATAGGTGGTCATGCCCTAGGTCACGCTCGTGACGGGGGGGCGTGACAGGCACGTCATGTCCAAATCATTGGTCGGAATTCCGTCAGTCGTCGAAAAGTTGATGTCACGCCCCAGGTCATGCCCGTGACTGGGGGCGTGACGGTACTGTTTTCGAGTTGTGGAAAAACGGCATTTAATGCGGCGGCAGGCTTTGCGGCAGAGGGCGACACGCCCACGGTCACGCCTGGTGACACGCCCAGGGAGGGCGTGTCAGGGGGGGCGTGACAGCGGTTTTGACCGTTTTCCTGTCCCTTCCAGCAGGAGTCCTCGGGATCGGGTGACACGCCCTAGGTCACGCCCAGGGAGGGCGTGACAGGGGGGCGTGTCAGATTATTTTGGCCAATTTTCTGGAAACCTGCAAAAAGACAAGAAAAAATCAGCGGCAATAATATTTACATAAAAATGATAAAAAAATAAACTAATAATAGACATGATTTGTACAATATAAAATAGAAAATACGATAATAGTTTAGGCTACAAAACGTATTATCAAATTCCCTCAAGCTTAAGCTTTGCTTGTCCCCAAGCAAAAATATAAAAACTAGATATTTATAAAAAGGACTAATCAAAAAGTTTTAATTATGCCTACACAAGTACTATGCGAAATTCTAAGTAGGGAAAAGGTGAAATGCAAGTCTAAAATAATTATTTAGGTATGGTAAAACTTTTATAAACTTTACTCAATAAAAACAAATCAACCAAAATTTTAACGAAATTCTTTAAATAGACTTAAGTAAAGCAACAAAAATGAAAAACACGCATTGAGTTGTTACTAGATCCAAGCAACGCATTATAATTATATCAATTTAATTAACAAAAATCTAGGTTTAAATCCAAAACTAAAACTGATTTACTTTTTTTTCTTTTCTTAGTTGTTAAATAAAAATCAAAAAGCGTGAATCTAAAGGACTTAAATAGGACAGAAACGTTTGGTTTAGGAATATGATTAGGAGTGGAATTCAAAGATAAACGTGAAGGTTTAAAATCACACTAAACCAAAGCAAAGAGTTTCAAAAACTTTCATAAAAATATATATACACATTTTTTTTCTTTTTCTTCTTTTTCCATTTTTTTCTTTTTTTTTCAAAACAAAGGCCATAAATATTTTTATTTTTCTTTTGAATTGGCCAAACAAAAATAAACAACACTTTTGAGCATACTTTTTTTTTCAAAAACCTTTCTCCCACAAAAATCACAAAATATCCTATCAAAATTGTCAAAATAATTTATGAAACTCAAAAAGGCTAGTGTGATTCGATAGGTTGGAAATTTTGGCTTTGGTGAAGCTGAAATGAAGGGAGGAGCTATCAAATGAAATCGGAAAAAGGCTCAAAAATGGCTAACTAGTGGCAAAAGTTTTTAGGTTGGCAGGAAAGCTCAAACGAAAATAAAAACGGCCTAAATCATTTTCACGCTTTTGAATTTATTTAAAACAAAGGTTTGAAAATTTTCAAAAAGCGAGTCCAAGATAATAAAAGAAGATTGATGAAATTAACTTGAAAATAGAAATAATAGGTGACTTGGATCGTTCACATCTACTACGTTATTCAAAAGTTGACTTTACAAAAATTATTCAAAAATGAAAAAGAAAATAGTGGATGATGAATTTTTGAGAAAGTAAAGGAAATAAAAAACAAAAAACCATAATAGAAATGCGAGTTTTAGAAAAAATATTTCACCTTAACATGCTACCGTGAATTAGAAACACAGCATGGCCAACATTTTACTTGTGAAACATAATTAAAAAGGACGATTAGAAATATTATAGTTAACTAAGTTGTTTATAGGAGATTTTGAGTAAAACAAAAACAAAAACTGGGGTACTATTGAAATACCAAAATGTCTAAACCATTCAAAAACACATATCTATATATTTTTTTTAAATTTTGAGAAATATTCTCCTTTTTTTGGATTTTGGAAAATTTTCTCTTTTTTTTTGGAATTTTAAGATATTCATTTTTTTTTATTATTTTGGAAATATTTAAAATATATACAAAAAGAAAAATATTTACACTAAGCAAAAATGAAGGAGGAAGTCCTCCCCCAAGCTTAAAACAAACATTGCCCTCAATGGCTAAAGAAGGGGATTGGAGAAGGAGAGAAAAATAAAGTACAAAATTGAAAGACAAAATTGAAATACAGGTACTTCCCCGGATTTATTTGCTGCGAAAGCTGAGTGATGTCGCTCCTCCGAATGTCTTCTTTGGACTTCGTGATGGATTCAGCAATGTTGGATCCGGCGATTGCGGAAGCTTCAGCTTGTCGGAGCCGTCCGAGGCAAAAATTGTAAAATAAAGAAAACAGAAAAAGATAACTTGGGTTGCCTCCCAAGAGCACCATTTGGTTAAAGCGTCGTTGAGCTCGACGCATCAAAAAAAAAATTTTTGTCCAAAAATATTGTTGTCCAGAAATAAAATTGTTTTTTAGCAAAAAATTAAAAGTTCAAAGTTAGAGTTCGTGAAGCAGAAACTTAATAATGTTTGGACTGACATCATCATCACCAGAGAAATACAGTTTAAGACGCTGACCATTCACTTTGAAATTACCCTTATCAGGGTGAGAAATTAAAACAGTTCCATAAGGAAATACTTCTAAAACAGAAAACGGGCCAGACCAGCGAGATTTTAATTTGCCCGGGAATAAACGTAAACGAGAATTATATAAAAGGACTTGGTCGCCCGGCTTAAAGTTTTTAGGGTGCCTTAAGTGTTTATCGTGTAAACGCTTCGTCCGCTCTTTATAAAGTTTATTATTTTTATAAGCATAAGAGCGCCACTCATCGAGTTCATTTAGTTGAAATTTTCGAAGGTCACCGACTGAGTGGGGATCGAAGTTTAAAAATTTTAAGGCCCAAAAGGCGCGGTGTTCTAACTCTACAGGCAGATGGCACGATTTTCCATAGACCAGACGATACGGCGTACATCCGAGGGCGGTTTTGTACGTTGTTCGGTAGGCCCATAGAGCATCGTCAAGTTTGGCTGACCAGTCTTTTCTAGAAGTTGAAACAGTCTTTTCTAAAATTCTTTTTATTTCTCTATTAACTACTTCGACTTGTCCGTTAGTTTGGGGGTGGTAGGCAGTGGAAAGCTTATGCGTAACGCCGTATTTGGTAAGGATTTTTGAAAATTGCACGTTACAGAAATGGGAACCCCTATCGCTAACGATTGCGTGAGGCGTACCGAATCTAGAAAATAATTTTTTTTTAAAACGTGACTACAACTCAGGAGTCGTTCGTAGGAAGAGCTTGGGCCTCAGCCCATCGTGAAACATAATCAACAGCAACTAAAATATATTTGTTTCCGAAGCTAGAAGGAAGGGGGACAACAAAATCAATTCCCCAGAGGTCGAAAATTTCGCACTCTAAGAAATAATTTTACGGCATTTCATTTTTATTAGAAATATTGCCCGACCGTTGGCAACTATCACACCTGCTCACAAAGGCTTGCGCGTCTTTAAACAGGCTAGGCCAATAAAAACCCGCGCAAAGCACCTTATGAGCGGTGCGAGCAGCTTGATAGTGCCCACCTGTCGGACCTTCATGCAAATGTTTTAGAATATCAATTCCTTCATTATAAGAAACACATCTCCTTATCACTTGATCCGCACAAATTTTTAAAAGATGCGGGTCTTCCCAAAAGTAGTTCTTCAGCTCAGAAAAGAATTTCTTCTTTTGCTGAGAGGAGAACTCTTTTGGGAGCACCAGGGCCACTAGATAGTTGGAGATGTGCGCGAACCAAGGAGAAGTAGATGTATTAACTAAAAGCAGCTTCTCATCAGGAAAATAGTCATTAAAATATTTTTCATTTAATTTTTTTATAAAAGGGTTATCTAATCTGGATAGATGGTCGGCGGCCAAGTTCTCGGCTCCTCGCTTATCACGGATCTCTAAGTCAAACTCCTGGAGGAGTAAGACCCAGCGAATCAAGCGAGGCTTGGCATCCGTTTTGGCAAGAAGGTACTTGAGGACCGAGTGGTCCGTAAAAACAATGATTTTTGAAAGTGTAATGTAAGGGCGGAATTTATCAAAGGCGAATACTACAGCTAAGAGCTCCTTCTCGGTTGTGGTGTAATATTCTTGTGCAGATGTGAGGGTTTTACTAGCGTAATAGATGGGGTGGAAGTTTTTAGATATACGTTGACCTAATACGGCTCCCACCGCAAAACTACTCGCATCGCACATAATCTCGAAAGGAAGGTCCCACACCGGAGCTATCATAATCGGTGCGTTAATTAACTTTTTTTTAATTGATTCAAAGGCAGAAATACAAGAGTCATCAAAAATGAATGGAGCGTCTTTTTCTAAGAGATGGGTGAGGGGCTTTGTGATCTTGGAGAAGTCCTTTATAAAACGACGATAAAAACCAGCGTGGCCTAGGAAACTTCTTATAGCTTTTATGTTTGTAGGCGGCGGCAACTTCTCAATAACTTCTTTCTTGGCAACGTCTACCTCAATACCTTTAGCAGAAATTTTATGACCCAAAACTAACCCTTCCCTCACCATAAAATAGCATTTTTCCAAATTTAGGACAAGGTTAGTTTCTTCGCATCGTTCTAAGACTTTTTCAAGGTTTTCTAAACATCTCTCGAAGGAATTGCCGAACACGGAGAAATCGTCCATGAATACCTCCATAATGCTTTCTACGTACTTGTCAAATATTGCGAGCATACATCGCTGGAATGTAGCTGGCGCATTGCATAATCCAAACGGCATTCTTCGGTAAGCGAAGGTGCCGAAGGGACAAGTAAACGTAGTTTTCACTTGGTCCTCGGGAGAGATGGGTATTTGAAAGTACCCCGAAAGGCCATCGAGAAAACAATAAAAGCTATGGCCGGAGAGACGTTCTAAAATCTGGTCGATAAACAGTAAAGGAAAGTGGTCCTTGCGGGTGGCGTCATTCAACTTACGGTAATCTATGCACATACGCCAACCCATCACCGTCCGCATCGGGATTAATTCATTATTCTCATTACTAACTACGGTTATCCCTCCCTTCTTTGGAACTACCTGAACGGGGCTAACCCACTTACAGTCCGATATAGGGTAGATAATTCCTGCGTCTAATAGTTTCATAACCACGCTCTTAACTACTTCTTTCATGTTCAGGTGTATACGGCGCTGAGGTTGGATAGAGTTACGCGAATTATCTTCCATTAAAATTTTATAGGTACAGAAAGATGGGCTTATGCCCTTGATATCAGAAATTTGCCAAGCAATAGCCCGGCGATGCTTACGTAGAACTAGAAGAAGTTTATCGTTTTGCGTATCCGTGAGGTAGGCCGAAACGATAACTGGTAACTTGGAATCTTTTTCTAAGAAAGCATACTTAAGGTGTTCGGGAAGTTCTTTAAGTTCTAGGGCAGGGGGTTCTTCATAAGAGGATTTTGAGATTCTTTCTTTTTCAAAAATAATATCTTCATAAACTTTTTTATAAGGAACGTAATAAGGGGTGGGGCTAGCAGCCAATACGGCTTCTTGTAGCGATTCAGTGGGAAGAACAGAGGAAGAACAAAAATCAGAAAATTCTTTTTCAAACTCACAAAGACAATAAGAAGATTCATCACTTCCTTGCAGTGATTCCGTTATAAGAGAAGAGGAGCAAAAAGTAGAAAATTCTTTTTCAAAGTCGGAGAGGCAGTAGGAAGAATCATCACTCACGGCATCTACGAAAAAGCATGAGTCATCGTTTTCCAAGGTGTTCTTCATCGAAGGGGTGATAGAAAATGTGACTTCGTCGTCGCCTACTCGAAGAAAGAGCTTACCATTGCTTACGTCAATGATGGCTCGGGAGGTGGTAAGGAAGGGTCGGCCAAGGATCAGGGGAACCTCGACGTCTTCTTCGATGTCCAAAATGACAAAGTCCACCGGGAAGATGAACTTGTCGACTTTCACTAGAACGTCCTCCACTATTCCTAACGGGTACTTGACGGATCTATCGGCTAGCTGGATACTCATACGTGTGGGGTTAAGGCTACCAATCCCTAACTTTTTGAACAACGAAAAGGGCATCAGGTTTATACTCGCGCCTAAGTCGGCTAACGCGTGTTTAACAAAAAGATCACCGAAAACACACGGGATAGAGAAACTACCCGGGTCACTGATTTTCTTCGGCAAACCGTTTGTTAAAACGGCGGAGCACTCGGCGTTTAGCGTGACGTGCGAAAGATTCGCTAACTTCTTCTTGTTTGTGAGGAGGTCTTTAAGATATTTGGCGTATTTCGGCATCTGTGAAATAGCCTCGTGGAAGGGAAGATTAATGTGGATTTGTTTGAAGATTTCTAAGAAGCGGGAGTACTGATCATCTTGACGTTGTCTATTAAGTTCAGAGGGGTATGGAGGAGTTGAATTATTTTTGAAGATGGGTGGTGGAGTGAGATTATTTTCTAAAGTGGGGGTGATTACTTCTTCAGCAGAGGGTGGAAGCGGAGCGGAGCTTTGATTTTTAAAAGCGGGAGCGGAGCTTTGATTTTTAAAAGCGGGAGCGGAGCTTTGATTTTTAAAAGCGGGAGCGGAGCTTGCCTCGGGCTCTTCACTTACCATACCGGAGACTTGCTTCCCACTCCGAAGAGTTATAGCTTTCGCTTGCTCTCTCGGGTTGGGTTTGGTATTGGAAGGAAGAGACCCTGCGGGTCGCTCAGAAATTATTTTCGCAAGCTGTCCTACCTGATTTTCTAGACTTTTTACGCTTCCGGTTAAAATTCTTATAGTGGCGTCATTTGTGGTGATATATTTGGAAAGTAATTCCTCCAAGCATGGAGGTTTGGGTAATTTTGAAGAGGTGGTGATGGTGGTGCAGAAAAATCATTTTGCGGGGGTGGGCGCATCGCATTCGATGGATTACTCCATGAAAAGTTCGGGTGATTTCTTAAAGCGGAGTTATAATTATTCGGAAAATTAAAACCAGGCGGATGAAAATTCGCAGCAGAAAAATTATTAAAAGCAGTTCTAGGCATATTATTAACATAATCTAAATGTTCTGTAGTAGGGGTTGCAGATTCCCATACCTGAGGGGCGGAGGCAGCAGTCATCTCCGTGATTTTTTTGCTTAGGATTTCTACTTGCAGAGCGAGCTGGGAGACGTTGTCCACTTCATAGATACCTGCAGGCTTATTCGGGCGGGACCTAGGCACATTCCACTGATAAGTGTTCATGGCAATGTCCTCGAAAAGATCAAGAGCTGCTTCCGGGGTCTTATGATTTAAAGTACCACCAGAGGCTGCGTCTATCATTTGCTTTGTATTTTGATTTAGCCCGTTATAGAACGTCTGCACTTGTAACCATATAGGCAGCGCGTGATGTGGGCATCGTCTTAATAATTCTTTAAATCTCTCCCAGGTTTCATATAGGGTTTCAGAGTCTATTTGTCCGAAGGCAGAGATGTCGTTCCTAAGTTTTGCAGTTTTAGCTGGCGGAAAATACTTCGCCAAAAATTTTTCAGTTAATTCATTCCAAGTGGCTATGCTATTTTTGGGAAGTGTGTTAAGCCACTGCTTAGCTTTAGTTCTTAAAGAGAAGGGGAAGAGTCTCAGCCTGATTGCATCATTTGTGACACCATTTATTTTGAAGGTGTCACAAATTTCAAGAAAGCTAGCTATATGTGCGTTCGGATCTTCATCTTGAAGTCCGTCAAATTGCACATATTGCTGCACCATTTGAATTATGCTAGGCTTTAATTCGAAGTTATTATTTGCTATAGCAGGGCGGACTATACTTGATTCTGTTCCCTCGAGGTTCGGTCGTGCATAATAGGACATGGTCCTTTGCACGGCCTCATCTACGTTGGGTTCTTCCATTCTTAAAGTAGCAAATGACTCGGAGTCCTCAACCGGCACTTGGATAGTAGGACCTTGAAATCGCGATCTTCTCCGAAGAGTACGCTCAATTTCGTGGTCCAAGTCCAAAATGACCGACGGGCTCCCGCGGGTCATGCACTAAAAGAACAGAAAAGAAGAAGAGGAAGAGAAAAAGGATAAACTAGAAAAAAGATTAAAAAAAAATTTCTTTTTGAAATAGATTTTTTATAGATTAACTCCCGAACTTCCCAAGTACTACCCCGTGAAGGGTTCGCAAGGTACTAGACAAGACAGTGGTGCTTAAAGCCCTTTGCCCTTTTCGAGAGAATTAGGTGGCGTAGAAAAATTGTGAGGTTGGTTACTATTAAGAGCGGTGATAAAAATTTTTTGATTTTTAAAATTTTAAAGAAAGAGGATGAGAAAGAGAAGAGATAAAATTAATAGGTTCGTGTTTTCAAAATATAAACGGAAGTTGGTTCCCCGGCAACGGCGCCAAAAACTTGTTGCGCGCTAGGGTTCAAAGAAAATAAACGCAACCGAACTAGCAACCCAATGAGGCAAGTATACCTATCGAATTGTAGCAAGGGGACACAAGTGTCGTATTGAAATCCGGGAACTGTTGGCTATGCTTACTCACACGAACGCTATTATCTTATCGACGGAAAAACTACGGTTTAGAGAAAAAACTAATTGCAAGGAAGGAAGTAAAGCTATACTAGAAAGAGAACTAGCGCAATTAAGTAAAGCTATTAAGCAAAGAACTATGCTAGAAAGGAAACTACTGCAGTTAATTAAAGAGCACAAGATAGGTGATTACTACGAAAGGTAGAAAATATGAAATGGAAATGCACTCGATCAAGATTCACCTCGGCTAAAGACGATTAAGAAAATGCGATAAAAATCTGAACTTAATAGGATAAAGGTCCTTGACCGTGGAGGTTCCTAAAGCTTGAACACGCTTCTCTCGAAGTCGTGTCCAACTGAGTTTAGGAAGGTCCGACCGACTCTCGTCTAAATAAGAGGCCTAAAGCTCGCTTTACGCAGTGAACCCCACTATTGGATTTTACTCCAATCCGGGAGATTTGGACATCTGCCTCTTTCGAGGGTTGCGTACAACTCCCTTTACTCTTGAATGCTCACTTCATTCTTTTGGCCTCTCGGTTAGCCCAGAATGAAAGCAAAGGCGGAGAGTATATATCGATAATATACCTCCAACCCGTGATTAATCAAGAGTAATTCAAGTCCTTAACCTAAAAAGAAAAGATTAATTAAAACATCATAACTTAATCGCTCTAACCTCGGATCATCAAGATCGAGTACAAGGAGGATTAGTTAATCATAATGGAGTGGAGGAGGGGGGGATGAGTAGTAAAGCATAAAAAAAACACAAGCTAAACAAAGAACAATTCTATTAATGAAAAGGGGCAATTTACACTAATTGAAATTAAAATTACAAGTGCATGAAATTGAAATCCTATTCTAGCCCTACAAGTAGCACTAAGCAAGAGCAAAATTACAATAAAAGCTAGAACAAACGAAGATTAAGCTAGGGTTAAACAAGAATTACAAAGAGAGGGAGAGAGAGAGAGAGAGAAAGCATAAAAAAAACTCAAGAACCAAAGGGGCAGCACCTCCCCCTCTCAACCAAAGCTTGCTGAAATGGAGAGGGGGGTCTCAATTTATAGAATTTTTTCTCGGGTTGGTCACGCCCTCCGACACGCCCTAGGGGGGCGTGTTAGGGGGGGTGACAGTACTATGTTGACCTCGGGCTCTGGATTCTGGCGGGAGGGAAGATTGCTTCGGTATGTCGGTGGTCACGCCCTAGGTCACGCCCGTGACGGGGGGGCGTGACAGGCACGTCATGTCCAAATCATTGGTCGGAAATCCGTCAGTCGTCAAAAAGTTGATGTCACGCCCCAGGTCACGCCCGTGACTGGGGGCGTGACGGTACTGTTTTCGTGCTGTGGAGAAACGGTATTTAATGCGGCGGCAGGCTTTGCGGCAGAGGGCGACACGCCCACGGTCACTCCTGGTAACACGCCCAGGGAGGGCGTGTCAGGGGGGCGTGACAGCGGTTTTGACCGTTTTCCTGTCCCTTCCAGCAGGAGTCCTCGGGATCGGGTGGCACGCCCTAGGTCACGCCCAGGGAGGGCGTGATAGGGGGGCGTGTCAGATCATTTTGGCCAATTTTCTGGAAACCTGCAAAAAGACAAGAAAAAATCAGCGGCAATAATATTTACATAAAAATGATACAAATAAACTAATAATAGACATTTTTTGTACAATATAAAATAGAAAATACGATAATAATTTAGGCTACAAAACGTATTATCAACCTTATGGAGGAGCACTCACCAAGTGCCACTTTGGTTCAAGGCCGATTCAGGTAGGTCGGGCCCACTTTTTGGGCCCCAGGGAGGTTTTACCCTTTCTACCCCGGGTGGTCTGCATTTAGCCCTTGCGGACAGCGGAGTTTGGCTGTTGGCAGACCTAGCCAGGGGTATTCTGGAAATTTCAGGGCGATGTAAATTAGTTATTTGCAGTCCCAGTTTAGAGGCCTATAAATAGACCGGTAAGGTGCCTTAGAAGAGCAAGCTTTCTTGACTCCTTCCACTTCTTTTAAGGCACCTAGCTCAGCATTGGCTAGGGAGGGGAAGAGCTTTAGTCTCTTCCGGGTACGAGGTGGGACCTCCTCGCTGGAGCCTCCGGTCTAGTTCTTCGCCTCGAGTGTGATCCCAAGGGAGTAAGCGTGAGCTGCCCCAGTAGTTCCGTGCTTTAGGGGGAATCGACCTTGTTGGTTCCAACAGTAAGGAATTGTCTTATGGCTTCTAGTCTAGCAACTGGGGAAGAGGTTTGATCAAAGTCAATACCTTCCTCTTGTCTATATCCCTTAGCCACCAGTCTAGCTTTGTTCTTAATTATAACACCATTTTCATCTAACTTATTCCAATAGATCCACTTAGTTCCAATGATGTTATGTCCTTGAGGTTTGGGAACTAGTTTCTAGGCCTTACACCTCTTGAACTAGTTCAGTTCCTCTTGCATTACCACAATCCAAAATTGGTCTATGTTAGCATCTTCAAACCTTTTGGGCTCAATCTGAGACAGAAAGCTAGAGTATATGGCTATGTTCAGGCTTCTGCTCCTTATTATAATCCCTTAGCTAGCATCACCAATGATATTATGTCTAGGATGATCCTTTAGATGTTTAACTACTGGAGGCAATCTTCCTTCAGCATTATTGACTTCAATGTCTGGATCTTGCTAATCTTCATCCATGTCCAATGAGCTTTGTCCTTCTTCAGGAATATATACACCATCATCTTCATTTTGGACAGCTCATGGAGCATCCTTGATGGTTAGTTTGTCCATCACCTATTCTATACCTGTAGATCTAGATGAGGAGCTAGGCAGCTCACTATTAATCATAGAAGATTAATCAAAAACTACATTAACAGACTATTCTATAACGTGATTTTTCAAGTTGTAAATCTTATATGATTTGTTATGATTGTTATACCCAACAAATATCCCCTCATAGGAATTGGCAGCAAACTTAGTCAGATATGACTTCCCATTGTTGAGCACATAGCATTTGCTACCAAAGATCCTGAGATAGGCATGGTTTGGTTTTCTGTCTGTCATGATCTCATAGGAAGTATTCTTGTGATACTTGTTGACAGAAGCCCTATTTAGGACATGACATGTTGTATTGACTGCCTCAGCCCAAAAGTATTCTGGGATAGATGTGTCACTTAGTAGTGTCCTTCCAGCTTCTATGAGAGTTTTGTTTTTCCTCTCATCTATCCTATTTTGCTAGGGTGTTCTTTGAGAAGAAAATTCTTGGTGAATCCCTTGTTCTTCACAGAACTTTGTTATGCCATCAGATTGAAATTTAGTGTCATGGTCACTTCTGATTTGACCACAGAACTGTTTAATTCATTCTGAATTTACTTGACAAAGGTCCTAAAGATGTCAAGATTTTTAGACTTTTTCTTCAAGAAGAAGACCCAAGCAAACTTGGAGAAGTCATCAACAATTACAAGTGTGTAGACTTTCCTATCTAGATTGTGAACTTGCATAGGACTAAACAAGTCCATATGAGGGAGGTATAAGCACCTCACAGAATCCTTGGCCCTAATGCTTTTGAAAGATGCTTTGGTCTGCTTGCCCTTTTGACATGCAGAGCAAATTCCCCCTTGGTGTATCTTATGGTGGGACCATTCCTGGCTTGCTATTCACTAAAGAGCTTGCTAATGGTCTTGTAGTTCAAGTGAGCTAGTCTCTTATGCCATTGCACATAGTATGAGACTTTCTCATTTGCAACTAGACGCACAGGGGAGTCAGAACATAAATATAAAAGTTTAAACAATAAATATTCTCACTCCTAGTTCCTGTCAAAATGACCTCTTGGTCACTGGACCTTTTAATTTGGCACTCATCCATATGGAATATAATAACATAGCCAAGAGCACATAGTTGGCTTATGCTTATCAGGTTGTGTTGCAACCCTTCCATATAAGCTACTTTTGAGATTGAGACTATACCATTGGTAATCATATCAAATCCCTTGGTAACTCCTCTATCTGAACCTCCAAAGATATCTTTAGATCCATTCTTCACAGGAGTGTAGTCTTTAAGGTGACATCTTGTTTTAGTCATGTTTCTGGAAAATCCACTGTCTAAGTACCATATTGGTGTATGGGTTCTTGGACTAACCTGCAATCACAATTTAGTTTACCTTAGGACCCCAAAAGTGTTTGGGTCTTTGGTTCGTTTTAGTCTGAAAATTAACTTATCTCCCTACAGCACTCCTGGCAAGAAGACTCAATTTATCCCTTGGTATAGTAGGGTTGTGCCAACCATCTATGGCAATGTGTCTCACTTTACCACAGCACCAGCACTCATGAATGTTGTTCCTTCTCTTCTGAACAGTTCCAATAGGTTGCAAGATGGTAACAGCTGACTGTTCAGAGAGGAGAGTAGCATCCCTCTTCTTGTTTCTTTCAACAAGAATCTGACTGAAAGTAAGTCTGACAGTAGATGAACTTGGCTTGCTCTGATTTATACTAACAATAATCTTCCTAGCAGCAGATGTGTTGTTTATGGCATCATAAAAGGCCAAGTCAGACTCACTGATAGACTTGCCTTTGGTCTGTGATTTTGATGGAAGAGCTTGACTACTGGCCACTACCACATTCTTGAGTGTAGGGTTGGGGTCCCAAAAGCAAATGGTCTATGATGGGCCATCTGAATTTCTTCTTGGGGAGCCTTGAAGGCACTCAAGCCCGTGCCCTTTCTCCCTTCATTGTGAGATATATTTGTATACTTATAGGAAGAGTTCTCATTCTTCTAGTGACCATATATATTATCATGTTCGTACCTATTTGATGGGAGAATTACCTTATGGAAGGTGGTCTGAGGCACAAGAGAAGCTTTGCCTTTCCCTTTGGAAGGGGCATCTCTAGTGTTCCACTTAAACCCCAAACCTCTCTTATCCTTTAGAGAGGTAAAGGAGTCAATTAGTGGCAGCACAATCTTTAGCTTGCTGAATTCAACCACTATCTTTTTCTCCTTAAGGAGCTTTTCCTCAAGATCCATAATGATCTTGTTCTTTTGGTTGATGGTCCCAATCTGGATGATTGAGATGTCCTTCAGTTGGCTGACTTCCCTCATCATCAGATCCAGCAAGGATGCTGACTCAGACTGTAGGGAAGCAGCTAGTTGTAGATAGATAATCTCCTCGGCTTATTTCTGGGCCAATCTCTTGCTCCTTTACAAATCATCTAGAAGGGCACCATAAATGCCAATCATTTGATTGACATCTTCCTCATATTCTGACCCATCTTCATCACAGGATGAGGATACATCAGAATTAGGACTTGTCTCATAGTCAGATTCAGAGGAGGCGCTAGACAGAGAATATACCTTATCTGGGACAGGCTGATCCTGGCTGGATTCTTCATCTAGCATGTCCATTAGCCCATAATAGCCATTGACATCTTCATCCACCCCAATATCATTATCTGAGAGTGAAAGAGGATCCCTAATTCATATCCTAGCAGTAGGATAGTCCACATTTTCTTCATTAGCAACTGCAGCAAATAGCCCAATATAGGCGTCTTCTTCTTCTTTTGAATATGAAGAAGCTGAGTCACTCTAACTCCAGCTCTTCTCCTTTTTGGCAATGAAGGACCTTTCCTTCATGCCCTTCTGGTGGTGGTGCTTATTCTCCTCAGATTTCTTCTCCTCTTTCCTCTTGACTGGGCAATCAGCAATAGCATGCCCAGCCTTGCTACAGTAGTAACAAACAACATTAGAGGAAAACTGTTTACTGGGTTTTGAGTTATACATGTCTCCCTTGGTGAACTTTTTGTCAGACTGGTGGTGATCCCTCTTGTTTTGTGAAGAGGAGGATGGTTTGTTCTTCCACTGCCTCCTCTTCATCATCTTCTTTAACTTCTTAGAGAAGGCAGCAAACTCCCCATCTTACATGGTTCTTCCAGATGAGCTTGACTCAAAGTTGTCTAAATCAGTAGGCCTTTTAGGGGAGAGGAAATCCTCTCATTGCTCTTCTTATAGCTCTCAACCTTGAAGGCTACAGTATTTTCCTTGGCTTGAGCTATGTTGAATGTCTCCTCCTCCTTTCTAATAGATTGTTGCATCTCATAGGAGAGCAGCTTTCCAAATAATGTGTGTGGAGAAGTTTCAACTAGCTTGACAACCACTTTGATGTCACATATCTTATTATCCCAGTCTATGGTTAGAGATCTGAAGAACTTGTCATTCAGCTCATAGTTGGTGAAAACTCTCCCATAGGTCCTCAGCTCATTTACCACTCTGAAGAACTTTTCATAGCACTCAGTTATGTTGTCCTTCTTGCTCTATCTGAAGGCCTCATACTCTTGGTTAAGTAGTGATTTCCTATCATCCCTGACTTCTTCTGTGCCTTCCATATAGACAATCAATGTGTCCCATATTTCCTTAGAAGTTTTGCAGTGAAAAAGGTTCTGGAATGTTGAATCATCAATGGCACTTACTATGATAGGTTGTGTCCTCTTGTCCATAGTTGCTTGTATGACCTCATCCTTGGTCGTTTTAGAATATTTCTTAGGTGTCGGGATAGTGGTATTCAGAACTGAGACCTTCATAGGGATGAAAGGACCCTCTTGAATAGTAATGAAAATCCTGGGGTCAGATGCTTCCATGAACAGCTTGACCCTTTCTTTCCAAATGCCAAAATTTTCTTTCCTACAGATTGGGAGCTTCATAGAACCCAACTCCTTATGGCGCTCTCCTGAACCCATAAGGAATATCAATAGCGACTCCTAGAGATCAACTCAGACTGTTCTCCTCAGTTTTCTTCCTTTTAGTGATTTCTTTTGACTTTGGTGAGTTGAGATTAGTTTAGGTTTGCTTTCAAGAACACACAATCAGCACACAAATGGTTTATAGTGGTTCCTCAGAGTTTGGGTACATCCACTGTCCCTCCCACTTTTATAACATATGTTTAGACAATAGCAACTTCTCTAACTTGGCTCTAAGAGCTTAAAACACAAATCCCTCAGGATTTCTCAAACTCCTCCAAGTCCTACACTCAGGCCCAAGGACCTACACTCAGAGAAATATTCTCCTACAGCTCAGGCATATAGGACCTACCTCAGGCTTTAAATCGAAGTCCTACACTCAGGCTTGGAGGAAAGCCCTACACTCAGATCCGATGCTGGATCCTACAACTCAGGCACTTAGCCCTACCTCAGATCCACACAAGGATCCTACCACTCAGATTCCCAACTGGAATCCTACAACTCAGGCCCAAAGACAATACAGTTCAAAACTATAGAAAGATACTACCTCAGCCTTTATAGATCAGGCTTACACTCAGATCAGTAATGATCTTACAAATGAAAGGTTGGTTGTTGTTGATGAATGATTGCAGAGAAATAATCTCTGAGCTTGCCTTTTCCTGAACTAAAATGAATCAGTCCTTTCTTCTTCACAGCTCCAGGAATTGATCTTCAAGAGTAGTTCTGCTTGAGCTGTGAATTCACTATAGCAATAGATTGCTCTGTTTATTCTTCTACCTCAGAGAGAGAACTCTATAAACTTGTTGTTGAAGATGAGAATGTCAACAACTAACTTTCTTGAACTTCCTATTTGAATAGAAGGAGCAAGTTCTTCAACTCTGCAACTAGCTCGCGAGGAAGAAGATGAAGCTCTATTATTCCCCAAAAAGTCTCTTATCCAAACGTTGATTTCTTCTTCCAAGATCTCATCTTTTCTATGTCATCGTCCAATGGCTCTTTGAGCAGTAGGATCACCAGGAGTTGGTAGCTACAACTTGTCTTTTGTATTAAATATTGTACAACAGAAAAGCGGCACCATTTGTCGTCTACTGTTCAGTTCCCGCAACATTTGAATTTTTGTTGATGTCATCATGACTCAGCACCTGTGGACTTAGCCAAATTCACACTTCTGCATAGCCGTTGAGTGAGGTGTAAAACCCCAAAAATGATAAAACAGAACTTTTGGTGGCTGTCCCTGGGCGATAGTGGGTATCATTGGCGATAGCACTAGATACTTTCAACAAAGCGTTTACTGGACTTAATGCACTCGACACTTTCAACAAAGCATTGAGTAGACTCGATGAATACTATCGCATGGCGATAGTGAGTATCATTGGCGATAACGATAGCACTCGATGCTCTCAACGCACTCGACGAAGAATTGAGTGAGCTATCAGAGTGGCGATAGTGGGTATCGCTAGGCGATACTGCCACGTATGGTTGGACACGTGTCGGATGGTCGGAAGGCGGCCGATGAGCAGTGGTTAACTGGGGTCAAAACTGCTACCGAGGATATTGCCCAGGCGATAGCAGATATCGCTAGGCGATAGTATTAATTTTGAGTTGTCAACTGATATTGTGGTCTTTGCTTTCTTTTGATGAGAGGATCGTTTGGCTTGGTTTATTCTCGAGGCTGCTTAACTATAGAAGAGGTGGAGAGAAGATTCATTTATCTTCTCTCACTCTCTCTCATCCTTCTCATCAAGTTCTTAGAAGAAAGGAAGAAGAAGGCTGAGGCTGAGCTTTTCTAGCTTAGTTGAGGAGATCCTGTAGTCGGAATTAAGAACTAAGGCAAGATTCATGAAGAGGAAAGTGAGGCTCTCCTTCCCATCGGATAAAAAGCTCGTTCATGGCTCTGAAACGAACTATGAGGGTAACGATCTTCCTTCTTGGACAATTGAAGTCCTCTTTTTTTGCATATGCATGGAATCCCCCACCAAAGGTGAAGAATTGAGGGAATTCTGATGGGTTGATATGTGATATCCTCGAGTGGTTTTGCATATAGAATCTAAAAATCGCAGTACGTAATAGGCATGTTATGTGAAGCCCATCCGGACGGGTTGGTCTGGATTGGTGATGTTTTATTTTGCATGCTGGAGAAGACTCTGAGTATAAACGAGTAGTTTACGGGGTCTGTGGGTTGTACCTATGAAATGAGAATAGATGAAATACTAGGGGAAAGCTACAGGAAAATACCCAGAAAATAACACAGTTTGCATAACTATTGGATATCGCCGGGCGACAGCAAGTATCGCTGGCGATAGCTCTTTGTGAGTTGTGATTACTGTGAAAGACCAGTTTTCTGGCATTGTAGGATACTGCAGGGTATTGGCTGGACAGATGTTCAAGTTGTGGCTAAGTCTGGAGACAAAAGAGAGTTCTGTTGCTAACGCCAGGCGATAGTGACTATCGCTAGAGATAGCTTCCAGATAACTTATGACTTGCAGGGCTTGTCTTGTAAAGACTAAAGGGCTAGCAGGTGAGCTTTGAGCCTGGGTCCCCAACTATGGCCGTGAGTGCCATTATGTGTCGATTGTGGGATCTTGTCCTAGGGACTTGGTGGGCGGCATTCGAAGCTAAGAGCTTGAAGAACCCAGCTAAAGAAAGTCCAGTGAGCCGAACAAGAAAGGGGAGGCTGACCCGCGTCTTATCATGGGGCTTGATTGTTTTGGCTTTCGTTAATGACATGGCGATTTAAGCAATGGGAAGAATGTTGAACCGTACCCACATTATGTCAGTCCGGGATGGATTGCCTAAAGTAATTAGCTTTCATCGTTGGCATAATGAGAATCTTAGGTCCCATGCTGGAAAGACTGAAATGCTCAAAGTTGACCATTAATTCTGGGACCTTTGAATAGTGGGGGACCAAGGGAAATCTGATACATCGAGAATGTGCCTTGAGTGCACGAAACATTTGTCCATTGAGGCACTCGTTTGTTATATTATTGAATGGTGTTTAAGTGTGCCTTCTTGTGATATATCTGTTATTTTAATGTTATGTCTGCATTGAAGGAATACCGCTGCCCCGGGAATGGGGTAGGGTCATTATAAATTAGTCGGCTAAAAGCTGACCATTGCCTTATTTGTCGCCCTTGTGGTGGATTCTCCCTATGCAGGTGTTGGAGAGCCGAGCGGGAAATAGCAGTTACATCCTTGAAGCTATGCCGGACCTTGACGGCCAAGTGAAGTTTTATTGCTTTCATGTGTGGCCGGTCTGCATGTTAATGTCTGTATACCACACTTATAAAGAATAATTATAAGGCCTTAAGGTAACAGTTTGGTAATTATTGACTGTCGCCGGGCGACAGTGACTATTGCTGGCGATAGTAGCTTTTGTGTATTTTGTAAGTACATTATGGTGTTTTTATAAGTGGACATTGTTGTGATACTTGAGTTCAAAAGGGTAACCCTTAAAGCTTTCGCTAGAATTCTCTGAGTTAGGTTGCGTGTAGTTCTGATATTAACTTGTAACTCCGCCGATTGTCTGTGGATTATGGCATGGGGCCCCGGCCGGAACATCTATTATATTTCATGTGACAGATGGAGGTGTTACAATTTTAGTATCAGCTTGTCTTGGTTTTCCATCTCCGAATTCGTGGTCGAATTCTTTTGAGGGGTGGCGAGAACGTGTTTTTGCTTACCGTTAAACACAAATGAACTCAAGAATGTCCACATAGGAATGAAAATACACATGTTTGAGGAACCTGCGCGTTCCTAATAGTCGTTGTTTGCCTTTTTCGTAGTCACTAAATTGTGTATTTAACACGTATAGGTGACTAGAAGTGGTGTGGGGCAGTCTGAACCCCAGCGTTCTATTGAGAGTGCGGCACCAATTGATGTGCCCATACCTCCTCCTTCTGTATAAATAATACGCTTAGTTGTTGAAGTAGTGTTTGCAATGATGAATGCATAGTTGACTGGACAGGTGCGATCTGCAATGGTGCCGGTACAGGTTGGTGTTATCGAGCTTATAGCTACTATGCAAGTGCATGTTGAGGCTTTGGCTGAGAAGCGAGCGACTGAATGGCAGCTGAATCACTTCATGGGCTTTAGTCTACCTACATTTACGGGTGCAAGATCCCCAACACATGAAGAGGATTGTATTTCGTGCGTCAAGAGGATATTGACGGTGATTGAGACAGAGGAGGGACAGAAGGTAACCTTGTCCACTTTGCTGTTGGAAGGAGAGGTTTGGCTTTGGTGGGATGAGTTTGAGTTACACCACTTCGCGGGCAGGCGACTATCGAAGATCTCGATGGAGGAGTTTTCGAGACTATTCCTGGCAAATCATATGTCGTCATCACAATGAATTGCCTTGGAAAATGAGTTCCAGCATTTGACTCAGGGCGAGGGTAGTGTGGATGACTACCTACATGAGTTTACAGGGTTGGGGCATTATACAGGGTCTACTTTTTCTGACGAAGAGTGTAAGACAAATAAGTTCTACGAGGGACTGTGAGATGAGATGAGGTTATTGTTCTCTGGTCCGATGAACTAAGGTTTACAAGTGTAGGTAAATACGGGTAGTTCGTTAGAGAAAAACATGAAGAGGGTACAGGGCAAGAGGTACTTGGTTGTGATAAATCCTGAGTTCAAAGTGCCGCCTCTGGAAAAGTCTGACTCCCGCAAGAGTTGGAGAATAAAGTCCAGGTCGTCTGGACAAGCTCCTTCTATTGTATCTTCTAGAGCAATGTCATGGCGAGGTCCGCTCACATGTTACACTTGTGTCAAGCAAGGACATTTTTCCCGTAATTGCACCAGTGGCCTTCCAAAAAGGACAAAAAGGCAGGAGCATCGTATGCTGACAAGGGAAAGGCGGTGTAGTCCACTGCGTCCCAATATGCTCCAGCTCATCCAAGGGTGTACAATCTTGGCCAACAAGAGGCCATCAAACAGGCTGATGTCGTCACAGGTATGAGTAGTATATAGTTTTCATGCTTTATATATTTTATGCCTTGTGAATTGCTTGAGTATAACTTGATAAGTATAGGCTTTGTTCTTATTCGGGACCATCCGGTGAGGACACTGTTCGATACAGGTGCTTCGCATTCGTTTATATCTGAGGACTTGGTATCGCGGATCGGAGTGCCTACACTTATGTCGACAGATAGAGTAAAGGTGTTGTAACCTAACAGATGTGTGATGCGTGCGAATAAGTCTTGTTGTCTTAAGGTACGGATTGGAAGTCGGGATTTCGGATTGGAGGCATCTGTGCTTCTGATATTTGAGTTCGATATAATCTTTGGTATGGACTAGCTCGCAGAGCAGCGTGCCTGTATAGATTGTAACTCTAAGGAAGTCACACTGGGATAGAACAGCGAACGAGAGACTAAGTTTGCTGGTATGCAAGGATCGAGCAAGATATTGATGTCTGCTCTTGTAATACCCCAATTTTTCCAGAACTTGAGCCTCAAGAAGCTATCGTGTGGCAATAGGTAGCTATCGCCCGACGATATCCTTGTTTTATCGAAACCAAGTGTTGAGTACTAGCGTGCGGTGTTAGTTAGCTACCGCTTGGCGATAGCCTAGCGTTGAGAGCATTGAGTAGCATGCATTGAGTGGAGGCGTTGAGTGGTAGGCGTTGAGTGAGCTAACGTGATGCGTTATTCTTACTATCGGCGATAGCATGGCATTATTTTCTGGACGAGCGTTCAGGAAGCTACCGTAGCCCGGTAGGTACTTACCGCCCAGCGATAGAGCATGGGAGTAGTTCCGTCGTTTTGCTTTTTAGCAGTCTGATGTCTCATAGAATTTGATCCTATGGCCCAGGACCCTCCGTCCAAAGGGCATAAATAGGGCTAAAACATTCTAAACCCTCATTTCATCTCATTTTGAGAAAGAGTTAGGGTTTTGGGGAGAGGGAGTTTGGAGGAGGAAGAAGGCCTTTCTCCTCCATTAACGAAGCTTTGGGGCTCCGATCGTCGATCCGAGGCCAAATACATGGAGAGTGTTGAGACCGAGGTCTATCGGATGAGACCGGGCAGTCTGGCGGTTTGTCTGGCAGTCTGAGCGGTTTGGCAGTACCGAGCGGTCTGTCGGATTAGACCGGGAGGTCTGGCGGCTTGTCTGGCTGTCTGGGCGGTCTGGCGGTTTGTGCAGCTTATGCGGCTTGTATAGTTTCAGGTTCTTGTAATTATTAGTCACACATTGCTTGTTTTTAATCTCTCTTCTCTCCTCCATTCTATAAAAGGGAGATCATACCTTTGTAATAAACACCTTTTTCAGATAATAAAATTTCAGTTATACTACTTGTGGATGGTTTTTTGTTTAGTTTTAACATGGTATCAGAGCACTCGATCTACTCCTCCTGATTCTTTGTGCCTTCTCTGTCTGCGCGGCTTGCTTCCTGTTCGCGCGACCTGTTTTTTGCGGCCTATTTCTTCCGCCTGTTTGCTTGCGCCTTGTTTGCGCGGCTTGTTTCTTTTGCTTGCTTCTTTCTTTCGACCTGTTCTAGTCGCCGCGCCCTCCTCCTCCTCTTCAGTCGCCGCGACCTATTTTTGCCTTGTTCGCTTTCGCCTCCCAGCCCCCCCCCCCCTCTTCTATTCGTGCGGCTTGTCTTCTAGCCGCTCGACTTCTTCTGATTTGCCTTGCTCTGCATCTTGGTCGTGGCCTTCCTTTCCGCTGGTGTGTTGTCACCGTTATCACTACAGACTCATCTCTCTGTCCGCTGCGGCCTTCTTTACTGCTCGTCCTACTTGCTATTCGCGCGGCTTGTACTTTATAGCTGTGCGACCTCTTTCCCTCTGCTTCTTGGATGAGGCCTTCCTTGCCGTTCGTCTTCCTGCTGTTCCCGCGGCTTGTTGTGTCTTCTCGCACGGTTTATTTTCCTCCCTTCATGGCTTTCACATCCGTGGTCACATCTTCTTGTAGTGCCCACGTTGTTACTCAAGTAAAATGGCTGATCGACACCGGTGCTACCAATCATATGACCGGCAATCCCCGGTGTTTTTCTCTCCTAGAAACACATGATCAGTTTCCCCAGATTATTCTCGCTGACGGCTCTCCTTCACCGGTCAATGGGACGGGCGTGGTTCCTGTCACTCCGTCTCTTCTCTTGGCGGATACTCTCTACGTGCCCAAATTTCCGTGCAACTTATTATCTGTGGCGTCTCTATGCAAGCAGTTACAGTGTTCTGTCACATTTACTTCTACTTCTTATTCTTTTCAGGATCCGGACTCCCGACGGACGATTGCTACTGGGATTGAGAATGGTGGCCTCTACTTCCTTGACAACATTTCTGCTCTATCCACCTTTTCTAACACCTCCACAGATCTTCTCCAATGGCATCTTCGCCTTGGTCATGCTCCTCTACGACTTCTTCGTCTGCTTCTGCCCCAACTTCCTTCCCAAGTCCTCCCCTCAACTGTGAGGCCTGTAAGCTTGGCAAGCATCATCGCTCGTCCTTCCCTCCAAAGCAAGTTCGTGGATCTACCCGTCCGTTTAATCTTGTCCACTCCGATGTTTGGGGTCCGTCTCCTACCCTCACCGTTGGTCAGGGGAGTTCATATTTTGTCACCTTTATTGATGATTTCTCTCGTTGTACGTGGGTGTATCTGTTAAAAGATCGCTTTGAATTATTTTCTGTATGGACATCCTTCTATCTTATGATAAAAACCCAGTTTAATGTTTCTATTAAATTCTTTCGATCTGATAATGCAAAAGAATATATCAGTCATGACTTTTCTACCTTCTGCATGCAAAATGGGATTATTCATCAAACTAGTTGTGTCTATACTTCACAGCAAAATAAAGTGGCCGAACGCAAAAACCGTTACCTCCTTGATGTCGCTCTCACTCTGTTGACTCAAATGCACGTTCCTCGCTCCTATTGCGGCTATGTTGTTCTCATCTCCTGCTTTCTTATCAATCGCCTTCCCTCCACCGTTCTCCATGGCAAAACCCCCTTTTCCATTCTATATCCTGGGAGGGATCCGTTTCCTCTTCCCCTATGTATCTTTGGATACACAGCCTTTGTGCACTCTCCCTCTGCCACCCGTGACAAACTCTCACCACGTGCCACCAAGTGTGTCTTTCTGGGATACTCTACCACTCAGAAAGGCTATTGTTTCTTTGACCCGGTTACCCGCAAGCAGTTTGTCTCTGCGGACGTCACCTTCTTTGAAAATGCCTCCTACTTCTATCCCGACTCCTCTTCCTCTCCTAATATTCCGACTTCACTTACCACCCCTTCCGTTCCCTCTACACCTACCGAGATTATGCCACCCCCTCCCTCTCCACCATCTCCTCCACTGTGTCCTCCTCCTGAGGTATCTCCTTCTTCTCCACAGTCGCCTCTCTCTACTCCTGGGCCAGCTCTCTCCTCTACGGATGTCCCGGACACTAAGGAACATGATGACCTGGATATTCCCATTGCTCTTCGCAAAGGGGTGCGGACGTGTACTCAACACCCCCTAGCTGTTGTTGTTTCATATGATCGTCTAACTCCTTCTCGTAGGGACTTTGCCTTGGCTATCTCTACCACTGAAACTCCCCGCACTTACCAGGAGGCTCTTACTATTCCTCATTGGAAGACTGACATGGATGAGGAAATTACTACCCTCACTGAAAGGGGTACATGGACCCTTGTTCCCCCCCCCCCCCCCTTGGGAACTGATGTGGTTGGATGTCGATGGGTGTTCGTTGTGAAGTTTCGCCCGGACGGTAGCGTGGATCGATACATGGCCCGCTTAGTCGCCAAAGGCTTCACTCAGACTTATGGGTTTGATTACTTTGACACCTTCTCTCCTATTGCTCGTCTCAGAACCATTCAGGTTCTTCTCTCTGTGGCTGTCAACCAGGACTGGCCCATTTCTCAGCTCGATGTCAAGAATGCCTTTCTTTATGGTGACCTTCAGGAAGCTGTATACATGGAGAAACCTCCTGGGTATGTTGCTCAGGGGGAGACACGAGTATGTCATCTGAAGAAGGCCATATATGGCCTAAAGCAAAGCCCTCGGGCTTGGTTTGACAAGTTCAGCGGCATTGTTACTGTCATTGGTTTTGTACGAAGTTCAGCCGATCACTCCTTATTCATTCGCAAAACCTCCTCTGGTATGGTGGTTCTTGCTGTATATGTGGATGATATTCTTCTGACTGGCGACGACCAGGCTGGGGTAGATTTGACAAAGAAACACCTTTGGCAACACCTGGTCACTAAGGATATGGGCTCTCCCAAATACTTTCTGGGGATTGAGATTTCTCGAAAATCCAACTCTTTAGTTCTCTCCCAACGAAAGTATGCTCTTGATCTGCTAAAAGAGGTAGGGTTAACTGGTGCAAAACCTGCTAGATGTCCCATGGCTATTGGGAAAGACAAAACTTGGACAGATGATTCGCCTACTCTATCTGATTCTTCAAGGTACCGGCATCTGGTGGGCAAACTCATTTATCTCACAGTGACCAGACCCGATATTTCCTATGCTGTAGGAAAAGTGTGCCAATTCATACAAGCTCCTAGGGAGTGTCATCTATAGTCTGCCCTGAGGATATTGGAGTATGTTAAAGCAGCTCCAGGGAAAGTACTCCTTTTTCAGAAAAATGGTCACTTGAGGGTTGAAGCGTATTCCGATTCAAGCTATGCTGATAATAAGGGAGACCGAAAGTCAACTTCGGGTTTGTTGGAACACCCTATTACTAATTTGGGTAAGGATCACTATGTTTGTCTTAGGAAACCAGGTTGACCTAGTTGTATAGTTGTAAAGGTCAACATTAGAATGAGTCTAGGGCTTAGAACTTAGGTTTGAAGCTGCCCCCAGGACCATTCCTATGTCAAGGATATAGAGCCAAGTCTAAGGCAATTTTCGTCGAGCTCCGGTCGACGAAACGTCGAGCTCCAGTCGACGAAATGTCGAACTCGGTTCGACGCACTCTGAGCTCAACTTGATAAATTGTCGAACTCCGGTCGACGATCTTCGAGCTCAGATCGACGATCTGCTTTCAGACAATTTTGGTTAGTCGTCGATCTGCATTCTACGTTTTTCTAGCTCAGGTCGACGATCTCTCTTCCGCTATTCTTCAGGTCGCTGAGCTCGGTTCGACGATCTTCGAGCTCAGTTCAACGTTTTCTGTCTGTTTGATATATTTCCATCTCTGAGCTCAGTTCGACGATAGTAGAGCTCAGATCGATGATTTTTCTGAGAGATCAACGATTCTAAGGATTCAAATGCTGCCAGTCTTTGGAATGTTTTTGAAATCCCTCAGCATTTATGTTAAGGAGATCTGCCAGCCGTTTGTCTTTATTCTGGAGCAAGTTTCAAGGAATTGTTCAGGAAATATTTTATTGGACCTTCCTCTAAAATACAAGACTCTTTATGGAAGACATTTATGACTGCCAACGGCTATCCTTGACAAGAATTCTTTTCAGAGAATAGGATCCTTCTTCTTGTCTTCAGAAATATAGAGAGAATAAACAACACTCAGAGGACGACAAGAAGAATTAAGCTGTGACAGATAACAAGTGATCATCTTCTGAAGAATCAGAATAATAGTTTTTTTTTGCTTATAGAAGAGTGATCACAGCCTCATCTCAAGAACTCCAGACACCTCATCTTTCATCCTTTTTGTTGAAACAATCCTTTGCTGGAGATCTAATGTTCTGAAGGCCTATCACCCTAGAGCAAAGCTTCCATTCCTGAACCTATCTACAACTCAGGGGGAGCTTTGACAACAAAAGATCCACTAGTCTTCTCTCATTTGATTTGAGAACAGAGAAGACAACTTCACCTCTTTATCTTTTCTTTTTCTGCTATAAAAGGGTTCTTGAACTCCCTTCAAAAGTTCTGTCTGGTTCTGAGAGCCTTGTCAAAACTTAGTGGTGGCAAGACACCTTATCAAAAAATCCAGTTTTGGTTTTTGAGCACCTTATCAAAAGCTCATTGGTGTCAGGACACCTGATCAACTCATCCTGAGTGGATTCCTACCAAGGGTGGTAGAAGAGTGGATGTACCCAGGTTTTTGGGGAACCACTATATTTTCCTTGTGTCTTCTGGGTTGCTTGTGTGATTGATTTGCTGTGTGTTGTGCTCTTTACTTCTTTATTTTTAACTCTTCATTTACACTCTACACTATACTATAAATTGAATTTTATATTTGCTGATCAATTTCAACTGTGAAATTAATTTAAATAAACTCTATTCACCCCCCTCTAGAGTTGAGATAGATCTTACTCTCACTTTCAGGATTTTTGCACATTTGTTGGAGGAAATCTTGTGAGCTGGAAGAGCAAGAAACAGTCTGTGGTCTCCAGGTCTAGTGCAGAAGCGGAATATCGTAGTATGGCATCAACCATATGTGAGTTAAAATGGTTACGGGCTCTCATACTTGACCTAGGAGAGGTCTACAACTATCCTCTTCCTATGTTCTGCGATAACAAGGCTGCGATATACATTTCCAAAAAAACCGGTCTTTCATGAGAGAACAAAACACATAGAGGTCGATTTCCACTTTATTCGAGAAGAGATTTTGAAGAAACAGATTTGTACTCCGTTCGTCACTTTTGACAACGAGTTGGCAGATGTCTTCACCAAGCCGGTGTCCGCTTCTTTATTTCATATTTACGACAAGCTGGGCATGATTGATATTTATGCTCCAGCTTGAGGGGGAGTGTTGAGACCGAGCGGTCTGTCGGATGAGACCGTGCGGTCTGGCGGTTTGTCTGACTTGAAGGCGCACACTTTCATTCATGCAAATCGAGTTTTCCATGGCTAGGAAGAGGATTCATAAGATAACGACACTTCTCCTCTCAGTCTTTAGGATGCGTGCATGGCATCCATGTTGTTCTTGCTTTCTTTCAAGCATTTAGGCACCAAATGTAAGACCCCTTTTTTTCCTTTTAAAACCTCGGGGTCTTAGGCCCAGAACTGTCGCCTTGCGGTGACACCTTCTTGCCCGGGAAGGTCGTCACTACAAAACGCCGATCCTACCGACCGATTCGATCACAACAGTAGAAAAGGAGAGTAAACACAAGTCCACAGAAAATCACATATCAGAGTAAATAGTCTCCACGAAGGGAGTGTCCACAGATATAATAACAGTAAGAAAAGTACTGAAAAGAGGGATTATGCCCGGTACATCAAAATCCTCACTACAGAGTCACTCATCGCGGAAGAAAAATAGAACGCTACTAAAGATCGGGACTCACAGCCCCAACTGTCTGTACTCCGGTGCTAGACTACCCCATCTCCAAGCGTGTCGACCTCCGGGGCTACTCCTCCATATTGGGCTCCACGATCCCCTAAATAATGTGGTCCAAAAACCGTTAGTCTATAAGACTAAGTCCTATCATCCCCCACCCCTTCCTCCATGGCTCCTAGGCACCGAGAAGGAAGAAGAAAGGAGAGGACATGATAGTGGAGAATAATCAAGTAACAGATGATGGTGAACCTATGCTAGTAGTTCTATGAGTATAATGGCAGTAAGTGAAAATATGAAAGTAACCTTAACTTATATGAGAGCACATAAGCTAAGGGATCTTTTGCAAGGCTCCCATCGTATAAAAAGTCTCATACCAATTTATACGATGGGGTATCGATTTTCAAGCGAATAATATTTATCATAGGAAAATAACCATAACTTATTAGCATTCTCACGCAAGCCTATAGCTAAGGGGTCATTTTGCAGGTCCTATTGTATAAAGCATCCCATACCACTTTATACAATAGTTGACAGGGTTATATGCAATGGTTATGCTATGACATGCAATTATTCCATGATGTGAACATGCAAGTGCAACTCACCCACCCGACTCTATGTATACAGACCTTTAGTTCCCCCTTTCTGGAGCCGAACCTCCCAGGATACCTCTATTTTGGCAGACGGAAGAGGTGGGTTGGGCCTCGCCCACCTCTAAACCGGTAATTGCACTACCAGTCAGACCTATCGTACGCCTCAACGATGGTGCACAAAGCGGAGCGCCTGCGTACTCTTGCCGGCTGGCGCACCGGACTTTTATGGCGAAGTGCTAAACCACACTTGCCGAGTCGACGTATTGGTGTCAGTGCATCGACCCTCCAATACCGCAGACCCACCACCTTTATACCTTTTATGCACATACAATAGTTATGAATCCAACCACCTACCGAGCCAAAGCTCGTCGGGCCAACCTGCCCATCACCAAAACCCCCGGTCCTACAGCCCGTGTGAACCAACCTAACATCCCGAGACATCAAGGTAAGTGAAAGTGAATCCCTAATTATGCTAGTTACTCTTGCAAGTTTGTTTGCCTACAGTTTAGGTTAGCCCAGGACTGCCCCCGGTATACCCGAAGAAGGGTTCTCAAAGGGCACTAGGAAGTATGATGGTAGCTGAAGCCCATCGTTCTCTTTCGCAAGGTACTTATTATTATTGGTTGCCTCCCTTTACCCATTCCCTTTTTGTATTACGCTGGACTAAACCTAGTGTGATTTTGACCCTTCCTCCCTTCGAGAAAGACGATCCTTCGCCGATCCCGAACGCCACCTAACACTAGTCAACTCCACACTTTACTCAACCTGTCTTCCAAATGTGACCCCAATTTCTTATCCAAAACCAGCAGACTATTAGAATCCTAAACCTTTGTCCTATACACCCACATCACCTATTTTCTGTTCTTTTACTAATCGCAGACCATACTTAGCGATGCAATGCACATATTGGGTAGCACTTCAAATAATCATCCAAATGCCTCAAGATAATTAATGGTGGTCTATCATGACCTAACTAGGCTAAATCCAGTAAATTATATTTTTCCTAATTAATCTGGCATTTATTTAATTTTCCCAAAATATCCAGGTGCCACCAGTTTGAACATGAAGTACCCTATATATTCATGCAAGATGCCTAAAATAATTATGATAAATACTAGGATTAATCAATACAGTAAATCCAAAATATAACCATTTTTCCAATATCTAAATGAACCTAAAACTATTTTGGTAATATACCCTATTTTCCTTCAATAATGAAGTAAGTATAGCAATTAATCATCCAAAAATTGTGAATTAATTTTATTATGCAACTACTATCTTACCAACATTATTGATAATTTTTCATGATTTTTCAGTAGAAAATATTCTCCGGAAAATTAAACATCAAATTCCCAAAATGATGGGTTTGTAAAGTAAGTACTGCAAATAATCTTCTAAACATCATGAATTAATTTCTCCAAGTAGTTATTGACCTAAAATCAATAGTGAGCTGATTTCATAATTTTTGCAATATGAAAATAGCTCTAAATAATTTATTGACCATAAATGCCTCTTTTGAATCTTGTGAAGAAAGTACTGAAATTAACCAACTAAAATTTATAATAAAATTTAGGGATAATCATCTTGATCTAAAATATCTCCTGCCCAAGTTTCATAGTATTTAATGAACAGAATGATCCTAATAAATAAAATATCATTTAGGGCTATATTATGTATAACTAGAGGAGTGCTAAAAATATTATTCATAAAATTCCAATAAATTCACTAAAGGTTATATCTAACCTAAAATCCATGCTACCTAAGTTTCACACCTTTTTAGTAAGTTTTGGTGGTTTATTCTACACAAAGAGTGATTATGCCCTAAGCTAGGGTTAGGGTCTTGAGATGTCTATTTTCCTCCAAATCCTCTAAGGTACATACCAGAGTACTTAAGCTACTCAATCATCATTTCCACCAAGTTACAAGATCACACAAGGGCATTTGCACCCATACCCTTCACAACACTCAAAAGCCCCTCCTTAAAGTTTGAGTTTGGATCCTATGGCAAAACTACCCTAGACCACCCCATAATCCCTATGAGGGTGTTAAAGGTCATGCCAAGTTAGTGGTCAAAATCTCATCCTCTATTGTGGTGATTTGACCACTCAACCACAAAGTGCACTTTTTTACCTAAAAACCCCATATTAGGGAAAAGACTTGGGTTTGCTAAAACCAAACCAAATCATCACCAAATGGGATTAAAATTAATACAGAACCTCATAATGACCCCAAAAACACCTCACCAAAATTTGGGAGTATTTGGAGGTCATTAGGTCCCTTAATTAATTTAATCATGATTTATTAAATTATTACAAAAACCATAGGAAAATAAAATCCAAAAATTCTCATTTTTGTATATGTTGTTAATATAGGTGAGATTGACGTCTAGTCCAATTTCAAGTCATTTGGATGGCTGGATTGGTGGGGGCACTCAAACCAATTTCTGGTCAAGCCTAAGTATAGACCCCACCAAAATGGGTGTTGTGCCAAACCACTTACCAAAACGAGTTGAAATTAATTTTAAAATAATATAGACTCGAAGTCCTATAACTTTCGTGACTGGCCATTTTTCCTAAATCGGCATCTAAGGGCTTCATTTGGTAACATCAAAAAGTGTGTTAAAAAAAGGATAATAAATCATTATATTTAATATATGAACAATAATACTTTATTATGAAAGTACTGTTAAACTCCTTCTTCCAAATAGAACCCGTAAAACAAAATGCCCTAATAACCTGTAGCTTTCCCCCCGCCTATTGCCGGCCACCCGGCCACTTCCCTGGCCAGACACCGCCACCACTACCTCCGTTGAGGTGGTGGCTATCGCGGGGCGGTGGTTTGGCCGCCGGAGGTGGTGGTTTCCGGCCAACCCGAAAATCCATTTTTATGGCTTTTTCCATGAAACTCGAATTGGATTTGGCTCAGTTGAGCTCAAATCTTATCTCTAAAGATTCATAAGATCTAACCCATGAAGAAGGAGTATAGGAGGACCTTAAACCAAGCTTGTCGGCGAGTGTGGTGGTGATGCGCCATGGCCGGTGGTGGAGCTTTCCATGCATTGCAGCTACACAATGAACTCCCTCGTTTTCTTTAGTGGAATGGTGGAAACGATTTCTCTTGGCCTAGGGAAGCTTTTAAAAGCATAAAATGGGGGGAGAGGGAGGGTCATGGCTTCAAAGCCATTTATGGCCATGAAGGAGAAATTTCGGCAACCCCATATCCCTTGCATTCAGCCACTTAGAGGCTGGATAAAACCCTTGTTCTCCTCTAACTAATGAGGGGAAGATGAATCAAGATATTAGGGATGAAGGGAGGAGGCCCCTTGGCCTTCCATAGCCATTAATGGCTCTCTTTAAATCACTTTCTCTCTCTAGAAATACATGAAACTCTCATTTTCCCTCTCCTAATTACTATGAACGAATTTGCTCATCTCTCTAGCCTATTGGCAGCCCATAAAATCATTATTATTAATTAGGATGGGGTTAGCCCAAGTGGGGGAAATGGACTTGAGCTTGAGTTAGCCCATTGGGCTAATTTGACTTAAATCTTGGGTAGAGTTGACCTAGGTCAACTTGACCATTTGGGTTGACCCAAATGGGTCCGTGGTGACCAATTGGCCTCAACTAAGGTCTAGGTAGGGTTGGGTATGATTTTCTTGGCACTTTGGAGGTCACTTGTCCCTTAGTAAGGGTACTTTGACCACTTTGGGGCTAGAGTTGACTTAGGTCAACTTAGCCTCTAAGGTTGACCCCAATGGGTCCTTGGTGGCCCATTGATCCCACTTTAGGTCTTGAGAGACCTTGGTAGGGTTGGTTGAGCTTACTAAGGGCACCCTGTCCTTATTTAGGCCCCTTGCCCAATGTAGGCATAGGATGGTCCTAAGTCAATTTGTCCATCTAGAGTTGACTCCAAATAGCCCTTACGGCTTTGTTGGTTCTTCCCAAGGGTTGGTGAAGTCATGGCGTCAGGGTGAAACCACTTGGTCATCCTAACCTAGGGTTTAGGAATCTGCTATTTGTAGACCAAGGTGATCTCCACCTTCACGCATAAGCTCACTTGGTCTTCTTGGGCTTCCTAGGGTTTTGTCATAACCTAGTCATGCAAAAAACACTATTAGGGGTCTAGTTGGAAATGGGATGTTACACCAAATCTCTCAAATTTGAGGGGTTCGGGTCAATATGGTTTAAGAGGAGCCACCGGGTCGATTGTGTGCGTCCCCGGCATGATGTTGCACTAGAAATCCATTCCGTTAGTTGATTAGGCATTATGGGTGAAGTCGTAGTCACGGCTGTTAGTCTGACTCAATGATGTTACATAGCGAGCCTTAAAGATTTTGCTAGAAATCCATTTACGGCAAGATATTGTTTGTTGTTTGTCCCCCCTTATTTTTGTGTGAGTATGAATGGTGGATTATGGCGGGAAAGGCTTTTGATTATGATGTTCAAAGGCGCGGCTTTGTCTCTATGGTCGGCTGGCTAGCCCGTGACATTGAAAAGTCATGTGTGGAGAGTGTCCCGGTGAGACAAGTGTCAAACGCGTATTTTCTCCGAATTTAAATGTATATCAGAGAAAGAGAAAATACGTGTCGTGGAGCCACGCCGTATAGGGAATAACTGCATACATTCAGGAAAACACCAATCCCAACACAGTTTATAAAAATACTAAGTTATGATGTGTGAAAATCATGTTTTAAGTTAAGTTTTGGATGGCTGTATCCCTCGACTCAGTGGATCAACTAGTCCACAAGTAAGATATAATTATACGCTGCAGAAAATAGTTTGTCTATCTTATTTGGCATCCTACATGAGCAAAAACATCCATTTAGGACAACTAATGGTATGCAAGACTCTAGATTTAGTATAAGTATAAATATTAGTTTGTCCGTTCGAAAAGAAATAGTGACTTTGGCTTTTAGATAATGATATGCATGAGATAGAAGCAATACTTTTATAATTTAAAATATCTAACATTTAACCTAGCATAAAACCTTCCCATAGAGCAAGTAAATCCACACTTTCATATAGAAACAGGCTTAGCAGTTAGCAAGTACTTAACATTAAACAAAACCCAGTGGGCGTCAACAACCTGACACGAACCCACTAAAATATATGTATGTCTGAACAAGTGTAAAACAACACACTACCTCACAATCGGTGAGGAAAAATGACAACTGCAGCCACCAGTCAAAAAACCAACACTAGCCGCTCAATAGGCTACTTCTCCAAACCTGAGGCATTCAAAGAAAGAACACCTCAACAAGAATAAAAATACAAGTGGAGAACAAGAGTAAAGAGATTAGCAATAAACCAAAAAGAAATAAAGGGTTATCAACCCAACATGAGGAAACTGACAAAACTCAGCAAATTATTCATATGACTATGGTAAAAGATTATTTATTGAGTTCGAAAGTAGGAAATTTTAACCAAGTGCGCAACAAAGCCATGCTTCGAGAATATCTGCAAAAGTAAGTAGAATAACATAAATCTGTATAATACAAGGAAGGAGACTTAATAACTCTACTCATATGAATCATTACCACTGGTGAGAAATGGTCCAGAGTCAGTGGCCACATTGTCCAACCCAAACTTGCAGACTCAACTTATTTCAAGAAGGCATTGTGGTGGTGACAACATTGTCCAACATAACCCGACAGTCATATTCTCTCAACAAGACACTAGGGTGGTGGCCTCAATATCCAACTCAACCCATCAATCCAAATATATAAACAAGGTACTGTGGTGATGGCCACTTTGTCCAACTTAACCCCAAAGTCCAAAAAAAAATAACTCTAACAGGGTAATGATTCATAATTTGGCACTAGGTTGCAGGACATGTATCCACTACCAACCAAAATCCAAAATTAACATCCAAAAATACTCAAGTAACAAATCACTCCAAGTCATACTCGTCGAACTCAACTTAATTCAGCGAGAAATTTCTAAGTCCAAGATGAATCGTCGAGTATACTCGACGAATACAGTAGATACATGACGAATTGGCTAAAAATACTAAGTCCATGTAAAAAGTGTTTAGTACACTCGACGCGCTTTGAGTGCATTCAAAGCACTCGACGCGCTTTGAGTGCATTCAAAGCACTCAACGCTAACCAGCTAAACTCAATGATATTACCTCCACTCAACGCCGCATTGAGTCCACTCAATGCTTTTGACTTAACTCTGAAGTTACTCAATGCCAAGGTTACACTCAACGTTGTTTCACTTAACACCGTGTAGAGTGCATTCAGCGTACTCAACGCTTTTGACTTAGCGCCAAACATCACTTGACGCACTCAATGCCAACTAGCATTACTCGACAAATTCATCTAGTTTACTCGACGACTTTAACTTAGGCTCAAGGATCACTCAACTCTCTCAGCGCCAAGCCTAATCCACTCTATACCAAGCCTCACACTCGATGAATTTGACTTAGTCTAAACCATCACTAATTGCCAAGTCTTATACTCGATGATTTTAATTTAGTTTATTACATCACTCAACGACAAGCATTACCCGCCGAAATTTCAACGGATACTCGACGATTTCTTTAAACCTAAACTGAAGGTCATATTCAACGAATTTGGCTAAACTTAGCCTATCCTACATGACCAAATTACTTTTGATTAATGATCATATACCCGACGAACCCTACTTAATCTAATTATCATATACTCGGTGGTTGACCAAAACTAAACGTTAAACACGACAAATTTCTACTTATCCATATCTGAAGAATTATACTAAAGTTAACAATTATGAATTCGACAGATTATCCTAGTCTAAGATTCAAATAGGACGGATATACCGTATTATATTAATACCATAATCCATGGATTAACCTGGCTTTCACCTACAAAATCAACTAGGCTAAACCTGGCCGGAAAACTACACTGTCTAGCCGATCGGCAAGGGTCGAACCTGACGTTACTCCTAAATACTAAGTAGGATGGGATAGAATAGTAAATACACAAATGAAAGGAAAACTTGGCAAGGGGAAGAAGTCGCCACTTTCCTCGATTCGGTTGCAAGAACACCTAAGCAGCAAAACCTGAAACTTTTCGAGAGGAGAGAAGGTCAAAACCGCATACCTTAATCCCTAAAAATCCAAGAAACGGGAAAAACTCACCGTAGAAACATAGATCTTGGTGAGAGCTATCCGGATCTACTCTCTGATGACGTTTTCGAGCACCAAAGCTCCTATAATCGGTCGCCGAAAGCCTAGAAGTGTCTGCCGATCTCGCTCTTTAGCAAGCAGGCCGACGGTTTCGGGAAGTAGATGATGAATAGGATTACATCTAATCGCAAGGCTGTTTATAGAGGCTAAACAATGTAATATATTATTATTATAATTATAACGTCTGATTGACCAAAAATCGCACTAACTCAGATTTCTACGAAAATCATACCGTAGCAAAATACCGATGCTACGAATCCAATGGTGAAGTCGAAATCCGACAAACCAAAGTCAGGTTAACATTCCTCGAAGTAAAAACACAACATTCCCAAAAAGGCTCCGTCGTGTTCCAAAACGAACCCTGGCTCGGAAGGGAATATCAAAACTCACAAAAATTAGCCATACTAACATTTTAAGTCAAAACCCCAAGCACTAATGTGCAAAAAGCCGCGCTCCAACAATGGCACCCGTTAATCAAGCATCATAGTAATGCCCTGACGTCAAAATACGTCACTAAAGGAATTTAAATAAACCTTGGAAAAATCATGGGGGTTACAGCCACTGCCCCTAAAAGAAAGTTTCGTCCCAAAACTTTACGCAAAAAAGATTCCACCATGGATGGAAAATAATAAATGATTATAGAATAGAAACACATACCGAAAGAAACTAGGAGAATAGATGAGGATGAGCCTCCCTCATAGCTAAAGCAAACTCCAAAGTCACGCTTTCCACGTCTTGGTTCTGTCACAAAACTTTAACCATTAGTATTATCTTCCTCCGCAACACTCGATCTTGAGTATCCAGAATGCGAACAAGCATCTCAACATAAGAAAGGTTAGGCTCCAACTAGGGCACATCATTAAGAATCAGTCGGTCGCTATGCACACACTTCCACAACTAGATTATGTGAAACACATCGTGCACCCCAGGAAAACTTGCGGGTAAATCCATCCTTAAAGCTGACATTCTAATATATTCAATAATCTCAAAGGGTCCCACATACCAAGGATCCAACTTATGGTTCTTACCAAACCTCTTGACGCCAGAAATCGGGGAAACTTTAAGAAACCCCATGTCCCCAATCGCAAATTCCAAATCAGTCCTCCGCCGATTAGCGTTATTTTCATAATGCTCCTGAGCTATACAAAGCTTTTCCCTAATATTTCTCACAGAAATATCCATTTCTTCTAGAGCTTTAGGATCCAACAATAGTTTTTCACCAACTTCGGCCCAAAATAAAGGAGTTCTAGAACGTCTCCCATACAAGGCCTCAAATGGGGCCATCTGCAAGATCACTTAATAACTGCTATTATAAGCAAACTCCATCAATCTGAGTCGGTCATCCCACGCTCCCCCGTGGTCCAAAATATAACATCTTATCATGTCTTTAAAAATTTGATTAACTCTTTTCGTTTGTACATTTGTCTGTTGATGATAAGTGGTAAAATACCTCAGATCGGTACCCAGTCCTTCTTATAAGCTTTTCAAAAAACGAGACGTAAACCTGGAGTCTCGATCTGACACAATACTCACCGGCACTCCATGTAGCCTGATAACCTCATCCAGGTACAGCTCTATTATTTTGTTTATGGAGTAATCAATCTTGAAAGGCACGAAGTGAGCACACTTCGTAAGTCTATCCACTATAACCCAAGCAGAATCTTGCCCTCGGGGAGATCTCAGCAACCAGTAATAAAATCCACGGAAATACTCTCCCAATTCCAACTTGGAATCTTTAATGGTATCAAATTTCCACAAGGACTTCCATGATCGGCCTTAACTCGCTTACAAGTAAGCACTCAGACACGAACTTGGCTATATCTTTCTTCATACTATACCACCAAATGATTTGCTCAAGATCACTATACATCTTTGTATAACCAGGGTGGTGGGAAACACTGGATCCATGCGCCTCACTACACAGCTTAACTCGGATATCCTCAACAGCGGGGATACAATATCTACTGCGGTACTTCAAAGTACCTGCATCATCAATAGAAAAGTATGGTAACTCCACTTTCTCAATTTTATAATAAAGGTATAGCAAATCAGGATCATCCTTTTGATCTAGCCTTGTAAGCGTAATCCATGAAGGCTCTGCCACCTCCAAACTGCTCGATGAGTCGCTACTTTTGACCGAGATACCCATTAACAGAAACTCTTCTACCAAGATTCCACTGAAAGTCTAAAGATTTGCGCAGTCTTCCTACTCAAGGCGTCGGCTACCACATTAGCTTTTCCTGAATGGTATTGGATCTCAACATCATAATCCGCAACATATTCTAACCATCTTCACTGGAGCAAATTCAACTCCTTTTGAGTGAAAATATACTTCAAACTCTTATGGTCTGTATAGATCTTGCACAAGGCGACATACAACAGATGCCTCCACAGCTTCAAAGCATAAATCACAGCAGCAAACTCTAAATCATGTGTAGTCTAATTTCTTTCATGAGCCTTTAACTGCCTCAACCTATACGCAATCACTTTGCCTTCTTGCATCAAAACGCAACCAAGTCCAACATGCGATGCATCCACGTACACAACATACTATGTTGGAACATCCTATTACTGATTTGGGTAAGGATCACTATGTTCATAGTGTTAGAACACCCTATTACTGATTTGGGTAAGGATCACAATGTCCTTAGGAAAGTGTCTTGACCTCATTGTATAGATTTAAAGGTCAACTAGAATAGGTCTAAGTCTTAGAACTTAGGTTTGAAAGCTGCCCCCAAGACCTTCTAGTTCAAAATACAAGTGCAGAAGTTTAAGGCAATTCTCATCGAGCTAAGATCGACGAGGCGTCGAACTCTGTTCGATTATCTCTGAGCTCAATTCAACGAGTCATCGAACTCGGTTCGACGGTCTCCGAGCTCAGATCGACGTTTCTATCTCTAGCCAAGATTCAGATCTCTGAGCTCAGGTCGACGATAGTCGAGCTCAGATCGACAATTTCTGTCTCAAGTCTAATTCCAGTCTCTGAGCTAAGGTCGACAATTGTCGAGCTCAGATCGACGACTTTCTTGAGAGATCGGCGATTTAAGAATTCAAATTCAGTCAGTTATGGAATTCAATCTGATTCATATTCAGCATTTATTTCAAAGGATTTAGTAGCTGTTTCAATCAATCTGGAACAAGTTTTAAGGAAGACTAAATGGAATGTCTCTTAGGACTTTTCTCCAGAGACAGAGTCAATTAAGGAAGTCATTTATGACTGGCTAACGGCTATGTAGAAGACTGAATTTCAATATATCATCTAAGAGTAATTGAGATAGAATGATGATTATTATTCTAAGGAATAGATTTTGAGACACAAGTACTACAGGATTACAAGTTAGAATTCTTACAGAACACAAGGAAAATAACAGTGAAGGAGATCACCACACAGAAAAGAATTCCTCTATTCTTTCAAGATCTCTTCTGATTCAAGTGTTCAAGGCTTCATCAATTAAGGACTCCAGACACATCACATTTCAACCTTTGTTGAAATCATTCTTTGCTGGAGATCTCAATCAGACTGAAGGCCTATCACCCTGTGCAAAGCTTCTCTTCCTGAACAACTACAAATCTTAGAGGGAGCTTTGACAACAACAATCCACTAGTCTTCTCTTTGACTGTTGATAGAGAAGAACATCAACTCTTTCTTTTTCTTTTATTCTGTTGTAAAAGGGTTACTCAAAACTCCCTTCAAAAGTTTTGTGGTTGGTTTCTGAGACCTTGTCAAAACTCAATGGTGGCAAGACCCTGATCAAAAAATCTGATTTGGTTTTTGAGCACCTTATCAAAAGCTCATTGGTTCCCAGGACCCCTGATCAACTATTCCTGCAGTGGATTCCTACCTAGGGTGGTAGAAGAGTGGATGTACCCAGGTTTATTGGGGAACCACTATAGATCCTTGTGTCTTCTGGTTGATGTGTTTGATTTGTTGTGTGTTGTGATTTGTTTCTTGCTTACTTAGTTTTTATTTACTGCAAGCACAATACACATATATATAAATCAAGTCTTCCACTGCTGATTAATTTTTAGATTGCAAAATTATTTTAAAATACTCTATTCACCCCCCCCCCTCTAGAGTAAAGGTAGATCTTACCCTCACTTTCAATTAGTATCAGAGGGAGGTTGGTTATTCAACAATAAGATCTTCACTAGGTTGGTTGTTTTAAAGACTAACACCTGAACCAAAAGATCTCTGACAAGATCAACCTTTAATAGAGGGTTATTATTTCCATTATATTTATTTTCTTATAAAACCATGGCACAGAACAAAGATTATGCTAGCACCAGACCTCCAATGTGCAATCTTTCTAAGTTTGCACTTTAGAAGGAAAGGATTAAATTATACATGAATTCTATTGATGAGGACATCTTTAATTCTGTTTTGACAGTGTGTCCAAGACCTCCAGCAACTACAAGTACAAGTGCTGTTCCACCCCCTTCAGGAATAGATGCAGAAATCAAAAAGTGGAAAGTTTCTGATGCCAAGGCAATGAACATATTGGCTCAAACTATGTCTGATGACATATTTCAAAAAGTGGCTGAATGTAACTCAGCAAAAGAAATATAGGACAAGCTATCTGAGCTTGTGTCAGGATTAGCTGATGAAAGAAAGGATAGAAGATCCCATCTCATAACCCAGTATGAGAATTTCAAGAAGGGAGAAACTGAATCAGTTGCTGACATGTACAACAGACTCAGTCTAATTGACTTTGGACAAGGAGATCTCATTGACTGAACTTAATGATAAGATCCTAATGTGCTTCCCCAGCACTTGTGATTCAAGGATCTGGCAAATCAAGGATGCTAGAAGCCTAAATGAGATCACCACTGAAGCTCAATTGGGCAAGCTCAAGTCTTATGAGTTGCTTATCAAGAATAGAGAAGAAGAGCAAAAGATAGCTTCTCCAGCAACAAGGAAGGAGAATATAATTTCTTTCAAAGCTACAGAAGAACAGCCTGAAGACAAGGTCACAGGCAATGAAGAATTAATGAGTCTACTAGCCAAAGGATTTTACAAGATGGCTAGAAAAGACTTCAGGAAAAGGTCATCCAGAGGCCATGAAAAGCCAAGGTATGACAAATCCAATAATAAAGAAATTATTTGTTTTGGATGCAGGAAACCAGGCCATATTGTGCCTGACTGTCCAGAGAATCAAAATAAGGACAATAAAGATAAGAAAGATAGGAGAAGAGACAAAGACTCTAGGAGAAACAACAATGATAAATCCTACTCCAGCAAGAACAAACACACCAGGAAGGGATTTGTAGTTGAAACCTGGAGTGAAACTGAAGAAGAATCAGAGGCATCATCAAGCTCAAGTGATGATGAAGTTGATGCTTAAGAGAAGGAGTTCTGCATGATGGCTATCAATGCCTCTCAACATAATTCTGATGCAGAACAAGAGTCAGAATCTGAATCTGAACATGAAGCTGAAGAAGATCAGGTAATAGATTCTTTTGATTTCAATTCAGAGGACTTTAGATCTGAATTTAAGGCACTTTGTTTAGACTTGCTAAAGTCTGAGAAAGAGATTATCTCTCTCATAAATCAATTGTCTGAACATAGCACTTTAAAATCAGATAACCTCAAACTCTCTGAGGAGTTGGAATGCTGTAGGGAGGAGATAGCTTCACTGAAAAGTGAGCTATCTCAGGCAAATAAGTTTGATGAATCCCTTAATGGGAGAAGCATCAAACTGATGGACATCACAAGTTCAGTGAACTCAAGACTTAACAGTACACTGGGCTTGTGTACTTCATTCAGCCAACCTATAGTGTTAACATCCCCAATTAAGTTTATCTCAGATAAAAGAAAGGGAGTTATAGAGGTAGCTAGGAAGAATCCTGATTTACCTAAGAAAAACAAAGTTCAACAGAAAACGTCGAACAGAGCTCGACGATCGCGGAACAGAGCTCAGCGATCTCAAGCTGAATCGAACTCAGGTCGACGACCTCTGAACTCTGAACTCTAGCAAAGTCGATCTTTGAACGGAGCTCGACGATCTGACCCAAGATCGTCGAACTCAGCTCAGAGATCGTCGAATAGAGATCAGAGCTTTGAACAAGGTTTTAAGGGTAAATCAAACTATAATCCTAGTGGTCCTACATCCCAAAGCTTTAACCCTTATGCTGAATGGATAATACCTCTTAGGAGATATCATCCTGAAGGTTATAAGTGTAGACCAGGGATGTCTTTTATTTCAGAATTTAAAGGTTATCAACCTAGTCCCAAGGTAAACTGGGTCAAAAATAAGTAAATTATTTTGTATGTAGGTGAAGACCTATCTAACAATAAACCAGCAATGGTATCTGGATAGTGGGTGCTCAAAGCACATGACAGGAAGAAGGGATAATTTAACATCCTTCAAAGCCAAGCTTGGACCAAAAGTCATATTTGGGGATTCAAACTTTGGACAGACCAAGGGATATGGTGCAATCCAAATAGGGTCAGTTACATTCAAGAAGGTGGCCTATGTAGAAGGACTGAAGCACAATTTAATAAGCATCAGTCAACTATGTGATGAAGGCTACCTGGTGACATTCAACAAATCCTCATGCAAAATAAAATCAGAGGACAACACAATTGCGTTGACAGGTAAAAGGAAAGGTAACATTTATCTTGTAGATTTTCATTCAACAAAGGTAGACATTTGCTTGTTAAACTCTGTTAGTAAACCAAATGAACTTTGGCATAAGATATTAGGACATATAAACCTTAGAACCATTGCTAGGCTATCCAAGGACAACCTTGTTAGAGGACTACTTTCTGGCCCCTATAAGAAGGAAGGACTTTGCAGGGCTTGTCAATTAGGCAAGCAAACTAAAAATAGCTTTAAGTCACTTAATAAGAGTGATTCACCTAGGATTTTGTATCTGTTACACATGGATCTTTTTGGACCTATTACAGTACAAAGACTAGGAGGGAAATCTTACACTTTAGTAGTTGTAGATGACTTCTCTAGATTCACATGGGTGTTCTTTCTGAGGAAGAAGTCTGATAACTTTAAGTGTTTGACAGAGTTTCTCAAATGCATACAGATTGAGTTCAATACTCACATTGCCCTGATCAGAAGTGATCATGGGACAGAGTTTGATTCTCTTCTTATGCAAGAGTTCTGTCAGAGTGAAGGGATCAGGCACACTTTCTCAGCTCCTAGAACTCCTCAACAAAATGGGGTAGCTGAAAGGAAAAATAGAACCCTTATTGAATCTGCCACCACATTGTTGACAGATGCTAACCTTCCTCTATCCTTTTGGGCAGAGGCAGTGAACACCTCAAACTATGTGTTGAATAGAAGTTTGATACATAAGCTGAAGGGAAAGACTCCCTATGAATTACTCAAAGGGAAGAAACCTAAAGTAGATTACTTCAAGATTTTTTGGTTGCATTTGTTACATACACAATAATGATAAGAAGTACATAGCAAAGTTTCAAGCCAAAGCTGATGAAGGAGTGTTTCTGGGATACTTCATGATCAGTAAAGCTTATAGGGTGTATAACGAATCTTCTTTTAAAATTGAAGAATCTGTACATGTATCTTTTGATGAAACTAACATGTCTTATAAGGAGAAGAATACTTCTACCATAGAACCTTTGCAGGTACATTCTCTTTCAGAAAATTTTGACAACTTACACATTATAGAAAAGGATACAACACATTCACCTATCCAACAAAGAGGTGAAAGCAGTGAAGATGAAGAGGGCACTCAACATCTTGGTGAGAACCACATTGAAGAGCCAGTTGTTGTTCCACAAGAGGAAACAACAACACAGGTTGGTGAACAATTAACACCCCCTATTGATTTAGTAACATCAAGAGATCATCCAATCTCCCAAGTGATTGGAGACATCTCAACTGGTGTGCAAACCAGAAATCAGGTCAACCAAAACCTGATGCACACCTATTTTTTATCTCAAATTGAGCCTAAATCCAGACAAGATGCAGAACAAGATCCACACTGGATCATTGCAATGCAAGAGGAGTTACATCAATTTGAAAGGAACAAAGTTTGGGAACTAGTGTCAAGACCAAAGGATCATTCCATTGTTGGAACAAAATGGGTGTTCAGAAACAAGCTGGATGATCAAGGAATCATTGTAAGGAATAAGGCAAGGCTAGTTTCACAAGGATACTCACAAGAAGAAGGAATAGATTATGACCAGACCTTTGCCCCAGTTGTAAGGTTGGAGGCCATAAGAATATTTTTAGCTTATGCAGCACCCAAAGGATTCAAGGTCTATCAAATGGATGTTAAGAGTGCATTTCTCAATCGAGATATCAAGGAAGAAGTCTATGTTAGACAACCCCCCAGGTTTTATCTCTCCAACTCATCCTGATTATGTTTTTAAATTACATAAAGCATTATATGGTCTCAAGCAAGCTCTTAGAGCATGGTATGAGACCTTAGCATGCTTTCTTTTGGAAAATGATTTTATAAGGGGTAGAGTAGACCAAACTCTTTTTATTAGAACTCATAAGTCCAATATCCTACTAGTACAAATTTATGTAGATGACATTATTTTTGGATCTACTGATTCAAATTTGTGCAAAAGGTTTTCCAACCTAATGCATTCTAAATTTGAAATGAGTAGCATGGGTGAGCTTTCCTTCTTTCTAGGATTGCAAGTCAAACAGCATGCTGATGGCATATTCATTTCTCAAACCAAGTATGCAAAAGAGTTGGTTAAGAAATTTGGTATGTCTGAAGCATCCTTCATGAAAACACCTATGCCTACTAATGATGTGTTAGATACTGATAAACATGGGAAACATGTTGATCAGACAACATATAGAGCAATGATTGGCTCTTTATTGTACCTTACAGCTAGTAGACCTGACATAATGTTTGTTACATGCATATGTGCTAGATTCCAAGTAAGCCCTAGAGAGTCACACCTAATATTAGTAAAAAGGATTCTTAGGTATGTGAAAAGTTGTCCAAATCTAGGTCTCTGGTATCCAAAAGATTCAGGATTTGAATTAACTGGATTTTCAAATGCTGATTATGCTGGATGTAGAGTAGACAGGAAAAGCACCTGTGGAACTTGTAAGTTTCTTGGTGAAAGATTATCTCCTGGTTTTATAACAAACAAACATCTGTGTCCACATCAACTGTTGAAGCTGAATACATGGCAGCAGGTAGTTGTTCCTCATAGATTTTGTGGATTCAAAATTAGCTCCTAGACTATGGTTACAACTTAGATAAGTCAAAAATATTTTGTGATAACACCAGTGCTATTTCTATAGCCCAAAATCAAGTCCTCCATAGTAGGACAAAACATATAGAGATTAGGCATCACTTTTTAAGAGATAATGTTGAGAAAAATAAAACTGTACTTCAATATATCCCAACTGATTTGCAAAGGGGAGATATTTTCACCAAACCCTTGGATGAAAAGAAACACACCTTCTTCCTGAATCAGTTAGGAATATTAGATGGAGGAAGTTTAAATTAAGATCCAAGATTTTAAAACCTTAAAATTGACCAAGACTAGGCTAAAAACTTGATTTTTCTAGTGTCTATAGGTTATTTCTGTTCTATGAGCTGTGCTCGACATTTTTCCCAAAGATCGTCGAACGGAGATCGACGTTCTCATTAAAGCGTCGACCGGAGTTTAGCATTTTCCATATAGTGCTAGGCTATCTCTTTCCGGTCAGAGAGCATCGAACGGAGCTCGACGCTCTCACATATCATCGAATGAAGATTGACGATGTTGAAGACCTTTCAGATTCCTTTAGAAGCCCAGATCGTCTAACTGATTTCAACGATCTTTCCTTTTCTACGTCGAACCCTAATATAAAATTTATTTTTCGGTCGTCGTTCTTATTTTGCGCTTTCATACTTTCTGTAGAGATTTTCTTTCCCTCCAAACATCTCTGCACTTGGTCTTGTTTGTTCGTTTTTGCAGGTAACAATGGCCGTCCCTGTTGCATTCTTAGCAGCGATGAAGTTTGACACTGGCTTCGACATCGACATGGATTCATTCGAAGGCAGTGATCAAATCTTCAAAGATATTCTGGAACTGTTCAAGGAACAACAGTTGGTTCCTATCATGTCCACAAGAATGAAATTGGCTGCAGATGAAATCAAGGAATGGGTGTATAAAGCACACAACCTGGATCAGAACACAGTGATTGGAACAATATCAGGAACACAGGTATCCCTATCTCCTGCTCTCCTTACAGAAGTCTTCCAATTGAGTACTGGGCATGATTCTGTAGAGTTATCTGGAGAGGAATTTGCTAGTATGCTTGATAGAATGGGTCACTCAGCAGCAAACCCTAATAAGTTGCTTAAGAAAAATTTGTCAATGGAGTATAGATTCTTAGCAAATATTGTGGGAAAGGTACTGCTGGCAAAGCATTCTACTCATGATACCATCTCTAGGTATCAATTCTGTTTGATGGGTGCATTAGTTGATAAGAAGCATTTGAATTGGGGAGAGATATTCTTTGATTTAATTAAGAAAAAGATAAACAAGAACCTTGTTAATTTTGGGAGGATTCTAGGACTGTTTCTGCATAACAGATGCCCTCAACTGCTTGTTTCCAATGGCGTGCACATCAATGCCTCCATGATACTATCATGTGCCCTCTTTGGAAAGTGGGACAGGCAAATAACCAAACCCAGCAGGGCTCCTGCAGTGGTCTCAACTTTAGGCACAAGGACTATACAAGTCACTTCCCCTCAGGCAACTACCCCCTTGGAAGAATTTCCTGCCTCCTCATCTCCACCATCTTCACCCATTATTTCTTCAACCATCCCTACATCCACCATCACCATTTCAATTTCATCTTCCATCTCAACTCCATCTCCAACTATTTCTTCACCACCACCAGCAACTCATCAAGAACTATTCCATTCTCTACACTACTATCCCCCTCTTAATATTGATTCATCCATCCATCTTCCATCTTTCAACCTATTAGATGACTCCTTCATGGATGATTCTCATTCCTCACCCCTTGAGCCCCCATCATCTTCTACCTCTTACCAACAATTGCTTCAAGACATTCTAGCTCAACCATCCTTCACTCCATCCATTTCCATTCCAGTGACATCTATCACAACCATCCCCATATCACAACCATCCATTTCACTGCCGTCCACATCATTTCTCCACATCACTGCATCTCCTCAAACACCATCAACTTCTGTCACATTCTTCTCTACCTCTACTCAAGCATCCCTTGAGCAAGTAGATCTTCTAGCTCTAGCAGATAAGCTCTATGAGATGTTAGCTCCCAGGGTAGAACTCTTGCTGGACACCTCCATGGCTCCACTCCATAAGTCTATACATGACTTATCTTTCAGGCTCTCCTCTTTCTGTCCTCCTCAGGCAATCCCATCTGTGGGGTTCCTTGATCCAGTACATACTGAATCTAGGTAGGGGGAGATGCCAGATGAAGAAGTGATACTGCCTGCTCAAGATGTAGTAGTGCCAGCTGCTCCAGCCTCAGCTCCAATTCTTTCCTTCAGTTCAGTTGACTTTAGGTCACTGATTTTAGAATTTGATGCTCTCCACAGCAGATATCTTCCAGCTCAAGAAGTTGAAGACCTTACTAAGGCCATTGTGCCTATTTTCAGTTGTGATCCCAGCCTGATATCTTCATATATCAATTCTATAAAGGCTGTGTAAAGTGTTACTGCTACTAATGTTGTGAATGCTCATTCTGCTGCTGATGAAGTTAGTCTTGATATTGCTGATGATTTGTTGATGACAGAGGCTAATGATTTAGAGCATGTTGTTCTTGTTGATGAGCCTGTTGTTACTGCTGCTATTATTTCAGAAACTACTGTTGTTATTTCTATTTTTAATGTTGTTGCTGCTCCAATTATTAGTGTTGCTATCTCTTCTGTTTCTTCCAGTGTTGTTATTTCTACAAGTACTGCTTTTGTCACTGTTGCTGCTTCAACTGAACAATCTAAACAACAGAAAGAGTATATCAAAAGGATTGATGAATTGTATGACAATCCTCAGAGCTCAGACAGTGACAAGTTCAGAACTAATTTATATGACTCCTCTACAACCATTGCAAGGAAGAGGAAAGCTAGAAGTAAAGCTTTGAAGAGAGTTCATCTAGAGAAAGTAAAGGATGATAATGACATTCCCTATTATATTCTGCATGACTGTCCTTTAACTGAACCATGGATGCAATTCTCAAAGAATCAATTAAAGGCCATGAAGAAGAAGAGAAAGTATGACAAAGGATCATCTCACCATAATCCTCCTCCTCCTCCTCCTTCACCAGATGCAGGAACTGGTGGAGGTTCTGCTTCACAGACCTCATATGCTGCAACACAAAGCTCCTCTCAGACTCAAGATAGATCACAATCAAGAGGGTATCAACAAAGAGGCTACCAATCCAGGATAGGCCACTATAGAGGAAATCAGATAGGTTATAGAGTTTATTCCAAAGGACAATCAAGACAACATCCTTATCACAGGGAAGGACAAGGCTCCATTGATTCAACTTCTAGTCCTTTCCCTTACAAGCTGAAAGAAATTGTTACTTCAAGAGCTCCTCCTGCTAATACAATCAATAGATATGAACCTTCTGTCCCCTTTGAAGATCCAGAAAACAACCCCCTTTCTTGGATAGTAAGGATGAAAGAATTGGCTGCCTTAGATCAAATAAAGAAGGCAAGAGAACAAGGGAAAGATACTTCAAACATCACTACTCTATCTGAGCAAAGGAAGAAAGAACTTGAAAGATACTCCTCCAGAAAATTCTTTGATCCAGAGAGTTATATGAAGCTGCACCCAGAGGCTGTTGTTCCCAGACCTAAATCTCAAACCTCCCTAGGTGCTGCTGATGACAGAAGATCAAAGAAGGAAGCTGAAAATCCCAACAGAGAAATCTTATTCAAAAAGAGAGAAGAAAAGGACTGATTATGTAAGCTGACAGTATACATCTATGTCTGACTATCTGCTGTGACTTTATATGTGCTTCTGCAATGTTGTAATTCTTTTCTCTTCAATGTTGTATTTGCTTTTATTTCTGCTTGTATGCTTGTTATTTCCTATATATGTCATGTAAATAGTAATCCTAACCCAAATAGGGGGAGATTTTTGGAACACCCTATTACTGATTTGGGTAAGGATCACTATGTCCTTAGTAAAGTGTCTTGACCTCATTGTATAGATTTAAAGGTCAAATAGAATAGGTCTAAGGCTTAGAACTTAGGTTTGAAAGATGCCCCCAAGACCTTTTAGTTCAGAATACAAGTGCAGAAGTTAAAGGCAATTCTCGTCGAGCTCAAATGGACGAGGCATCGAACTAAGTTCGACTATCTCTGAGCTCAGTTCAATGAGTCGTCGAACTCGGTTCGACGGTCTCCGAGCTCATATCGACGTTTCTGTCTCTAGCCAATATTCAGATCTCTGAGCTCATGTCGACGATAGTCGAGCTTAGATCGACGATTTCTGTCTCAAGTCTAATTCCATTCTCTGAGCTCAGGTCGACGATAGTCGAGCTCAGATCGACGACTTTCTTGAGAGATCGACGATTTCAGAATTCAAATTCAGTCAGTTATGGAATTTAATCTGATTTATATTCAGCATTTATTTCAAAGGATTTAGTAGTCGTTTCAATCAATCTGGAGAAAGTTTCAAGGAAGACTAAATGGAATGTCTCTTAGGACTTTCCTTCAGAGACAGATATCAATTAAGGAAGTCATTTATGACTGGCTAACGGCTATCTAGAAGACTGAATTTCAATATATCATCTCAGAGTAATTGAGATAGAATGATGATTATTATTCTAAGGAATAGATTTTGAGACACAAGTACTATAGGATTACAAGTTAGAATTCTTACAGAACATAAGGAAAACAATAGTGAAGGAGATCACCACACAGAAAATAATTCCTCTATTCTTTCAAGATCTCTTTTGATTCAAGTGTTCAAGGCTACATCAATTAAGGACTCAAGACACATCACATTTCAGCCTTTGTTGAAATCATTCTATGTTGGAGATCTCAATCAGACTGAAGGCCTATCACCCTATGCAAAGCTTCTCTTCCTAAACAACTACAAATCTCAGGGGGAGCTTTGACAACAACAATCCACTAGTCTTCTCTTTGACTGTTGACAGAGAAGAACATCAACTCTTTCTTTTTCTTTTATTCTGCTGTAAAAGGGTTACTCAAAACTCCCTTCAAAAGTTTTGTGGTTAGTTTCTAAGACCTTTTCAAAACTCAGTGGTGGCAAGACACCTGATCAAAAAATCTGATTTGGTTTTTGAGCACCTTATCAAAATCTCATTGGTGCCCAGGACACCTGATCAACTATTCCTGCAGTGGATTCCTACCTAGGGTGGTAGAAGAGTGGATGTACCTAGGTTGATTGGGGAACCAATATAGATCCTTGTGTCTTCTTGTTGTTGTGTTTGATTTGCTGTGTGTTGTGATTTGTTTCTTGCTTACTTAGTTTTTATTTACTGCAAGCATAATACACATATATATAAATCAAGTCTTCCACTGCTGATTAATTTTTAATTTGCAAAATTATTTTAAAATACTCTATTCACCCCCCCCCCCCCTATAGAGTAAAGGTATATCTTACCCTCACTTTCACATAGGATTGTGTCTTGACCTCATTATATAGTTTTAAAGGTCAACTAGAATAGGTCTATGGCTTAGAACTTAGGTTTTGAAAGCTGCCCCCAAGATCTCCTAGTTCAGATTACAAGTGCAGAAGACCAAAGCAATTATCGTCGAGCACAGATCGACGAGGCGTCGAACTTAGTTCGACTATCTCTGAGCTCAGGTCGACGAGGCGTCGAACTCGGTTCGACGATCACCGAGCTCAGATCGACGATTTCTGTCTCAAGTCAAAATCCAGATCTCTGAGCTCAGGTCAACGATAGTCGAGCTCAGATCGACGATTTTCTTGAGAGATCGATGATTTTAGGATTTCAAATAAGTATGTTATGGAATTCAAATATCTTCCATATCCAGCATTTAATGCAGAATATTTTGTAGCTGTTTCAATCAATCTAGAGCAAGTTTCAAGGAGACTGAAAGGGAATGTTTCTTAGGACTTTCCTCCAGAGACAGCTACCAATTAAGAAAGTCATTTATGACTGGATAACGGCTATCTAGGAGATTGGATTTCATAATATCATTATAGACAATAGAGACAGATAACCAAGAAGTAGAACATCTCTCAAGAATTCTGCAGGATTATACAGTTAGAGTTTTTACAGAATACAAGAATTGAACAGAGAAGGAGATCAACACATAGAGAAGAATACCTTCTACTCTTTCAGATCTCTTCTCTGATTCAAGTTTTCCAAGCTTCATCAATCAAAGACTCCAGACACAACACATTTCAGCCTTTGCTGAAACTATCAATTGCTGGAGATCTCAACTTACTAAAGGCCTATCACCCTGTGCAAAGCTTCTTCTCCTGACCTACTGCTAATCTCAGGGGGAGCTTTGACAACAACAAATCCACTATTCTTCTCTTTGATTGTTGACAGAGAAGAACTCCTTCACTCTTTTCATTTTCTTTTGCTGTAAAAGGGTTATACAGAACTCCCTTCAAAAGTTTTATGTTTGGTTCCTGAGACCTTGTCAAAACTCAGTGGTGGCAAGACACCTGATCAAAAAATCTGGTTTGGTTTTTGAGCACCTTATCAAAATCTCATTGGTGCCCAGGACACCTGATCAACTCATCCTGTAGTGGATTCCTACCTAGGGTGGTAGAAGAGTGGATGTACCTAGGTTGATTGGGGAACTACTATAACTCCTTGTGTCATGGTTGTTTGTGTTTTATTTGTTATGTGCTGTGAATTAGCTTTCTTGCTTTACTTTGTTTTATTCACTGCAAGCACAATACACTATAAATAAATTAAGTCTTCCACTGCCAATTAGTTTTAAATTTGCAAAATTATTTTAAAATACTCTATTCACCCCCCCCCCCTAGAGTAAAGGTAGATCTTACCCTCACTTTCATACTTTATCCCTTCGGTCATCAAATTCAGAACTGGAGCAGTACATAATCTCTTTTTCAACTCCTGATAAGCTTATTCGCACTTATCACTCCAAATGAACGTTGTGTTGTTTTGTGTAAGCTTAGTTAGCAGTGCTGATATCGTAGAAAATCCTTTCACAAACCTCCTATAATATCCTGCCAACCCTAGGAAACTTCTTATTTCTTTGGGTGTGGTAGGTCTGTTCCAACCCATTACGGCAGAAATATTCTCTAGGTCAACAGAAATTCCGTCCTTATTAACAACATGACCCAAAAAGGAAACCTGAGGTAGCCAAAACTCAAACTTACTTAACTTGGCATACAACTTATGCTCTCTCAAAGTAGCCAAAACTAACTGCAAGTGCTGGGCATGCTACTCAGTACTGCGGGATTAAACAAATACATCATCTATAAACACGAGCACAAAACGGTCCAAAAAATCCTTGAGCACACAGAAACTGCACACCTCCTTGCTTCTCTTCCTTGAAGCAGGACAAAATTCTTTAGAGTTCTTACCCTCTTCTGACTTCCTCTTATCTTTCCTGATTTGTTGGCCTCGATTCTTAGCATTGTCGATTGCTTCGACCTTTAGAGCGGCTTCTACCACTTCAGCATAACTTTCTGATCCATAAGCACTGGCCAGCTGCTGGATATCATTCCTAAGGCCACCCAGAAAATGCTTAACTCTACTAGATTTTGAGGGTACCAGATCCGGGGCAAACTGGCTCAATTTTCTAAACTCCACTTCATACTCACTCACCGTGAGTTTTCTTTGCTTCAGATGAAGGAAATTATTCATCAAGCGGTCTTTCTCGACCCAAAAACTTTCTCACCAATATCTCCTTGAAGGCTTCCCATAAACATCCATCCTTCAAGTTCTCCTTTTCACTCAGCCACCAGCTCTTAGCCAGACCCTTTAGCTGGTAGGCAACGACCATCACACTCTGATCGGCAAAAACCCATGAGTAACAGAACATCTCCTCGATAGTTATAATCAAGTCATCCAAAGCCATTAAGTTTGCCCTACCATCATAGGTACAAGGTTCTAATCGCTAGAAATACGAGATGAAGTTCATCTCTAGTGGCAATACAGCTGGGGTCACTAGAGGAGTAGGGGGAATAGGAATAGCTTGACCCACGGCAGGGTCTTGCACTCTAATAGGTTGCCCGAAAACAATAGATAACAAGGCCTAGAGCTGCGACTGCATCTCCAACATTTGCCTAGATAGGGCCTCATTGCTTTGTCGCAGTCCTTCTATCACGGCCTCATTTTGAGCTCAAAATGACTCGCCCTCATATTGGGGAGTCGACCTCATCATAGGACGCCTCAACATTCTGATAATACAACAAACAACTAATTAAAACCTAGCTTACTGCTAGAACTACACAACTTAGTTCAGACAATACATGTACAAATACTTTCTTAAGCTGTTAACTTGCTCTAGGAATTTCATTAATGATGTCATGCTTAAACTTAGGATGTTATACGTCATCCCACTGACTCATGTGCATAGACCATGAATGCATGAATTCTTATTCCTTTTTGAGTCAAAACCATGTGTGTATATGTGTCATCATGTAAATCTTTAGCTTGGCATGCGTGCTAATACGATGCTATATCATGCATGTTGTGTTATGCAATCTAATAAAGGCCTTAGTGCATGTTATGAGTGGCATACACATAAAATAGTATGCATCTCATACTACATAATATTGTATGTAATGAAAATCAAAATCTAATGTGCATTCATATGATGATTATTATGCATCCCATACTACATAACGGTCACGTGTTGCCTCCTATGAGGATCCATATACAAACACATATTATGCATCCCATACTACATAATTTGCCCCCATATACTTCTTATCATGCTTATGAGTGTAGTGTTCATACTTCAGCCAATACATAATGATGACACATCGGTGTGTGTATGCAATGGAATAAGAAAACTAAAACTAACCTGAGATTGTTTCTTGACCAATTGTCAAACAAACCTATCCCTTTGATACCAACTTTCACAACCCTCATTTTCTCGGAATGTAAATGTATATCATTGTAAGAGAAAATGTGTGTCGTAATGCCACGCTGTGTAGGGGATAACTGCGGACATTCAGACAGACACCAATCCCAATACAGTTTGTGAAAATACTAAGTTATGATGTGAGAAAATCATGTTTTAAGTTAAGTTTTGGATGGTCGTATCCCTCGACTCAGTAGATCAACTAGTCCACAAGAAAGATATAATTATATGCTACGGAAAAAAGTTTGTTTGTTTTATTTGACATCCTACATGAGCAAAAAGATCCATCTAGGATAACTCATGGTATGCAAGACTCTAGATTTAGTATTAGTATAAATATTAGTTTATACATTCGAAAAGATATAGTGAATTTAGCTTTTAGATAAAGATATGCATGAGACAGAAGTAATACTTTTATAATTTAAAATATCTAACATGCAACCTAGCATAAAACCTTCCCAAAGAGCAAGTAAATCCACATATTCATATAGAAAAAGGCTTAGCAGTTAGCAAGTACTTAACATTAAAAAAAGACCTCAGTGGGCGTCAACAACCTTACACGAACCCACTAAAATATATGTATGTCTGAACAAGAGTAAAACAACACACTACCTCACAATCGCCGAGGAAAAGAGACAACTGCAGCCACCTGTCAAAAAACCAACACTAGCCGCTCAACCGGCTACTTCTCCAAACCTAAGGCATTCAAAGAAAGAACACCTCAATAAGAATAAAAATACAAGTAGCGAATAAGAGCAAAGAGGTTAGCAATAAACCAAAAAGAAATAAAGGGTTACCAACCAAACATGGGGAAACTGACAAAACTCAGCAAATTATTCATATGACTATGGTAAAAGATTACTTATTGAGTTCAAAAGTAAAAAAGTTGAACCAAGTGTGCAATGAATCCATGCTTCGAGAATATCTGCAAAAGTAAGCAGAATAACATAAATCTGTACAATATAAAGAAGGAGACTTAATAACTCTACTCATATGAATCATTACCACTGGAGAGAAATTGTCCAGAGTTAGTGGCCACATTGTCCAACCCGAACTTGCAGACTCAGCATATTTCAAGAAGGCACAGTGGTGGTTGCAACATTGTCTAACACAACCCGACAGTCAATTGTCTCAACATGACACTAGGGTGGTGGCCTCAATATCCAACTCAACCCATCAATCCAAATATATAAACAAGGTACTGTGGTGATGGGCACTTTGTCCAACTTAACCCCGTAGTCCAAAAAAAATAACTCTAACAGTATAATGATTCATGATGTCGTGTTAAGTGCATTCAAAGCAATCGACGCTAACTAGCTAAACTCAACGATATTACCTCCACCCAATGTCGCGTTGAGTCCACTCAACGCCGCGTTGAGTCCACTCAACTCCGCGTTGAGTCCACTCAACTCCGCGTTGAGTCAACTCAATGCTTTTGACTTAGCTATGAAGCTACTCAATGCAAAGGTTACACTCAATGTTGTTTCACTCAGCTCCGTGTTGAGTTCATTCAGTTCACTCAATGCTTTTGACTTAGTGCCAAACATCACTCGACGCACTCAATGCCAACTAGAATTACTCGACGAATTCGTCGAGTTTACTCAATGAATTTAACTTAGGCTCAAGGATCACTTTGAAAGTTAGGGTTAGATCTGATATACTCTAGAGGGGGGTGAATAGAGAATGTAGGTATAACTTAACTTCTTTTTTTCTGAATTATAAGAAGTAGTCCTAACCTTGGATACTATATCACAAAAGCCAAAGAGAAATAAGTGTAAACACAGAAAGACCTAAATATCACAGCCACAACAAGAATAAAAAGAAAAAGGGGCAACATGACGACACAAGAATTTATAGTGGTTCCCCAACCTTGGTACGTCCACTCTTCTACCACCCTGGTAGGAATCCACTCAGAGTTTTGATCAGGTGCCTGACACCAATGAGCTTTTGATAAGGTGCTCAATAAACAAACCTCAAGTCTTTTGATCAGGAGACTTGCAACCAAGAATCACTTTTGAAGGGAGATGACAACCCTTTTTATAGTGGGGGTGAGAGAATGATTGTGTCTTCACTTTCTCAATTAAAACAACTGAGAAGACTTGTGGATTTGATGGTAGCAAAAGCTCCCCCTAAGATATTGTTTGTTCAGGATGATGGAAGCTTTGCTGCAGGGTGATAGGCCTTCAAGCTTTCAATTTTGACAAGAAGAACTTCAGGAACTATTTTGATAGATGCAGTATTGTTATCCTTCAGAGAGTTCCTGAGAGTATGATAGAAGAAGACACTTGATTTGGATGGTTGTTCTTCTTCTTCAGAATCTTTCTTCTTCTTGTCTAGCTGCTATTGATTCTTGACTGATCGATTTTCAATCTCAAGAATTCTGTATGTCTATTGATTATTGTCTGTATTGTATCTCTTGTGTTTTTTTTAAAAGGGAAAATCTATATCTTTTATATATTTCCCGTGAGGAAGTCCATTTGAATTTTGAAATCCTTCTGTAATTAATGCTGACGGCCTTGGAATATTTTTGGCATTGATTTGTTTCACCAAGTGTCCCTTATAAAAACGGCAGGCAACAATTCTGATGAAAACCATAATTAATGCTCTTGTCTAACGGTAATATTCAGAGAATATTAGAGCACTAATTACTCAGGAATTATTGCCACATAATAAGGACAAAAGTGGGAAATTTCCAAGACTGGATTCTTCGACCTGAGTCCCCAGTTCGTCGAGCTGAGAATAATTGCTCGTCGAGCTGAGATCCAAGATCGTCGACCTCTAAATGCTGCTTGATAACTTTCTTTTTTTGTGCATCAAGTTTGTCGAGCTGAATCTAAGATCGTCGAGCTGAGCCCTGAGAACAGAGTTAGTCGAGCTGGGGTCCAAGATCGTCGAGCTGAGTTTGCAGTCTGGACTTAGACTATTTTCCGATGTTGAGTGTTGAAGTATCATTTTGGCATTGAGTGTGATATCATCTGGCGTTGATTCAAATGTCATCTTGTGTTGAGTGTTGAATCACCTCATCCAGAATTAGTCGACCAGAGAACAGAGTTCTTCTAGCTGATGTTCTTAGTTCGTCGACTGAGGTTTGACTTAGAGGAGTTATTACTTTGTCCAGAGTTCGTCATGCTGAGCTCAGAGAATTGTCCCTAATTTTGTCTAGCTGAGCTCGACTTTCGTCGACCGGAGATCGACGAACGTAGAACTCCTTTTTTTAAGTCTTGAATTCTCTAAGTCTTGAGTCTCTGGCAGTGTTGGAGTCTGGTCCTTTGTAGTGTTGACTCAAAGGACTTGACCTAGACTCTAGGACACAACCATGACCCTGGTATATACATGTTGGGTCATATCCTAACTTAGTGAACCTAGCCCAAATCCAACTAGGGATCCAATAATCTCCCCCTATTTGGGTGAGGTCACTAATTACAGACTCAATCAAAATTGAAATAACAAAGCAAGAAGACATATATCTGGCAGAAAAAATAATGCATGCAAAAGATATATTTATACATAGTAAGCTTTATATTATAAAAACGCAGTTTTTCAAAAATGATACCATAATCACATCAGTTCAGTTTTTTACTTCTTCTGCTTCTTTTCCCTTGGCTTTTCTTCATTGCTTTTATCCCCAGCCTGAGTGAAAATTATTTTCCAGTTGGGATTGGCAACTTCTTTCTTTGATATGAATAGATCTGCTTCTCTAATCATAGTCTTGGCAGAAGCTCTGGGTACAGTAGCCTCTGGATGTAATGCCATGTATTCTGCTGGATTAAACACTTTCTTGCTGACTTGAAGCTTATCCAGTTCTTTTTCTCTATATGATGACATAGTTGTATACTTTGATGGATCTTCACCTACATCTATAGCCTTCTTTATCTGAGATAGACCAATCAATTCTTGAAGCCTAGCCATCCTGAAATTAGGATCATCATCCTGACTGACAGATGATTGATCATCTTGAGAGGGTAGCAGAGATGCAGGCCTGAATTGAGTTGACTGTGCTTGAAAGTTTGTTGCCTTCTGGCTTTCATTACTCTGAGTGTATAGTGACTTTGGAGGTGTAGCTTCACTATATTTTCTTTTAGGTTTGTGTGATTCCGAATGCCTTCTTTGTTCAGCTTGTTGTTGGGGAGGAGAGAACTCTGGCTTCTTATAGATTACCTCCTTCATCTGCTCTATATAACCAGTACTTCTTTGCTGGCTGCTTCCATGTGATTGATGTCTAGATGGCCTTCCTTGCCCTTGATAAGTTTTTGTGAAATATGTAGACTTGGAGGGAGAATCTGAACTTTGAGGAGTTGTTCCTGAAGCACCAGTAGCTGGAGGAGGAGGAAGAGGAACCTTCCTGTATTTATGAGCTGGGGGAGGAGAGTATCTTCTGTTTTTCTTTCTGGCCTTTTGTTCATTCTTTTAAAGCCACATCCAGGCTGGCATCCCTTTGTATGGGGTTATGTTTTGTAAAATATAGTAGGGAGTGTCATTTGTATTTCCTAGCTTAGGAGCAGGAGGAGGAGGAGCCTTCCCTTTTCTTAGAGATTTTCTTCCTCTTTGGGTCCTCATCATCATCAGAGGGTTGAGTATTGTCATACGTATCATCAATTTCTCTTAGTGTGTCCTCAAAAATTGTTTTCTTTTCTGTCTGAGATGGAACTGGAAAGGGGACTGGAGAACTGTATACATCTGTACTTTGAGCAGCTAACTTATTTTCTTCCTCTATATCAGCCAAGATCAAGGCATCTAGATCTGGGACTGGAGAATCATCCATTATAAATACTGGAGCATGGGAGAAGATATAATGGGAGAAACGATCTATGGAAATGATGGAGTGGCAGGGATAGCAAAACTAGCCTTGAGTTGTTTGACAACTTCAGGGCTTATTGGAGAAGAATAGGGGATAATAGCCAATGATTGCTTAGTATACTCAGCTGGAAGGAGACTCAGATAAACTGTATCAAAAGATCTTAGCAGTTTTATCAAGTCTATTGTGGGATTGATAAAAATATCACCAACATTAGTTATTTCTAGTATAACTTACTCATCTATATCCATGTCAGTTTCAATAAAAGTAATCAAAGCAAATAAACCTGTATCATCTACGTTAGCTTCTACTTCTGTATCCATTACAACTAGTTCTGGTGTATCTGAGACCTGTACAACTGGTTCTGCTGCTGCTGCTGCTGCAACTGCTGCTACTTCTTCATGAAGTATCTCCCCCTTCCTGGTTTTAGTAGATACTGAAGCCAGACCCCCAAATGAAGAGGGAGCACTAGTGAGGGTAGAGATCTGGACAGCAAGAGAGGATATGAAGGCAGCTAGAGGAGAAATGGCCTCTGCTATAAGAGATTTGAGTAGGGGTGTGAGGAGAGTAATGAGTGGGGTGGCAAGAGATGGATCCAGGTTTGGAGAAGTGGATTATGGGGTAGTAGCTGGTTGAGTGGAAATTGTAGTTGCTGGGGGGGTGATAGGTGGAGATGGAATGGGAGTGTCTAGGAGGGAGTCATGTTGAGGAGAGGGAGTGTGCAGTGGAGAGGATAATAGGTTTAAGGAGGGGAGTAAGGAGAGGGTTGTGTAGGGAATATTAGCAAGATGATATGGAAGAGGGGATTGAGGTGGTGTTGGCATTGGTGTATCTTGTTGGGGGGAAGGTGTAGAGGAGGAAATATGGGTGGGAGATTGAAGAATTGGGGATGATGAAGGTAGGGGAGTAGAGACTGTAACATGAGTTAAAGCTGGGGTGTGTTGAGTTGCTACCAGAGATGAAGGTTGGAGAGCATGAGATTGAGGAGTGGCTGGAGTAATGTTGGATGGAATAATTTTTTATGGGATCTCTTACAAGGGTGGGAAGTGGATAGAACAGACCTTGTACTTTCAGAAGCTTGGGTGGCAGAGGATGAAGCCTTAGAGGGCTTTGTGATTATCCTCTCCCACCTGCCAAACAAGGCACATGTGAGCCTTTTTCTGGCATTGATGAATGTGGTCTGGGAGACCAGTGATTCAGCAGCCTTTTCTGTCAAGAAGATCCCTAGGATCCTTCCAAAGTTTACTTCCTTTTTACTGTTCCTTTTCTTGATAAGATCAAAGATGATCGGTGCCCAGTTCACCTGCCTCTTGTTTACCACAACACACATAACCAGAAATTGATGCCTGGTTATATAATCGTGTGCAGTGTGCTTGCCCAGCAAGGCTTTCCCAACAATATCTGTGAGAAACTTGAACTCGGCAGATAGGTGTTTCTTCAGTAGTTTATTTGGGTTATCTCCAGAGTAACCCATCAGACTCAACATGATATCATATTTATCATTATTAATTTCTAATTCTTCTTCTCCATTATCTAATCCAAAGATTTCAGTTAGTACAGCGGGAGTGAGAGATATGGCAGTACACGCTATTGATCCGGTCATTGTTTTGTCCTCGGTTGTAGACGCAGTATAGACCCATTCTCTTATTTCCGTGCTGGGTAATTTTATTCTGATGGTCGGCATATTTTTCAATTGCTGGTCTTCTAGCAGTTGCAGAATGTGGAGAAACATTTGATCGGAGTGCTGGAAGGAGTCGAAATCCACGTCGAACCCGGTATCAAACCTCATTGCCGCAAGAGCGCCTGCTGGAATCACCATGAGTGCACCTGCAAGAGAGAAAACGAAGATCAAGTGCAAAGGGAACTGAAAGCGCAGGACGGAGGTCGAAGAAAATCTAAATATAAGGTTTTCCGAAATATGAAACGATAGACTCCGGTCCACGAGAAATAAAAATATCTCCGTTCTGAGGTCGACGAAATAATTTAGAGTTAAATAGTTCATCGATCTCAGTCTGAAGGGTTGAAGACATTTCGTCGATCTCTGGTCGATGAAAGTTTTCTGAAGTAAGTTCGTCGATCGCAGGTCGACGAAGATCACTTACCACAGAGAGTTCGTCGATCTCAGGTCGACAAAAATCTCTAGAACCTTTCGTAGTTCGTCGACCTCCGATCGACGAAATTTGAAAAGTTCTTCGAGTGCAGACAGAAACTAAACTATGTCTTCTACATTGATCATTCCAAGCTGATTTACAAAGAACAAGTGATTTCTTTCATCTAGGGGTTTGGTGAAAATATCAGCTCTTTGTAAATCAGTGTAGATATAGATAAGTTTGATTTTGTTTTTGTCTACACATTCTCTAATGAAATGATGTCTAATATCTATATGCTTAGTCCTACTGTGATGGACTGGATTTTGTGTTATGGCTATAGCACTTGTGTTATCACATAGTAGAGTTGAATTATTTAAGTTGTGTAAGACCCCTTTTTTTTCAAAAAAAACCGGGGTCTTATGCCCAGAACCGCCGCTTTGCGGTGACGCCTTCGCTCTCGGGAAGTTATCACTACAAAGCGCCGATTCTGCCGGCCTTTTTCGATCACATTTATAGTAGCAAGTATTAAAGATATGTAGTCCACAGAAGTAGTAAAAGGGGCAAATCACATATAATATAAATAAAGCTCTACGAAGGGAGTGTCCACAGAAACATCAGAGTGCAGCATAATGTAAAACTAGAAATTAGGGCATAAGCCATGTACATCAGAGTCCTCACTACAAGTCACTCAGCGAAAGCAAAACTAAAAGAAGCTACTCTAAGGGTCGGGACTCACGGTCCCTGCAGTCTGGACTCCAGTGCTAGACTGCCCCATCTCCAGTCGTACCGGCCTCCTGGGCTGTTCCCCCATGCTGGGCTCCGCGATCCCCTAAAATGATGTGGTTCGAAAACCATTAGTCATAAAGACTAAGCCCTATCATCCCCTACCCCTTCCCCCATGGCCCTTAGGCACCGAGCGAAGAGGAAGAAAGGGGAGGACATATTTGTGGAGAATAAAAGTAAACAGGTGACAGTGGACTTAATCTAGCAAGTTGTATTCGGTGAGCAGTTAATATGAATGTTATAATAGGTCTAGCAGTAAGAAAAGCAAATATATGAATTTAAACCTTCACTTATGCGAGAACACATAAGCAAAAGGGATCTTTTGCAAGGCTCCCATCGTATAAGTGTCTCATACCACTTATACCTTGGGGTGTCGGTTATCAAACAGCAATGGTTGTTATTATATATATCAAATAAACCTTAATTTATAAACTTGCCCACACAAGCTTATAGACTAAGGGGTCGTTTTGCAGGTCCCAAACTATAAGCGTCCCATACCACTTAGTTTTTGGGATGTCCAAAGTTGTAATGAATGATTGTGATGGCAATACATATGGTGGGTTATTATGTCATGCAGTGCAACACACACACCCGACTTTGTGCACAAACCTTATAGTTCCCTCTTTCGGAGCCGTTACCTCTCAGGATACCTCCGTAGTGGCAGACGGAAGCGGTGGGTCGGGCCTACCCCACCTCAAAACCAGTTATGCACACCGGTCTGACCTATCGTACGCCCTCAACGCCTGGTGCACGAGGCGGAACACCGCGTACTCTTGTCGGGTATGGACCGCCGGACTTAACCTTGGCAATGTGCTAACCACCTTGCCGAGACAACGATATTGGTGTCGGTGCAACGAACTCCCCAATATCGCTGACCCACCACCTTAGTTATCCTAACTTTATGCACATGCAACAAATATAAAGTGAGTAACCAAACAACACAAACAGTCAAAAGAACTCCCGGATAAGCCGTCCGTAACAACCTAAAACCCGAGCATAAGCTCGCCGTACAAACCCGTCTGTGTCAACTATCAACCGAGCCAAAGCTCCCTAGACTAAAAAAAACCGTCCAGCTCGATTCCCAACCCCATCCCTTTGAACACCTCGGGATGACTCATCATTTCAATCTCCTAGCCTTCTAGTGCGTGTCGTGTAAATCCCTACTTAACTAATTTCTCTTTCTTTTAGTTTATAGTTTACGTTAGCCCAGGACTGCCTCCAGATTATGCCCCGTGAAGGGTTCTCAATAGGCACTAGGAACTACGATGGTATGACAAGACCAAAGTTCCCTTTCGCAAGGCACTTACTTTAATTGGTTTCTCACCTTACCTTTTTCCCTTTAAGAGTTACATTAAACTAAACCTAGGGTAGCTTGACTCTTCACCCTCTCCACATGGAAAGACGGTCTTCCGCCATACCCGCGTAACACCTAATCTTCCAACTACCATCAGTGCTAAACCAAACCTCCTAGGGACTCACCTAGGCTACACGATAATCAAGATTACACGTAATTTACTTTTTCATCCAAATGCCACAATTTATTTATCGGGGGTCTATCCTAACAAGATTTGCCTAAATCCAAAATATTGGAATTTTCCTAATAAATCCGATAACTTATTTATTTATTCTTAAGGGTCTAATATCATCATTTTGAACATGAGGTATATCATTCTAGTTGATTCCAGCTATCACAAAATTAAGGTAAATAATACTAGTCCTAAATATCAAGTTTCCAAAGTTTGATAGTTTTATAATGATTTTCAGGGGCCTAAACTTATATAATCATTATTTCAGTTATTTCAAGCTTAATGAATAAACTACCTTAATTTGTCCTCCAAATAATTCAAATAAAATACAGGGTGCTGGTTTTATCATGAAAATAACTTTGACAGAATCCCATAATTTTCTTGCTGGTAATTAAATCATAATAAATCAAATACTAAATTACAATCTAACATGCTTTGTGAATGAAGTGCTATAACAGTAACCCTAAAAATTCCCAAATAATTCCCAGTGATATAACAGGGCCTAAAAACCTTAAGTTCCAATTATCATAATTTTCCAGCAATTGTACAAGCCCTAATTTATTTTTATGCTCAAAAGCCCATATTAAAACATTGTGAATGAACCTCTAAAATTTCTCAACATAAAATTCTATAAAAAATTCAGGGATCAATGTTCTACTAGTCAAGATCTAAATCCAGAATTTTAACTGATTATAATTAATTTAAAACTTCCAAATAATTAAAACAACAAATCGGGCTAATAATCATTTAACACATGAAGTATAATATTTATTAATCATAAAATTCCAGGAAAATTACCATAAGTCTATAACATCCTAAAACTCCCTCCTCCCGAGTTTCATAATTTTTGGATTAGATTTAGTGCTTAAAATAACATAATTACATTTTTATCCTAATCCAAAATCTCAACTTTTGAGGTACCTAATTACCTCCAATTCCTTCACTATTTCAACCAGAGGGTTTTCATCATATCATCCCCCTCTACTCCAAATTTCAAGGGAATACAAGAGCTTTTGCTCCTATGTCCTTCACAAACCTCAAACTCCCACCCACTGGATTTGAGCCAATCTCTTAGGGTAAAATCCACCCTAATCCACACCATGTTACCCAAGAGGGTAGACATAGACTCAACAAATCAGTGGCCACAACATCAGCCTCTTTTGAGGAGATTTGTCCACTCCATTTCCAATCGTACTTTTCCCCAAAGTATCCCTCACCAAGACCTATCTAGGACTTGATACTTCCCTATTCAAAACTCGACCAATTGAGTTGAAATTTTGTACAGATCTTAACATTGATGCCAGGGACCACCACCCAAAAATTGGGGGAGTTTGGACTTAATTTCATCTCCTAATTAATTTTATAATGTTTATTAAATTTTTACAAAAAACTTTAGGCAAAAGTTCTCCAAAAATTCTCATTTTTTGACAGCCTCTTGATATAAATATTATAGATCTGCAGTCCAAATTTCAAGTCATTTGGACATGTTATGAACCGTGGGCAACCATTTCAATTTCTGGTTAGCCTAGGTATTGATCCCACCAAAATGAGTGTTGTGGTCAAACCACTCACCCAAATTGAATAAAATCATTTTTAAATTAAAGTAGACCCAGAGGGCTACAACTTTTGTGACTGGTAATTTTTCCTAATTCGGCCTCTAAGGTCTTCAATTTTTAACTTTAAAATAGGTGAGTTTTCATGTTCATTAATTATAAAATTCCTAAATAAATTATTTAATATTTTAACATCACTATTCGTCTTCTTCTCTAAACCGAACCAGTGAACAGAAAGTTTATTTTCCTGTAGTTTTCCGAATTCAATTTCCCGGCCACCCGGTCACCTCCCTAGCCAGCCACCACCACCACCACCTCCGTTGAGGCGACGGCTATCGATCGGCGGTGATTTGGCCGCCGGAGATGGCGGTTTCCGGCGAACTCGCCGCCATTAATTTACGGAAATACGATGAAACTTCCATCCGATCTAATCCTTTTGGACTAAATATCTCTCCTAAAGAATTTCCAAGATCTATCCATGAAAGAAGAAGTAGAGGAGGACCTTATTCGCGGTTTGGAGACAAGTTGATCGGCGGTTCGTCATGGCGCGGCGTTGGTGTCGTTTGATTTCTCCTACGGCAACTCCAACTCCAAAGTATGAGATAAAATGGGTAAACTTTTGCTCTCTTACAGCAGGGAGGCTTTTATAGATTTCAAGGGGAGGAAGATGAAGAGGAGAAAGAGAAATGGCAAGAGATCAATGGCCATTTAATTGGTATTTAAAACCGATTTTCGGTTACAGGAAGTCAAGAGGTGGAAATGAATAGGCAAATCCTAGGTGGCAGCCTCCTATAGGACCTCTTTATTATTTTTACTCCATCTTTATGATAAAATTCGGTCATTAAGAGGGGGGGTTTCTTCTTCTTCATGCCATTAATCTTCACTTCAATATTTTCTCTCTCCTCCCACCATTAATTCTCTAAATTTCTCTCTCCTCCTAACAAAATGAAACTCCTAAAAAAATGTCACACCTTACACTCTATTGGCAGCCCTCTACGGTTTATAACTCCTCATGAGAATCATGAAGGGGGTGGTTCACCTTCCACCTTAAGTGGCTCTCTTTCTCACTTTCTCTCTCCTCCATTATTCTTCAAAATAAAGCTTTTGATTCCTCTCTCCTAGTCACCCATTTGACTAGTCAACCCTAGGTTATTGGCAGCCCTAATACATCCTATTAATCATGCAAATAGGGTTAGCCTAGAGGAGTGAGTGGTTTGAGCATGGGTTAGCCCAAATAGGCTAGGTTGACTTGACTTGGGTCAAAGGTCGACTTGGTCATTTTGGCCACTAGGGTTGACCCAAGTGGGTCCTTAGTGACTCATTGGGCCCACATGATGTTTAAGGGGGGGCTTAGAGCCATATTAATCCTACTAAGCCACCCAAATCCAGGGTTTTAGGAAATTACTAAATGCAGACCAAAATGGCTCACACTAATTTCTTGGATCATTTTGGTCCTTTTGGCTCTCTAAGGACTTGCCATGACCTCAGGCATGCTCAAAGTCACTCCTAGGGGGGTCAAATTTGAAAATGGGATGTTACAAGTTGAACCCATAATCTAGGAGTTGTTTCTGAATCCATAATATCTGGGAATAAAAACTGCCAGCTACAATGTATTCTGCTTCAGCAGTTGATGTGGACACAGATGATTGTTTCTTGAAGAACCAGGACACTAATCTCATACCAAGGAACTAGCAAGTTCTGGAGGTACTCTTTCTATCCACTTTACATCCAGCAAAGTCAGCATCTGAGTATCCAGTTAACTCAAACTCTGACTCAGTGGGATACTAGAGACCTAGACTAGGACAACCCTTTTTATATCTCAAAATTCTTTTTAGAAAAACTAGATGATATTCTTTAGGGTTCACCTGGAATCTAGCACAAAGGCATGTGGCAAACATAATATCAGGTCTGCTTGCTGTAAGGTATAGTAGGGACCCAACAATGCCCCTATATAGTTTCTGATCCACAGGTTTCCCTTGTGCATCAGAGTCTATTACAGCATTTGTAGCCATGGGTGTTTTCTTTGCAAAGGCATCAGCCATCCCAAACTTCTTGATAAGCTCTTTAGCATATTTAGCCTGGGAAATGAAGATGCCATCCGGAAGCTGCTTCACTTGGAGACCAAGGAAGTATGAGAGCTCACCTATGCTACTCATCTCAAATTTAGAATGCATTAGATCAGAGAATATTTTGCACAATTTAGGATCAGTAGACCCGAATATTATGTCATCTACATAAATTTGTACTAACAAAATTTTATCATGATGCATTTTAGTGAATAAAGTCCTATCTACTATGCCTCTTGATAAACCATGCTCTAAGAGAAAGCTGGCTAAGGTCTCATACCAAGCTCTTGGAGCTTGCTTTAAACCATAGAGAGCTTTATGCAATTTAAATACATGAGAGGGATGAGTTGGAGAAACAAAACCTAGAGGTTGTTCAACATAAACTTCTTCTTTAAGTTCCCCATTTAAGAAAGCACTCTTCACATCCATTTGATAAACTTTGAACTTTTTGAATGCAGCATAAGCCAGAAATATCCTTATAGCTTCTAGCCTGGCAACTGGAGCAAATGTTTGATCATAGTCAATCCCTTCCTCTTGCTTATATCCTTGAGCAACAAGCCTAGCCTTGTTCCTCACAATCACACCTTGGGCATCAAGCTTATTTCTGAATACCCATTTGTTTCCAATGACTGGGTAGTCGTTTGGTGATGACTACTTTTTAGTCATCATTTTTGGTATAATTTAGTTTAAGAAATCCCTAAGTATTATTATAATTTTATGATTTTGTATGCTTGAACGATGTTGTTTTATTTTATTTTATAAATCTATAGTTTTATTTTATGTTTGATTGTTATTTTATGTTTATGTTACTTTTTATTTATAAACTTATGTTTTATTTTATTTTATGTTATGTTTAGGTTACTTTATAAACATATGCTTTATGTTATGATTACTTTTTATTATCTTTGTATTAGTTTAGGTTTCATAACTAAGGTCATTATGATTAATATTGTGTTTTATGTTTATTTAATGTTAACTTATGTTTTGTTTTTATTCCTTGTATTGTAGGTGGTCGGTCCCTCTCTCTTATCAATTTGGAGCAACCCACCAATCAACTACAAGCAGCCCAACCTAGTCAAGCAAGCTTGGAGCAACCCGAGCCCCAACTTGGAGCAGCACATGAAGCCCGGCCCCCTCCATTTTGTGTACCCGAGCCCAAGCATGCTGCAGCCTCACTTCTCCTCCATGAAGCCCACATTTTGGAGCAGCCCTTTCATCCCATGTGGCCGGCCCTCCATCAAACACAGCAGCCCACAAAGCCCATTGAAGCCCCCTTTCCATGCAACCCGACCACATGCATGCAATCATTCATACATGTGGCCGGCCACACTTTTCTCTCTCTCCTTTAATTTTTTTTTGCCACCTTTCTCTCATGCATGCATCTCCATCTCTCCTCCTTAATTCCACATGCATGAATCCCCCTTGCAAGTGGCCGGCCCCTCTCCTTTCCACCATTCTACAAACTTCCATACATCCCCCTTTTATATTTATTTTGTTTTTTCCAAAATGAAGTGCATGAATTTAGCCTTCCTCTCTCCCCTCCATTTAATACCATGCATGAACCCATTCTCCCCCCTATGGCCGGCCACTCCTTGGGCTTCCCCTCTTCTAGATGCTTCCCTCCACTCCTATAAAAGGAACCCATATCCCATGCTTTGAGGAGGTTGGATTGGAGCAAGTGAGCAAGTGAGCAAGAGAGTTCTACTACAAGTTTTTCTCATTGTTGTTTTCTTTTTATGGTTGTAATTTTCTTCTTAGCATAATATTATCATCGTTTTAATATTATTGTTGTGTACTTCCTTTTTATTAATCAATGAAAATGTTTCTCTCTTCTTTTATTTTGTCTTCTTTTTCAATTATGCGTAGCTAATCTCTTAATAGTATTCGATCGTGAGGATCCATGAAGTGAGATGAGAGTTTACTTTATTCCTTAGTTTTATTTTTGTTATTTCATGCTCGATCCTTCTTTGATTAATTTGTGTCGACTCCGTATTTTCGATATACGGTAGTAGGCCTTGTTCTCATTTCATAGTAGTCGAGAGACTCATGATTTGAAAGATCACTCAAAGAAGGAAGGAGTTGAACGCAATCCTAGAGATAGGATGACGTAAATCCTCCGGATTGGAGTCAAATCCAATAGTGCGGATCACCTCGATAATGCAACTTTAGGCTTCTTTGGTTTGCAAAGAGATTTCGATCAAAGAGTCTATAAGTTAGGAGACCTAATGCTCTAGCGAGATTTTGTCTTAATATCGGATCCGTCACGGTCGAGTTTGATTTGCAAAATTAAAACTATCTTTATTTTTATCTCTCTCATCTAGTTTCATGGTGAATCATTGATCGAATGCTAGCTTTTTATTATAAGTTTTTCGTCTCGCAAGTTGTCTTTTGTTTTACTTTAAAAAATTCTCAACCTCTTTAGTTCTCCGGTAGGATAATAGTTAAAGCGTGAGTAGAAGTACTTGACAGCCCCGTGTTTAAATAAGACCTTGGTACTACAATTCGACAGGTACGCTTGCCTGTTCGGGTTTTGGCATACCAAGTTTTTGGCACCGTTGCCGGTGACTTTTCTTCGTCAATATTTTGAAAACGCTTGCGCTATTACTTCTACAAAAATCAAAAAAAACAAATTTATATTTTATATTTTAATATTTATAATCAACCCACTCCACTTTATTTCTACCCCACCTAAATTCTCTCGAAAAGGGTAAGGAGCTTTAAGCGCCACCATTTTACCTAGTACCGGGCGAACCCTTCACCGGGTAGTCCTCGGGAAGTTCGAGAGCCAAGCCGTAAAAACTCTATTCAAAAAAAAAATTTTCCTTTCTTTTCCTCTTTTTCTTTCTTTTCCAAGCTTTCATTTTCATCTTCCCTCGTTTTCTTTGCTAGTGCATGACCCGAGCGAATCCGTCGCTACTTGTTGATTTGGACCCGGAAATCGAATGCTCCTTTCGGAGACAACTACGATTCGAGGCTTCCACTTCTCAAACAGCGGTTGAGGATTCCTTTGGGGATTGTAATTTTAATTCTTAAATGGGAGACCCTAACCCAGAAATGGCTCAGCAAAGGACCATGTCTGATTATGCTCGACCCAATCTGGAGGGGACTGAAACAAGTATTGTTCGACCTGCGATTGCTAACAATAACTTCGAGCTTAAGCCTAGCATCATACAAATGGTGCAGCAATATGTACAGTTCGACGGATTACAAGATGAAGATCCAAACTTGCATATTGCCAATTTTCTTGAAATCTGTGACACCTTCAAAATCAATGGTGTCTCAGACGATGCGATAAGGCTAAGACTCTTCCCATTCTCCCTAAGGACTAAATCCAAACAGTGGTTGAGTTCTCTTCCAAGAGGATCAATCACTACTTGGAACATTTTAACTGAAAAATTTTTTTCTCGTTATTCCCCCCCCCCCCGCCAAAACTGCTAAGCTTCGAAATGATATAACTTCATATTCTCAAATTGATTCTGAGACCCTCTATGACACTTGGGAGAGGTTCAAAGAACTTTTGAGAAGATGCCCACATCATGCTCTGCCTGTATGGTTGCAGGTTCAGACATTTTATAATGGGATAAACCAAGAGACTAAGCAAATGATAGATGCCGCTTCCGCTGGTTCTTTAGACCGCAAAACTCCGGAAGCCGCTCTTGAGCTTATCGATGACATGGCGATGAACACTTATCAGTGGAATTCGTCCAGGTCTCGCCCATCTAAACCTGCAGGTATCTACGAAGTGGATTCGGTGACGCAACTGGCGATGCAAGTGGAAATGCTCAACAAGAAGATCTCGGAGATGACTGCTCCCTCCGCCGCTAAGGTATATGAAAATGCTGCTGCTGCCGAGTAGGTGGATTATCTGGGGAACATACCCAGGCCTGCTCAAAATAATTCTGCCAATAATTTTTCTGCTTTTTCGAATTTTTCTTCTCCTCCTGGTTTTAATGCTGCTACGAATTCTTATCATCCTGGATGGCGTAACCATCCTAATTTTTCTTGTAGTAATAATGCTAACGTAGTACGCCCACCGCACGATTTTACACCACCACCGCAACAAAATTTTCAAAAACCTTCCCCTTTAGAGGAGATCCTCGTTAAATATATAAGCTCGAACGATGCCACTATTAGAAATTTAACAGGGTCAATGAAAAACTTAGAAAATCAAGTCGGCCAACTCGCCAAGGCCTTTTCCGAGAGACCACCTGGAACTCTTCCATCGAACACTGAGCCTAACCCAAGGGAGCACGCAAATGCGATTTCCCTTCGGAGCGGTAAAGTTGTTAACGAGCCCACCACAAGGGAAGAGCCAAGGGTGAGTGTCCCTCCTGTCTTTACCCCCACGGAAAATGATAACTTAGATCTTGAAAAAGAAAAATCTGCATTTGAAAAAGAAAAGGATAGCTCTATTATTTCTGATTCTGAAAAAGACAAAAATGGTTTTCAAAATGATGCTCCGATTGTTATAAATGAATTTTCGCCACCTCCTTATCCGGCTAGACTTAGGAAAGACAAACTAGATGATCAATACCAACGCTTTCTTGAAATGTTCAAACAAATTCACATTAATTTACCATTTCATGAAGCGATTAGTCAAATGCCGAAGTACGCAAAGTATCTTAAGGATTTATTAACGAACAAAAAGAAATTGGAAAATCTTTCTCATGTAACATTGAATGAAGAATGCTCGGCAGTCATTAAAAATTCAAATCTTCCGAAAAAGATAAATGACCCGGGTAGCTTTTCAATTCCTTGCGTCTTCGGTGATTTATTCGTTAAACATGCGTTAGCGGATCTAGGAGCGAGCATCAATTTGATGCCTTTTTCTTTATTTAAGAAGCTTGGTTTGGGCACTCTGAGCCCTACAAGAATGAGTATCCAATTAGCTGATAGGTCTATTAAGTATCCACTAGGTATCGTTGAGGACGTGTTAGTAAAGGTCGACAAATTCATCTTCCCGGTGGATTTTGTCATTCTTGATATTGAAGAGGACGTCGAGGTTCCTCTTATCCTTGGACGACCATTTCTAGCCACCTCTCGAGCAGTTATAGACGTTAGTAACAGAAAGTTGTTTTTGCGAGTGGGAGATGATGAGGTCACATTTTCTATAAACCAATCAATGAAAAATTCTTTACAAAATGATGACTCATGCTTCTTTATTGATGTTTTAAATGAAGATTCTTCCCTTCCCCTTTCTAACATCTCTTCTAATGAATTTTCTTCTTCTTTTTCTGAAATTTCTTCAAATGGTTTTGAAAGCACGGTGATGTCAATACAAGAAAATTTTGAAAATGCTTCTGTTTTTGGTAGAAAAAATTATGAAAAACTTACTTTTGAAAATGAAAAAGTTTTAAAAAATTCTTATGACGAACCACCCCAGCTCGATCTCAAACCCCTTCCCAAACATCTCAAATATGCTTTTCTTACAAAAGATTCAAAATTACTCGTTATAATCTCGGCTTTTCTTTCCCAATCCGAAAACGATCAATTGATCGAACTACTACAAAAGCATCGCCGAGCTATAGCGTGGCAAATTAGTGATATTCCTGGCATAAGCCCCTCTTTCTGCACACACAAAATATTTTTTGACAATAATCCTAAGGGTGTAGTTCAACCGCAACGTCGTCTTAATCTGAATATGAAAGAGGTTGTGAAGGGAGAGGTGCTTAAGTTATTAGATGCGGGGATAATCTATCCCATTTCCGATAGTCAGTGGGTAAGTCCAGTTCAGGTTATTCCTAAGAAGGGTGGGATCACGGTAGTACCAAAAGAAAACAACGATTTAGTTCCAACTAGGACGATAACGGGATGGAGGATGTGCATCGATTACCGTAAACTAAATGATGCCACTCGAAAAGATCACTTCCCCCTCCCCTTTATCGATCAAATTTTAGAACGTTTGTCCGGGCACAATTTTTATTGCTTCCTCGACGGTCTCTCGGGATATTTTCAAATCCCTATCGCACCCGAGGACCAAGAGAAGACGACATTCACTTTCCCCTTCGAAACTTTTGCCTATCGTAGAATGCCTTTCGGATTATGCAACGCACCCGTCACCTTTCAGCGGTGTATGCTTGCCATTTTTGATAAATATGTAGAAAATATTATGGAAGTTTTTATGGACGACTTTTCCGTTTTTGGCGACTCATTCGAACTCTGTTTAGAAAATTTAGGAAAAGTTTTAAAACGCTGTGAGGAGACAAATTTAGTCTTAAATTGGGAGAAGTGCCACTTTATGGTACGTGAGGGTTTAGTCCTTGGCCACAACATTTCCGCTAGGGGAATTGAAGTGGACAAGGCAAAAATTGAAGTAATTGAAAAGTTACCGCCACCTACAAATATTAAAGTGATTAGAAGTTTTCTAGGGCATGCGGGTTTTTATCGACGATTCATTAAAGACTTTTCCAAAATTACTAAGCCTCTCACACACTTTCTTGAAAAAGACACCCCCTTCATTTTTGATGAATCTTGTCTCGCTGCATTTGAACTAATTAAATCAAAACTTATAAATGCTCCAATTATGATCGCCCCAGTTTGGGAGTTACCTTTTGAAATTATGTGCGATGCGAGTAATCATGCGGTAGGCGCGGTACTAGGACAACGAATTGCTAAGAACTTTCATCCAATTTTTTATGCTAGTAAAACTCTAACTTCTGCTCAAGAAAATTACACCACGACGGAGAAAGAACTTTTAGCTATCATTTTTGCGTTTGATAAATTCCGACCCTACATCACCCTTTCTAAGGTTATCGTTTTTACGGATCATTCCGCTTTGAAGTACCTCCTTTCTAAACCGGATGCCAAGCCGCGTCTTATCCGTTGGATCCTCTTACTTCAAGAATTCGACTTGGAGATTCGGGATAAGAAAGGAGCAGAAAACCTAGCGGCGGATCATCTATCTCGTCTTGAAAATCCCAAACTTGATTTTTTAAATGAAACTTTTATTAATGACTCTTTTCCGGATGAGCGTCTTTTTAATATTTCTTCATCTCCTACCCCCTGGTTTGCCGATCTGGCCAATTATCTTGTGGCCCGGGTCCTTCCAAAAGAATACTCCACTCACCAAAAGAAGAAATTCTTTTCGGAATTGAAGTATTATTTTTGGGAAGACCCATTTCTATTTCGCATTTGTGCGGACCAGGTGGTAAGAAGATGCGTTTCGCAGGAAGAGGGTCACCAAATTTTAAAACATGTTCATGAAGGTCCGACTGGCGGGCATTATCAAGCAAACCGCACCACCCACAAAGTGCTTAGTGCTGGCTTCTATTGGCCAAGCATATTTAAAGATGCACAAATCTTTGTGGGTGGATGTGATCGATGCCAGCGGACTGGAAATATTTCAAATAAAAATGAAATGGAACAAAACTATTTTCTCGAGTGCGAAGTTTTTGATTTGTGGGACATTGACTTTGTAGGCCCATTTCCCTCCAGCTTAGGAAATAAATATATTCTAGTCGCCGTAGATTATGTTTCTAGGTGGGCAGAAGCCCAAGCTCTACCAATTAATGATGCTCGCGTTGTTGTCAATTTTCTTAAAAAATTATTTTCTCGCTTTGGTTTTCCTCGCGCGATCGTTAGTGATAGGGGAAGTCATTTTTGCAACGCTCAACTCGCTAAGGCTTTAGCTAAATATGGCATTACGCATAAATTATCCACTGCTTATCACCCCCAAACTAACGGTCAGGTCGAGGTAGTCAACCGCGAACTTAAAAGAATTTTGGAAAAAACTGTTTCTACTTCTCGTAAGGATTGGTCCCTAAAATTAGACGATGCTCTTTGGGCTTATCGGACAGCGTACAAGACCGCCATCGGTTGTACTCCTTTCCGATTGGTCTATGGAAAATCGTGTCATCTTCCCGTAAAAGTAGAGCACCGAGCGTATTGGGCGTTAAAGTTTTTTAATTTCGATCCGCATTCGGTTGGCGAGCATAGAAAAAATCAATTAAATGAACTCGATGAATGGAGAGCGTACGCATATGAAAATAATAAAATTTATAAAGAACGCACGAAATTGTATCACGATAAGAACCTGCGCCACCCTAAAACATTTAAACCAGGCGATCAGGTTCTCCTTTTTAATTCGCGTTTACGTCTCTTCCCGGGAAAGCTTAAATCTAGATGGTCTAGACCGTTCGCGGTCAATGATGTTTTTCCTTACGGCACTGTGCTACTTTCACACCCCGATAAGGGGGACTTTAAAGTTAATGGCCATAGACTTAAACTCTATTTCTCTAATGATTCTGTGACTCCTGTAAAGGAGAATCTTCGTTTTGATTCTTAGTTATTATTTCTGCTGGACATTTTTATTTTGTGATGGACATTTTTATTTTTCACTTTTATTTTTGGACTTATTATGAAACTCTTTTATTTGGATTATTGTAATAATAAAAAAACATTATCGGGCAATCTGCCCATGGACTCTATTTCTTTTTGCTTTTATTTTGCTCTTTCTACCGGAGGCCACTCAAGTCCATGATCGTGGTCGCCGCTCCGCCATTGCTGATATCAGATGGATCAAGTCATACCTGCTGACGATCAAGTACTCCAAAAAGCAAGCATGGGGGAGCGACATCCGCCTTCATCTCACAACCCCGGGGAAGTCCTGTTTTTTTTTCCTGCATTTTTAATTTTTCTCTTCTTCTCAGTCCCCTTCTCTTTTTCTTTATGTTTTCTTCATTGAGGGCAATGAAGAATTTAAGCATGGGGGGGTCTAGTTTCTTTTTGCCTTTCTTTCTGTTTTTCTACTTTCAAAAAAAAAAAAAAAATTATATCTTAGTATAATATTTTATGTCTTCAAAATCTAAAAATCAGAAAAAAAAATTATAAAATATAAAACCCAAAAAAAATTAGAACAACAAAAAATCAAAAAAAATTGTGCTTAAATCGATTTGAAAAACAAAACCTAAAATTATTTTCTATCTTTATTTTCATGTTGCTTCTAGTAAAGTGTAGGCCCATGCGGTTTCTTTGTGCTATTTAGATTACTTTGAAAATGTTTTTCTAAACCTATCATTTTAACATAGTCTATTTCTACTAGTTTCTTTTTCTTAAATATAGGCATCCGATTTTTAAGTTATAAGCTAGCAATGCGTAGTTATGTCTTTTTATTCGGTTAGTTACTTACGAATGGTTGCTAGGTATCATTAGTCCTTTTTCATTTGCGGGGTAGTCTTTCTTGGTGTCTAGAATTTGTACCAAGCTACTCTCGAAGCATTTGCGTCGTTTTTACGTTCTTTAGAAATGATTTAGGCCACCATTTGAATAGTTTGAGCTTTTCTTGCCCGCCAAAAACAAAACCCTTGCAAAACAAGTTTGGGCCTTTTCCTTTTTTTTCTTTGTTTTTAGCTCCACCTTTCATTTAATCTTGTTCACCAAAGCCAAATGCCCTTCCTATTTTCGCACTATAACCTTGAGCTTAAAATTATTTTTGTGGGAGGGGTATTGTATTATTTTGGAAATGAAAAGGACATTATAAAGCTTATTTTTGGAGCTTCCTTATCAATTGTTATTCAAAAAGAAAAAAATTGACAAAGAAAAATGAAAAATCAAAATAAAAAGAGAATGCAAAAAGTTTATGTTTGGCCAAGTTTAAAAAAAAGAAAAAATACATGGCTTTATGTTTATTTTAGTTTGAATTGAAGTACTTATCATGTCTTATGCTTTGTTTATTTTTTAAGCTCACCCTTGGTTTAGTGTTTAAGCCATTATGTTTATCTTTGTTTCCATTTCCTAATCATTCACCTAAACCAAGTTTTAATGCCTAGTAGAAGTCCTAATGATCTTAGAATGTAAATTCGCGTAGTGGAGAAAGTGTGAACGTACAAGCCTATGGCCACCATCATTGATGGATTTCTTTGGAGGTTATCTTAGAGTGTCTTAGGGTTAATGTTTATCTAGCAACCTAGTAGTTTGTTAATGCACTGTTTATTTAGAACTTCTACTTTTGTTTTCCTTATTTTCATTTATTTTGGATGCCTTGTTTTAAGATTTAGAAATTAGTAGACTTCCCTTATGTTTTAATGAGATTTTTAGGGTTCCATTTTCAAATTTTCCATTGTGCACTTCTCACCCCACTAGTTGATAATATGAATATTAGGATAGTTTAATTTTTCATATTTTGTTTTTCTTAATTATGAAACCTAAATTAGCTTAGTTTATTTTCTATTTCCTTCCCTAGTTTTCATTTTTTATTTGCTTGAGGGCAAGCAAATGTCTAAGCATGGGGGAGTTTGATGACTACTTTTTAGTCATCATTTTTGGTATAATTTAGTTTAAGAAATCCCTAAGTATTATTATAATTTTATGATTTTGTATGCTTGAACGATGTTGTTTTATTTTATTTTATAAATCTATAGTTTTATTTTATGTTTGATTGTTATTTTATGTTTATGTTACTTTTTATTTATAAACTTATGTTTTATTTTATTTTATGTTATGTTTAGGTTACTTTATAAACATATGCTTTATGTTATGATTACTTTTTATTATCTTTGTATTATTTTAGGTTTCATAACTAAGGTCATTATGATTAATATTGTGTTTTATGTTTATTTAATGTTAACTTATGTTTTGTTTTTATTCCTTGTATTGTAGGTGGCCGGTCCCTCTCTCTTATCAATTTGGAGCAACCCACCAATCAACTACAAGCAGCCCAACCTAGTCAAGCAAGCTTGGAGCAACCCGAGCCCCAACTTGGAGCAGCACATGAAGCCCGGCCCCCTCCATTTTGTGTACCCGAGCCCAAGCATGTTGCAGCCTCACTTCTCCTCCATGAAGCCCACATTTTGGAGCAGCCCTTTCATCCCATGTGGCCGGCCCTCCATCAAACACAGCAGCCCACAAAGCCCATTGAAGCCCCCTTTCCATGCAACCCGACCACATGCATGCAATCATTCATGCATGTGGCCGGCCACACTTTTCTCTCTCTCCTTTAATTTTTTTTTGCCACCTTTCTCTCATGCATGCATCTCCATCTCTCCTCCTTAATTCCACATGCATGAATCCCCCTTGCAAGTGGCTGGCCCCTCTCCTTTCCACCATTCTACAAACTTCCATACATCCCCCTTTTATATTTATTTTGTTTTTTCCAAAATGAAGTGCATGAATTTAGCCTTCCTCTCTCCCCTCCATTTAATACCATGCATGAACCCATTCTCCCCCCTATGGCCGGCCACCCCTTGGGCTTCCCCTCTTCTAGATGCTTCCCTCCACTCCTATAAAAGGAACCCATATCCCATGCTTTGAGGAGGTTGGATTGGAGCAAGAGAGCAAGTGAGCAAGAGAGTTCTACTAAAAGTTTTTCTCATTGTTGTTTTCTTTTTATGGTTGTAATTTTCTTCTTAGCATAATATTATCATCGTTTTAATATTATTGTTGTGCACTTCCTTTTTATTAATCAATGAAAATGTTTCTCTCTTCTTTTATTTTGTCTTCTTTTTCAATTATGCGTAGCTAATCTCTTAATAGCATTCGATCGTGAGGATCCATGAAGTGAGATGAGAGTTTACTTTATTCCTTAGTTTTATTTTTGTTATTTCATGCTCGATCCTTCTTTGATTAATTTGTGTCGACTCCGTATTTTTGATATACGGTAGTAGGCCTTGTTCTCATTTCATAGTAGTCGAGAGACTCATGATTTGAAAGATCACTCAAAGAAGGAAGGAGTTGAACGCAATCCTAGAGATAGGACGACGTAAATCCTCCGGATTGGAGTCAAATCCAATAGTGTGAATCACCTCGATAATGCAACTTTAGGCTTCTTTGGTTTGTAAAGAGATTTCGATCAAAGAGTCTATAAGTTAGGAGACCTAATGCTCTAGCGAGATTTTGTCTTAATATCGGATCCGTCACGGTCGAGTTTGATTTGCAAAATTAAAACTATCTTTATTTTTATCTCTCTCATCTAGTTTCATGGTGAATCATTGATCGAATGCTAGCTTTTTATTATAAGTTTTTCGTCTCGCAAGTTGTCTTTTGTTTTACTTTAAAAAATTCTCAACCCCTTTAGTTCTCCGGTAGGATAATAGTTAAAGCGTGAGTAGAAGTACTTGACAGCCCCGTGTTTAAATACGACCTTGGTACTACAATTCGACAGGTACGCTTGCCTGTTCGGGTTTTGGCCCACCATTTGGTCTTGGAACAAAACCCAAACTCTGCATCTCTCAAACTGATTGAGCTCTTCTTACATTACATTGATGCAGTGGTGATCTTGCTCTGCATCAGTTATGTATTGAGGCTATATTTGAGAGAGGAAACAGGCATGCATCAAGTCTTGGTTGAGTTGATGCCTTGTCTGTACACCTGCTGTTATGTCTCTAATCACTTGGGATCTGGGGTGATCCCTTAGTGTGACAAGATCAGTAGGTGGAGTTGGTTCATCCACAACATTTTGAAGGAATTCCCCTTATGGAATAGCCTCTGTTGTTGTAGGAAGTTCAGCTATTTCCACAGTTTCTTCATCACTTTCTTAATTAATTTGTTGAGAAGGATGAGATACAACTTTGGGGCTAAAGTGTAAATCATCTAATTCCTCACACAAGTTGTGTAACATCCCATTTCCGGCTAGACCCCTAGGAGTCGGTTGGTCGTAAGAGAACCCTAGGATGCACAAAAATTGAAATAAATCGACCGAGACTTCGGGTCACGGGTTGGTCACTCCCATGACCGACCCGTCACGCCCGTGACCTTGGGCGTGACTCCTTCGACGATCGTCGATCTCCGTGAGGCGATCGTCGAACGTGCAGCCTGGGCATGTCACGCCCGTGACCAAGGTGTCACGCCCGTGACCAAGGGCGTGACTCCTTCGACGATCGTCGATCTCCGTGAGGCGATCGACGACCTTGCAGCCCGGACATGTCACGCCCGTGACCAGAGTGTCACGCCCGTGAACAAGGGCGTGGCTCCTTCGACGATCGTCGATCCCCGTAAAGCGATCGTCGAAATTGAACTCGGGCCTGTCACGCCCGTGACCTAAGTGTCACACCCGTGACTTAGGGCGTGACCAGCCTTCGACGACCGTCGATCTCAGTTCAACGATCGTCGACCTTGAAATTGCCGTTCGGGCCTGTCACGCCCGTGACCTAGGTGTCACGCCCGTGACCTAGGGCGTGACCACCCTTCGACGACCGTCGATCTCAGTTCGACGATCGTCGACCCCAAAAATTGTCACTCGGGCCTGTCACGCCCGTGACCTATGTGTCACGCCCGTGACATTGGCCGAAACGACGGTTCAGGCCCGAAATTATTCTAACACGCGTGGAAATAAATGCTGATGTGGGAAGTTACACCAGGAGTAATTACGGGCCGTTTTTCCTTCTATAATTATATAATAAAGGAGGAAGTGTTGGTCCAATAGGAAACCGCCAACTGGACACACCTGTTCATCTTCCACCATTTCTTATCCCTTCACTGTAACCGAAAGGCTATTAAGAGGAGCCTTCATGGCCATTACGGCTTTACCCTTTCACCTCCCAACTTTCTGACTTATAAAAGCCCACTTGGGGCAAGAGGAGAAGTTTACACGCTCAAGTAAACGGATCAGATCTTTGTTCTTGCTGTAGGAGAAGTTTGGCTACGCCACCACTGCGCCATGGCACCCCGTCGTTCTTCACGCCTCCAAACCGCGAACAAGGTCCTCCTCTGCTTCTTCTCTTTCGTGGGTAGATCTTAGGATCCTTAGAAAGGAAGTTCGCGCTCAACGGAGCCGGACCCATCTCTCGTTTTCATGGGAAAACCATGAAAAAGGTATTTTTGAGTTCGCCGGAAACCGCCACCTCTGGCGGCCAAACCACCGCCGACCGCTAGCCATCGCCTCAACGGAGGTGGTGGTGGTGGTGGCTGGCCAGGGAAGTGACCGGACGGCCGGCGACGGATCACGGAAAGCTTACAGGAAAAATGGTTTTCTGTGTCTGGTTTTCGGGTTCTGTAGAAGATGAACAGTAAAAACTGTTTTATAATATATAAATTATGTAAATAATTTATAAGGAAAATATACTTAGATGGGCACATTTTGATGCTGTAAAACGAGGCACTTAGAGGCCGTTTTAGGAAAGTGACCAGTCACAAAAGTCGTAGCCCTTCGAGTCTAGATTAATTTAAAATTGGTTTCAACTCGTTTGGGGAAGCGGTTCGGCCGCAGCACCCGTTTTAGTGGGGGCTGTACCTAGAGTTGGGCAAAAATTAAAATGGATGCCCACTCTTCGTCCCTTGTCCAAATGACCTGAAATTTGGGCAGGGGGTTAACCGTAGCTAAAACTAACGATAGACCAAAAATGAGAATTTTTGGAGAACTTTTGCCTAAAGTTTTTTGTAAAATTTTAATAAACATTATAAAATTAATTAGGAGATGAAATTAAGTCCAAACTCCCCCAAATTTTGGGTGGTGGTCCCTGGCACCAATGTTAAGATCTGTACAAAATTTCAACTCAATTGGTTGAGTTTTGAATAGGGAAGTATCAAGTCCTAGATAGGTCTTAGTGAGGGATACTATGGGGAAAAGTACGATTGGAAATGGAGTGGACAAATCTCCTCAAATGAGGCTGGTGTTATGGCCACTGATTTGTTGAGTCTATGTCTACCCTCTTGGGTAAAATTGTGTGGATTAGGGTGGATTTTACCCTAAGAGATCGGCTCAAATCCAGTGGGTGGGAGTTTGAGGTTTGTAAAGGACATAGGAGCAAAAGCTCTTGTATGCCCTTGAAATTTGGAGGAGAGTGGGATGATATGCTGAAAACCCTCTGGTTGAAATAGTGAAGGAATTGGAGGTAATTAGGTACCTCAGAAGTTGAGATTTTGGATTAGGATAAACATGTATTTTAGTTATTTTAAGCACTAAATCTAATCCAAAATTTATGAAACTCGGGAGGAGGAAGTTTTAGGATGTTTTAGACTTATGGTAATTTTCCTGGAATTTTATGATTAATAAGTATTATACTTCATGTGTTAAAGGATTATTACCCCGATTTGTTGTTTCAATTATTTCGAGGTTTTAAATTAATTATAATCAGTTAAAATTCTGGATTTAGATCTTGACTAGTAGAACATTGATCCCTGAATTTTTATAGAATTTTATGTTGAGTAAATCTAGTACTTTATTCACAGATGTTAGAAAGGGGTTTTATTGTTTAGAAATTAATTATGGATAAAATACTTGCTGGAAAATTATGAAACTTGCCCGGTGCTAATTTTAGGCCTTTATCTACATGTCATGAATTATTTATAATTTTTGGAAGAATACTTTCTGTACTTGATTCATAAACAACAGAAGTTAGAGATTATTTCTAAAATAGTTTTCATGCCCTTTTGATAGTAGAAAAATTATGATACTTAGGATTTAACCTATTGAGATAACCTACTATTTATCATAAATTTTCTGGACATCTTGCATGATTACTTAGGGTAGTTCATGTTCAAACCGGTAGCCCTTGGGATTTTTGAGGAATTTAATTAAATGCCAAATAAATTATGAAAATTTCCATTTTCTGGATTTAGGTCATTTATGTCATGGTAAGTCTCCAGTAAATAATTTAGGGCATTTGGACGAGTATTGGATCATTGCATAACCGGTTCGACATGTAGTCTAGGTCGGTCTACATACAGCAATTGTGAATTGCAATACGACATGATCTGAGGAAGGCATTGGAGTTAATCATAATGTCTGGGTGGGCAATTGTGGGTGAAATCACAATAGGAAGGTATAAAGAGTAGTGAGAAGTGGTGATAGCTAGAGTTAAGAGGTGTTCGGGTTTCGGCGAAAGATCGCCTTTTCCCGAAGAGAGGAAGGTTAAAAATCACCCTAGGATAGTCTATCATAATATGAGAAGGGAATCGGGTTATGGGAGATCAACCAATAACAATAAGTGCCTTGCGAAAGGGAACTTCGGGCCGTAATGCCACCGTCTTGGTTCCTAGTGCCCCTTGAGAGCCCTTCACGGGGAATACCGGGGGCAGTCCTAGGCTAACGTAAACTGTAATAACAAACTGACAAGAGTAACTTAGTAACTAGGGCTGTACCTTTCACAAACACTGTTGGCACAGGGAGATTGATGAGAGCTTCGGCTCGGTTGGTTAAGAGATGGACGGGATGGTCCGGGGAGCTTCGGCTCAGTTGGTTTGGGGACGGACGGGATGGTCCGGGGAGCTTCGGCTCGGTTGGTTTGGAGACGGACGTTTTGGTCCGGGGAGCTTCGGCTCGGTTTTTGTGTGTGTACGATTAAACCTGCATGTGCATAAAATAGGAAAAAGTTAAGGTGGTGGGTTTTACGATATCGGGGAGTTTGATTGCACCGACACCGATATCGTTGACTCTGCGGGGTGATTAGCACTTCGCCAACAGAAGTCCGGTGCACCAGCCGGCAAGAGTATGCAGGCGTCCGCTTAGTGCACCAAGCGTTGAGGCGTACGATAGGTCAGACCAGTGGTGCTTTTACTGGTTTTGAGGTGGGCGAGGCCCAACCCACCGCTTCCATCCGCCACTACAGAGGTATCCTGGGAGGTAACGGCTCCGAAAGGGGGAACTAAAGGTCTGTGTGCACAGAGTCGGGTGTGTGAGTTGCACTTGCATGTTTCATCATACCCACTTGCATGTCATAGCATAATCGATTCATTTAACCCTGACACCTAAAGTATAAGTGGTATGGGACGCTTATACATTAGGACCTGCAAAACGACCCCTTGGTCTATAAGCTTGTGTGGGCAAGTTTATAAATCAAAGGTTAATTTCAATATATAACAACCATTGCTGTTTGATAACCGACACCCCAAGGTATAAGTGGTATGGGACACTTATACGATGGGAGCCTTGCAAAAGATCCCTTTTGCTTATGTGTTCTCGCATAAGTGAAGGTTAAATTCATATATTTGCTTTTCTTACTGCTAGACCTATTATAACAATTATATTAACTGCTCACCGAATACAACTTGTTAGATTAGTTTCGCTGCCATCTGTTTCTTGATTAATCTCTACCGTCATGTCCTTCCCTTTCTTCCTCCCCGCTCGGTACCTAGGAGCCATGGGGGAAGGGGTGGGGGATGATAGGGCTTAGTCTTTATGACTAACGGTTTTCGAACCGCATCATTTAGAGGATCGTGGAGCCCAGCATGGAGGAGCAGCCCCAGAGATCGGTGCGCCTGGAGATGGGGCAGTCTAGCTCCGGAGTTCATACAGCCGGGACCGTGAGTCTCGACCCTGAGTAGTTCCTATTTTTGCTTCCGCATGAGAGACTTGTAGTGAGGACATTTTGTATCGGGCATAAGCCTGTATTTATAGTACTCTGATGTTTTCTGTGGACACTCCCTTCGTGGAGATTTTTATTCTATATATGTGACCTATTGCTGTGGACTGCATTGCTCTTACTTCATTCATTGTGCTACCTTTCAGTGATCGAATTGGCCGGCAGAATCGGCGCCTTGTGGTGATAACCCTTCAGGACGAGAAGGTGTCACCGCAAAGCGGCGACTCTGGGCCTAAGACCCCGGTGGTTGAAAAAGAAAAAAAAGGGGGTCTTACAAGTTGTATACCAGCAAGGAGTCTTTGGTAGAAATCTCTTTCTCCTTATAAAAATGTTAGCCTCATCAAATGTAACATGCATAGATTCCTCTATTTTCAATGTGGATTTATGAAATACCCTATAAGCTTTGCTGACTTGGGAATATCCTAGAAAAATTCTCACTGCAGCCTTTGCTTCAAACTTTCTAATGTGCTTTTTGTCATTATTATGAATATAACATACACAACCAAAAACTTTAAAATAGTTGATTATTGGTTTCTTCCCTTTGAGTAATTCATAGGGAGTCTTATGCTTTAGTTTGTGTATCAAACTTCTGTTTAGGACATAGTTTGTTGTGCTCACTGCCTCTGCCCAATAGGATAGGGGCATGTAAGCATCTACAAGTAATGTGCTTGCAGCTTCAATGAATATTCTATTTTCCTTCAGCTACCCCATTTTGTTGAGGAGTTCTAGGAGCTGAGAAACAGTGTTTGATACCTTCCTTATCACAGAACTCATGCATAAGAAGAGACTCAAACTCTATACCATGATCACTTCTGATCAATGCAACATGATTAGAGTACTCAATCTATATGGTCCTGAGAAAATCTGTAAGAACCTTGAAGGTATCTGACTTAGATCTCAGAAAGAATACCCAAGTGAATCTGGAAAAGTCATCTATAACCACCAAGGTATAAGATTTCCCTCCTAGGCTTTGTACAGCCACAGGGCCAAAAGGTCCATATGTAGCAAGTATAATATCCTAAGTGAATCACTCTTATTAATGGATTTGAAGCTAGATTTAGTTTACTTGCCTAGTTGACAAGCCCTGCAGAGGCCTTCCTTCTTGTAGGGGCCAGAAGGTAAACCTCTAACAAGGTTGTCCTTGGATAGCCTAGCAATGTTTTTAAGATTTACATGTCCTAATCTTTTATGCCATAATTCATTTTGACTACTAACTATATTGAGCAGGCATATGTCTGAAGTAACAGAATGAAAATTTACTAGGTATATGTTTCCTTGTCTACTTCCAATTAAAACAGGTTGGTTTTCTTTTGAAGTAATAATACATGAACGAGAGTTGAATGGTACCTGATACCCTTTATCACATAGTTGGCTTATAGAGATGAGGTTATGCTTCAGTCCACTTACATATGCAACTCTTTTGAAAGTTACTACTCCAATTCTGACCTTTCCATAGCCTTCTGTTTGGCCACAATTGGAGTCACCAAATATGACCTTTGGTCCTAGCTTTAAATTGTAATCAATCATATTGTCCTTACTGCCTGTCATATGCTTGGAGCAACCACTATCCAGATACCAATGTTGATTGTATGCTGGACAGGTCTTCATCTGCAAACAAGACAGTTAGTTATTCTTGACCCAAGTAACCTTGGGTCCTTTTTGATTTTCATAACTATAACTGGAGATGTAAGAGCATTCAGGTTGATCTTTATATCCTTTAGAATGGTATCTCCTAGGTGGAATTATCCATTGAGTGAAGGGGTTAAAGTTGTTATTAGAATTTAAGTTTATGTTATTAAGATCTGGGTTCGACGATCTCTGGTTGGATTGTCGACCTGAGCTCGATGATGTTGGATGAGATCGTCGATCTCTGCTCGAAGAATGAAAATATACATTCTTTGGGAACCAAAATCGTCGATCTCTGGTCGACGAACCATACTAGTATCATCGATCATAGATCGAAGAATGATTGTTCCTAATGTTTGCGTTCAAAGATCATTGTTCTGAGTTCGATGATCTGTTCATATATCGTCGATCTGAGTTCGACGATAACTGCTGAACATTGTTATTTTTATTATTCTTCTGTATATTGAGTTTATTCCTGGTTTCAATTTGTTCAAGAATCTTATTAAATTTATTTAACTGTTCAGTATTCTTCTTTCCCTTGTCAGATATGAAGTTTACTAGTCTGGAAGATTATTTTTCTTAATCAAGGGTGGATCACTAGAGGAGGCACCTAGTCCTAGTTTGCTATTGTTGGTCCTAGCATTTACAGTAGTAGTGATATCTAATAATTGTAGACTTCTTCCATTCAGTGATTCTTCTAATAGTTTTTCTTTACTTAGTTCAGTTTTCAAAAAAGATATTTGTTTATTAGCAGACATTAGTTCATTGGTTAATTTTGCATTTTCTACAGTGATGTTGTCTAGGGTGTTTAACTTTTCTCTGAGAAGTTTGATTTCCTTCTCATAGCTTATCAAGTCTAAGCATAAATTTTTAAATTCAAATTTAAATTCATCTGACTCAAAATCATAAGAAGCTATTACCTGATATTCAGGTGATAGAGATTCTTCATTATCTGATTCATCTGTGTTAGATCTGCTACTGCCTGCCTCAATAGCCATGAGGCAGACTTCCTTTACGTTCTGCTCTTCTTCATCCTCACTGAAGCTGGAGGATGTAGATTCTTCTTTAGTATCACTCCATGTCTCAGCAACAAATCCATTGTCTTTCCTTTTTTGCTTGCTTGAGGAAGGCTTGTTGTAGTGACTCTTCCTTGAGTCCTTCTCCTTTCTTTTGTCCTTCTTCTGAGCTTCTGGACACTCAGAAATGAAGTGCCCAGGTTTCCTATAGCCAAAACACACTACTTCTTTAGAGGGTGTTTTGTCATACCTTGGCTTAACTTCATATTTAGAAGGTTTCATTCTAAAGTCCTTTCTAGCCATCTTGAAGAATCTCTTGGCAAAGGGACTCATCAACTCTTCATTTACTGGAATGACTTCAGAGTCTTCTGTAGCTTTGAAATCTATGTTTTGCTCCTTCTTAGTTGGTGTAGGAGTCTTCACTTCAGCTGCTGCTTCCCTTGCTTTGATCAGCTGCTCATAGGACTTTAATTTTCCTATAAGAGATTCTATTGAAATCTCTGTCATGCTTCTGGCTTCTTTGATGGGCCAGATTCTTGAGTCCCATGTACTGGGAAAGCACATTAGGATCTTGTCATTCACTTTAGTTAAATTGAATTCTTTGTTTAGAGTCCTTAGCTCACTAATGATGGAGCTAAGTCTGTTGTACATTACATCTACTGTCTCTGCTTTATCCTTCTTGAAGTTCTCATACTGAGTGATGAGATTTGACCTTCTGTCTTTCCTCTTATCTGCTGATCCAGCCACCATTTGGTTCAGGGAATCCCAAATCTCCTTAGCTGATTGACACTCAGCAACCTTTTGAAATATTTCATCAGACATAGTTTGAGCAGGTATATTCATGGCTTTGGCATCAGCTATCTTAGCCTTCTTCTGTGCATTTGTCCATCCAGGGAGTGGAACTATACTCAGGTCAGTTGATGTAATTGAGGTTGAAGCCACTGGAGCTGGTGGTCCTATTAAGATAGAATTAAATATATCTTCATCAATATAGTTCATGTAAAGCCTAATTCTTGCCTTCCAGATTGTGAACTTGGACAAGTTAAACACTGGAGGTCTGGTGCTTGCATATTCTTTGTTATGTGCCATGTTGTATGTATAAATCTAGTAATGATAAAAAGAGAATAAATCTAACTTAGGATCTTTGGTTCAAGGGTTAGCTTGTACAACAAAAAGAACCGCCTCTAATACTAATTGAAAGTTAGGGTTAGATCTGATATACTCTAGAGGGGATGAATAGAGTATGTAGGTATAACTTAACTTCTTTTTTTCTGAACTATAAGAAGTACTCCTAACCTTGGATACTATATCACAAAAGACAAAGAGAAATAAGTGTAAACACAGAAAGACCTAAATATCACAGCCACAGTAAGAACAAAAAGAAAAAGGGGCAATCAGACGACACAAGAATTTATAGTGGTTCCCCAACCTTGGTACGTCCACTCTTCTACCACCCTGGTAGGAATCCACTAATGGTTTTGATCAGGTGCCTTACACCAATAAGCTTTTGATCAGGTGCTCAACAACCAAACCTCAAGTCTTTTGATCAGGAGACTTGCAACCAAGAATCACTTTTGAAGGGAGATGATAACCCTTTTTATAGTGGGGGTGAGAGAATGATTGTGTCTTCTCTTTCTCAATTCAAACAACTGAGAAGACTTGTGGATTTGATGGTAGCAAAATCTCCCCCTGAGATGTTATTTGTTCAGGATGATGGAAGCTTTGCTGCAGGGTGATAGGCCTTCAAGCTTTCAATTTTGACAAGAAGAACTTCAGGAACAATTTTGACAGATGCATTATTGTTGTCCTTCAGAGAGTTCCTGAGAGTATGACCGAAGAATACACTTGATTTGGATGGTTGTTGTTCTTCTTCAAAATTGTTCTTCTTCTTGTCTAGCTGTTGTTGATTCTTGACTGATCGATTTTCAATCTCAAGAATTCTGTATGTCTATTGATTATTGTCTGTATTGTATCTCTTGTGTTTTTTTTAGAAGGGAAAATCTATATCTTTTATATATTTCCCGTGAGGAAGTCCATTTGAATTTTGAAATCCTTCTGCAATTAATGCTTACGGCCTTGGAATATTTTGGCATTGATTTGTTTCCCCAACTGTCCCTTATAAAAATGGCAGGCAATAATTCTAATGAAGACCATAATTAATGCTCTTGTCTAACAGTAATATTAAGAGAATATTAGAGCACTAATTACTCCGGAATTATTGTCACGTAATAAGGACAAAAGAGGGAAATTTCCAAGACTGGATTCGTCGACCTGAGTCCCTAGTTCGTCGAGCTGAGAATAACCGTTCGTCGAGCTGAGATCCAAGATTGTCGACCTCTTAATGCTGCTTGATAACTTTCTTTTTCTGTGCATCAAGTTCGTTGAGCTGAATCTAAGATCGTCGAGCTGAGCCCTGAGAACAGAGTTAGTCCAGCTGGGGTCCAAGATCGTCGAGCTGAGTCTGCAGTCTTGACTTAGACTATTTTCTGATGTTGAGTGTTGAAGTATAATTTTGGCTTTGAGTGTGATGTCATCTGGCGTTGATTCAAATGTCATCTGTTGTTGAGTGTTGAATCACCTCATCCAAAATTAGTCGACCAGAGAATAGAGTTCTTCTAGCTGATGTTCTTAGTTCGTCGATTGAGGTTTGACTTAGAGGAGTTATTACTTTGTCCATAGTTCGTCGTGCTAAGCTCAGAGAATTGTCCCTGAGTTCGTCTAGCTGAGCTTTACTTTCGTCGACCGGAGATCGACGAACGTAGTGTTGGAACACCCTAATTTGGATTTGGGTCAGGATCTCTATGTCTTTAGGATTATTAGATTGACCCATCAATGTATATCTAAGGGTCATAGGATGTGCTAAGTCAAAGGCTCTCAGAGTTTGAAGAAATCAGCCAAGAGAAATCAGTCAGAGAAGAATTCAGAATTCAACCTTGGCGTCGAGCTCAGAACGACGTTTTGAAGTTCACGCGTCGAGCGGAGATCGACGATCTCTGAGCTCAGGTCCACGAGGCGTCGAACTCCGTTCGACGATCTCTGAGCTCAGGTCGACGAAACGTCGAACTCCGTTCGACGATCTCTGAGCTCAACTCTACTAAGTCGTCAAACTCTGGTCGACGATCTTCGATCTCAGATCGACGATCTATCCTCACTTATTCTTAAGGTCGATGAGCTCAGTTCGACAATCGTAGAGCTCAATTCAACGTTTTATGTCTGATGTTCAATCCAATCTCTGAGCTCAGTTCAACGATCGTAGAGCTCAGATCGATGTTTTTCTGAGAGATCGATGACTTTAAGGATTCAAATTCAGTCGGCCTTTGGAATGTTTTTCAAATTCTCTCAGCATTTATTTCAAGAGATTTGTTAGCCGTTTTCATTTATTCTGGAGCAAGTTTCAAGGGATTTCTCAGAGAATGTTTATTGGACTTTCCTCCAGAAGACAAAATATTTATGGAAGACATTTATGACTGCTAATGGCTATCTTGAATAGAGGATCATCAGAGATTAAAATATCCAACAGCAGATCAAGAGAAATAACCACTCAATACACACATACACAGATAGAGAGATCAACTCAGAGAAAAATCAAGTGATCAATCCTGAAGAGTTAGATTGAAAATTAGCATACTGAAAAGTGTTCATAGCTTCAACATCAAAGACTCCAGACAACTCATATTTCAGCCTCTGCTGAAATCATCTTCTACTGGAGATCTGAAGCTTCTGAAGGCCTATCACCCTAGCAAGGCTCTCACTCCTGAACCATCTATATCTCATGGGGAGCTTTGAAAACACAATCAATCCACTATGTCTTCTCTCAGTGATTGAGATAGAGAAGACAACTTCACCTCTTCCTTTTTCTTTTCCTGCTGTAAAAGGGTTATCAAAACTCCCTTCAAAAGTTCTGAATCTGGTTCTGAGAGCCTTGTCAAAACTCAGTGGTGGCAAGACACCTTATCAAAAAATCTAGATCTGGTTTTTGAGCACCTTATCAAAAGCTCATTGGTGCCCAGGACACCTGATCAACTAATCCTGCAGTGGATTCCTACCTAGGGTGGTAGAAGAGTGGACTACCCAAGTTTAGGGTAACCACTATAAATTTCTTGTGTTGTCTGGTTTGCCTTTATTTCTTTTCTTTATTATTCTTGCTGTGTGTTTGCTCTGATCTCTAGGATAGATCTCCCTTTCAATTGGTATCAGAGGGAGGTTGGTTATTCCACAACTAGATCTTCACTAGTTTGGTTGTTTATACAGGCTAACACCTGAACCAAAAGATCTCTCTTTTGATCCATCCTAGTTAGATTAATTATTCTATTTTTCACATAGCAAGAATATGGAATATTCTAGCACCAGTCCTCCTTAGTGCAACATAAACAAATTTGCACTTTGGAAGACAAGAATTAAGTCATTTATGGACAATATTGATGAAGAAATATTTTATGCCATTATGACAGGTCTCCCAACCTCAGCAACAACAAAAAGTGCCAGGCTAGCTGATGCCAGAGCCATGATTATCCTAGCACAGTCATTATCTGATGACTTGTTCCAGGAAATTGTTGAATGCTCAACAGCTAAGGAGATATGGGATTCTCTTCATCAAATGGCTTCTGAACCAGTGGATGGAATAATAGAAAGAAGCCACAATATCTTATTTAAAGGAGGAGAATCAATATCCCTAGATGTTATTTGGGATGTATCAGATGATGAATCATCATTTGAAGATGAAGAGGAGGAAGCAAGGGCCAAAAAATTCTGCTTAATGGCCATCAATACTTCATGCAGCAGTTTAGAGGCTGAACAAACAGAGGGAAAATCAAAACCTGAAGAGGATCAGGTACTATCTAACTTTGTTTTCAGTTCAGTTAACTTAGAACTTCAATTTTGCTGCCAAGATTCAATAAAACCTGAGGAGGAAACAAAACTTCTCAGAGGAATATTTTCAGAATATTTTAATCGACGAAATGAGTTCAGATCATCGAACTCAGATCGACGATCCTATATAAAATCGTCGAACTCAGATCGATGATCCTATATAAAATCGTCGAACTCAGATCGACGATCTTATATAAAATCGTCGAACTCAGTCTGCTCTTTCATAAATTTGATTTATAATTATAAGGATAAACTATTTAAAATATTTTCAAATCCTTCTTCTATTTGGAACAAATTTATTAGGAAACATCTTTTCTTAAGGCTGCTTCTATCTTTTTGATATCTTGTTCAAAATTATGTTAGGACTTCTGTATGAGAATTCTCTGTCAGATAACTTTATATTTCTTACAGATCTTTTTCTAAATTCATCTAGATTGAGTCCTCTACTCTAGTTGCATTGGTCAGCAGTGATCATGGCACTGAGTTTGAATCTCTTCTGATGAAAAGAAATTCTATAGGAAGAAAGATATCAGACTTTGTTTTTTAGATTCAGAATCCTAGTAAAATTTGCTGGACAAATATCATTTTTATGCTAACATATCCTTTTCAAAGAGAGAGCAATCTCTACCATAGCTTTCTGCAGGTACCATCTACAAAAGTTAGCTGGATGACTCAATCAAAATCCTAGTTTTAAAGTCATCCCAGCCTCCTCCAGTCACAGTTACTGCATCAACATAGGGGGAGTTTTGTAAAGCCAACAGCAGTCAGTTTTAGCAGCAACAGAAGTCAGCTATGCAAAGCTTTTCTTTTTATATCTTATGCTTTGTAATATTAACTATAATATTTTTATCTAAATAGTAATCCTAACCCAAATAGGGGGAGATTGTTGGAACACCCTAATTTGGATTTGAGTCAGGATCACTATGTCTTTAGGATTATTAGATTAAACCATCAATGTATAGCTAAGGGTCATAGGATGTGCTAAGTCAAAGGTTCTCAGAGTTAGAAGAAATCAGCCAAGAGAAATCAGTTAGAGAAGAATTAAGAATTCAACCTTGGCGTCGAGCTCAGATCGATGTTTTGAAGTTCAGGCGTCGAGCTGAGATCGACGATCTCTGAGCTAAGGTCCATGAGGCGTCAAACTCCGTTCGACGATCTCCGAGCTCAGGTCGACGAAACATCAAACTCCATTCGACGATCTCTGAGCTCAACTCTGCTAAGTCGTCGAACTCCGGTCGACGATCTTCGAGCTCAGATCGACGATCTATCCTCACTTATTCTTCAGGTTGCTGAGCTAAGTTCGACGATCGTAGAGCTCAGTTCGACCTTTTCTGTCTGATGTTCAATCCAATCTCTGAGCTCAGTTCAACGATCTTAGAGCTCAAATTGACGTTTTTCTGAGAGATCGGCGACATTAAGGATTCAAATTCAGTCGGCCTTTGGAATGTTTTTCAAATTCTCTCAGCATTTATTTCAAGAGATTTGTTAGCCGTTTTCATTTATTCTGGAGCAAGTTTCAAGGGATTTCTCAGAGAATGTTTATTGGACTTTCCTCCAGAAGACAAAATATTTATGGAAGATATTTATGACTGCTAACGGCTATCTTGGACAGAGGATCATCAAAGAATAAAATATCCAACAGCAGATCAAGAGAAACAACCACTCAATACATACATACACAGATAGAGAGATCAACTCAGAGAAAAATCAAGTGATCAATCCTGAAGAGTTCGATTGAAAATTAGCATACTGAAAAGTGTTCATAGCTTCAACATCAAAGACTCCAAACAACTCATATTTCAGCCTCTGCTGAAATCATCTTCTGCTGGAGATCTGAAGCTTCTGAAGGCCTATCACCCTAGCAAGGCTCTCACTCCTGAACCATCTACATCTCAGGGGGAGCTTTGACAACACAATCAATCCACTAAGTCTTCTCTCAGTGATTGAGACAGAGAAGACAACTTCACCTCTTCCTTTTTCTTTTCCTGCTGTAAAAGGGTTATCAAAACTCCCTTCAAAAGTTCGGAATCTGGTTCTGAAAGCCTTGTCAAAACTCAGTGATGGCAAGACACCTTATCAAAAAATCTAGATCTGGTTTTTGAGCACCTTATCAAAAGCTCATTGGTGTCCAGGAGACCTAATCAACTCATCCTGCAGTGGATTCCTACCAAGGGTGGTAGAAGAGTGGACTACCCATGTTTAGGGGAACCACTATAAATTTCTTGTGTTGTCTGGTTTGCCTTTATTTCTTTTCTTTATTATTCTTGCTGTGTGTTTGTTCTAATCTCTAGGATAGATCTCCCTTTCACGTAGAACTCCTTTTTTAAGTCTTGAATTCTCTAAGTCTTGAGTCTCTGGCAGTGTTGGAGGCTGGTCCTTTGTACTGTTGACTCAAAGGACTTGACCTAGACTCTAGGACACAACCATGACCCTGGTCTATACATGTTAGGTCAGATCCTAACTTAGTGAACCTAGCCCAAATCTAAATAGGGATCCAACACACTCAACGCTCTCAGCGCTAAGACTAATCTACTCAACGCCAAGCCTCATACTCGACAAATTTGACTTAGTCTAAACCATCACTCAATGCCAAGTCTTATATTCGATGATTTTAACTTAGTCTATTACATCACTCAATGCCAAGCATTTACAAGCCGAAATTTCAACGGATACTCGACGATTTCTTTAAACCTAAACTGAAGGTCATATTCAATGAATTTGTCTATACTTAGCCTATCATACACGACCAACTTACTTTAGATTAATGATCATATACCCGACAGACCCTACTTAAGCTAATTGTCATATACTCGGCGGTTGACCTAAACTAGCGGTTAAACACGACAAATTTCTACTTATCCATATCCGACGAATTATACTTAAGTTAACTGTTATGAATTAGACAGATTATCCTAGTCTAACAGTCAAATATGACATAGATACTGTATTAGATTAATCTTATAATCCATAGATTCACCGGGCTTTCAACTACATAATCAACTGGGCTAAACCTTGCCGGAAAACTGCACTGTCTAGTCGATCTGCAAGGGCCGAACCTGACGGTACTCCTAAGTACTAAGGAGGAAGGGATAGAATAGGAAATACACAAATGAAAGGAAAACTTGGCAAGGGGAAGAAGTCACCACTTGCCTCAATCCAGCCGAAATTCAGCCACACAATGCTCCTCCTCATGGATCCGGCCGCAAGAAAACCTAAGAAGTAAAACCAGAAACTTTTCGAGAGGAGAGAAGGTCAAAACCGCATACCTTAATCCCTAAAAATCCAAGAAATAGGAAAAACTCACCATAGAAACGTAGATCTTGGTGAGAGCTATCCGGATCTACTCTCTAACAACATTTTCGAGCACCAAAGCTCCTGCAATCGGCAGTCGAAAGCCTAGAAGTGTCTGTCATTCTCGCTCTTTCGCAAATAGGCGGACGATTTCGGGAAGAAGATGATGAATAGGGTTATGTCTAATTGCAAGGCTATTTATAGAGGCTAAACAATATAATATATTATTATTATAATTAAAATGTTTGATTGACCAAAACTCGCACTAACTCAAATTTCTACAAAAATCACACCGTAGCTAAATACCGATGCTACGAATTTAATGGCGAAGTAAAAAATCGAAATTCGACAAACCAAACTCGGATAAACATTCCTCGAAGTCAAAACACAACATTCCCAAAAAGTCTCTGCCGTATTCCAAAACGAACCCCAGCTCGCAAGGGAATATCAAAACTCACAAAAACTTAGCCATGCTAACATTCTAAGTCAAAGTAACACCCTGACAAGAACACCAAGCTTTGGACAAGCCCAAGCGATGAAGTCCACGAGCGAGTAGGGTCAAGCAAGGGTTCTTAGCATCGATTTGTTGTTTGTGAGATGCAATCCTGATGTGAGAAGTCAGAGCTTGCAGGCAAGCCCGGGTTTTGAGACCCGCGAGCGGGTGGGGCCTTGCAAGAGTTCCAGGTGGCGGCTTATATACCGTTGGGAGAAATTGGAAGTACCAGTGTGTTTGCGGCTTGAACGTCGATGGGAAAACTTGAAGTACCCGTTTAATTGCGGCTTGAACGTCGATGGGGAAATTGGAAGTACCTGTTTGATGATGCGTGATTATGTGTTAGATTCATGCGTTATAGGGTGCCTTGGGTGAAACCCAAGATTGCATACATGCTGAATTATAGACCCCTTTATTTTACATGCTCAACATAGAAACGTGTTTGTTGTTTGAGACATCCAAACCTATTTTTTTGCTTTCTATGTTCATGTATATTTGCATACAAAGTGCTGACCTGCAGGGTGATGGGGTGCCCTGGGGTTTGTTAGGGATGGCCGGGAGGAGATGTCACAACCCGCATTTTCTCCGAATTAAGAATTATCAGAGTAAGAGAAAACACGCGTCATGATGCCACGTCAAGCAGGGGATAACTGCTGACGCTCAGGCAAATCCAACTACAATCTTTATGCAAGAAAATCATGTGCTTAATGAATAGAAAATCAGTTATGTTTAGAGTCCGTATCCCTCGGCTCAGTGGATCATCTAGTCCACAAAAGAAAACTATATTTAAACGCTGCGGAAAAATACTTTGATTAGGTTTTACACCCTAAAGAGCGCATAAGGGTCCCAAGAGAACCACTCATACTATGCAAGACACTACACTTAGTTTATATAATATATATAAGAAAACGGTTTTCGTACGTGATTTGGAAAGTAGTGATTAAGTTTACAAAACATGCTGATCATGAGCTTCATTTATAATAGTAATTATAGTTTAAAAATAACTAGCAACCTAGCATAAAACCTTCTCAAAGCAAGTAGACTATCTCCAGAAAATAAATGGTAGCAGCAATAGTATATATCTAGTACAAGGTAAAAACTACTAGTGGGCGCCAACAACCTGACACGAACCCACCAGCACACATATATGTCTGTAAGAAAGTACTGAAAACAACCTCACAAAAAAGGTAAACAAAACTCCAAAGTCCGGGAGTCCACCAACAACAACACCTCCAACTAGCCACCAAACTGGCTACAGCTCAGAACCTGGGGTATTCCAAAAGAAAACAGAATACCTCAGCAAGCAAAAAAAATCAAGTATACGGGGCATGAAAGAGTCAACCAAAAGGACAAAATAACAGAAAACATGCAGTAGAAAGAGTCACAACTGTCCAAAACAGGACAACAAGAACTGCACAACGTGCAAATAAACAGCAACGACCCAGCCCAGGAACAATATCCTGCAGGGCCTACTAGACTACCAAGAGCCAGAATGCTGCAACACTACCAAAGAAGAAACTTCTAACACCCTAAACTGCGGGAAGTGATAGTAGCAAAAACAACAACGAGGAACCGGATCGAAGACAAACGCAGTCCCCCAATCCACCATGTCCAAGTCAAAAGCTCGAGGGTCAACACGTGAAAACACAAGGGACCTTCCACCCGACATGCCCAGCCCGTACCTGGAGCAAGAAATCCATGGGTGGCCTTGGCTATATCACACAACTCCACCCCCATAAAGAGCTACAACCACCACTACTATTCACGACCCACGATTCGGCCTTTAGGAAAATAAAAGAAAACGGCCGACAAGGAAAACCCAGAAATACAACTGGAAAATCCACTCGGAAACGAAACACAAGGTAAAGGAAGAGTGTTGAAATAAACCAACACGACTAGGCGTTGAGTGAAACCCACTCAGTGCCTACCTAAACTTTGGCCTTGAGTGAGCTAGCCTCACTCGCCGCCAAAATTAAGTTACTACCCACAAGCCCGCTAAAGAAAACGGAGCTCGACGACAGTCGAACGACCAAGGCAGAAGATCCAGAACTCAAGTAATTGCCTGCCACTTGAGTATCTAAACTCCCGCACTCGAAACCATCTAAATTCGCCTGGCAAAAGGAATTATACAAAGCGCACGATCAGTGATGCACGATCAGTGGTCGTGCGCACTCATCGGCTGATGATCGTGCGAAACGAACCTGGAAACCTGACAGAAAACCTAGCAACTGCGCACGATCAGTGTCGCACGATCAGTGGTCGTGCGCACTGATGTCAGCGCTCGTGCGATTGCCCGAGACAGAACTTTGGAAACTGAAATTTATACGCGCACGAACAGAGGCACACGACCAGTGGTCGTGCGCCCTAAAGGTTAATGACCGTGCGCGGCAAACCTGTACCGTTTGGAATTTTCCGAACGACACCGGAACGCGCACACGACTCACGCCACTGCAGTAGCAGTAGACAACTATCAACGTCGCACGCTACTACCGTATAAACTATGCCTAACCATTCGAATAATACCATAACGAAGGAAATTGGCAACCACACCCCCCTCCTAACTCTCCCTCTCGGCTACGCCCGAACCAGAGCATCAATCAAAATTAAAGGAAAACAACGGCTTCGCGCCGACAATTTGGATTCCAAACATCACAACCTAGGGGGGGTTTCAGTAGGAAGAACTAAGCCCTATAGTTAGCAAGAAAACGAGAACAACAAGGCCTCTAACCTGGGCTAACCGGGATTTCAATTTCATCAAATAAAATAAAAGAAAACACTTGGCAAGGGCAAGAATACCACTTGCCTCAAATCTCAGCGAAGCTTTGGACTGCTTTCCTCCTCTTCGCACGGATCAAGACGGCCGCAACACCTAGAACAAAGACTCGGCCATTAATGGCGGAAAACTTCCAAAACTGAAAATTCCAATCCTTCCAAAACTCCACGAAAATCGAATTTCTTACCGCAGGAATGAAGGTCTCGTCGAGAGCAATCCGTATCCACTCTCGGAATCGAATTCCGTCCACAAACGCTCCGGGAATCGGCGTCCGAAGGGAAGGCTCGGCGGTTACTCGATTCTCTCGTACAAGGGCGGCGGTTTCTTACGTGAAGAAGATGATGGGGCTTTTCATTTCATCTTATTATGTTTATATATATATAATTATATAATTATATAATTAATTACAAAATTACATAAAGCACCAAATTGACGCGAAAACCGATTCACCTCGGAATTCGACGAAATTCGCACCGTAGCTAAATACCCACGCTACGAACACAACGGCGAAGTCGAAATTAACTTTCGACGAACAGAACTCGAGTTATGCCCAAACAAAGCCAAACACAAACATCCCCCCGAGAGGCCACACCGGGTCACCAAAACGACTCGGTTTGCTAGGGAGATCTTGCCAACAGGCTACCAAACAGGGCACTCAGTTCTAAGGAGCTAAACCGTACTCCACACATGGCACAAGCCACGGAATCGCGTCATCGTAACGCCAAACGAGAATAAAAATAATCGCTGAAAAGACGGGGCGTTACAGTCACTCCCCCTAAAAGAAAGTTTCGTCCCGAAACTTTACGCACAACCCTCCTACAAAAGAAGGAAAAGTAACAAACAGAAGATACAAAGGGAAACATACCGATCAAATCAGCGAAACAGGTGAGGGTACGCCCTCCTCATGGCCGACTCTAGCTCCCAAGTCGCGCTCTCCAAATCCTGATTTTTCCATAGAATTTTCACCATCGGTATGGACTTCTTTCGCAGCACACGCTCCTGAGTATCCAAAATACGAACTGGCACCTCAACAAAAGAGAGGTTGGGCTCTAACTGGGGCACAACATCCAAGAGTTGCCCACTGCTGCGCACACACTTCCGCAATTGGCTAACGTGAAAAACATTATGAACACCAGGGAAGTTTGCTGGCAAATCCAATCTATATGCAGACACGCCAATCCGCTCCAAGACCTCCAACGGGCCCACATACCTTGGGTCCAATTTCCGATTTTTACCAAATCTCTTCACACCAACCATTGGAGAAACCTTGAGGTATACAAGATCCCCTACTGAAAATTCCAAAGCAGACCTACGCCGATTGGCGTTCTTTTCATACCTCTCCTGGGCTAAACGAAGCTTCTCCCGAATAAGCTTCACGGCGACTTCCATCTCTTCTAGAGCATCAGGACCCAACAAAGGCTTCTCACCAGCCTCAGCCCAAAACAACGGAGTCCTACAGCGCCTCCCATACAAGGCTTCGAACGGAGCCATCTGCAAGCTTTCCTGATAACTGTTATTGTAAGCAAATTCCATGAGTCGCAGACGCTCATCCCACGCTCCACCGTGGTCTAAAATATAGCACCGGATCATATCCTCAACAATCTGATTGACCCGCTCCGTCTGCCCATTGGTCTGAGGGTGGTACGCAGTAGAATACCTCAGATCCGTACCCAAACCCTCCTGCAGACTCTGCCAAAAACGAGAAGTAAACCGGGAGTCTCGATCAGAAATGATGCTAACTGGCACACCGTGGAGTCGGATGACTTCAGACAAGTACAACTCCGCTATCTTCTTCATCGGGTAATCAATCTTATAAGGCACGAAGTGAGCACACTTCGTCAATCTATCCACTATAACCCAAACAGAATCAAATCCTCTCGGGGATTTTGGCAAACCCGTAATGAAGTCCATAGATATACTCTCCCACTTCCAAGTCGGGATATCTAGCGGAGTCAACTTACCACCAGGCCTTCCATGATTGGCCTTCACACGCTTGCAAGTGTGACACTCAGCAACATATCGGGCTATATCTCCTTTCATACCATACCACCAAGCAATTTGCTTTAAGTCACGGTACATCTTCGTAGATCCTGGATGGTAGGCAACGCTGGAACCATGAGCCTCACTGCAAATCATACTCTTAATGTCCCCAACAGCGGGAACGCAAAACCTGTCGCGGTACTTCAAAGTACCCGCATCATCAATAGAAAAATCTGGCAACTCTCCCTTCTCTGTCCTGGTAAAAAGGTGCAACAGATCCGGATCGTCCTTCTGATGCAATCTAGTCAAAGAAATCCAGGACGGCTCTTCCACTGATTAGCTACTCTGTAAGCTATAGCATCCCACTGAAATATCCATAAGGAGGAACTCCTCGACTAATCGATCGGCAGAGAGGTTAAAGATCTTTCCCGTCTTTCGGCTCAGGGCGTCGGCCACCACATTGGCCTTGCCCGGATGATACTGGATTTCCACATCATAATCCGCCACATACTCAAGCCACCGCCGCTGACGCAGATTCAACTCCTTCTGCGTGAACACGTACTTCAGGCTCTTATGGTCAGTAAAAATCTTGCACTGAGCCCCATAAAGTAAGTGCCTCCACAACTTCAACGCATAGATAACCGCTGCAAACTCAAGGTCATGCGTAGGATAATTCCGCTCATGAGTTTTCAGCTGCCTTGACCCATAAGCAATTACTTTTCCATCCTGCATTAATACGCATCCCAGACCTATATGCGAAGCATCCACATATACATCATAATCCACGCCCTCTGTAGGTAGGGTCAGAACGGGAGCAGTACACAATCTCCTCTTTAACTCCTGAAAAGCTTCTTCGCACTTCTCGCTCCAAACAAAAGCCACATTCTTCTGAGTCAGCTTGGTCAATGGTGCGGCTAGAGAAGAGAAACCCTCCACGAATCTCCTGTAATAGCCAGCCAACCCTAAGAAACTTCTGATCTCCTTAGGAGTATTCGGCCTACTCCAATCCGTCACTGCTGCAATCTTTTCTGGGTCAACCGAGATCCCATCCTTGTTCACCACGTGGCCTAGAAAAGAAACCTGAGGCAACCAAAATTCGCACTTGCTCAACTTGGCGAATAACTTGTGGTTCCTCAACTCTGATAGGACCAAATGCAAATGCTGCTCGTGCTCCTCAGCACTACGAGAATAAACCAACACGTCATCAATGAAGACCACAACGAACTTGTCTAGGAAATCCTTGAACACCCTGTTCATCATATCCATGAAGGCTGATGGTGCGTTGGTCAAACCAAACCACATCACCAAAAACTCAAAGTGCCCATGCCTCGACCTAAACGCAGTCCGTGGAATATCTGCCTCACGGATCCTGAGCTGATGATAGCCCGAACGAAGATCGATCTTGGAGAACACCGTGCTACCACGCAACTGGTCAAATAAATCATCGATCCTCGGCAGAGGGTACCTGTTCTTGATAGTGACCTTGTTCAACTCTCTATAGTCGATGCAAAGCCGCATCGACCCATCTTTCTTCTTTACGAACAAAACAGGAGCACCCCAAGGCAACGAACTCTGCCTGATAAAACCTTTAGCCAACAACTCATCTAACTGAATTCGCAACTCCTCTAACTCACGAGGGGCCATCCGGTACGGCGCCTTAGCAATAGGACGCGTACCCGGCTCCAAATCAATAACAAACTCCACATCCCGCTCAGGAGGGATACCAGGAAGATCATCAGGAAAAACATCGGCGAAACCACGAACAATAGGAATCTCCTCCAAGCGTGGCACGCTAACAACGGTTCCAACCACCGAGACTAAACAAACACAACAATCAGAAAGAAACAATCTCTGAACACATACCGCAGAGAGAACAGGAGAATCCTGACACGGATCAGCATACACGCTGCCGGGTTGACCGTCGTCCCTGATGAAGTCCAAGCGCTTTCCCTTGCACTGAATGACCGCATCATACCGAGAGAGCCAGTCCATGCCCAAAATGACATCGAAGTCCTCTAGATCAATCATCTTCAGATCCGCCTTCGCAAGAAAATCCCCCAACAAAACCGGGCAATCCAAAATACCCAAATCTGACAACACAGATTCACCAGAGGGAAACTTGACACGGAAGGAATCCCGAACACGATCTAGAGACAACCGATGACGCTCCACAAAGGCTCTAGCCACGAACGAGTGGGTAGCGCCGGAGTCAAACAGGACACGCGCCCAGCGGTTCTTCACCTTAAATTTCCCTATAGGAACGCACAAAGCTAAGGAACTAGCACAACAGTACCGCAATTAATCTAGCAACTAAACTACCAGGCTAGAAAAAAAAAACAACAAACAACTAACTACTAACCTGAGATCACCTGGGTCGAAGTCTGAGCCTCCCCGGAAGAAATCACGTTCAGCTTCCCTTTTCCCTTGTCCACATGCTGAGGTGGAGGTAATGCCTGCAATGGAACTGCAGGAAGAGCTGACTGGGCCTGAGGACACCTCGACTTAACGTGACCCTTCTGCCCACACTGATAGCAGACTCTAACCCTGGACCAACACTGGGCTGCATCATGCCCGGATCGCTTGCAAACTGAACAGGAGACATCTCTCCCAGGAGCACCCTGAATAGCATGAACCTGCTCCTTCTTCTGAGCTGCCGCCTTCTTGAAACACCTCTCAACAGGATGGCCTGACCGGCCACAAAAACTGCACACCACCCTGCTCCTCTTTCCCGGAACAGCATCGGGTACCAGGGGTTTCTTCTCCTCTACCAACTTCCTCTTATCCTTCCTCAGCTGCTGGCCTCTGCTCTTTGCCGTCTCAATGGCCTCAACCTTAAGAGCAGCCTCTACAACTCCAGCATAAGTCACTGACCCATAAGCACTGGCCAACTGCTGCACCTCACTCCTCAAACCACCGAGGAATCGCTTAACTCGATCAGCCTCCACGCTGACCAATCCAGGGGCAAAACGGCTCAACTTACTAAACTCTATCTCATACTCACCCACCGTGAGCTGCCTTTGCTTCAGATAGAGGAAATCATTCATGAGGCGGTCACGCTCGACCGAGGGTAAGAACTTCCTCAACAGCATCTCCCTGAACACTTCCCAAGAGCATCCAGCCACTAAGCTCTCCTTCTCTCTCAGCCACCAACTCTTAGCCAATCCTTTAAGCTGATAGGCGGCTATCATCACCCTCTGATCACCTGCAATCCCTGAGTACGAGAACATCTCCTCCATGGAGATCAGCCAGTCGTCTATCACCATGAAATCTGCCTTCCCATCATAAGTGGGAGGGCTCAGCCTCTGAAACTGTGAGATGAAGGCCATCTCTGCTGGCACCACCACTAGAGGTCTCAAGGGTGCAGGAGGAGGAGGAACAGCTAACCCCCCTGCAGGAACTTGCGCACCCTGAGCCTGCCCTGCCACAACTGCCACCAAAGTCTGAATCTGGGCTTGCACTTCCTCCAACTGCCTCCCCATAGCTACGCTACTCTGGCGCAGACCCTCGATCACCGCATCGTTCTGAGCTCCAGAAGATTCACCCTCAGACAGGGGAGTCGATCGGGTCGCAGGATGCCTAGCCATCCTAAAAAAAATCAATACAACGCAAATCAGAACCAAATCCCACGACTAGAACCGACTACCAGTACAGACAATACATATGTAGATATAGACTTAAAGCTGCTAAACTTGCTCTGAGAGTTTATCTTCTTCACAATAATTAGATGATATGCCCTATCCTAGGATGGTTAACCACCACCTCACTAACTCTTGTGCCTAGATCGGATGCATGAACTTATGTTAGTTTGAAAACTTATGTGTGTACATATGTCATCCTGCAAATCTTTAGCTCGGCGCGTTGTGCTTATGCAATGATATGATATGCATGATTGTGCTATGCATTCTAAAAAGAAGGCCCTAATGCATGATATGAGCGGCGTACACATGAAAATGTTATGCATCCCATACTACATAACATTTCCATGCAACGAAAAAGAAACGTGCTAGTCGCAGTCATGTGGTGAGGTTATGCATCCCATACTACATAACCCTCACATGTAGCCCCTATGGTGGATCCATATACGAACACATATTATGCATCCCATACTACATAATATGCCCCGTATACTTCATGTTATGCTATGAGTGTAGTGTTCGTGCCTTTGCCAAGACGTGCTGATGACATATCGGTGTGTGAATGACATGATGCTGAACTACTAACAGCATCTAAGGAAGGTTGCCCAACTAACTTGTCAAGCAACCTCCCTCTGATACCAACTGTCACAACCCGCATTTTCTCCGAATTAAGAATTATCAGAGTAAGAGAAAACACGCGTCATGATGCCACGTCAAGCAGGGGATAACTGCTGACGCTCAGGCAAATCCAACTACAATCTTTATGCAAGAAAATCATGTGCTTAATGAATAGAAAATCAGTTATGTTTAGAGTCCGTATCCCTCGGCTCAGTGGATCATCTAGTCCACAAAAGAAAACTATATTTAAACGCTGCGGAAAAATACTTTGATTAGGTTTTACACCCTAAAGAGCGCATAAGGGTCCCAAGAGAACCACTCATACTATGCAAGACACTACACTTAGTTTATATAATATATATAAGAAAACGGTTTTCGTACGTGATTTGGAAAGTAGTGATTAAGTTTACAAAACATGCTGATCATGAGCTTCATTTATAATAGTAATTATAGTTTAAAAATAACTAGCAACCTAGCATAAAACCTTCTTAAAGCAAGTAGACTATCTCCAGAAAATAAATGGTAGCAGCAATAGTATATATCTAGTACAAGGTAAAAACTACTAGTGGGCGCCAACAACCTGACACGAACCCACCAGCACACATATATGTCTGTAAGAAAGTACTGAAAACAACCTCACAAACAAGGTAAATAAAACTCCAAAGTCCGGGAGTCCACCAACAACAACACCTCCAACTAGCCACCAAACTGGCTACAGCTCAGAACCTGGGGTATTCCAAAAGAAAACAGAATACCTCAGCAAGCAAAAAAAATCAAGTATACGGGGCATGAAAGAGTCAACCAAAAGGATAAAATAACAGAAAACATGCAGTAGAAAGAGTCACAACTGTCCAAAACAGGACAACAAGAACTGCACAACGTGCAAAGAAACAGCAACGACCCAGCCCAGGAACAACATCCTGCAGGGCCTACTAGACTACCAAGAGCCAGAATGCTGCAACACTACCAAAGAAGAAACTTCTAACACCCTAAACTGCGGGAAGTGATAGTAGCAAAAACAACAACGAGGAACCGGATCGAAGACAAACGCAGTCCCCCAATCCACCATGTCCAAGTCAAAAGCTCGAGGGTCAACACGTGAAAACACAAGGGACCTTCCACCTGACATGCCCAGCCCGTACCTGGAGCAAGAAATCCATGGGTGGCCTTGGCTATATCACACAACTCCACCCTCATAAAGAGCTACAACCACCACTACTATTCACGACCCACGATTCGGCCTTTAGCAAAATTAAAGAAAACGACTGACAAGGAAAACCCAGAAATACAACTGGAAAATCCACTCGGAAACGAAACACAAGGTAAAGGAAGAGTGTTGAAATAAACCAACACGACTAGGCGTTGAGTGAAACCCACTCAGTGCCTACCTAAACTTTGGCCTTGAGTGAGCTAGCCTCACTCGCCGCCAAAATTAAGTTACTACCCACAAGCCCGCTAAAGAAAACGGAGCTCGACGACAGTCGAACGACCAAGGCAGAAGATCCAGAACTCAAGTAATTGCCTGCCACTTGAGTATCTAAACTCCCGCACTCGAAACCATCTAAATTCGCCTGGCAAAAGGAATTATACAAAGCGCACGATCAGTGATGCACGATCAGTGGTCGTGCGCACTCATCGGCTGATGATCGTGCGAAACGAACCTGGAAACCTGACAGAAAACCTAGCAACTGCGCACGATCAGTGTCGCACGATCAGTGGTCGTGCGCACTGATGTCAGCGCTCGTGCGATTGCCCGAGACAGAACTTTGGAAACTGAAATTTATACGCGCACGAACAGAGGCACACGACCAGTGGTCGTGCGCCCTAAAGGTTAATGACCGTGCGCGGCAAACCTGTACCGTTTGGAATTTTCCGAACGACACCGGAACGCGCACACGACTCACGCCACTGCAGTAGCAGTAGACAACTATCAACGTCGCACGCTACTACCGTATAAACTATGCCTAACCATTCGAATAATACCATAACGAAGGAAATTGGCAACCACACCCCCCTCCTAACTCTCCCTCTCGGCTACGCCCGAACCAGAGCATCAATCAAAATTAAAGGAAAACAACGGCTTCGCGCCGACAATTTGGATTCCAAACATCACAACCTAGGGGGGTTTCAGTAGGAAGAACTAAGCCCTATAGTTAGCAAGAAAACGAGAACAACAAGGCCTCTAACCTGGGCTAACCGGGATTTCAATTTCATCAAATAAAATAAAAGAAAACACTTGGCAAGGGCAAGAATACCACTTGCCTCAAATCTCAGCGAAGCTTTGGACTGCTTTCCTCCTCTTCGCACGGATCAAGACGGCCGCAACACCTAGAACAAAGACTCGGCCATTAATGGCGGAAAACTTCCAAAACTGAAAATTCCAATCCTTCCAAAACTCCACGAAAATCGAATTTCTTACCGCAGGAATGAAGGTCTCGTCGAGAGCAATCCGTATCCACTCTCGGAATCGAATTCCGTCCACAAACGCTCCGGGAATCGGCGTCCGAAGGGAAGGCTCGGCGGTTACTCGATTCTCTCGTACAAGGGCGGCGGTTTCTTACGTGAAGAAGATGATGGGGCTTTTCATTTCATCTTATTATGTTTATATATATATAATTATATAATTATATAATTAATTACAAAATTACATAAAGCACCAAATTGACGCGAAAACCGATTCACCTCGGAATTCGACGAAATTCGCACCGTAGCTAAATACCCACGCTACGAACACAACGGCGAAGTCGAAATTAACTTTCGACGAACAGAACTCGAGTTATGCCCAAACAAAGCCAAACACAAACATCCCCCCGAGAGGCCACACCGGGTCACCAAAACGACTCGGTTTGCTAGGGAGATCTTGCCAACAGGCTACCAAACAGGGCACTCAGTTCTAAGGAGCTAAACCGTACTCCACACATGGCACAAGCCACGGAATCGCGTCATCGTAACGCCAAACGAGAATAAAAATAATCGCTGAAAAGACGGGGCGTTACAGGAGATGTGTTGGCTACACAGTTGATGTCAGCCTTTCCTGACCCACATTACAACAAATATTTACAGGGTAAGGATCGCAAGCAGGAGCAAGCTCGTCGACCAGAAAGGCTTAAGCCTCATGAAGTGAACTATTTGTGTAGCAGCTTTGTTTGTTGAGTGCTATGCTTAGTGCATTATGTTTTTCTCCTTGCATGCTGATGTAGCCTATGAGTGCCAAGGCACGTTGCTGTGTTTGTGGTTGTTGTTTTAGTTTCTGGTCAATTGGTTATTGTAAGGTCTTAAGGCTGTTCTGATACACTCGTGGTAGTGTATAACTTCTGGTTGGTTTGTTGTTTCTGCTATTTTAATTCTGAGTTTTGAGTTGGGTATTTTTATATCATCTTATAATGCTTAAGCTGTGGAGGTTGTAGGTTGTAGGGCCCCGGCCGGACCCATATTATACGGTCATTACAAGGGAGTCGTTACAGTTGGTATCAGAGCGAGGTTAGTATCCAAGGTAAGGTTTAGTGGTCGATTTGACATAATCAGATCGAGTAAAGAAGTTATCCACATAGGAGTACCGCAGGACCGTGAGTTTCCTCGTGTCTCAGTTTACAACCTTAATGTTAGAAGGTGATACTAAGTTGTGTTGGGTGAGCCTTAGCGGCCGCTAGTTTCTTAGGCGCATCCCGTCCCTAGGAGAGTTCGGGAATACCTTCTTAAAGTAGCATATCCCTTTGTCAATAAGGTTAGCCCTTTAGAGGTAGTTTCTATACTTAGTGCAGTGGGATTGGACTGTAGATGAGTACGTTCAAGAGTTTACTCGATTGGGTCATTATGCCGGAACGACCATGGCTAATGATGAGGAGAGGGACAACCTCTTCTACCATGGGTTGAGAGAGAATCTGAGGCAACCCCTAGTAAAAAATGAGCAATAAAATGGACAAGAGGTAAATAAACCACAAATTTTATTGCTCCAAAAAGATAATTATTACATAGGTGTGCCCCTTTATTTATAGAAAAGGGGGGAGGTGAGAGAATACAATACGCAATGTTGGACTAAACACAAGTTGTGCGACCTATGTGGTTTGACATACACAAACTGCACACTACATAAATTACAACTATATACCTAGCGATCACTAAGGAAACCTGTCACAAGCTATGGAAGACTGCCAGTCCATGCTGCTAGACCGCAACTACGGGTTGCCACCAGACCGCAGTTGTGGCTACCCATCAGACCGCAGCTACTGCAAGCCACCTGACCGCATACTGCTGGTTTCCACCAAACCGCAGTTATGGCTAACCATCAGTCCACTACTGCGGCTTTATCCAGACCGATGTGGCTTAAATCTAGACCACTGTTGTGACCTCCTGACATGTAACACCCCTATCCGTCGCATAGTATATAACAGTAGGTCCGGCCGGGGCCCGACGCCATATACCACAGACAGACCGGTTGGTTACGCATTGAAACCACACAACCAATCAGAGCGTCCTACACAACACCTAGCGGAAGTAAAAGAATTAAGTTGCGAAAAGATAAGAACCCTGCCATAGAGCATGAATGTCCACTACAACCCAGGAAGGAGTACATACACAAAAGAGTTCACGGCCTTAAGGCCTTACATTGTTCACTTAACAAAATAGTGTTTTCCAAACTTCGGCACGCAGGCCGGCCATACATGAAAACGGGAAAGAAACATAAGCAGCTAGGCCTTCGAGGGCCGGCACAGCAACAAGGGCTTTAGCCCGCTATTTCCCGCTCTGCTCCGCAGCACCTGCAAGCCACAAACCACCGCCCGGTGGCAAACAAATATAACGGTCAGCTAAAGCTGACCAAATTATAACGATTCCGCCCCCAAACCGGGGCGGCCAAGCTTCTTCCCTGCACTTGTTAGCCAAACAAGCCACACAGCAAAATAAGCAACTCATCATAGGTGCACGCTCACACGGCCGTGCACCCCGTGCTCTCAGGGCACTTACTCAGCGGGCCAGTCCGAACCCCGTCCGGTCCTCGACTCCGCCACCACCCCCAGGATGGCAATCACGTGAGCATTTAGTCCTTTCAGCCGTAGCCTAGACTCGATCTCCAAACCTCGGTAAGTCCCACGTACAACTTTAGGTCACTTTAACCGAGCAGATGGAGCGGGTAGGGGGCTACTAGTCCGTTGCTCACTCCGCCACTGCCATTCGGCCTTTTGGCGCGGACTAAGCTTTCCCCAGTCCCAAATAACGATCAAACACGGTACATAGCCCTGCTAAGTACCCGGTTGGCACCCAGGCCACCGCTATGGCAGAATTCCGATCCCGCCCAGATTTCCGGGTGCACCTCGGGTTTCATTCCCAAGGATCCCTGCTGCAATCAAACATTGTACATAGCCCCGCTATGTTCCCGGCTGGCTCCCAGGCCACCGAAATGGCAGAACTTCGATTCCGCCCAAATTTCCGGGTGCACCTCGGGGTTAATCCCCAAGATTCCCTGATGCATTCTACCGCATAGCAACCCGAAAACAATCACAACGCTCGGAGTCTTCTCCGGCTAAAATATGCATAGCACAACATCACCGATCCGGAAAACACATCCGGGTAGGCTTCACACACCATGCCTATGTCCGTACTACGATTCCGGACTCTAACAAGGGGGACTTCACATATCTACCCCAAGGAATACCGCGATCTCGCCGCACACTCGCGGGAGAGGGGTTTTCCCATGCAAAGGAAGAAGAGCTTCACATGCTCAAGAAGAGAATCGTTACCCTCGAAGATTTCCGCGGCGCCATGAAAATGTAGTCGGATGGAAAGCTTCGCCTCGCCCTTGCCTTCGAGGATCCGGACTCGGATCGCGAATCGGTGCTCCGGTGCTCCGCCGGCGGCCGGAACTTTGCTCCTCCTCCTCTTGGCTCTCACCTCTCTCTAAGAGTTTAGAAAGAGAAAGGGTTGGGTTGGAATGAGGGAATTCAGCCCCAAACTCAACCCTAATACCCCCTAGGTTAACCCCCAGCCGTTAGATCCAAAATAAAAGATCCGGACGGCTCGGATTCAACCCAAAATATCAGTTACGCCGATCCACACGGGTCCTGACACGGCCGTGTGCCACGGGCCGTGCTACCTGGAGCTTCAGGACGATCGTCGGGCTTCATGAACACGGCTTCGAACACGGCCGTGTTCGAGGCCGTGTGCCCCACACACGGCTTGAGACACGGCCGTGTGTCTCAGGCCGTGTACTTCTCTGACTCGAGACTGCACAAAAACGCATTCGACCACTGAACACGGGTAGGCACACGGCCGTGTGCCTGGCCGTGTGCCCCTGAGATGACCTCAAATCGAAAAGTGGTCAACATGAAAGTTGTAGATCTCATCGAGACGAACAAAATTCATGTTGACCATTTTTCCACCCGACACCGTTTTGACCCTCAAAACGGTGCCCGAACGCGATCATCTCCGAGGTTGGGGTCTTACAACTCCCTCCCCCTTAAGAGAATTTCGTCCCGAAATTAAGAACAGAGACTACACAAAATAAACATAACGAGTACCTGAGGGGAACAACTCGGGGTACTCCTCGCGCATTGCCTGCTCTCGCTCCCAAGAGAGCTCCTCGCTTCCGCAGTTATCCCAACGGACCTTCACCATTCTGATTTCCTTGTTCCGAAGCCGCTTGACTTCGAAATCCTCAATAGATATGGGCTTGACTTTCGTTGTCAACCCTTCCTCAACCGGCACCTGATCAACCGCGATCACTTGCGAAGGCTCTTGCACCGCCTTCCGCAACACAGAAATGTGGAACACATCACGTAAACCACCCAATTCCTCCGATAGCCTCAAACGGTAAGCCGCTTCGCCGACTCGCTCCAGAACCTCAAAAGGTCCAAGGTATCTTGGGCTCAGCTTCTTCAAGCGTCTTACCCGCGAAACCCCCTTGAACGGCTTCACTTTCAAATATACCCAATCGCCTACCGCGAACTCCACGTTCCGGTGCTTGGCATTGTAGTACTTCGCCTGCCGGTCCTGAGCGATCAACAAGCGCTCCCGAATGATCCGCACCAACGAGGTAGCACTCTCCACCTCCTGCTTCTTGTACAACCTTGCCTCACCCGTTTCAAGCCATGATAACGGCGTGCGACACTTCCTACCATACAGGGCCTCGAAGGGCGCCATTTGTATACTCGCTTGGTAGCTGTTGTTGTACGCGAACTCCACCAAATAAAGGTGGTCTTCCCAATGCTTACCGAAATCCAGAACACACATGCGTAGCATGTCCTCCATCGTTCTATTGACCCTCTCGGTCTGCCCATCCGTCTGCGGATGGAAAGATGTACTGAACTTTAACTTTGTCCCCAGCATCTGCTGCACCAACCTCCAATCATTTGACGTGAACCGCCGATCGCGATCACTCACAATGCTACGAGGCACACCATGCAGCCTAACAATATTGTCAACGTACAACTTTGCCAGTTACTCCACCGAATTATCCTTCATATGCGGAATGAAGTGCGACTCTAAGGTCAACGCAACTACGAACACCCAAACGGCGTTGTTACCCCACTGCGACTTCGGCATACCATGCACTCAGTCCAGTCGAACTTCTATTCCGAACTAGGCAAGGATTCGAGAATTCCCCGGCACTTGGCACTCTGCCTTCACTAAGGCGCAAGGCTGGCATTCCGACACTGCCACGCCCTTCTAGAGTTCTTCCCACCAGAGCACTTCTCCAGATAACGACACAACTACGTGCCTCCTAAGCGAGTTGAGTACTTGGTAGCGTATCACAACCCTACCCATAGATTACCCATGCTTGGGCCGCACAGACGATTGTCTTTCCTTGGTAGCCCACCTACAACCGTCGATTTGGGACTTTGACCCATCAAGCCGCATCCATGATTTCCTTCATGTAGCTACACAAACCATAACCTGCCGAATACGATCAGCCAGGTCATACTGGACTTCCGACCAGTTCAATAACGCTCTGGCGCTAGTCCGCTTGTCAACACAGCAGATCTCTAACGCTTCCAATTCCCAAACTAGCCTCTCATCATACACCGACAACCACGTAGCTTGGGCGGGAGCCCTGCGACCCAACGTATCCGCCACTGCATTGCTCTTGCTAGGTGCATGATGAATCTTGAACGTATAGTCCCCCAGGGACTCCATTCATCACCGCTGACTCAAGTTCAGCTCCTATTGATCCCATAGGTAATTCGGGCTCTTACGGCCGGTAAGAACATCGACCTCAACGCTGTACGGGTAGTACCACCACAGCTTAAGCGCAAACATCACGGCCGCCAACTCCAAGTCGCGACCCGGATAATACCTTTCATGCACTTTTAGCTGACGTGATCCACAAGCTATCACGCTACCGTGCTGCACCAGCATACAACCCAAACCACTACCCGAGGCGTCACCACAAACCTCGAAGCCCTCGGTCCCACTCGGCGAACTAAGCACTGGCGCCGTGGTCAACCGACTCTTCAGCTCTTCAAAAGCTTGCGCACACTCATGCGCCCACACAAAACCTTGGCCTTTCCTTGTCAAAATCGTGAGAGGTATCACTATCCGCGAGAAGTTCTCCACGAAGTGCCGGTCATAGTCGGCAAGCCCCGGCAAACTCCGGACTTCCGCTACCGAAGACAACACAGACCACTCTCGAATAGCAACAATCTACGCCGGATCCACCGCAACACCTTCCCCACTAACTACGTGACCAAGGAATGCCACTGAGGATAACCAAAACTCGCCTTTGGAGAAATTTACGTAGCTCGTTCCTCCTTAGCGTCTCCAAAACCAAACACAGGTGCTTGAGGCGATCTTCTTCGCACTGCGAGCACACCAATAGGTCGTCAATAAAGACGATCCCAACATGGTCTAAGTACTCCCTGAACGTTTTGTTCATCAAATCCATGAGCACCGATGGCGCATTAGTCAGCCCGAACGGCATGACCGTAAACTCGAAACGCCCATATCTTGTGTTGAACGTTATCTTTGGGATAACACTTCCCTTGATTCTCATCTGATAGTAACCAGACTTAAGTTCAACTTTAAGTACACCGATGACCCACCCAAATGGCCAAACAGATCGCCAATTCTTGGGATCGGGTACTTGATCTCTTTTAACGACTTGCTCAGTTCTTCATAAACGATTCAGAGCCGTAAACTCCCGTCCTTCTTCTACACGAAGAGGGCCAGTGTGCTCCAAGACGACAAACTTGGACGCACAAAACCTTGATCCATACGCTCTTCAAATTGAACTTTCAGCTCTGCCAACTCATTAGGCGTTAGCCTATGAGGAGAGCATGACCCAGATTTGGCGCCTGGCGCCAGCTCACTCACGAAATCGATTGCTCGCTACGGAGGGACTCCAGGGAAACACATCAGGATATTCGGATATACCCGAGATACTACCCAACGTAGGCTTAGGCTTCAAAGCCTCCCATGGTGGCAGTAACGATGCTTGCACGTCGAATCCCTGACCCCTAAACCGTAACCTTGCAACACAGAATCTCTCTCCGTGCGCATGAACATCCATTACGCGACAACGCCTCCACTTTGTCCTTTGCCATCGAAGAAGGTACTTCAATGCACGATATAAATCTTTTGGACAAAAGGAGCGCGAAGCTTCCGCCTCGGACAATGCTCTCGCCGGATTGCCAAAAATCCAAACAAAGCCTAGAACCTCCAGTCCTAAGCTAAAACGCAAAAAGGGTAACAGGTATAAGAAGCTAAATTGCTCAATTAAACCATACCTGTCTTCCCGACGATCGGCCACATGGCCTCCTGCTGTCCAAGGCTGTCCATTCCCAGTTGGACCGGAGTAAACAGCGGTGCGGCGAACGCCACCGCCTTTCCCTTCTCCTCATATATAGCCCCCGGCTTCTTTTTGGACATTGAGCGTCCATACCAACAATCCCGGGCATAGTGCCCCGGCTTTCCACAAACAAAGCATGCATCCGGGGTTTGGGTTATAGTTGCTCCGGATGTGCTAGAGGAAGGGACTAGACTCGACCTCCTAGCCTTTTTGTACCACCTACGGTACCCGGATTTTGAGGTTGTCAACTTGACCACCGAATCCTTTGTCATAGCATCTGCGACTGCTCCTGCCAAAACTTTCCTTGTCTTATGAGCACCCTCCCAACACTCTCTGGCGAGGTGCCCTTTCTTGCCACAAGAATAACAATTGAGGGTATTAGATGACCCAGCATCTTTTCTCGGCGTCTTTCGATAGGCAGTCCGTATAGGATCTGTAGGGTTTGGTACCCTATCCACTGGTACTCGGTGAGTTTTCCCCAACTCCACTTCCAAAGCTCTGGCCGATTCCACCAAAGCTCGGAATCCCAATAACTTTGGTCCTAGCAGTAGGATACGCAACTCGCTGCGCAGACCGTTATAAAATCTATCCACTATAGATTGCTCGCTTTCCCATTCAAAGCCTGGGTAGCGCCTTACCATAAGGAACGTCTGCAAATATGCGTCCACCGAAAGCGCTCCCTGCGCCACAGTTAGGCTCCTCTGCTGCTCTACTTGACCCCCAAATGCCCTTTGCTCCAACATACCACCCGATGTTGGGGCCACCTCAGGGACAAATGGTTGCACATTACTCCCGTGATGTGCGTTGGTCACCGCGAACACCACTTCAACCACCCTTCTTATGGTTTCCAAAGACGTAGGGGTCTCCGGCACGTCGCTGGGTGCAGTACTTTTCCCAGAAAGTGTGCATTCAGACTGCCACGCGCCACACTCGGACACCTACAATCGTACAGGACACCAATAAAGGACCGAACAAAATTGCAAAAAGCAATTATAGGAACACGCAGGTTCCCCAAACATGTGTATTTTCATTCCTAAGTGGACATTCATGGGTTCTTTTCATGTTATAACGATGACGCACATACATGTGCTCACCACCCCTTAAAGTGAATTCGTCCACGAATTCATTTAAGCTTGACCGAAACCAGTAGTCTGATACCAATTTGTAACACCCCTATCCGTCACATAGCATATAGCAGTAGGTCCGGCCGGGGCCCGACGCCATATACTACGGACAGACCGGTTGGTTACGCATTGAAACCACACAACCAATCAGAGCGTCCTACACAACACCTAGCGGAAGTAAAAGAATTAAGTTGCGAAAAGATAAGAACCCTGCCATAGAGCATGAATGTCCACTACAACCCAGGAAGGAGTACATACACAAAAGAGTTCACGGCCTTAAGGCCTTACATTGTTCACTTAACAAAATAGTGTTTTCCAAACTTCGGCACGCAGGCCGGCCATACATGAAAACGGGAAAGAAACATAAGCAGCTAGGCCTTCGAGGGCCGGCACAGCAACAAGGGCTTTAGCCCGCTATTTCCCGCTCTGCTCCGCAGCACCTGCAAGCCACAAACCACCGCCCGGTGGCAAATAAATATAACGGTCAGCTAAAGCTGACCAAATTATAACGATTCCGCCCCCAAACCGGGGCGGCCAAGCTTCTTCCCTGCACTTGTTAGCCAAACAAGCCACACAGCAAAATAAGCAACTCATCATAGGTGCACGCTCACACGGCCGTGCACCCCGTGCTCTCAGGGCACTTACTCAGCGGGCCAGTCCGAACCCCGTCCGGTCCTCGACTCCGCCACCACCCCCAGGATGGCAATCACGTGAGCATTTAGTCCTTTCAGCCGTAGCCTAGACTCGATCTCCAAACCTCGGTAAGTCCCACGTACAACTTTAGGTCACTTTAACCGAGCAGATGGAGCGGGTAGGGGGCTACTAGTCCGTTGCTCACTCCGCCACTGCCATTCGGCCTTTTGGCGCGGACTAAGCTTTCCCCAGTCCCAAATAACGATCAAACACGGTACATAGCCCTGCTAAGTACCCGGTTGGCACCCAGGCCACCGCTATGGCAGAATTCCGATCCCGCCCAGATTTCCGGGTGCACCTCGGGTTTCATTCCCAAGGATCCCTGCTGCAATCAAACATTGTACATAGCCCCGCTATGTTCCCGGCTGGCTCCCAGGCCACCGAAATGGCAGAACTTCGATTCCGCCCAAATTTCCGGGTGCACCTCGGGGTTAATCCCCAAGATTCCCTGATGCATTCTACCGCATAGCAACCCGAAAACAATCACAACGCTCGGAGTCTTCTCCGGCTAAAATATGCATAGCACAACATCACCGATCCGGAAAACACATCCGGGTAGGCTTCACACACCATGCCTATGTCCGTACTACGATTCCGGACTCTAACAAGGGGGACTTCACATATCTACCCCAAGGAATACCGCGATCTCGCCGCACACTCGCGGGAGAGGGGTTTTCCCATGCAAAGGAAGAAGAGCTTCACATGCTCAAGAAGAGAATCGTTACCCTCGAAGATTTCCGCGGCGCCATGAAAATGTAGTCGGATGGAAAGCTTCGCCTCGCCCTTGCCTTCGAGGATCCGGACTCGGATCGCGAATCGGTGCTCCGGTGCTCCGCCGGCGGCCGGAACTTTGCTCCTCCTCCTCTTGGCTCTCACCTCTCTCTAAGAGTTTAGAAAGAGAAAGGGTTGGGTTGGAATGAGGGAATTCAGCCCCAAACTCAACCCTAATACCCCCTAGGTTAACCCCCAGCCGTTAGATCCAAAATAAAAGATCCGGACGGCTCGGATTCAACCCAAAATATCAGTTACGCCGATCCACACGGGTCCTGACACGGCCGTGTGCCACGGGCCGTGTTACCTGGAGCTTCAGGATGATCGTCGGGCTTCATGAACACGGCTTCGAACACGGCCGTGTTCGAGGCCGTGTGCCCCACACACGGCTTGAGACACGGCCGTGTGTCTCAGGCCGTGTACTTCTCTGACTCGAGACTGCACAAAAACGCATTTGACCACTGAACACGGGTAGGCACACGGCCGTGTGCCTGGCCGTGTGCCCCTGAGATGACCTCAAATCGAAAAGTGGTCAACATGAAAGTTGTAGATCTCGTCGAGACGAACAAAATTCATGTTGACCATTTTTCCACCCGACACCGTTTTGACCCTCAAAACGGTGCCCGAACGCGATCATCTCCGAGGTTGGGGTCTTACATGACATACCACTACGGCTTAACTTCGGACAACTACTGTGGCTTCCTTCCAGACCGCTGTTGCGGCTAACATGCAGACCGTTGCGGTTAACAACTGATGCACTATTATGGCCTCAAACCAACCCGCTGGAGAAAGCTACCAAATAGTCCATTGTGCCAAACCTCCAGATGGCTGACAGGACAGCCCACAAGAACACACTGCCAGACTGCAGGACCAAACCGCCAGACTGCACACTAGACAAGCCGCGGTGACTAGTTCGGCTAACCGCCTGAACTATGTTACAACACTCCCCCTCAAGCTGGAGCATATATGTCAACCATGCCCAGCTTGCTACAAACATCCGTGAACGAAGTAACCGATTTCTTGAAGAAATAAGCCAGCTCCTTATCAGAGGTAACGAACAGCGTATATATCTGATTCTTCAGAACCTCTTCTCTGATAAAATGGCAATCAACTTCGATATGCTTCATTCTCTCATGAAATATCAGATTCTTCAAAATGTATATAGTTGCATTGTTTTCATAGAACATCGGTAGGGGATGATCATAAAACTCTCCCAGATCCAACAAGAGTGTCTGAAGCCACTTTAGCTCGCAAGCAGTTATAGCCATGCTTCTGTACTCTACTTCTGCACTCGATCTGGCAACTACCGCCTGCTTCTTGCTCTTCCAACTGACAAGATTACCTCCAACGAAGGTACAAAAACTAGATGTTGACTTCCTGTCACCCTTGTCATCTACATAGTTGTCATCAGAATAAGCCTCTACTTTTAATAATCCCCTTTGCTGAAATAAGAGCCCTTTTCCTGGTGCACCTTTCACATACTCGAGAATCTTTAGAGCTGACTGCATATGACATTCCCTGGGAGCTTGAATAAACTGACTCACTCAACCTACTTCATATCAAATATCTGGTCTTATAACTGTCAGATATATGAGTTTACCAACAAGACGTCTGTACCCGGTTACATCTTCAAGAAGAGGAGAGGTCTCACAACAGCATATATCATCTCCAATAGCCATAGGGGACCGATCAGGTTTAGCCCCAAGAAGACCTGTTTCTTGCAAAAGATCCAAGGCATACTTTCGCTGTGAAAGAACAATAGAACCAGGTTTTTGAGATATCTCAATCCCTAGAAAGTACTTAGGAGACCCCATATCCTTTGTAACTAAATGCTGAAGTAAATGCTTCTTTGTCATATCAATACCTTTCCATCATCCCCTGTAAGAAAAATTTCATCCATATATACTGTAAGAATTACAATACCAGCCGAGGTTTTCCGAATAAATAAAGAGTGATCTGCAGCACTCTGAACAAATCCAAGAATAGAAATCACTTCATTGAACTTATCAAACCAGGCTCTCGGGCTTTGCTTAAGACCATAGATGTCCTTCTTCAACTTACACACCTGAGACTCCCCCTAAAAAACATACCCAGGAGGTTGCTCCATATAAACTATCTCGTTTAAATAACTATAAAGAAAGGCATTCTTGACATCCAACTGAGACATTTCCCAATCTCTGTTTATAGCCACAGAAAAAAGCGCACGGATCATAGTAATTTGAGCAATAGGAGAGAATGTGTCAAGGAAATCCACACTATAGGTTTGCGTAAACCCTTTGGCAACAAGCCGAGCTTTGTATCGATCAACAGTACCATCAGGAAGATATTTGATGACAAAGATACAGCGACAGCAAACTACATTGGCTCCAGGAGGGGTAGGAACAAGAGACCAAGTACCCCGTTCAGTCAGAGTTCTCATCTCTTCATCCATAACAGCTTTCTAATGTAGAATAACAAGAGCATCATGATAAGATGCTGGAAGGACATTGGCCGAGAGATCAAGAGAAAAACTCTGAGCCAGAGGAGACAGTCGAACATAAGACACCACACCAGCAAGAGGATGTTGAGTGCATGAATGAACACCTTTCTGAAGAGCAATCGAAAGATCAAGGTAAATCTTGTCTACTTGCTTTGTTCCATCCAAAGGAGAGACTACCAAAACAGGAGCTGTTGACAGTGGATCAACTGAAGAATCAGAAATAGCAGGAGAATCATAAAGGGAAGAAGGAAGTGCAGGCTCGGGAAATGGTGCCGACACAAGAGTAAAAGAAATGAAATCATCAAAAGAAGGAAGAATCGAGGAAGGTGAAAAGAATGGGACATGCTCAAAGAAAGTGACATCGGTAGAAACATACTATCGGCAGAAAACATGATCATAACACCTTTATCCTTTCTGTGTTGGATAATAACCCAGAAAGATACATTTGATTGAGCGTGGCGACAGTTTGTCACGACCAAAAGAAGGAGAGTGAGCAAGCGTTGTGCACCCAAAGACACGAGGAGGAAAAGGAAAAGGATTCGCATCAGGATGCAAGATAGAAAAGAGAGTCTTCCCATCAAGAAATGATGACAGAACTTAATTAATAAGAAAACATGAGAGAAGAATGGCATGATCCCAATAATACTTGGGAACATCCATATGAGTGAGAAGACTATGAGCCACATCCAGAAGATGGAGATTCTTCCATTCAGCAACATCATTCTATTGCGACGTATAAGGACAAGTGGTCTGATGAACAAAGCCATGATCCATACAAAATGGTGTAAATTGATGACTAAGATACTCTTTAGCATTATCAGACCAAAGAATTTTAATAGAAGTATCAAACTGTGTATGAATCTCATTATAAAATGCAGTGAAAATAAAAAAATCTCAGAGTGTTCGCGGAGAAAATATAACCTTGTACAAAGAGAAAAATCATCAATAAAAGTTATAAAATATAAGCTACCCCTACCAACAGTCTGAGTAGGAGCAGGGCCCCTTATATCTGAATGTATAATTTCAAAAGGAGGAGAAGAACTATGTCCATTCTTTGTAGGAAAAGTAGATCTGTGATGTTTGCCAAATTTATAAGCCTCGTAATGAAGAGAAAAGTCTCCCCGAGGTAAATCAGGCAAAAGCTGATAAAGAATCCGTGGAGGAGGATGTCCAAGCCAAAGATGCCACTGAAGCAAAGGAGAGGAGGCAAAAAAAGTAGAAGAAGTATCAAGATAGAACAAGTCGCCGCTTTTAGTCCCAGTAGTAATCATCTCATTGGACTGAGGAACCTGAAAAGCACAAGTAGAAGCAGTAAAAATAGCTTCACAGTGCAACTATTTGCAAAGGGCAGTAATAGAAAGAAGATTGCACGGAAAGTTCGGAACATAGAGAGTGTCCTGAAGCTGAAAAGAATAAGGAACATGTACTGTGCCAGACCCATGAATCGGGGATGGAGAACCATCAGTAATAAGAACCGGAGGTAACCGGTTACTTCTGTCAAGAGAAGAGAAAAGCCGGTAATTCCCTATTATATGATTAGTAGCACCAGAATCAATAATCCACCTACACATAGTAGCTAACTGAGTGGTACTAGAAGTAGCAAGATAAGAAGTAGACTTCTTAGTAGAATCAGGAAAAGCAATACAGAGGTGAAGATGTTTGGCCCAGCAACGATCAACCAAGTGGCCAGCTTTGCCACAATAAGAGCAGAGAAACTTAGAATAAACACAGACTCCAGTACGGCCACCCAAACCACCAGAGTTGTCATGACGTGCAGGATAAGGAATAATATCAGGAGAAGGAGTGGGAAGCAAAGGATACTGAAGCAGAGTTATAACAGCGGAAATACGAGCAGCAATAGCATCCAAAGTCGGAGTATCCACCTCTCCTAGAATCTGTTGATGAATCATATCATACGAGTCAGGAAGACGAAGCAAGTAGCAAACGACAAGAAACTCTTGAAAGTGTTTTTGTTGCTCAGCAAGATTAGCAGAAAATGGACGATGTTGAAGATGTTCATCCCCAAGACTCTGAACCTCCTGATAAGCAACAGTAGGAGTCATAACAGGGCGAGCAAAGAGATCCGCATATAAAGTATAGATGTGCGAAGTCTGAGCCCGCTTGGAATATAAAGCAGCAAGATGATTCCACGCAGCTTTGACCGTTTGATCATGTCTAATGACAGGAAGACACTCATCAAACAAACTATTGGCTAACAAAGTACGAACCAAGGCATCAGAAGCATCCCAATCATCATAAGTGGCTGAGCCAACAGGAGGGGGGTCATCAGCCAAATGAGAGCGTAAAAGGAAAATAAAAGATGTAATCCAGTCAGGGTAATTTGGGCCGGTAAACTTGGTGGCAGTACCCAAATTACCAGAAGTAGAAGAAAGAGTGATGGCGACGTTGTTGATGCAGTCGTTGATCCCAGAAATAGAGAGTTTGTTGAATGGGATGAACGTTGTCGCAAGCTCGAGGATAGCAGTCTACCATGACGTTTGTCGCTAATGCCGCTACATGTTTTGTACGACGTCCACTGCCATCAAATAAAAATATATAATTATAAACTAAATATTTATAATTATATATTGTTAACAATTTATTTTATTTCAAGCAATTTTCATTTTAAGAACTTTATTGTAATCATTTTATTTTTCATGTTTTATTTCATGCACTTAAATATTGTATTTCTTATTTCATGAGTATAATGGGTGCCTATAACCATCAAGAGTGTTTTAATTTTCAAGAAGGGTGGAGATGGAGTGGTGTGGGGTATTGAAAGCCATGTTTATGAAGGAATTGTAATGAAGAATGAAAAATTGAAACCAAGAATTCAAAATTTGATTTTCCCCTCCTCCTTTCTCCTTCCTCTTTGAGAAATTTGGTCCCCTTCTTTCCTTTTCCTCTCTTGTCCACCGGCCTCCTCCCTCTCTCCTTCTCTTGTATTCGTCTACTCCTCTCCCCTTGGCAAATTAGCCACCCTCTTCCTCTTCTTCCTCCCCCTCACCTTCTTCCCTAAGAAACCCGACCACCCCTTCCTCCCTCCCCTTCTATATTTTCATTCCTCCTTCATCACCACCACCCGAGCAGCCCTCCTCATATTCCTCACCAACCCGACCCCCTCTCTCCTTCCGATAAATCGAGAAACCCTCCCCATTCACCCCAAACTCGACCCCCCTCATCCACCCTTTAGGGTTCGGCCAAATCCCCTAGCCGCCACCTCTCCACCCTCCTTGATAATATTTATATTATCCCCACCACCTTTCCTCTCTCCTCTTTCCATATATATATTGCTTTCAAGTTTCTCCCTCTTCTAAGGTTAATGCAAAGGAAATGGCTAGCGTGTTCATCATCCGGTGCGGATCCGTGGAGTCGCGTGGAGATAGATTCAACCACCGTCATGTGCGCCTCCTCCACTCATCTTGTGGACGGATTTTTTGGGATTGGGTAACGACGTTCTAAACCATCTCATGATATTTTCGTATCAATCAAATCTGGTAGATCTCATGAAATCTAGTAGAAATCGGGTACACTACCTTTGATTTCTCTTCGAGTTCAGGAGATTTGGTCGACCATGTTTTAATTAATTTGGGAATTGATTTTGGACTTTTTTAAAATCGCTATTTAGCATGGATTCCTCTCTTATTGGATTTGTGAAAGCTGGCGAATAATTTTAATTTGAATTGTTAATTGTCTGGATCGGGTAGGTCCTTTTTGCTTTGAGCGAACATTGGCATATAGCCCTTGTTCAATCTCTATAAGGGAGTCCCCTGCATCAAAGAGAGAGAGGAGCAGAGAAAGCAGCAGAAGAAGACAGAGTGTCCATGAAGAAAAATACCAAGCCACATGGTTAACCAATCAAACCGCATGAACAAACAAGGAAAAAACAAATCGCATGAATAAGAGTAGAGACCACACAGTCTCGGTGTCAACACACCTAGCAGGAAAGAAGCTACAACCAAAATGCGGAATCTGAAATATAGAGGAGAAGACGCGCAAACAGACAAGCGCGCAAGAAACAAGTCGCAAATAAATCCACCAGCAAGGGAGGGAGGGAAGAAGCCAGAAGAAGGAAGGGAAAGAAGTCGGCAAAAGAGACCTCGCGGTTACAAAAAAACAAACTGGTATCAATTCGGAGCAATGGATCGGTTTTCCTCTGATACTAAGTAAATAATGAGCGAGAAAATAGACAAGAGGTAAATAAATCGCAAATTTTATTGCTCCAAAAATATAATTATTATATAGGTGTGCCACATTATTTATAGAAAACGGGGTAGGTGAGAGAATACAACATGCGATGTGGGACTAAACACAAGACGGGCAGCCTATGCGGTGTGACATACACAAACCGCACACTACACAAATTACAACTTTACACCTGGCGATAACTAAGGAAAATCACCATAAGATATGGAAGACTGCCAGTCCAGGCCGCCAGACCACAACTACGGGTTTCCACCAGACCGCAGTTATGGCTACCCATCAGACCGCAGCTGCTGCAAGCCACCTGACCACATACTATGGGTTGCCACCAGACCGCAGTTGTTGTTAACCATCAGTCCACAAATGTGGCTTCATCTAGACCACTACGGCTTAACTCTAGACCACTGTTGTGACCTCCTGAAAGACCGCTGTGGCTTAACTTCAGACAACTACTGCGGCTTCCTTCCACACCACTGATGCGGCTAACATGCTGACCGTTGCGGCTAACAATTGATGCACTGTTGTGGCCTCAAACCAACCCGCATGAGAAAGCTACCAAATATTCTGTTGTACCAAACTGCCAGAAGGCTGAACGGACAGCCCACAAGAACACACTGTCAGACCGCAGGACCAAACCCCCAGACTGCCGACTAGAAATGCAGTGGCGACTAGTTTGGCTAACCGCCCGAACTATGTTCCAACACCCCTAATAGCTACGAAGAATGCGGACTTCAACGAGTTGATTGAGGCTGTCACGACATTAGAAAGTGATATGGAGTGAACCCAACGTCATAAGGAACTAGCAGTCAAGTAGGCTTCGTGCTAGTTTTCGGTTACCCCGCTAGGGTATTGTTTGACACAGGAGCGTCACACTCCTTTTTTGTGGAAAGATTTATCCGGAGAATTAGGGTCGAGCCTTTTTCGGCGAACACAGAGCTTAGGGTGCGCTTGCCCCATGGGTTTTTTTTACAACCGAGACGAAAGGGCGCATTGGTTGGAGTTTAGATGGAGTTGACTTCATGTTGGTAATAGCAGTTCTACTGTTAGCCGAGTTCGATATGATCTTGGGGATAGACTGGCTTGCAGAGCAATGCGCCAGAATTGACTGCTTATCTAAGGTAGTGACCATGAGAAGCGGAGGAAAGACAGAAGTCTAATTTGAGGACCTAAGTAGAGTGGCATGTTCCCTGATTTCGACCATGCAGTTGGGCCGGGTAGTTAACCAGGGAGGAGTAGCTTTTGTAGCGATGTTGGAAGTTCACATTTCCAAGCTATCACTTGGAGAAGTGTCGGTAGTGGCAGAATTTGAGGATGTGTTTCCTGAGGGGCTTCCTAGAGCACCTCCTTGACGGGAGATTGATTTCTCGATTGAGTTAGAGCTAGGAGTTAGATCGGTGTCACGTCCTCCTTTTAGGATGGCACTGAAGGAGTTGGCCGAACTCAAGGTACAGTTGTAGGAACTGTTGGAGTAGGGGTACATTAGACCTAGCTCTTCGCCATGGAGCGCTCTATTGCTGTTCGTGAAGAAGAAAGAAGGTAGTATGCGATTGTGCATAGACTACTGGGAGTTGAATAAACTGATCGTTAAGAATAAGTATTTGATACCATAGATAGATGACCTGTTCGACCAGTTGGTAGGGTCGGTGGTGTACTCTAAGTTGGACCGGAAGTTAGGGTACTATCAGTTGCGGATTCAAGATGAGGACATACCCAAAACAGCTTTTGGTACGACGTACGGCCACTTCGAGTTCTCGGTGATGTCGTTCGAGTTGACGAACGCTCCATCGGTATTCATGTATTTGATGAACCAAGTATATTGGGAGTACTTAGAATTATTTGTGGTGGTCTTCATCGATGATATGTTGGTGTACTCTAAATCAGAGGCAGAGCATGAGACTCACTTGAGAGTAGTCTTGAAAGTGTTGAGAGAGAACCAACTTTATGCTAAGTTCTCGAAATGAGAGTTCTAGTTTGAGAAGGTGTAATTTTTGGGCCATGTGATTAGTGGTGATAGGGTGGCGGTGGATCCAGCGAAATTTGAGGCCATTAGGGACTAGCCAGTTCTGAGCACTATGGCGGAAGTCAGGAGTTTCCTTAGACTAGCCGGGTATTATAGAAGATTTGTGTAAAACTTTTCGTGAATAGCTCTGCCCCTCACTACTCTGACTCGTAAGGACCAGAAGTTTGTGTGGACTCAGGAGTGCGATCAAGCGTTTGATACCTTGAAGGAAAGGTTGATGTCAGCTCCAATCCTAAGTCTTCCTAAAGGGACCGAAGGATTTCAGATTTTTCAACTACGCGTTAGGATGTTGTTTGGGTTGCGTGCTAGTACAATATGGCAGTGTGATAGCCTTTAGATCTAGACAATTGAATCCACATGAGAGGAATTACCTCATCCATGAATTGGAGTTTACGGCGGTAATTTTTGCATTGAAATTATGGTGGCAATATATGTACGGTGTGAAGGTGGAGATCTTCACGGACTATAAAAGCCTGAAGTATCTTTTGGATAAAAAAAATTTGAATATGCGGCAGCGCAGGTGGGTCGAGTTCCTTGGAAACTACGATGTGGCAATTCAGTATATGTCAGGCAAGGCCAACGTGGTGGCCGATGCCTTGAGTAGGAAATATTCTGGACAAGGGAATTGGATTGAAGCTCATGATGAGTGGTTAGTGCGAGACTGTGAGTCCCTTGGCATTGAGTGTGTTGCCAGAGGCGAGTCTAGCACAGCTCGATTGAACTGGATAGAGTTGCAAAATGACTTGTCCAATAGTATTCGGGAAGTGACCAGTGTGGATGTGGAGTTCCAGCCATTTGTGGTGGAATCTCAAAAAGGAGAGAGTAATACCTGGTAGATGGTTGGTGGGATCTTAAGGAAGGATGGAAGGGTATGTGTATCGCAGTTCGGCAAGCTCTGTGAGGAGTTGATGTTTGAGGCTCATTTCACGAAGTACTCCATTCACTTTGGAAGTACAAAGATGTACTTGGATATGAAGAAATCCTTTTGGTGGCCTGGTTTGAAGCGAAATGCAGCTTTGTGCATGAGTGCCAAACTTGTGCCTTAGTGAAGGTTGTGTGTTAAAATCCGGGTGCATTCCTGAAGCCTCTTCCTATCCCTGAGTGGAAATTTGACGATATCTCCTTGGATTTTGTGCATGGTTTACCTTGGTCGTAGTTGGGTAACGATGTGATTTGGGTGATCGTGGATCGCTTGACCAAAGTGGCTCACTTCATCTCAAATCAGAAGGAGGATAGCGTAGCGAAGAAGGTAGAACTATACGTTCGCAATATTGTGCAGTTGCACGGAGTTACAAAGAGTATCGTTAGTGATCGCGATGGACGATTCACGTCCAAAGACTGGAGGTTGGTACAGAAGAGTCTGGGCACAAGGCTCAAGTTTAGTACGACGTTCCGTACTCAAACCGATGGTCAAACCGAAAGGACGAATCGTACTATGGAGGATTGATGGTTAAAACTCGCGGCGCCCCGCGGGTTGATTTTTGTGTTATAAAAGTGATCATATTTATTTATTTTGGAAGGACGGGGCACGCAGATTTATTATCTATAAAAAGTTGAAACCGAGTTTTAACGAAAGGAGGCAAGTGCACCTATCACGTATAGTACAAGATATTCCGGTGGGGAATATCGGGGTCGTATTGTTCTCGGGGTTGGGTTGACTATTTCTACTCTTTCCCTGGAGGGACTATTATTTTATGGATGATATTTGGGTCGATGTTTTTTAATTAATGGCGGATATAAAAATGTACAAAATAAAAGCAGAAAATGCCGATGAAGAATTAACGCAACGGCACCGAAGAAATTTAAACCAAAATGACTTTTAATAACTAGAGATCTTAAATTTCAAATTAATTAAAGGGCAGACTTGGCTGTGGTGGCTGCAAAAGAATGAGCTCACCTAGCTATAGGGATGTCGCTCACCTGAACATTAAGACTATTCGACCGAACGCTAGTCTGACGAAGGATTCCTCTTAATGCATGCATTACGCTAAGAACCCCGTTATTGGGTGGGGAACCAAATCCGGAAGAATTGCGCTTCTCCTCTCTCGAGGTTATGCATGCAGTTCTCTTTACCCAAGGGTGATCTGTCCATACGCACGGCCTCTCGGTTAGCTAGCATATGGACAAGAGAAATAAAGCCCACACATCGATATGTTGTCCTACGCGTCGTATACCAGGGGCAAACCTTAAGTGCTTTAATTAAAGCGAAAAATGAGACCTTTAATTATTTAAAGCGATTTTATCTGTCCCAATGCTCTTCGATACTGAGGGCTAAGAGCGGTCAGTCACATCGGAATGGGGACAACTTGCGGAAAGAAAATTGCATAATAGAAAAGTGTGAGTCCTACTCAAACGAGTAGGCGGGAAATTAAAGCTAAAAAGAAAGCTGAAAAAGAAAGCAGTAAAAGTGCAAGTCCTACTCAAACGAGTATGCGGGAAATGAATTGAAAACGATAAAATGACAAGTCCTACTCAAACGAGAAGGCGGGAAATTAAAGATGAAAATTGTGAGTCCTACTCAAACGAGTAGGCGAGAAATTAAAGTTGAAAAAGCTATCTCATACACGAACACACTCTATAGAAATAAAACACACACACTCTACATAAATAAAAAAATAAAAAGCAAACTCATACACTCACACACACAAATGCAGATAAGAAAAACAAAGTGACTGAAAAATTTAAACAACAACATTTCTATCGCTAGAACGTGGTAGAAATGCATAAAAAGAGAAAATAAAAATTAAACGAGCAAAAAGTTTGGAAAATTAAAAGTTAAAAACTAAGTTAGCGAAAAATAAAAACAATAACTTTTTCATTCTTATATTTTTATAAAAACAATTAAAAAGCGAAAATAAAGCTAAAAGAGAACAAAAAGTTTTACAATCCTAAAAAGCCTAAGTTAAAGAAAATTAAAAAAACACCTTTTAAAACATTTTTATAAAACTTATAAGAATGAAAACAAAGAAAAAAATCAAACTAAACCTAAACAAGTATGGTGCACGAAAATAAAATTCCGATTATGACGGCTAGAAATTAGGCAAAAGTCCTAAGCTATGAAGATTTTGAAAAAACATACAAAACACAAAATAAGAACGAAAATTAAAAATCACTTCGAGTAGGGCGCATAAATGAATTCCAAGTTATGCAAAGAGAGAAAAAAAACTTACATATTTTATTAATAGAAAAGTGATTACAAGAAGCGAAAAACAAACACTAAGAGGGGGGAGAAATTCCCTTACATAGCATAGCAAACACCCAAGCAGCACCTACCCTAACCAAAGTGGCCCAAAAAGTGGAACAAGAGTTCATACAGAAAATCTGTATTTATAGACAAAAAAGAGGGGGTGACACGGGCGTGTCGGGTCAGGTGTGTTGGAGAAGTCAAAATTCGTTGACTGGGCGATTTTTGGAAGGATCTAGACGGGACACGTGTCATATACGGGTTTGTCGGGAGGCATGACATGGGCGTGTCGGGACACCTTGCAACTTGATGTCAGCAGTTGCTGAGCATGAATTGGTGACACGGGCGTGTCGGCTATTGGGACACGGGCGTGTCCTGTTCGGGTTGACGAAGGCCGAATGTCGAGATGGGATCGACGATAGTTGAACGTTGAGGGCGTGACATGGGCGTGTCAGGTCATGGGATACGGGCGTGTCAGGTGATTTCTTGACTTTTTTTCTGAAAAATTTCAGAATACAAAATTAAAGTTAAGTTAGAATAATATTTACAAAAAGAAGCAATTTATTAAATAAAACTAACTAAAAAAGACAAAAATATACTAAAATGACATAATAAAAATACTATAAAATAGGTATATTTACAGCTTATCAAATACCCCCATACTTAAGCTTTTGTTATTCCCGAGCAAAAGTTGGAGATATACTTATAAGAAATTAAAAGAAATTCTAAATTTAGCTACCACTTAAATTAATTAAAAGAAAGATCAAAATAAACATCCGGGGTACTAGAGTTAAATCCTAAATTATGAAAATGTTATAAATAGAGCAAGAGTTTCAAAAAGACTTCTAGATGAAACAAATAGAAAGAAAAAATTATTTTTGTTAGTTTAAAAAAGATAGATTGAAATTATATAAAAAGCCTTAGCTTAAAAGAAGTTAAAGGAAATAATGCAATTTAAAAATTACGCTCTCAAAAAATTTTAAATTAATTCTAGAATCATTGAAATAGGCTACGTGGTTTGGTGGTTTATGTAGAGGGCTTTGATTTAGAGGCGAGGTAATTTTTTCTCGAACCTCAAATGATTTTTTTTTTAATGTTAAGGAAAATGAAATCTTATTTTCCAAACATATAATTTTTTTCTTCTTTCTTCATAAATAATAAATAACCCAATGTATATGTATAGGAGTAATGAATTTTATCCTCTTACTCCGTAACATATAATCTTTTTTTTAATATTAGGTTCCTATGTTTACGGAACGAAATCTTATTCCCATTGACATAGGATCTTTTAGGGATAAAAAGGGGATAAATCATGTCAAGTAAAGCATGAAGAAAAAAAAGGGAGATGGGTTTATTATTATTTTTTCAAAAAGAAAACTAGATTTTATTAAAAAAGTTTTGAGAGCAACCTTTATAAAATGAACGTTCCTATTTTCTAAAAGCATGAAGTACAAATAATTGAAATCCAAAATTGTTATTTTCTAACATAAAAGACGTGCTTTTATTTATAAAAATTAGAAGTGGTGGTAAAAAACAGGTTCCCTATTATAAGGAAAAGACATAAAAAATTTTTTAAAACTTAATCCCAAACACTTAAATCTATCAAATTTTAATTAATAAACGAATAGTAAACAAAAAATAAGTAAAATTCGTTCATAAATAAACTCGCAATAAAATTTTTGGAGAGCGAAAAGGGGTTAAGAATGAGATATTCGATTTATTTGTTTCATAATAAACAAAAATTTTGGGATTTTTTAGGTTTTTATCTTTTTTTTGTGTTTTTGATTATTTATCCTTTTTTTGGATTTTTAGAGTTATTCTCTTTTTTTGGATTTTTGGATTAAAATTTTTTTTTTAAAGTTATTTACAAGATAGGGGGGAGAAAGAGGTGTTATTTATAATGAAGAAAGGGAAAAAGAAGAGGAAAGAGAATATTTACAAAAAATATTTGCAAAGTAAAAAAAAATGGATTTTTGTTTTATAATTTTTTTTCATTTTTTGTATTTTTTATTTTTTTTTATTTTTTTTTTTAAGAGATGCATAAAATAAAAGTACAGGAAATAGGAAAACAGACCCATACTTAGTTCCAACAGTGTCCCCAATGTTGCAATATAAGTATGAGGAACAATAAAATAAAAAGCAAGTATGTACATATAAAAAAAGGACAGGAGGGAGGAAACTTCCCTGAAACGCGTTTGGGGAGGCCCGTTAAGAAAATCCTACAAAAGTTAAAGTAAAAGCAAAAAAGATAAGTGTGGGGTGCCTCTCAAGTGCGCTTTGGTTATAGTCGTGTAGCTTGACTATTTAGGTGGGGGTTATAATTATAGGAGGGATGTTATTTAGGGAATTGAGAAAATTATTTTAAGGGTGGCTATATAATTTAAATTTTTTGTTTTTGAGAATAATAAATTTTTTATATACATATTTTTTATTTTTAGATTTTCTAAAATAAAAGAGGAAAGAAAAGAGGCGATCGGTTGGCCTTTTATTTCTAAAAATATATATAGTATATATATATATATATGTACTTATATAAAAATAATTTTGATTTTTGAAATAAAAAATAAGAAGATAAAATAAAATAAGATAAAGGGGGGGCAAAAATTCTCTTTTTTTTTTATTTTTTTTTTAAAAAAGTTTTTAAGTTTCTTAGTTTTTTAGTTTTTTTAGTTTTTTAAGTTTTTAAGTTTTTAAATTTTTAAGTAGTTATTATTATTATTATTATTGTTATTATTATTATTATTATAAATATATATTTTTTGGTTGGCTATTTTTTTTTATAAATAGAAATAAAAGGTAAAAGTAATAGTTTTCAGGAATTCAAAATAGCAACTCGAAAAGATCTCCATGGCAACGGGGCCAAAAACTTGATGGTTAAAACTCGCGGCATCCCGCGGGTTGATTTTTGTGTTATAAAAGCGGTCATGTTCATTTATTTTGGAAGGACGGGGCGCGCGGATTTATTATCTATAAAAAGTTGAAACCGAGTTTTAACGAAAGGAGACAAGTACACCTATCGCATGTAGTACAGGATATTCCGATGGGGAATATCGGGGTCGTATTGTTCTCGAAGTCGGGTTGACTATTTCTACTCTTTGCCTGGAGGGACTATTATTTTACCGATGATATTTGGGTCGGTGTTGTTTAATTAATGGCGGATATAAAATTGCAGAAAATAAAAGCAGAAAATGTCGATGAAGAAATAACGCAACGGCACCGAAGAAATTTAAACCAAAACGACTTTTAATAACTAGAGATCCTAAATTTCAAATTAATTAAAGGGCAGACTTGGTCGTCGAGGCTCCAAATAAATGAGCTCACCTAACTATAGGGATGTCGCTCACCTTAACATTAAGGCTCTATTTGTTTGGGCATTTCGCTGCTCTGTTTTGGGCAAACGCCGTCGGAAGGAGGGTAAACAAATGAATCTCTGGTAGCGTTTGCTCATTTTCCACCCGCCTACCTTGAGAAACACCCCAAAAGCTCCATTTGGAGCAGCCACTCCCCCCTCCGATTCGAACGCTCTGTTTCCACCCGCCGGATCGACCCGCCACCGCCGAACCAAATGAATCCTAAGACTATTCGACCGAACGTTATTCTGACGAAGGATTCCTCTTAATGCCCGCATTACGCTAAGAACCCCGCTATTGGGTGGGGAACCTAATCCGCGAGAATTGCGCTTCTCCTCTCTCGAGGTTATGGACGCAGTCCTCTTTACCAAAGGGTGATCGGTCCATACGCACGGCCTCTCAGCTAGCTAGCGTATGGATAACGAAAATAGAGCCCACACATCGATATGTGGTCCTACGCGTCGTATACCCGGGGCAAACCTTAAGTGCTTTAATTAAAGTGAAAAATGAGACCTTTAATTATTTAAAGCGATTTTATCTATCCCAATATTCTTCGATACTGAGGGCTAAGAGTGGTTAGCCACTCATCGGAATGGGGACGGCTTGCGGAAAGAAAGCATAATAGAAAAGTGCGAGTCCTACTCAAACGAGTAGGCGGGAAATTAAAGCTGAAAATGAAAGCAGTAAAAGTGAAAGTCCTACTCAAACGAGTAGACGGGAAATTAAAGCTGAAAATTTTGAGTCCTACTCAAACGAGTAGGCGGGAAATTAGAGCTGAAAAAGCTATCTCATACACGCACACACTCTACAGAAATAAAACACACACACACACACTCTACATAAATAAAACAATAAAAAGCTAACTCATACACTCACACACACAAATGAAAATAAGAAAAACAAAGTGACTAAAAAATTAAAACAACTACATTTCTACCGCTAGAACGTGGTAGAAGTGCATAAAAAGAGAAAATAATAATTAAACGAGCAAAAAGTTTGGTAAATTAAAAGTTAAAAACTAAGTTAGCGAAAAATAAAAACAATAACATTTTCATTCTTATATTTTTATAAAAACAATTAAAAAGTGAAAATAAAGCTAAAATAGAACGAAAAGTTTTACAATTCTAAAAAGGCTAAGTTAAAGAAAATTTTAAAACAACACCTTTTAAAATATTTTTATAAAACTTATAAGAATGAAAACAAAGAAAAAAAGCAAACTAAGCCTAAACAAGTACGGTGCACGAAAATAAAATTTCGATTACGACAGCTAGAAATTAGGCAAAAGTCCTAAGCTATGAAGATTTTGAAAAAACATAAAAAACATGAAATAAGAACAAACATTAAAAATCACTTCGAGTAGGGCGCATAAATGAATTCCAAGTTATGCAAAGAGAGAAAAAACTTACATATTTTATTAATAGAAAAGGGATTACAAGAAAGCTAAAAAAACAAACATTAAGAGAGGAGGGGAGAAATTCCCTTATATAGCATAGCAAATGCCCAAGCAACACCTACCCTAAGCAATGTGGCCCAAAAAGTGGAACAAGAGTTCATACAGAAAATTTGTATTTAAAGACAAAAAAGAGGGGGTGACACGGGCGTGTCTGGTATTGGGACACGGGCGTGTCGGGTCTGGTGTGTCAGAGAAGTCAAAATTCATACACTGGCCGATTTCTGGAAGGATCGGGACGGGACACGTGTCGGACACGGGCGTGTTGGGAGGCATGACACGGGCGTGTCAGGACACCTTGCAACTTGATGTCGGCAGCTGCTGAGCAAGAACTGGTGACACGGGCGTGTCAGCTAATTGGACACGGGCGTTTCCTAGTCGGGTTGACAAAGGCTGAACGTCGAGCTGGGATCGATGAAAGTTGATCGTCGAGGGCGTGACACGGGCATGTCGGGTCATGGGACACGGGCGTGCAGGTGATTTTTTGACTTTTTTTTCTGAAAAATTTCAGAAAATAAAATTAAAGTTAAGTTAGAATAATATTTACAAAAAGAAGTAATTTATTAAGTAAAACTAACTAAAAAAGAAGAAAAAACTAAAATGACATAATAAAAATACTATAAAATAGGTATATTTACAGCTTATCAAGGATATGCTGAGAATGTATACCCTTGATTTTGGCAAGAGGTGGGAAGATCTCTTTTTCATGGTGCAGTTTGCCTATAATAACAGTTTCCAGGCGAGTATCAAGATGGTGTCATACGAGGCTTTGTATGGAATGTCATTGATAGAGGCGGGAGACACCAAACTTTTGAGAAAATAGGTGGTGGTCAATGCTTGTGAGTTGGTGCGAGCATTTTAGGAGCGCATGAAGGTTGCTCAAGATCAATAGGCAAAGTATTTTAATGCTCGCCATCGGAACGTGGAGTTCGCGGTAGGTGACTGGGTATATCTAAAGATTAAAAGGTTCAAAGGTGTTTCGCGGATTCGCCGACTCAAAAAGTTGAGTCAGGGGTTTTTGGGGTCGTTCAAAGTTACAGAACATATTGAAGAAGCAGCCTATCGGTTGGCGTTGTTCCCAGATTTGAGTGGATTAAACGATGTCTTCTATGTTTTAGTTCTAAGGAAAGCCTTGGTGGAGACCAAGTGTTATGGTTGAGTCAACGGCGGTGCTGGTAGAAGAGGACTTGAGGGCGAAATTATGTCCGGTTGGCATAGAGGATTCAGAAGTTTGGCAGTTGCGGAACAAAGAGGTCAAACTCGTAAAGTTGCATTGGGACAACAACGGGCAAGACGAATTCTCCTGGGAGATTGAACAAGCAATGCGGGAGGACTTCCCAGAACCTTTTTGCATCAGGTATGTTTTTGTTTGAGTGCATGCTAAATTTCGAGGATGAAATACTTCTAAGGGGGGACGAGTTGTAACACCCCAATTTTTCCAGAACTTAAGCCTCAAGAAGCTATCGTGAGGCGATAGGTAGCTATTGCCCGGCGATTGCCTTATTTCGTCGAAACCAAGCATTGAGAACTAGTGTACAGCATTAATTAGCTACTACTCAGCAGTAGCCTGACATTGAGAGCTTTGAGTAGCATGCGTTGAGTGGAGGCTTGAGTGGTAGGCGTTGAGTGATCTACCGCGAAGCATTATTCTTACCACCGGTGATAGTGCGGAATTATTTTATGGTCGAGCGCTCGGGAAGCTACCGCAGCGCGGTAGGTAGTTACCGCCCGGCGATAGCGCACGGGAGCAGTTCTGTTTTTTGGCTTTTTATCCGTCCGATTTCTCTTAGGATTTGATCTTATGGCCCAGGACCCTCCGTCCAAAGGGCATAAATACGGTTGAAATGTTCTAAAACCTCATTTCATCTCATTTTGAGAAAGATTTAGGGTTTTGGGGAGAGAGAGTTTGGAGGAGGAAGAAGGCCTTTATCTGCCATTAACGAAGCTTCAGGGCTCCGATCGTTGATCTGAGGCCAGATCCGTGGAGAGTACTTGAAGGCGCACACTTTCATCCGTGCAAGTTGAGTTTTCCATGGCTAGAAAGAGGAGTCATAAGGTAATGACACTTCTCCTCTCAGTCTTTAGGATGCGTGCATGGCATCCATGTTGTTCTTGCTTTCTTTCAAGAATTTAGGCACTGGATCTCTCAAATGAGAGGGGTTCGGGTCGCCATGGTTCAATAGGACCCCCGAGTAAATTATGTCCGCCCCCGGCATGATGTTGCACTAGAAATCCGCTCCGTTAGTGGATTAGGCATTGTGGGTGAAGCCGTAGTCGCGACCGTTAGTCCGACTCGGTGATGTTGCATAGCGAGCCTTAAGGATTTTGCTTGAAATCCGTTTGCAGCAAGATGTTGTTTGTGATGTTTGTCCCCCCCCCCTTATTTTCATATGATTACGAATGATAGATTAGGCCGGGAAAGGCTTTTGATTGTAATGTGCTAAGGCGCGGCTTTGTCTCTGTGTTCGACTGCTAGCCCGTGACGTTGCAAAGTCATGTGTGGAGAGTGTCCCGGCGAGACAAGACCCCTTTTATGAAACTGACGAGAATGCCAAGCTTTAGACATGCCCAGGCGATGAAGCCCATGAGCGGGTGGGGTCAAGCAAGGGTCCTTAGCATCGATTTATTGTTTGTACCCATTTGATTTTGGCTTGAACGCTGAAGGGGAAATTGGATGTACCCATTTGATGATGTGTGATGATGTGTTAGATTTATGCGTTATAGGGTGCCTTGGGTGAAACCCAGGATTGCATACAAGCTGCATTGTAGGCCCCTTTATTTTACCTGCTCAATATAGAAATGTGTCTGTTGTTTGAGACATCCAAACCTTTTTTTTTGCTTTTTATGTTCATATATATTTGCATATGAAGCGCTGACCTGCAGGGTGATGGGGTGCCCCGGGGTCTGCTAGGGACGGCCGGTAGGAGATGTGTTGGTTACACAGTTGAGGTCAGCCTTTACTGACCCATGTTACAACAAATTTTTACAGGGCAAGGATCGCAAGTAGGAGCAAGCTCGCTAGCCAAAAATGTCTTAGCCTCATGAAGTGAACTATTTGTTTAGCAGCTTTGTTTGTTGAGTGTTATTCTTAGTGCATTATATTTTTCGGCTTGCATGTCGAGGTAGCCTAGGAGTGCCAAGGAACATTGCTCTGTTTGTGATTGTTGTTTCAGTTTCTGGTCAATTGGTTATTGTAAGGCTTTAAGGTCGTTCTGATACTCTCGTGGTAGTGGATAACTTCTGGTTGGGGTGTTGGTTGTTTCTGCTGTTTTAATTCTGAGTTTTGAGTTCGGTAGTTTTTATATAATCTTATAATGTTTAAGCTTTGGAGGCTGTATGTTGTGGGGCCCCGGCAAGACCCATATTATACGGTCATTATAGGGGAGGCGTTAAAGCTCTCTATGTAGTCAAAGCTGTTCGGAAGGGCGCGAAGTTGTTCTTCACGCTGTTGGAGGCTGTTGAGCAAAAGTCCAATTTGAGTGACATTCCTATTGTATTGGAGTACGCATATGTGTTTCCTAAGGATCTCCCTGGGATACCGCCCTAGTGGGAGATTGACTTCACTATAGATTTAGTGTTAGGTGCGAAACATATGGCCCGTTCGTTGTACCGTGTTGCGCCAAAGGAGATGGCAGAATTGAAAGTTCAATTGCAAGAATTGCAAGAGCAAGGCTATATACGTCCAAGTATGTCACCTTGGAGTGCCCCAGTTCTTTTGTTAAGAATAAGGACGGAAGCTTGCGTCTATGCTTTGATTATTGAGAGCTGAATAAGCTACTGGAGAAGAACAAGTAGCTGATACAACGGATTGATGACTTGCTTGATCAGCTGGTGGGATCAACTGTCTACTCGAACCTGGATCTAAATTCTGGCTATTATCAGTTGAGGATTCAGGAAGATGATATTCCCAAGACAACGTTTGGTACACGCTACGACCATTATGAGTTCACTATAATGTCGTTTGGGCTTACAAATGCGCCATCAGTATTCATGGACTTAATGCATCGAACGTTTAGAGAGTACTTGGACCTATTTGTGATCGTCTTTATTGATTATATATTGGTGTACTCTTATTCCGAAGAAGATCATGCAAAATGTTTGCGGATGGTTTTGCACACCCTGAGGAGAAATTAGTTCTATGCCAAGTTCTTAAAGTGCGAGTTTTGGTTATCTTCAGTGGCTTTTCTTGGTCATGTGGTTAGTGGAGAAGGTATTACGGTAGATTCGACGAAGATAATTTCAATATGAAAGTGGCCTATGTTGTCTACGATAGATGAAGTCAGGAGTTTCCTTGAACTTGCTGGCTACTACAGGCGATTCATAGAGAACTTTTCGCGGATAGCCTTACCTCTCACCACACTGACGAGGAAAGATCAGAAGTCCATTTGGACGCCTGAGTGCGCGCGAGCTTTTGAGGATTTAAAGAGTCGTTTGACCACGACGCCTATTTTGAGTTCGCCATGTGGTACAGACGGCTTTGAGGTCTATAGTGATGCTTCAGGGAGCGACTTATGCTGCATTCTTCTTCAGTTCGGAAAGGTTATTGCTTATGGCTCACGCCAGTTGAAAGTACATGAGCAAAATTATCCAGTCCACAACTTGGAGTTAGCGATTGTGATTTTTGCACTTAAACTGTGGCGTCATTATTTATATGGCGTGAAAGTTGTCATCTTCACAGACCATAAGAGCCTTAAGTAATTAATAGATCAAAAGGATCTGAATATGCGGCAGCAGAGGTGGATGGATTTCCTTGGGGACTACACCTTCCAGATACACTATACTCACAGAAAGGGAAATGTGGTTGCAGATGCCTTGAGTCGGCAGACTCTGGTAAGGGCAAGTTTGTTGCAGATGCAAAATGAGCGTATGATCTAGGAGTTGGAGGCCTTAGAGATTTCTTGTGTTGACAAGAATTCTTCAACTAATGCATGTCTTAACTGGATGGAGGTACAATATGACCTTGCGGATAGGGTTTGGCGAGCAACGGAACTCGATGAGAGTATAAAATGCTATGCAGTGGATGGGTCCAATTCCCAATTCTCCTTGGTTGATGGTCTTTTGAGAAAGGACGGTCGTTTATGCATCCCGAATATGGGAAAATTACAGGAGAAATTGATGTATGAGGCACATTTTACGAAATACTCAATTCACCCAGGGAGCACAAAGATGTACAAGGACATGAAAAAGTTGTTCTGGTGGCCGGGTCTGAAGAAAGACATAGGCTCTTTACGTGGCAAAGTGCCAAACTTGTGCCCTAATGAAAGCGGAATATCAGAAGCCTGGCGGTTTCCTGAAGTCATTACCAATTCTAATGTGGAAGTTCGATGATATCTCTATGGATTTCGTGCACGGACTATTGAGATTGCATAGCGAAAATGATGTCGTGTGGGTGATCGTTGACCAATTGACAAAGGTATCGCACTTCATACCGAACAAGAAGGACGATTCAAAAGAAAAGTTGGCTAAGTTGTACGTGGACAACATAGTACGATTGCACGACGTGCCCTGTAGCATCGTCAGTGACCGAGATGGGCACTTTACTTCGAATGATTGGAGGCTAATCCACCAGTTGTTAGGTACTCAACTGAAGTTCAGTACGGCCTTTCATCCTTAGACGGATGTTCAGACCGAGAGGACTAATCGAACAATGGAGGATATGCTCCAGATGTGCGCCTTGGATTTTGGGAAGAGGTGGGAGGACCATCTCTATATGATCGAGTTCGCTTATAATAATAGCTATGAAGTTATTATTTAGATGGCGCCCTTTGTTGTTTTATATGGTAGAAGTGTCGTACTCCTTTAGCTTGGGCAGAAACAGGCGAATAGAAGTTGTATAAGCATAAGGAGGTCGAAGATGCAAATTAGACTATACACACCATTCGAGAAAGTCTATTGGTAGCCCAAGATAGGCAAGAAAAATACTACAACACCAAGCATCGAAACGTGGAGTTTGGCGGTTGGCGATTGGGTATATTTGAAGATCAAACCATTCAGAGGCGTGTCCAGGATTCAGCGCTTGAAAAAGTTGAATCTGAGGTATCTTTGTCTGTTTGAAGTGGTTGAACGAGTTGGAGAAGCTTCCTACCAGTTAGCTCTTTCGGGGGAGCTAAGTGGCTTGCACGATGTGTTTCACATATCTATGCTGTGAAAATCTATGAATTAGCCAACTCAAGTGATTGTGGATGATCGAGTACCAGTCAATCATAGGCTGACGACAACGGTTAGGCCCATTCGGATCGAGGATACAGAGATCAAGCAGCTATAGAACAAGGCAATCGAGATTGTTAAAGTCTGTTTGGACAATTGTGGCCGAGAAGAAGTGACATGGGAGCGTGAGCAAATAATGCGTGATGAGTTTCCCGATTTGTTTTAAAAATTGATGTTGGAACATTTTTTTGAATGTTGTAACTTATTTGTTGCACTTTTTATATACCTACGGATGAATAAAATTTTGGGATGAAATTTTTGTAAGGAGGGGAGGTTTATAACACCCCAAAAATGAGAAAACAGAACTTTTAGTGGCTATTGTCAGGCGACAGTGGATATCGCTGGCGATAGCACTCGACGCTTTCAAAGGAGCATTGAGTGGACTCGACGCACTCGACGCTTTCAACAAAGCGTTGAGTAGGCTCGAAGAATACTATCGTGCGGTGATTGTGAATATCGCTTGCAATAGCAATAGCACTTGACGCTCTCAATACACTCGATGCTCTAAATGCACTAGACGAAGCGTTGAGTGAGCTATCAGAGTGGCGATAGTGGGTATCGCTGGGCGATACTGCCACGTATGGGTGGAAAAGTGTCAGATGGCTGGAAGGCGGTCGATGAGCGGTGGTTGACTGGGGTCAAAGCGACTATTGCCCAGGCAATAGCGAATATCGCCAGACAATAGCATTAATTTTGACTTGTCAACTGAAATTATGGCCTTGCTTTCTTTTCATGAAAGGATTGTCTGGCTGGGTTTATTCCTGGGTCTGCTTAACCAGAGAAGAGGTGGAGAGAAGATTCATTTCTCTTCTCTCAGTCTCTCTCATCCTTCTCATCAAGTTCTTGGAAGAAAGGAAGAAGAAGGCTGAGGCTGAGCTTTGCTAGGATAGAGGAGGAGATCCCGTGGTCGGAATCAAGAACCAAGGCAAGATTCATGAAGAGGAATGTGAGTATCTTGTTGGGTCCATTTCTCATAATATTCCCTAGATTTGATTTGAAGAGTCATCTCCATAAACACTAAGAGCATAGTCGTATTTGATGTTGTTTAAGCTCATCATGTGCAGGAGTTTCATTGAACAAGTCTAGACAGATTGTATAAGTGATATGACAGGTGGTCATAAGACAAAAAGGTGGATACCAAGGAAAGATACTAGAAAGTCAGGAATTTGCCTAAGTCCACAGGCGTTGAGTGAGGTAAGCTCACTCAACGCCAGAAGTCAAGGAGCAGTTGACAAAGCAGCTAAGCCCACAGGCGTTTAGTGGAGCAAGCTCACTCAATGCTAGAGGTATGGAGTCAATATTATCTAGTAGAAATTTGCCTAAGTCCACAGGCGTTGCGTGAGAACAGCTCACTCAACGCCATATAACATATAGCATTGAGTCTGTCGCAGCCTAACTGGAAGATAGCCAAAAATATGGCTAAGTCCACAGGCATTGAGTGTAGTCTACTCACTCAACGCCATACATCAAAAAGGTTGTGAGTCAGGCTGAGTCAGTCTAAGCCTAGATAAATTGGCTGAAATTTTGGCTAAGTCCACAGGAGTTGAGTGTGGTCTACTCACTCAACTCCATACAACTTTAGCATTGAGTGTTCCTGTGCCAGTCAACTCCACAGAAAAGTTGGGCAAAATTTTGACTAAGTCCACAGGCGTTGTGTATAGCTTACTCACTCAACGCCAGATAACAGAAAAATTTTGTTAAGTAGTTTGGCGTTGAGTGGAGCTTACTCTCTCAATGCCAAGATGTAGAAATTTTTGCTAAGGCAAATAGCGTTGAGTGAGGCAAGCTCACTCAATGCACCTGACGCTCTCAACACCTTGAAGGAGAAATTTGGATAAGTCCAAAAGCATGAACTGCTTGACTTTCGTTGAGCTCAGTTTCATCGAACTGAGCTCAACGTTCGTCAAACTGACCCAAATTACTCAGTTTAGCATGGAGTTCGTCAAACTCAGTTCACCCTTTCATCGAACTAATTCCACAGTTCGTCGAACTAAACTTATACTTTCGTCGAGCTGAGCTCGACGTTCGTCGAACGGAGCTCAGCTTTCGTCGAGATCAATACTTTGAATTTTGTCTAAGTGTTGTTGCATTGAGTGATACATACTCACTCAACTCCTTTGGTTCTGATGATTGAATTTTGTCTAAGTCCAGAGATGCTTAGTCATGCTGACATCAGTAACGTAAAATTATCAACCAAAATTCAAATTGTGTGGAATTGCTGCCTGAGACATTGGCGGCCAGCTGTCATCATCTTCTGCACTTTCCAAGGAATATTTCCATCATAAAGTGTTGGGGCCCACACATAATAAGGAGCTGTTAAATCAAGATTAAATGGAAAGCATGCGCTGGATGGATTAATCTAAGCCATCAATCCTAGTGGTAGGACCCACAGCTTAATTAGCCTTCAGAGTATAAAAGGAAGCAAATCAGCCAGAGCAAAAAACAACAATCGAATCGATTCCTTGTCTAGGTTTTCTGAAAACGAGAAGAAGGGCGGGCGAACATCATCTTCTTCCTCGCCATTTTCGTCGAGCCTGAAGAAGTGGTTATGCACAGAGAACCTTGCTGAGAAGGAGATAGTTGGAGCAATTACCATCTGCAATAGCAGGATCTGAATTCATTCTGAGAGATAGCTGAAGCAATTACCATCTGCAATAGCAAGATCAGAATTCATTCTGAGTTCGCAGATCTACTAGATTCTGCAGAGGGAAAGTTAGTTGTTTGAAGAAAGAATCTACTGCCTACCTATTGTCTTCAACAGCAATTGGTTGGACTGATATCTGCTCAGTCTAGGAAGAAGGAGACACAGAGATCTTGCTCTGGTGTCTAATCATCTCATTCTTTTTTCTTCTTGCGTAAATATTCTCGGTGAATCTGGAGTTGTAAGCCTATATTATAAAGGCTAAGGTCTTTATGACCTGTGTTTGGCTTTGTTCTAATGAAAGGTATTTGTGACCTGTGGGGTTGGCTTAGTGCCTAATTGTTAGGTCTGTTTGACCTATGTGGTCCTGCGGGATCTATGATGTAAGTTATTAAGTAGCTGAGTTTTGGAGGAAAAGCCGAATCTAACACATAGTTAGATAGGCGTAGAGGGACAGTGGATGTACCAAAGATTAGGGAACCACTATAAAATTGTTGTGTCGTCTATGAATGCTCTTGAAAGCTAATAATTAACCTAATCACAGGCACAGAAATCCGAAAATAAGTTATAAAATTAAATAAATACAAAAAACCTATTCCCCCCCCCCTCTAGGTGTTTAACTAACCTTGAAAACAAGACTTTCAAGTGGTATTAGGGAGGTTACTCAAAAAGGACTTAACAGTCTAAGTAGACCTCAAAGGATAGCTAAAAGGTTTGCATTGGTGGGTTTAAAAGAGAACCATATAGAGTGGAGCTTCAAGTCTGCAACAAGGAGATCTTTGGAATATGGAAAGAAAGGATCAGACAGATCATGGAAGCTAATGACCCTAGAATCTTGGCTTCAATTCAAGAAGGACCCTTCATTCCCATGAGGGTCTCTACATCAGAGGAAAGTATCCAGACCCCAAAGAGTTATGGAGAGATGTCTGAAGATGAAATGATCTTAGTATCTGTTGGGTAATGCATCCACAATCAACCTGATTTGAAGAAGAGTCCAGACAAGCAAAGATGGATTCATGATGTATTTTATATGTCATTTCAAGTTTTGCTTGCAGCTATTTCATGCCAAGTACACACCAATGTCAGGGTACAGTGGGTCAATAATCACGGGCCTATGCAACGTAATCCCTCGTTGTATAGGTCAATGCGTTGATTCACATGTGCTCTCTATATTGGGTGTATTTATTCTCAAGTACAAGTTCAAGGAAGACAAAGAGCAGAAGAAGGAGCAAAGAAGAGTCAAATACCAAGCTCTCAAAAGAAAGGAAGAAGGAAGAAAAAGGAGGAAAATTCTTCTAAGTATAAGTCGACGGGAATCGTGAGTCTTCCCTGTCGACATCGACGAGAATCGTTGGTAATTCCCGCCGACATCAACGGGAATGATCAGCGATTCCAACCGACATCTTCCAGCCGGCCAGAATTCTGCCAAGGCAAAATCGACGGGAATCACTGACGATTCCCGCCGATGTCGACGGGAATCACCAACAATTCCCGCCGACTTTGCCTTGGGCAAATTTCCGCAGTTTTTTGATCCGTGTCAGGTCGCCACGCACAGTATGAACCGAAGTTCTGTTCTTTCCTTGGTGGGTCCGCCAACGGCTATGTTTGGGCTGACTAGGCATAAATACCTAAGTGATTTTCGAAATCAAAGAGAGAGTGACACGGGAAGAAATTAAAAACCCTAATTTTACGTAGTCGGTTTAATCTGGCAGGTCGCCTGTCGCACACAGATCGCAGCTTGCCGTCGATCGCTCGAAGGTAGAACCGAGGCAAGCCGCTGGTCCCTCGCTTCTCTCTTGAGAACCTTTGTCTTCCGATTCGTCAACCGAGTCTTGTTCTCCATTGCGAATCGGTAGAGATGCTTGATCCAACTGAGATCGATTGGTGACCTAGCTTGCTTCGTCAAGAAGTTCAGATCTACAACGCATCGCAGCCGCACTCGCTTGCCGCCGCCGATCAAGTCAAGATCCGATCCAAGAGAAAAACCAAGTGTGGATTCTTCGTCATTTTTGTGCAAGCTATCAACGAACGAAGAAGGACCTTGGGTTCACCAAATTGCATTGTTTGTATTTCTTATTTACATTCAATTTTTGCAAGAAATTTTATTCCTAGTTGTAAGGGTTGGGTGCAACCCGTTTTGGTGGAGTGTCGACTCCTTGTTGTAGGAAGGGTTCCTTCCGAGTTGTAGGAGCGTGGCTCCGAGTGGAGAGATTGGATTTCAATCTCATTTTGGAAGAGTTGCCGAGTCGTCCCCGTGTGGGAGATAGGCGAAGGGGAGAGTGGACGTACCCAAGGTTGGGGAACCACTGTAAATTACTGTGTGTTTTCTGTGCTTGGTTTGTTTAATTGTGCAGGTAATTTTTATTTCCGCAAAAGACGTCAGTGCACTTATTCCCCCCCCCCCTATAGGTGGATTAGGCTGACACTAGACACTTTCAAGTGGTATCAGAGAGAGGTTGCTCGTCAATAAAGTTAACACCTTGAGTAAAATCCTTCGTATAGTGTCATCAAAGTCAACATGGAGCTAAGCACAGACATGTCTCCTCTGAGGCTTCCAGTTTTCACAAAACAAAATTTTCTCCTATGCAAAGCAAAGTTTCAGTGGCACGTGGAAGCAATTTACCCTCGACTCTTCATGATTGTGGAGGAAGGACCCTTCATTCCCATGAAGGTTTCCAATTTTGATGGGAATGCTCAAATGCTAAAGAATCTTTCAGAAATGACGGATCATGAACTCTTCTTGGTAAACCTGGATAAGGAGGCAAGACACCTCATCTTGGATGCCTAAAAAGACTCATCCTTCACAGGCCTTCGCAAGTTCAAGACGGCCAAAGCTATGTGGGACACACTTACCTCCATCATGGAACACAATATAAATGACAGAGATGTTGTGTCATCACTCAGTGAATCTGAGTCCTCTAGCACTCAGGAGGATGGGGCTGATAATGAGTATGAGGAAAATAAAGAAGAATGTATCAATGTCAACACTGATATAGTAGGTTCTTCAGAGGATGAAATATTCCCTGATCATCGCAATCATGACCAGGTACATTCTCCTTCTTGCTTAACTTCTAAAGTAGATGAGGGACCTCCATCAATTGATGGAAAGGATCAAGTCATCCTAAATCAAGAGATTGAAGAGCTTGTATCCCTCAGGCAAGCTCTCACGGAAAGCCAGTCGCTTGTAAATTTACAAGCGGAAGAAATTGCCTCGCTGAAAAACTTGATGGGGATCCAGGCTGAGTCCATCAAGATTAAGGATTCTAAAATCTCCGATCTAGAATTCTTCCTGGAGACGGAGACGAGAATAGTTGACAACTTCTCAAAGGTTGATGCCCTCAAGAGAAAAACTGAAACTGGGTGGATATCCCAAATTGTTAACTCTTGGTGGAAGGGGGAGACCGTCTTCATGCCTCTGGTCTCAAGCTCTCGAAGCACTCTTCATTCCTTCAGATTTGACTGTAAGAACGTTTATGGTCACTGCAAGAATGGTAGATCTACTGAGAGAAATTCCTATAGTGCTAGTACTTATAAGGTTGCTCACAATAAAATCCCTCTGGTTCAACCTAAACCGTTTGTATTTAATGCTTCAGCCTCTTCACTCAAGGATAAAGTGATTGATCACTATCTGAACATCCCATCCCACTCTAAGACAAATGGGAAGTCCGCCAGTGGACATGTCTTGGGAATTCCTAAGGCCACCAAGAGTACGCTGCCTGAAAAGAAAGCGGTTATTATCCGACCCTTAGGAATTCCTCGTTCGGCCACTGCCAGACCCCCCACTTATCTAAGTGGAAATGGAAGATATGAGGGTAGGACCACTCTGGTTCCACACCTACCACGGGTCAATGCAATCTCCATCAGCAGACTTGGTAAAAAGAGAAATTATAACATCCATGAGTGCTGGTGCTGTGGCAGAGTGGGTCACTTTGCCAAAGATTATTGGCACAATCCCAATGTGCCTCGAACTAGGGCAAGGGTATGCTCTAAGAATCAGGCTAGAGATAGTCTTCCGGTCATAACCTCTGTTGGATGGCAGGTTGTGTATTACGCTGACAAGAACCTAGGACAGAAGATGTCCCAGACTTGAACTGGAACAAGGAACATCTGCAAGGGAAAAGCAAGAGTGTGCAATAATCTCCTAAAAGCTGAATCCTGAATACGACATACTTCGAGCTCTAAAATGTTGGATCCTAAGTGTCGACTCGGATATTTCAAGTACGCTCATTCAAATTAGATAATTGAATCCTATTGCACAGAGATATACATATATATATATTTATTTATTTATTTATTTATTTATTTATACTTTGAACGGAAGGGCACGCCAGCAAATAACTTCATTAATCTATGTCTATGTCCTTCATTGCAACATGTGAAAACTCATAAAATAAATATGAACTCAATATATATATATAGGAGGCAAAGTAAGTTGACATTCAGCTCATATGTCAATATCCATCGATACCCTTCGAGTTCGATATTAGAAATTATGTCTCAAAAATAGACCTTATTATTGTGGGAAAAAGGACAAGCAATAAATACTACAAACATCAATTTTAATACATATACATATGTATAAGTCAGATGAACACCTGGCCCTGGTATAAATAGGGAATCATGACCAATGTCGATTGGAAACTAACTCGCTCCATTGGAGAGATAGAGGAAAAACGGCATCTAGGATACCCATCGACTGCTTAAATCGGGGCAAGACATCAAAACTCAGATTTGGTGGTGAATCGTCACTTCTCCCAAAAATTTTGAAAACCTGGTTCTGACTATAAATAGTCGACAAGCCTATACCCGTCGACAAGCCTATACACTTCGCCTTGTTTCACCAAGCCTATACCCGTCGACATTTTGTCCTTCCCCGACCCTTCAGCTCCCTTGTGAATTCCGTCGACATCGGTTTACTCTCCGATTATCACCGTCGACGAATACCGCCTCGCTTTTATCCGCCGACTCTTCGGTTTTCTAGGATACCTGTCGACGAGTTGGTTCCATCGATTCTTCGGTCTTCTCCATCAACCGCCTCGTCAAACACCGCATACCCGACGGCCGAAGAAGAAGAAGCCCCGTGAAACCCAAAGAGACGGTATTCGTGGACTTCCTCTCCCCCGCTCCCGTGTGCAGCCAACTCTTGCCATCAACTCCCTTCTTCCGCTCCCCTGCCAAAGATAAAATCCTCATTGTCTACTCTCTAGAAGAAGGAGCTATCTCTTCACTTCAAATCGTCATATCAGTAATTTCCCTCTCAAGATCCCTCAATCAATGAGTACATTCTCTTGTTTCACAACTCCTTCACTAATTGTTTAGATTAATCCTTGTCTAGGATAAAAATGGCCCCTCGAACAACCATCGGGTTGCTCACTGGAGGTGAACTTGTGAGGACAGGCTTTACTCATGCCTCAGATGAGTTCAGAAACATCATTCTGATGCTAGAATATGCCGGGCTCTCCTTCGTTCCTGAGCACCCTTGTAAGATCCTTGATAAGGAAGTTCTGGAGTTCTTCGCCAACTCCAAATTGCGTCACGAGGATACGACGTTCAAGAGAAAGATTGCAAGACACAGGATTAAGATGACTGTTGCAAGTCTGTCCCACTACCTCCAGCTCTCTAGCATTGAGGAAGAGGACTATTTGGACGAAGAAGATTGCACCAAGACCGTGCTCTTCTGTGGATTGCCACGAGGCACAAGGGCCATCAAACGCAAGGATATGAATGACGAAGGAAAGCTTTTGTCAGACATTATAGGGAAAGTATTGATCTGCAAACCAGGCTCCAATGATCACATCTCAGGTGACATGTTTAAAAGCCTGATAGCCATAGTCTGTAGAAAGAAGATGAACTGGGGGGCCATGCTGTTTGGAAAGATAAAAGATAGTCTTTGCACCCCAAACTTCGGACAAATTATCAGCCTTTATCTGAACCAGCTAGATGGAGATAGGTTTGACATGACAGTGGGAGTCCCCCTTCACTATCAGAAGAAGATTGACTCCACCATCTTCGACAGGTGGGAAAGAAGGATTCTTGTCCCAGGGGGAGCTCCTGCACCCCATGTTGATGATGAAGATAGAGGTCACGAGTTCAGAGATCCTCACTCTGGACCCAATGACGTTCCTAACCCACCGATTACAAGGAACTGAGGGGGAGGCATCCAGAATTCCCCCTGCTGACCTATCTCTGCTAGCCCCTACCTTAACCCAGGAAAACCTCTGATTGGAGGTATCTCAGATCGCTCAGGATGAAGTGGAAAATCTAAGGGTTGAAGATCTTGAAGAAATGACCGCCTCCAGGCATGGTACTGTGGATGACGTGGAAGGAGATGCTGCTGATGATGAAGATACTGGTGCTCACTCTGACCACTAGGACATTCTAGAAGAGGAGATCACAGTCAAGGACAATGAGTTTCTTGATGGAAAGTCAGCTGAACTAGTTGAAAATGATGATAATGAGGATGAAAATGATAATGAGGATGAAGATGATGATGAGGAGGCCAATAAGGGTGATGGAGATGATGAGGCAGTTGATAATGAACATAGAAGAGATAATGATGATGTCATGGATACTGATGCTCTCGCTGATGATCTCCACCCTGAGATAGTCCCTGCAACATCTGAGGGGGAGACATCTAGAGCAAAGATCTCAATCAATACGCAATATATTCGAGAATTTCGAAAGGTACGGCAGAGGTTAGTATTTATGCATGATGGCCCTCCTCCCCTTCCATCAGAAGTGATTAGCATATTCAACTCTATAGAGAATTCTGAAGAAGGACTAGATCCTCAGGTTCCTACCCCGAGTGGTGCTGCACCTGATATGCCAACCTCAAGCCTAGTGGTTCCCTCTCTACAATTGTTCAAAGACATGCTAATCAATCAACAGAAATACTTTGAAGCCTCCCTGACCAAAGTGGTCAAGAGAATCAAGGAGTCTGAGAAGTTGGTACTAAATAGTGTCACTGTGCTGAATCATAAATTTGATAAAATGGAAGAAAGATTCAATACTGAATATGATGAAACTGCGAAGGCTGTTTCATTGCTAATGGCCGGGCAAAAGAAAGCAACTGAGGATTTGGCAGTTGTTAATCAAAACTCACATATAGTGGCTGACATAATCAAGAGCTTCGATGAGGATATAGCCACTACCTCAACAAATTCACAAATGGTGGTGGATGAGGTCACCAAAACCATAGATCATCTGGACACCTCACTACCAGCGTTCGTGAAGGCCTGTTGGGTACTGTATCCACAATGTACCTGATTTGAAGAAGCCCATGTACAAGCTAAGGTGAATAGATAATGTATTTGATGACTTTCTATCAAGTTGTGCTTGCAATTTTCCACGCTAAGTACACACCAATGTCAGGGTGCAGTGGGTCAATATACACGGGTATGCGCAACGTAATCCTTCATTGAGCAGATCAGTGTGTTGGCCTACGTGTGCTCTCTCTATTGGAGTGTACTTACTTTCAAGCAAAGGGTCGAGATAGAGCTAGAGCTGAAGAGGAGCAAGGATGGGTCAAAGACCAGCTCACGGGAAGATAGACGAAAATTCGTCTAAGTAAGATTCGACGAGAATCACTAAGTGATTCTCGCTGATTCGATGATTCTCGCCGAATCGTCGAGAATCACTAGCCGATTCTCGCTGAATGCATCCGGCTGACTCAATGCTTTCAAGGATTCTGCCAAGTAAGAATCGGCGAGAATCACCAGGCTGAGTCAACGCCTTCAAGGAATATGGCAAGTCAGAATCGTCGAGAATGACTCTGCATTCTCGACGATTCGTCGAGAATGGATGATGACTCTCAACGATTCTTTCCGGCTGGCAAGCAATTCAGCTAAGAATTCTTCTAAGTAGAATTCGACGGGAATCATTAGTGATTCTCGTCGATTCGTCGAGAATCACCAATGATTCCCACCGAATTTGCCTTAGGCGAATTTCTGCTGCTCGCTGGACCGTACCAAGTATACACGCGCTGCTTTGAACCGGACTTAGGGTTTCTACTAGTCGGGCCAACAACGGTCATAATATATGACCTACTGTTTAAATACTGCTGTATTTCGAACATCATGAACAATCGATACATACAAAAAGAAAGAGCCGCCGGATTTGACCTAGCGGATCACGTCTTCTCTTCCGCCTCCGTCTCCGTGCCTCAAGTTGTCGCCGCCGCCGATCGTGGGTTCTTCTTGATCTCCCGGCGATAGAAGCTTAGCCAAGCAACGCGTCTCACGTGTCTATCTTGAGATCCTTTGTCTCTTGATTTGTTGAACGGGAATACCTTCCCCTTCCGAATCGATTGAGACGATCGATCCAAGTAAGATCGTTGGTAGACCTTGCAAGCTTTACTACGAAGTTTGGATCTCGAAAGCATCGCCGCCGCTCTCCATTGCAGCCGCCGATCTTGATAGAATCGCTGCCGCAAGCTTTGCCGCCGCCGATCTCTGGGAGATCCTTTCCAAGTGAGAGCTAAGGTCGTGGACTCTTCGTCTTCTTCAAGAACGCGTCATCGAACGAAGAGGGACACCTAGCGCTCCAAAAGTAATTTGTATTTTATACATTCCATTTTTACTTTTGTTATAAAGGAACGTTGGTTCCTCATTCTAAGGGTTGGGTGCAACCCGTGGTAGAGGAGTGGTGACTCCTTCGGGTGGAAGGGTTCCTTCCATTAGTGTGAGGATTTGATTTCAATCCTGTGGGTGAAGTGACCGAGTCGTCCCTTGTTGGGAGATAGGTCGAAGGGGGAAAGTGGACATACCCAAATCGGGGAACCACTATAACTGCCTGCGTATTTTTGTGCTGTGTTGTTTTGTTTAATTGTGCAGGTATAATATTAATTCCGCTAAAAGACTGTGCAAGACACCTATTCCCCCCCCCCCCCCACATAGGTGAAGGTAGTTGACACTAGTGTGACTTTTAAGTGGTATCAGAGGGAGGTTACTCATCAAAAAGGTTAACACCTTGAGTAAGTTCCTGCCACTAGTGTCAAGAAGAAGGCAGATATCTACTATGGATGGACTCAAGTACTCAGGCAAGATCCCAGTGTGCACCAGGCTAAACTTTCCTATCTGGAAGGAAAGGATTAGATTTTTCATGGAAGCTGTCGACCCTCGACTCTTCATGATCGTGGAGGAGGGACCTTATATTCCCACTAAAGCCTCCACCATTGATCCTACCAAAATGGTGCCAAAGAAGCTTTCTGAAATGGAAAAGGATGAGATGGTGCTTGTCGGACTTGACAAGAAGGCACAGAACATACTAATCAGTGCAGTCGATGACTCCATGATGCAGAACTTCTGCAACTACAGGACAGCCAAGGATATCTTGCACAGCCTGATTATTCTGATGGAGGGCACAGATGAAGTGAGGGATGATCGGAGATCCCTCCTGAACCAGAAATATGAGGCCTTCAGGCAAGAGCCCAAGGATGAGATCGGAGTTACCTTCGAGAATTTCCTCAAGATCGTCAATGCTCTCAAGGGATATGGAAGAGTGTTCACTGATGGTGAACTTAATGATAAATTCCTTAGGTCCCTTACTAAGGAATGGGACACGAAGATCTGCACCATCCGAGAGTTTGGCAGATTAGCAGACACTGATCCTCAGATACTCTTTGGGAAGCTCATGTCCTATGAGCTCCAGTTGAGCACAAGGAAAGCAGAAGAAGAAGCAGAGAAAGCCGCAGCCAAGGAAAAGACTGTGGCCATAAAAGCCATTAACTCTAGGAAGGGCAAGGGTGCGGCTTCATCCCGTGCGGGGAAAAGGATGAGGAGGAAGACTACGAGCCATGCTCCTCCGGCTCAGATTTGTTTGAAGAAGACTTCTCCCTCATCACCCGAGAATTCAAGAAGTTCCTCAAGATGAGGAATCAAAGAAAGAGAGACGGCTCCTCCTCCATAAATCAGAAGAAGAATTATTCTTCTGACAGGTATGAATCAAAACCGAACAAACATTGTCATACTGACATCATTTGTTTTGGGTGCAATAAGCCAGGACAGGTCGTGGCTGACTGCCATCAAGGCAAGAGAGAGAAGGGGAAGGGATAAGAGCACAGAACCTCTAGAGATAAAAAAGAAGGAGAGGAGCTACATCGCCAAAAAGTCAAAGACACTGAGTGAGTCTGATTCCTCAGACTCTAGTGATGATGAGGAAGCCAACTTCGGGCTGGTGGGTCGCTCTAACTCAGAAGGAGAATGCCCCCCATTCACTGGGAAGGTAAAGGCTCGTACCCCCCTCTCTGACTCTGACTATGAGTCTCCTGATGATGATCTCGATGACAGCCCATCTTCCCGAGAAGCTGAGCTCCTCAAAAAGTATGAGCTTCTTCTCAACACCTTCGAGGAATGCCGCAAGAGATTGAGGGCTCGGAAAAAGGAAGTCAAATTCCTTAAGGTCGAGGGTGTCTCCCTAAGGTAAGAGATCACTAGCTTGATTTCTCTCCGACAGGAGCACCTGGACCTGATCTCTAAGCACTCAGAGTCTCTAAGTCTCCTTGACCTTAAACAGGAAGAAATCAATAAGTTGGAAGAACAACTTGCGGCAGAAAGGAAGATTGTCCAAAGCTTATCTATGCCAAAGACTGTTCTTCCACTGGTTGATACCTTCTCTGCTCAGGCTAAGGGGGATGGCTTGGGGCATGTGGGTGTGCCTGATAAATCCTCCAGGAGAAACAAAAAGCAGAGGAAAAATAAGGCTGCTAAGAAGGCCTCTGCTGTAGAAAAGGGAAAGGCCCCACTCAACCCTGTTGTATTCAGTAAGCCTGGCTTTCCCTGCAATGAACAGGACTTTGAGTCAACCTATGGCCACTTCTTCCGGCCCTCGGTTGAAAAGCCTAAGAGCCGGTATGATGGTTGGGCCTTCCCCCGCAACTTTGGTGAGAGTGTCTTCAAGGCACCTTATGAGGAAATCCAAGTGGAGGATTATGGCCACTTCTCTAGCGGCCATAATAGGAAGCAGACACCAAAAGCCAAGCCTGTTATACTGAAGGAACAGGAGGTGAAGAATTCATGTGACTGTTGTCATCATGATGGCTCCACCTCCAGATCCAAGGCCCCGGCTGGACCCACCGTTCCCAGGGTGAAGCAGGAGCCTAGGAAAAGGTACAATAGATTTGACTGTTGGTGCTGTGGCAAAGTTGGTCACTTTGCCGTGGATTGCTGGTTTAATCCGAGATATAACGAGACTCCTCATGTTAGCAATGCGAGGCCAACCACTCGTAGGGTTAACCATCCGAGGGGGAGTATGCTAACAAGGAATCTAGGACCCAAGTTCGATTGGGTTCCTAAGGGAAACTGATTCTGTTTTGCAAGTATGTCCAAAGGCCACCAAAACTCCTATATGGTACTTGGACAGTGGATGCTCCCGGCATATGACTGGGACAAGAAGCCTGCTGCGTGATTACTCTCTAGTCGAAAATGGACCCAATGTCATCTTTGGAGGATCAGATCGAGGAGTCACCAGAGGTTACGGTATGATTTCCAACGGTATAGTCTCTATCACCGATGTGGCTTATGTTGAAGGGTTAAATCATAACCTGATCAGTGTAAGTCAGTTGTGTGATAAAGGTTATGACGTTAAGTTCTGCAAGGATAAATGCCTGATAATATCGTGTGCCTCTTCGGAGACAGTATTAACAGGCATTAGGAGCAGAAACATCTTCTATTTAGATTTTCTTAGTTTAGATTCATCTACCCCCATGTGCCTAGTAGCAACAGGCAGTGCATCTCTTTGTGAACAATGGCACAAGAGATTTGCACATATTAATTTCAAGACAATTAGTATGCTGTTTTATAAAAAATTAGTAAGGGATGCTCCCATCATTAAGTGCATCAAAGATAGCCCCTGTCCTGCATGCCAGAAGTGCAAACAGACTCGGGCTACCTTTAAGGGCATTGCAGACAAACACTCCTCCAGATGTCATTATCTTCTGCATATGGACTTGTTTGGTCCAATGCAAGTTCATAGCTTGGGAGGCAAGTCTTATACGCTAGTGATTGTTGATGATCACTCTCGGTTTACTTGGGTGTTCTTCTTAAAACGCAAGTCTGATACGTTTGACATCTTCACTAGTTTTGTCAAGCAAATTCAGAACGAACTTAACTGCTCGGTGGTCAAAATCAGAAGTGACCATGGAACAGAGTTCGAGTCTGGTGCTATGACAGAGTTCTGTGAAGAACTTGGTATCTTTCATGAGTTTTCCTCTCCACGTACTCCTCAGCAGAATGGAGTTGTGGAGAGGAGAAATAGAACACTCATTGAAGCTTGCACGACAATGTTGAATGACGCTTCTCTCCCTGAATACTTCTGGGCAGAGGCTGTCAACACAGCTTGTCATGTACAAAACCGAGCCTTGATCAACAAGAGCCATCGTAAGATGACTTATGAGCTACTGAAAGGCAGGAAACCAACCATGTCCTATTTTAGGATCTTTGGCTGTAGATGCTATGTGCTAAATAACAGGAAGTACCCGCGTACTAAGTTTGGTGAAAAATGTTTCGAAGGCATATTTATGGGCTATAGTAGCCATAGCCGGGCATATAGGGTTTTCAATAAGAAAACCCTAGTGGTAGAGGAATCCATAAATGTGGTATTTGATGAAGGAAGCTTGCTTAACAGCAATGCTTCCAGTGGTCTTCTTGAAGATGCAGGTACAAGAATTGAACAGCTTAGTCTCGATGAGATCGCTAAAGATGCAACTCCCAAGTACGTCAAAGTCTCCACCACAACACCTACTAGAGATGATGACGGTCAGGATTGAGTTGTACTCCCTGAAGAGGAAGGAGCCCCAGAAAATGTTAGAGTTCTAGATGCCAGACTGTTAGAGCTTCGTCACGTAAGGGATCATCCCAGAAATCAAATCATCGGAGATCCCCGTGACGGTGTCAGAACTAGCCGAGGTACAATTAACGAGATTCTGCATTTTAGCTTTCTGTCACAGGTTGAGCCAAAGAAGTTCGACGAAGCGAAAGAGGATGCATCTTGGATCTTGGTCATGCAAGATGAACTGCATCAATTTGAATGATGCAATGTCTGGACGCTGGTTCCCAGACCAAAGGGACAGAACGTGATTGGCACAAAGTGGATCTTTAGAAACAAACTGGATGAACACGGTTTCATCATCAAGAACAAGGCCAGACTGGTGGCTCAAGGATACAGATAGGATGAGGGGATCGACTTCGACCAAACGTTTGCATCGGTGGCAAGGCTCGAGGCGATCAGATTGTTCCTGGCATATGCTTCTCACAAAGGATTCACAGTCTATCAGATGGACGTGAAATCGGCATTCTTAAATGACAACCTGAAAGAGGAAGTATTTGTCGCACAACCCCCAGGTTTTATTAATCCGACTTATCCCAATCATGTATATTTTCTTAATAAAGCTTTATATGGCTTAAAACAAGCTCCTCGAGCTTGGTATGAGACTCTGTCTAGTTTTCTTCTTGAGAACAAGTTCTCTAGAGGAAAAATAGATAAGACATTGTTTCTTAGGGAAGTCAAAGGCAAGATTTTGCTGGTGCAAATCTATGTCGATGACATAATATTCCGGTCAACGGATAACAACCTTTGCAAAAAGTTTTCCAAACTTATGCAAGGGAAGTTTGAAATGAGTAGTATGGGAGAGCTGAAGTATTTTTGGGACTTCAAGTGAAACAGTCTGAGGATGGGATTTTCATCTCTCAGACGAAATTCACAAATGAACTCCTCAAGAAATTTGGAATGGAGAGTGCAACCTCTATGAGGACTCCAATGGGATCCACTGTGTCTCTGAACAAGGATGAGAAAGGGAAACCTTTTGATGAAACCAAGTACAGAAGAATAATTGGATCCCTGCTCTATCTTACTGCAAGTAGACCGGATATTATGTTCTCCACATGCGTTTGTGCCAGATATCAGGTGAACACTAAGGAATCTCACTATGTCGCTGCAAAGCGAATTCTTAGATACCTTAAGGGTACACCTAATATTGGCTTGTGGTACCCGAGAAACAATGATGTCGAGTTAATAGGCTTTTCAGATGCTGACTTTGAAGGAAGCAGGGATGATAGGAAAAGCACTTCTGGGACGTGTCAATACCTCGGAAGAAGGCTTATCTCATGGAACAGTAAGAAGCAGAATTGTGTCGCAACCTCTACAGCTGAATCTGAGTACATCTCAGCAGGCAGCTGTTGCGCACAACTTCTATGGATCAGAAATCAGCTCAAAGATTATGACTTGCAATTCAGCGAAGTTCCAATGTATTGCGACTCCTCAAGCGCAATAGCAATTGCGAACAATCCTATGTCGCACAGCAGAATGAAGCATATTGAAGTGCGCTATCACTTTATTCGGGAGCATGTGGAAAAAAAAGACATATCTCTCTGCTATGTCCCCACGGATAAGCAGGTTGCAGATATCTTCACAAAGCCCCTAGACGAGGCCAAGTTCAGTCTCTTCAAAACTGAACTCGCCATGCTGAACTATGAAGAGTGAAGACTGTACAGCTCAAGGTTCTTGGATCAAGGGGGAGCATCAGCAAAGAACTCAAGCTCGAGCATGGATGCAAGATCTAAGGGGGAGCTTGTAGCTCCAAGTGTAGTCCCAGATTTGTAGAAGCCGAAAAGGGGGAGATTACCCTCTCGGTTAAGGCTAAGGTGGCTCCAAGTACCAAGTAATGCTCTCAAGAAATTGGTAATGAATTTCTCTCTCAACTGGATTCTTCGTTTATGATTTTCATTTCCATATGTCCTATTCACCTTAGCTTGTAGGGTTTAGGCTTCTTCAAATAGTGGGAGATTGTTGGGTATTGTATCCATAATGTACCTGATTTGAAGAAGCCCTTGTACAAGCTAAGGTGAATAGATAATGTATTTGATGACTTTCTATCAAGTTGTGCTTGCAGTTATTCCACGCTAAGTACACACCAATATCAGGGTGCAGTGGGTCAATATACACGGGTCTGCGCAATGTAATCCTTCGTTGAGCAGATCAGTGTGTTGGCCTACGTGTGCTCTCTCTATTGGAGTGTACTTACTTTCAAGCACAGGGTCGAGATAGAGCTAGAGCTGAAGAGGAGCAAGGATGGGTCAAAGACCAGCTCACGGGAAGATAGACGAAAATTCGTCTAAGTAAGATTCGACGAGAATCACTAAGTGATTCTCGCTGATTCGACGAGAATTACTCGTGATTCTCGCCAAATCGTCGAGAATCACTAGCCGATTCTCGCCGAATGCATCCGGCTGACTCAACGCCTTGAACGCCTTCAAGGATTCTTCCAAGTAAGAATCGGCGAGAATCACCAGGCTGAGTCAACGCCTTCAAGGAATCTGGCAAGTCAGAATCGTCGAGAATGACTCTGCATTCTCGACGATTCGTCGAGAATGGATGATGACTCTCAACGATTCTTTCCAGCTGGCAAGCAATTTAGCTAAGAATTCTTCTAAGTAGAATTCGACGGGAATCATTAGTGATTCTCGTCGATTCGTCGAGAATCACCAATGATTCCCACCGAATTTGCCTTAGGTGAATTTCTGCTGCTCGCTGGACAGGACCAAGTATACACGTGTTGTTTTGAACCGGACTTAGGGTTTCTACTAGTAGGACCCACAACGGTCATAATATATGACCTACTATATAAATACTATTGTATTTCGAACATCACGAACTGTTGGGTACTGTATCCACAATTACCTGGATTTGAGGAAGCCACCTGTCAAGCTAAGATGAATCCACAATGTATTTGATGAATTATTCTCTAGTTGTACTTGCAGATATTCCATGCTAAGTACACACCAATGTCAGGGTGCAGTGGGTCAATATACACGGGTCTGTGCAACGTAATCCCTCGTTGAGCAGATCAGTGTGTTGGCCTACGTGTACTCTCTCTATTGGGGTGTACTTAATTTCAGGTACAGGGCTATGATAAAGCAAGAGCAGACAAGGAGCAAGGATGGGCCAAAGACCAGCTCAAGGAAAGAAAGAGGAGAAACAGCCTAAGTACAAATCGACGAGAATCACTAAGTGATTCTCGCCGATTCGGCGAGAATCACTAGTGATTCTCGCCGAGTCGTCGAGAATCACTAGCTGATTCTCGCCGGTTGAAGCCGGCAGCTTCGACACAGACAGGGAAATTTTCTAAGGCAGAATCGTCGAGAATTACTTATGATTCTCGCCGATTCGTCGAGAATGACCTTGCATTCTCGACGATTCGGTGAGAATCAAAAGTGACTCCCGCCGATTCTCCCCGGCTTCTGTATCTATGCAGTCAGATTTCGGCTAAGTAGAAGTCGGCGAGAATCATAAGTGATTCTCGCCGATTCGGCGAGAATCACCTATGATTCTCGCCGAATTTGACTTGGCAATTTTTCTGAAAGTTCTGGACCGGTCCAAGTTACCTGCAGCTGTTTGAACCGGACTTTGGTCCTTACTTTGGTGGGACCCACAACGGTCATCTTCTTGACCTAGGGTATAAATACGATACATTGTGAACAGTAAAAGACGCGCACACACGGGATTTCAAAAAGGACAGCCGCCGTCTTGACCTAGCGGATCGCAGATTGTCGTCCGCCGCCGTCGCCGCTCGTGAAGGTGGTCACCGCCGCTGATCGTGGATTCTTCCTGATCTCCCGGTGACAGAAGCTTAGGCTAGCATAGCGTCTCACGCGTCTAACGAGAGATCCCTTGTCTCTTGATTCGTTGATCGGGAAAATCTTTCCCCTTCCGAATCGATCGAGACGATCGATCCTTGTGTGACCGTTGGAAGATCTTGCTTCCTTCGCTACGAAGTTTGAATCAAGTTGGCACTGCTGCTGCTCTCCGTCGCCGCTGCTGATTCCGAGAACCTTGCCGCCGCCTCAAGCCGCAGCTGGTCTCGGGAAAGATTCACTCCAAGTGAGATCTAGGGTTGTGCACTCTTCGTTGACTTCAAGAGCACGTCGTCAAACGAAGAGGGTCACCTTCTCTCCGAACGTCGTTTGTATTTCTTACAAGCTAGTTTTTAATTTCCTTGTAACGGACCGATTGGTCCCTAGTTGTAAGGGTTGGGTGCAACCCGGATTGTGGGAGTGTTGACTCCTACGTGTGGAAGGGTTCCTTCCGTGAGTGCAAGGATTGGATTTCAATCCTGTTGGTGAAGTGACCGAGTCATCCCGTGTTGGGAGATAGGTCGAAGGGGGAAGTGGACGTACCCAAATCGGGGAACCACTATAATTTGCCTGTGTACTGTGTGTGCTTGGTTGTTTTGTTTTATTGTGCAGGTAAATTTCTAATTCCGCAAGTACGCTGCAAAGACACCTATTCCCCCCCCCCCAATAGGTGGACTTTCAAGTGGTATCAGAGGGAGGTTGCTCATCAAAGGGGTTAACACCTCGAGTAAGCTCCTGCATCTAGTGTCAACTAGAAGATTAGACTCACGCATGGAGTTGGACTATGATGTCCATCCTCTAAGACTCCCCTCATGTACAAAGGAGTATTATCCTATCTGGAAGATGAGAGTTATGTTTCATCTGGAGGCCATTGACTCTCGGGTGTCAATCATCTTGGAAGAGGGTCCCTTCATTCCCATGAAGGCTTCCGAGTCTGGAAAGGATATCCTTATCCCCAAGAGTCCCGAAGAGATGTCTGAGACCGAGCTCTCACTGTACAACTTGGATAAGTTAATACGTCAGATCATCACTGACGTCTGGTCTGGTGTATCTCGTTCAAGAGTGGACAAGTGTAGAACAGCCAAGTCCATGTGGCAAACCATCTCAGACCTCATGGAGGGATCAGAGAAAGCTGGTACCGGTTGTCAGCAAGAGGATGAAGCCTATGTAGGAGTCCTTAATTCTGAAGATGAAGGGCATGATCAATATGTCAATATCAGGGCTCCTGTGTCCTTGTCAGAGACTGAAGAAGAAGCTGAGGAAAGCAGCTCTGATGAAGCTAACACAACAGTTTCTGCCAATCTGGATGGTAACCTTGAACAACAAAGTCTGACGCAGGTAACTTCTTCCTCATGCCCCTCTCCTCTTGAAGTTCCTAAAGGCAGGAATAGTTTTGAGAGTAGTCCTTCCAATGATGCATGGGATACACATAGCTTCACTCAACCGATCGATAATCGTGATTCCCTTGAGAGTGCCCTTCTGACGAGCAACTTACTTATTGAGGAACAAGCTAAGGAGATTGCTCAGCTGAAGATTTTGATGAATCTCCAATTGGAATCCATCAAAGTAAAGGACTCTCAGATCTTGGATCTAGAAAATCGTCTAGAGACCGAGAAGAGGATAGTTTCCAATTTTTCCAAGATTGATGCTATCAAGAGGAAGGAAGAAAATGGGTGGATCTCCCAAATCATTAAGTCATGGAGAAATGGGGAAACGGTGTTCAGACCCCCCACCCCGAGTAGGAAGGACACTCACCATGCCTTCAGGTATGACCATAGGAATAACCATGGTCACTGCAAGAATGGTCAGTCCTCTTGTGGGAGCACTCAGAATGCAAGGGCTGTCATGGCCACCCAGAAGAGAATACCTCCGGCTTCCACCAAGCCCTTTGTATTCTCGGCCACAGCCCCTACTCGTCATGAATCCGCCTACATCAGCTCACAATGCGCCTCTCACCTCCCTAGGACTCTGGAAAGGAGGGATAGAAATCATGTTGTTAGGACTCATGAGGTCCTTGGAAGGGGGCTGACTGAAAAGAAGGCACCACCTCCCAGGCCTCATGACACCTGTCATATGCATTCTTTCCACCCCTCCAATAGTCACGATGGAAGAGACAATTCTGTGAGCATATCTGGCTCTAGTCCGTTTAGACCCAGAACTATGACTATCTCTGTCATCGGTTCAGAAAACAAGCGGCGATACAACATTCATAAGTGTTGGTGTTGTGGCAAAGTGGGTCATTTTGCCATAGACTGTTGGCACAACCAATCTGCATCAATGGCAAGGGGACTTCCACATCCTCGGGACAATGTTAGTCTTCCCACCAGGATTCCTGAGGGGAGGCACTCAAATTATTATGCTAACAGGAACCTAGGACCTAATACATATTGGGCTCCTAAGGTAAGGTAATATTCTTTGGTGCAGGGTAGTCTAGACTTCCGAGTCATGATGGGAGCTAGACAGAAGATGTTCCTAGAATAATCTGGAACAAGCATCTGGAACGCAAGAAGTACTATCCTCAAAATTGAACACCTGGTATGCTCTTCAAAGGATCTCAATGATGAATCTTACAATCTCAGGTATCATTGATCAGCCTAAATAATTGAGTCATATTGTGACATCATATACATATATATATATATATATATATATATATATATATATACAAATATACTTTTACACATCTATGTATGTTCTCCTAAGGGCAGATCAAAGCTGTATAATTAAACCTTAGATATATTACTAACGATGTGTCAGTAAATCTCTGAAAAATTCGAGAAGGCACATCAATAAGCATATATTACAAGTTGAAAATTAAAGTCGACATGTCATTAGGAGTCACTTAGAATGACAACTAACTTCATGAATATCGCATGTATCGATCTCGACTCAATTTTATCGATCTGCCAGCCTATGTTAGTAAGTTAGAAATGTCAAAGTTGTTATGACTCCTAAGCTGTGTGGTATGGTAAAACACACCTGGAGTAATAAATGATCTTCTCGATTTCCTTACAACCTGTGACAAAAACGTTATGGTGGAATATAGGTGGTTTTTCAAGTGGTATCCTTGACAACCCCGGACAAATAAAATTGAAATTCCGGCAATTCTCATCGAACCGAAGCTCTTAAACCCGGTTATAGCTTAATTCCTGCCTACCCAGCGAATCTCGCCGACCCAGTAAATCCCGCCGACCCTTCGACTTCCCGTCATCCCTTCTACTTCCGATTGTCGCCATTACCCTGTCGAAGTCCCAGCATCCCTTCTACTTCCCGTCATCCCATCGACTTCCCGTCATCCCGCCTACCTGGTTTCAAAGCTCTCCCGAAGCAGTGTCCCAGCACCTCCCAATACTCGCCGAAGCTCATCACTTCCCGTTTCCAAGTTCCTTTCCGACTCTTCGTTTCCCGAAGCTCTCCCGCTACTAGGTTCTTCGACTTCGGCTTCATCGTGACCTAATAACCCTCCGGAAGACCTCTTGCAGCCGGAGTCACGCCCTCGCTTGGCCTCGACTCGGCTCGCCGCATCTTACGCAACGTGGTGCCGGAACCCTCACTGCGTCTCCTCCTAAGGTAATGCCTCTCTTATCCCAACCGTGCCTTACGCATTAGTATAAACATTACTCTCAACCTCTTAGTTTCGCCGATCCTTAGAATTGGAACTTAATATTCCCCTTCTTCCTAGTTTGCTATGGCTCCAAGGACCACCGCTGGGCTGGTCACTGGCTGTGAATTAGTTCGAATCGGGTTCTCACACGCCTCGGATGAGTTCAGAAACATCATCATCATGCTGGAAGAGGCTGGACTCACGTTTGTACTGGAGCATCCCTGCAAAATTCTGGATAAAGAAGTGATGGAGTTCTTTGCAACCGCCAAACTTCGGAACGAAGACTCTATCATCAAGAGTAAGGTTGCCGGTGCACGGATCAAGATGTCTGCCAGGACACTGACTCAATGCTTGCAGCTTTCCAGTTCTGAGCACGAGGATTATCTGGAGGAACATGATAGAGCCAGGACCCTATTATTCTGTGGGCTAGCAAGGGGCACCAGATCTATAAAGAGAAAAGAAATGAATGAGGAGGGGAAACTCTTGTCCGACATCATTGGGAAGGTACTGATATGCAAACCAGGCTCGCACGACCACATTTCAGCCGACATGTTCAAGATTCTTGTGGTGATTGTCTGCCGAAAGAGATTCAACTGGGGGGCCATGCTCTTCGAGAAGATCAAGGACACCCTCAGATCACCAAGCTTTGGACGAATCATCAGTCTATTTCTCAATCAGTTGGACGGAGATAGGTTCGACATGAGCAAAGGAGTTCCCTTGCATTATTTGAAGAAAATGAACTCCAGCGTCTTTGATAGATGGGAGCGAATCATAGGGCAAGCTGCAGTGGCAGTTGAACAAGAAGAATCTCCTTTCGAGGACAACAGAACTTCAGCAGATTTCTTGGCTGCCCCCAGTGAAGTTCATGATGCATTGATCACAGGAACTGAGGGGGAGCCTGTACTCTCTTCTGCGAACACCATATCTGATATTTCTCAGATAGCAAAAGATGCTGTGGAGGCCGTGCAAGAAGACCGTGAGGAGGAAGTGGCAAATGTGGAAGAGGAAGAGGACGGTGCGGAAGATATAAATTACCTGGGTGATCAGGTGTCTGATGAAGAGGAGGTGGATGCAGTGGAAGAAGACACGCATAATTCTGCTGATCAAGCTGAGCACATGGAGACTGAGGAGGAGGAAGAAGTAATTGAGCAGAGGAAAGTGGTGGACCCTCAGGAGGATGCTGCTGGTTCATCAGAGGAACAAGCTCCTGAGAGGTCGGTTCCAGGAATACAGGGGGAGCCCTCTCAGCAACCCGCTGTCCCCCCGGTAGACTCTATTCTAGTGTCTAGCTCTCCCAGTACTTCTGCTGGGGAGCCCGACCAGGATCTGCCTACAGCTCCTTCCCTCCAAGCAAATCTGGCAAATCTCACTGTTAATGTTGTCCAAGGTATACTGGATGAGCTCAAGAGTACGTTTAAGAAATCCCACAAAATGGTGCTAAAGAGGCTGAAGGAATCTGAGGATCTCATGCTGAAGAATGTGGTTCAGATCAACCACAAACTGGATTTGATGGAAAAGAAATTTGATGAGAAATATACAGAGGCAGGGACAGCTGTAACTCTTCTCATGCAAGGACTCAAAAAGAATACTGATGACCTGGGAGTGGTCAATAGTAATGCACATGTTGTGGCGAATAGCATACAGAAATTTGATGCCAACACGGTGCTCCTCAATCAAAATCAACAAGCCCTGCTGACTGAATTCTCCAAATCTCTGAAGCATATAGATGAGTCCCTGCATTCCTATGCAAACTCCATAGCACTCGAAGCCAAAAAGGGGGAGAAGGAATATACTACTAAGATGGAAGGGCTTCAGCACATCATCATTGAAAACTTCGATCAGTCCAATGTTTTTGTATATGACAGTTGCCAGTGGATGCATAACCAAGCATTAGGCAAAAATATACCTGAGGTTCATCCTGTACATGAAACCACTGAGCACAATACTGTGGATGACGAAGGGGCAAGTGCAGAGGCTGTTCTGTTAAGCGAGGCTGAGATGAAGAAAGCTGCTGAAAGGGCTGAACGCAGAACTTGGTTTGATCAAGATGCCTTAGCTAAAGCCAAAGGAAAAAGGCAAATCCAAGAGGGAACCTCAAGGGAAACACCAGCTGAAAAGAAGATCCGATTGACGGAGGAGGATGTGAGAAATGAAAAATGGAGTCCTGTATCAAAAAGTATCATCTTGGACACATTCCTGTTACAGCAGAAGGGGCACATAAAACGAAGTGAGGTATACAGTCAATACGAATGGGAGAGGCACAAAGAATTTGAAGCCAAACGCAACTTATTTTTCAGAAATAATACAGTGACAGATAAAGTTCCTCCTCCCAGATATCATCCTAAACCAAAGGAATATTTCGAAAGACAGAGCAAGAAATTCCTGGCTCAGAAGCTCAAGGATGATCTAGCTAAGGAAAAATAGACCTAGGACCTTTTTGTTCCTCACTGCACTTCTATGTTTTTATATTGTCTTACGAACAAATATTGTGGTTTTATATAAATATATATATGTGATGACATGTTGTGACTCAAGTATTATTTTGTCTGTTCTTATTGTCTTAAAGTTTTAATTATTCTGTGGGTGGTGGTATTCATCTTAGCTAGTAGGATTTTGGCTTCGTCAAATAGGGGGAGATTGTTGGGTACTGTATCCACAATTACCTGGATTTGAGGAAGCCACCTGTCAAGCTAAGATGAATCAACAATGTATTTGATGAATTATTCTCTAGTTGTACTTGCAGATATTCCATGCTAAGTACACACCAATGTCAGGGTGTAGTGGGTCAATATACACGGGTCTGTGCAACGTAATCCCTCGTTGAGCAGATCAGTGTGTTGGCCTACGTGTACTCTCTCTATTGGGGTGTACTTAATTTCAGGTACAGGGCTATGATAAAGCAAGAGCAGACAAGGAGCAAGGATGGGCCAAAGACCAGCTCAAGGAAAGAAAGAGGAGAAACAGCCTAAGTACAAATCGACGATTCTCGCCGATTCGGCGAGAATCACTAGTGATTCTCGCCGAGTCGTCGAGAATCACTAGCTGATTCTCGCCGGTTGAAGCCGGCAGCTTCGACACAGACAGGGAAATTTTCTAAGGCAGAATCGTCGAGAATTACTTATGATTCTCGCCGATTCGTCGAGAATGACCTTGCATTCTCGACGATTCGGTGAGAATCAAAAGTGACTCCCGCCGATTCTCCCCGGCTTCTGTATCTGTGCAGTCAGATTTCGGCTAAGTAGAAGTCGGCGAGAATCTTAAGTGATTCTCGCCGATTCGGCGAGAATCACCTATGATTCTCGCCGAATTTGACTTGGCAATTTTTCTGAAAGTTCTGGACCGGTCCAAGTTACCTGCAGCTGTTTGAACCGGACTTTGGTCCTTACTTTGGTGGGACCCACAACGGTCATCTTCTTGACCTAGGGTATAAATACGATACATTGTGAATAGTAAAAGACGCGCACACACGGGATTTCAAAAAGGACAGCCGCCGTCTTGACCTAGCGGATCGCAGATTGTCGTCCGCCGCCGTCGCCGCTCGTGAAGGTGGTCACCGCCGCTGATCGTGGATTCTTCCTGATCTCCCGGTGACAGAAGCTTAGGCTAGCATAGCGTCTCACGCGTCTAACGAGAGATCCCTTGTCTCTTGATTCGTTGATCGGGAAAATCTTTCCCCTTCCGAATCGATCGAGACGATCGATCCTTGTGTGACCGTTGGAAGATCTTGCTTCCTTCGCTACGAAGTTTGAATCAAGTTGGCACTGCTGCTGCTCTCCGTCGCCGCTGCTGATTCCGAGAACCTTGCCGCCGCCTCAAGCCGCAGCTGGTCTCGGGAAAGATTCACTCCAAGTGAGATCTAGGGCTGTGCACTCTTCGTTGACTTCAAGAGCACGTCGTCAAATGAAGAGGGTCACCTTCTCTCCGAACGTCGTTTGTATTTCTTACAAGCTAGTTTTTAATTTCCTTGTAACGGACCGATTGGTCCCTAGTTGTAAGGGTTGGGTGCAACCCGGATTGTGGGAGTGTTGACTCCTACGTGTGGAAGGGTTCCTTCCGTAAGTGCAAGGATTGGATTTCAATCCTGTTGGTGAAGTGACCGAGTCATCCCGTGTTGGGAGATAGGTCGAAGGGGGAAAGTGGACGTACCCAAATCGGGGAACCACTATAATTTGCCTGTGTACTGTGTGTGCTTGGTTGTTTTGTTTTATTGTGCAGGTAAATTTCTAATTCCGCAAGTACGCTGCAAAGACACCTATTCCCCCCCCCCCATAGGTGAACATAGTTGACACTAGGTGGACTTTCACGAACAATCGATACATACAAAAAGAAAGAGCCGCCGGATTTGACCTAGCGGATCACGTCTTCTCTTTCGCCTCCGTCTCCGCGCCTCAAGTTGTCGCCGCCGCCGATCGTGGGTTCTTCCTGATCTCCCGACAACAGAAGCTTAGCCAAGCAACGCGTCTCACGTGTCTATCTTGATATCCTTTGTCTCTTGATTTGTTGAACGGGAATACCTTCCCCTTACGAATCGATTGAGACGATCAATCCAAGTAAGATCGTTGGTAGACCTTGCTAGCTTTGCTACGAAGTTTGGATCTCGAAAGCATCGCCGCCGCTCTCCTTTGCATCCGCCGATCTTGATAGAATCGCTGTTGCAAGCTTTGCCGCCGCCGATCTTTGGGATATCCTTTCCAAGTGAGAGCTAAGTTCGTGGAATCTTCGTCTTCTTCAAGAACGCGTCATCGAACGAAGAGGGACACCTAGCGCTCCAAAAAGTAGTTTGTATTTTATACATTCCATTTTTACTTTTGTTGTAAAGGAACGTTGGTTCCTCATTCTAAGGGTTGGGTGCAACCCGTGGTGGAGGAGTGGTGACTCCTTCGGGTGGAAGGGTTCCTTCCATTAGTGTGAGGATTGGATTTCAATCCTGTGAGTGAAGTGACCGAGTCGTCCCTTGTTGGGAGATAGGTCGAAGGGGGAAAGTGGACGTACCCAAATCGGGGAACCACTATAACTGCCTGCGTATTTTTGTGTTGTGTTGTTTTGTTTAATTGTGCAGGTATAATATTAATTCCGCTAAAAGACGGTGCAAGACACCTATTCCCCCCCCCCCCCATACGTGAAGGTAGTTGACACTAGTGTGACTTTCAAGGCCTTCACTGAAGAAGCCAAAAATGGGGAGGAGGCCTATTTTTCCAAAATGGCAGGACTGGAACAAATTATAATAGACAACTTCAGGAAGTCCAGTCAGTACATATATAAGAACAGTTTGTGGTTATGCAATCAGTTCCTGGGAACTCCTGCTCCGGTGGATGCCTGTCCGACAGACTCTGCGCCAGAAACCTATGCTCCTGAAGATGTTCAAAGGGCTATTGATGCTATTAATGTTGTCTTTAATGATCGAGCCATATCTCATAAGAGAAAATACGTCGAAAGCACCTCTTTGGTCCCTACAGAATTCCAGGTCGGAAGAAGACTAGATCTCGATGAAAACTGGAGTCCAATCTCAAAGAGAATAGTCCTGGACACTTTGCAGCTGTATGACCTAGGGAAGATTAAGCACCAAGAGCACTACAATGAATCTGAATGGGACACATATAAAGAGTACGATCTTAAAAGGAAAACATACTTCATGAGATTGAAATACGACCCCAACTTCTAGCCAGATTATCCTTCGCCTCCCAGATACTTCCCAAATCCAAAAGAATACTACGAGAGGCAGATTCGAAAGAGGAAGGATCAAGAAGAAAGAGAGAAGAGAAAGAATAAGGAAACGTGAAGCTGAACTTTCTTTGTTTTGTCTTAATTGAATACTATTCTGTTAACCTTCCGTTCTTAGTCTCTGAAAACACTTTGAATATATATATATTTATATATATTTGTGTATGTGGATTCAATGTTATTCTGTCTTGAATGTGTGTTATGCTCACAGTTTATTTGATATCTAATTTATATATACGTTTGTGTGTAATGCATCTTAGCTAGTGGAATTTTGGCTTCTTCAAATAGGGGGAGATTGTTGGGTATTGCATCCACAATGAACCTGATTTGAAGAAGAGTCCAGTCAAGCTAAGATGGATTCATGATGTATTTGATATGCCGTTTCAAGTTGTGCTTGCAGCTATTTAATGTCAAGTACACACCAATGTCAGGGTACAGTGGGTCAATAATCATGGGCCTATGCAACGTAATCCCTCGTTGTATAGGTCAATGCGTTGATTCACGTGTGCTCTCTCTATTGGGTGTACTTATTCTCAAGTACAGGTTCAAGGAAGACAAAGAGCAGAAGAAGGAGCAAGGAAGAGTCAAAGACCAAGCTCTCAAAGGAAAGGAAGAAGGAAGAAAAAGGAGGAAAATTCTTCTAAGTATAAGTCGACGGGAATCGTGAGTCATACCAATCGACATCGACAGGAATCGTTGGTAATTCCCGCCGACATCAACGGGAATGATCAGCGATTCCGGCCGATATCTTCCTGCTGGCCAGAATTCTTCCAAGGCAAAATCGACGGGAATCACTGCCGATTCCCGCCGATGTCGACGGGAATCACCAACGATTCCCGCCGACTTTGCCTTGGGCAAATTTCCGCAGTTTTCTGATCCGTGCCGGGTTGCCATACACAGTATGAACCGAAGTTCCGTTCTTTCCTTGGTGGGTCCGCCAACAGCTATGTTTGGGCTGACTAGGTATAAATACCTAAGTGATTTTCGAAATCAAAGAGAGAGTGACACGGGAAGAAATTAAAAACCCTAATTTCACGTAGTCGGTTTAATCCAGCAGGTCGCCTGTCGCACGCAGATCGCAGCTTATCGCCGATCGCTCGAAGGCAGAACCGAGGCAAGCCGCTGGTCCCTCGCTTCTCTCTTGAGATCCTTTGTATTCCGATTTGTCGACCAAGACTTGTTCTCCATTCCGAATCAGTAGAGACGCTTGATCCAACTGAGATCGATTTGTGACATAGCTTGCTTCGTTAAGAAGTTCAGATCTACAACGCATCGCCGCCGCACTCGCTTGCCGCCGCCGATCAAGTCAAGATCCGATCCAAGAGAGAAAAACAAAGTGTGGATTCTTCATCATTTTCGTGCAAGCTCTAGACTAACGAAGAAGAACCTTGGGTTCTCCAAATTGCATTGTTTGTATTTCTTATTTACATTCAATTTTTGCAAGAAATTTTATTCCTAGTTGTAAGGGTTGGGTGCAACCCGTTTTGGTGGAGTGTCGACTCCTTGTTGTAGGAAGGGTTCCTTCCGAGTTATAGGAGCGTGGCTTTGAGTGGAGAGATTGGATTTCAATCTCATTTTGGAGGAGTTGCCGAGTCGTCCCCATGTGGGAGATAGGCGAAGGGGAGAGTGGACGTACCCAAGGTTGGGGAACCACTGTAAATTACTGTGTGTTTTCTGTGCTTGGTTTATTTAATTTTGCAGGTAATTTTTAATTCCGCAAAAGACGTCACTGCACCTATTCCCCCCCCTATAGGTGGATTAGGCTGACACTAGACACTTTCAGTATCTATGGACAAGAGGGCACAATACATTATGGGAAGTGTCATGGATGACTCCACCTTCCTGATGTTTGTCCACTGCAAGACAGCCAAAGAGATATGGGACTCTCTCACTGGTTATATGGAAGGGATAGATAAAGTCAGTCTTTCTTATAATGGTTCAGAGTCTGAAGAAGAAGAAGCCTTCTTTGGGTTATCTGGTGTCATTGCAGATAAAGCAGAAGACAATCCAGATGAATGGATAGAGATCAGGGCCCCTCTTCACAATCAGGAAGTTATTCAGAGGTGGATGATGAAGAAGAGGATGGTTGTAGTTATCACGGGCTAATTGCCATGATAGAAGAAGAAGAATCCTGTCGGGATTAGCCTGGTCCAGATCAGGTACAATTTCTGTCTAGTTCTTCTTATCGGTCAGGTCATGAGTCTTGCTCTGACTCTGATGCTTCCTCATCAAGTGGTGATGAGAGTCCTCTATCAGAAGATGATATCAATCAATTGATTGAGAATCATGCTGCACTTCTGAAAACTTTCAAGGAAAACAAGTTGCTTGTTAAGGAACAAGCAGAGGAAATTTCCTCCCTCCAGCTAGCAGCTTCTCAGCAAGATGAGACCTCGTCCTTGATATCTCTGAAAGAGAGGGAAGTAGCTCATCTGAAGATCATGGTAGATGTCCATGTTGAGTCCATCAAATATAAGGTCTCTAAGATCAAGGTTCTTGAAGATAAACTTAAGAGGGAGAAGAGGATAGTGGCCAATTTCTCTAAGATAGATGCTTTTAAGAGAAAATCTGAATCTGAGTGGATTACAAAAGTTATCCAATCTCAGAGGAGAGGTCAAGCTCCTGTTGTGCAACAATCAACCTTTTATAAGGTAATCTTTCCCTCTAACAGGTATGACCAGGACTACTTGTCTGGTCACTGTAAGAATGGAAATTCTTCTTGTAAGAATACAAGTGTATCTTACAATGGGAGAAGAAAGGGTAGGGGAATGAATGCCTTTATGGCTCCCCTTTAAAAAGTACAAATTTCCTATGCTGGACCATTTATATTCGGTGCCTCAGCCCCAACTCACAAGGGAAAGGCAGTGGCTTTCACTCAAGCCCATCTAGTAAGGACTCAGACCAAGGGTTAGTCTAATATTAAGTCTAACTTGGCTAGCTCCGATACTGTAAACATCCTATCTTCTACAAAGAAGACAACTATAAATTCCATTCAAGTCAAGAAAAGGAAGCCTGCAGGAAGAATGACCTTCAGTCAGAGCCTTGTTGAAAGGAACCTGAAGAAAGTTGCTGCTCTTCTTCCTTTTGTTCAGTCAGCAGTTAACCACACTGCAAGACCTGCTCAAAAAAGAAGATATAATATTCATGAGTGTTGGTGTTATGGTAAGGTGGGGCATTTTGCCATAGATTGTTGGTACAATCCTTCTGTGTCTAGAGCAAGAGTTAGCCTACTTGTCAGAAATTCTACCGGTAGGCAAGTTAGATTTCAGGCTAATAGGAACCTAGGACCCAATACCTATTGGGTTCCTAAGGTAAAGTAATCTATTTTGTAGGTTAGTCTAAGTGCCCATCCCCCATGTGACACTAGGGCAGAAGATGCTCCAGAATTTGGACTGGAATAAGGAAGTTATCCTATGGTTCATACCCCAAGCATCAGAATGTTGTGTGCATTTCTAAAGAAGGATAAAGTCTTAGGCAAAGATCAGCTGGATCCAGCCCACAGGAATGATTGGTTGGACAAAGTCTTACTGCCACACCAGTAAGTCTAGGAAGGACAAGTATGTTGTACTCATCTATGAATAAAGCACAAGTAGCTCCTCAATGAGCAGCAAGGAAGAAGCACACTATGCTTAGCTGATCAGACTCACTATACAGAAGGATCAAACTGTCAAGTGATATCATCAGCTGAAATGATGACTGACAGTCACTAGCTCTGCATATTTAGATTATGAATTAGTTACAGATTCTTGTGCCTCTGCATCAAGTGATGATGATGGCTCAGAATCTGAGGGAGACATCAATCAATTGATATATAACTATGGTGCACTTCTGCAGGCTCTAAAGAAGAGCAAGCTCCTGGCCAAACAACAGGCTCAGGAAATTATTTCTTTAAATCTTGTTGCTTCAGAATCAGCAAAATTGCTGAATCTGAGGATGTAAGAAGTTAGCAAACTGAAGAATGTAACAATCATTCAGATGAGCACCATAACCTTCAAGAATAACCATATCATGAATGTTGAAGGAAAGCTCCAAAAGGAGAGGGAATTAGTGACTAGCTACTCCAAGCCTAGCACAGTGTTTCCCTTGATAGACTCATTCTCCTCCCAAAAAGGAAAGAAAGGGTTGGGATTCAAGGGAAGGACAAGAGTTGTTAATCCCAAGGGAAAGGGCAAAGCTCAAGTGGAGCCACTAGCCTCTAAGCCTCCTGAAAAATTTGTTAGAGTGCAATTTTCTTCCAACGACCATGACCATGAGAGTATTTATGGTCACTGGAATCATACTAGACCATCTTGTGTGAACAAAGATGTTCTACAATATGGTGGCAGTTACAGCAGAGGTGCAAGTGCCTATGAGAAAATACAAATGTCCCATCCTGTACCATTTATGTTTGGTGCAATAGCCCCTTCAGTCAAGCATAAAGATGTTGATTGTTCTTCAATTCCTCCAACCCATTCTAAGACAAAGGGAAAGGCTATCAGTAGACCAAACCTGGGCATCTTTGAGGCCATCAAGGGTATGCTTTCTGAAAAAGAAAGCTGCTGCTAGAAGGGCTCAAGATATCTCAAGCACTTCTACTGCCAGACCCACCACTTGTTAGTCTGGAGCTGGAATACCATAGGACAGGATCTGTGCAAATGTTGATGGGGAGCATGATCAGTCAAGGTTGCAAGACATTACAGAAGCTGAGTGGGAAACTACCCAAGTGATGGCACCTGTTGGAAGAAGACAAGCCAATCAGCTCACAAGAATAGCTGGATTGCTCCAGCTATTTGTGATACAAGTCAACACACTCCTATTGAAATAACAGTGTAAAGAATGACTTGAAATCAGAATGATAAGATGATTCATGGAAAGATCATTCAAGGCTCAAATAGTCTTAAAGTATAGCAACTGCAGGAGAAAATTCAGCCTCATGAGAATAGAAAGCTGACAGATGCACCATTGGTATTATCTGCAATCAGTTAGGGGGAGAAGAGAATCATAACAGACCAGCTCCTCCCTATCTATTCAGAAACCAAGAAGGGATTGATCAATGTAATGATCAAGATAGTACTCAGTGGGCTGAACACTCTTGTACTGCTAACCAGAAAGCTGAAGCCAAAGTAAAGTCTGTTGCTAAAGATAAGGAGAAGATCTGGCTCAGCAAGAAGTTATCATGGTGCAAGGGAGCTACTGTTCTTAACTGATGGGAATCCTGCCACAGCTCAGAACCATAACCTCTAGATAAGTAGAATCTTTTTATTTTGATATTCTACTAGTGTAATCTAAGTTGCTAGGAATCTTGTCTATCATAGCAGGACTATGCATATATAGATTAAGTTTCAAAAAGTTAGGGAGCATAAGGAAGAACTCAATCCTGAGTCTGTCCTGACTGACAAGTGGCTGACATGTTCATCATGCCACTAGATGAAGTATAGTTTCAACACCATCTAGATTGAGATTGGATATGTTGAACTTAGTATAGCTTCAGTTGCTTCATGTTATACTTGTGTTACAGGTAGATAAGTTCTTGATGTGATATCAAGACTATAAAGACCATTAAGTGGTATCAAGACTTAGATGGACTTAAGTGTCAAGCAGAGGGAGTGATAGGGATGCACCTGTTAAGGGGGAGCAAGCTCAGCACCTGCAGAAAAGATGACAGGAAATGCTCCTATTAAGGGGGAGAATGTCCAGTACTTGCTGGAACATGATCAATCTCCTGTTAAGAAGGAGCAAGCAGCTGCTGCAGTAGATTAGCTGTCAGAACTGCTTATCAGTTTGTCTTAAGGATAATGCATAGACCAAGGGGGAGATTATGAGAAGAGGAACAGCTTGCAGGCAGCTCAAGTGGATCCACGGTTCACTCAAGAGTCTAGGGACTGTAGTGATGTGGTGCATCAATGATATCACTACAAGTGGATACTGATTCTGAAGATACAAAATCAGCAAGTAGAACTGTGCTAGCAGCTAGCTTAATTACTACAGTATTGTGTTGTATCATTGTATCAACACAGAAGGTATGACTCCTAATCTAGTTAAATGATCACTAGGATGATTTCCTTAGTAGTATCAACATAGTACTTTGTCTAGGATCAAGATATAATCTCTCTCATGATATTTTCTACTCACTCAATAGATATACCTATTGAAGAAGACAGAAAGGGGAAGATATGTATGGCAATACATAAGGGGCAATGCTCTTAATAGGTGCTCCACTTAAAGTATTAAGTGGTATAAAGGAGAGTTCATATTACTTGAGTAATTACTCAAGTAGTATGAGGATGCATTGACTTAACTTTTTAAGTCAATACAATTATTTTGAGTACATTGTACTAATAGAGCATAAGCTAGCAGTTGTAGCAGATTATGACCTACAGCTGCATGAATTTATTGTGCTTATTATGTTAATGCCTCTTAGTATTATTGGGTGTTCTGCATTCTTCAAATAGGGGGAGATTGTGGGGTTCATTGCCCACAATGTTCCCTAGATTGGATTTGAAGAGGCATCTCTATCAACACTAAGAGCATAGTCGTATTTGATGTTGTTTAAGCTCATCATGTGTAGGAGTTCTATGGAACAAGTCTAGACAGATTGTCTAAGTGATATGATTGTGGTTATAAGGCAAAAAGTTGGATACCAAGGGAAGAAACTGGAAAGGCAGGAATTTGCCTAAGTCTGCAGACGTTGAGTGAGGTAAGCTCACTAAATGCCAAAAGTCAAGGAGTAGTTGTAACACCCTAGGTTTTCATAAAACTTTTTATCATGTCGATGACGTCATATTGACGTAAGGGCGTTACGTTTCCGCGAGTTGACGACGCGTCGCCGTTAGCTCGTTTTGAGTCCGCTAGGTTTGACCGGTCAAATTTTGGGATTTGCGCCGGAAGTGGAAAATTTTACGTTAGGAAATTAAATTGGCTAATTTTAGACTTGCTCGTCAAATTTCGTCGCGTTCCGAGCATTTTTGGAGCCTCGGCGCGCGATTGAAGTTTTGTATGTTTTCGCGTACGCCGTTAACTTTAGAAATTTTTATCTCGAAAACGGTGCGTCGGAATTCGATTTCGACTTCGCCGTTGGATTCGTAGCGTCGTCATTCGCCTACGGTGCGAATTTCGTTTGGTTCAGCGCGCGTTTGGCCCTCCGTAACGATATAATACTATATTGTTATTATAATTATTATTATTATTACTTTTTAATATGAATATTATTATATATATATAAAGAAAGAAAAAAAAAGGAATCGGTGAGAATGAGATTTCATTCTCACCGATTCAGCAGCCCCCCCTTGCTATTCCCACCGATTCAGCAGCCCTCCCTTTTTTTAATAATGCTAATTATTATTATTAATGATAATATGATATTATTATTATTAATATTATTATTATTATTATTAATACTATTATATTTATATATAAAATATCTTCTCCTTCTCATCTCCCAAACCGAGCAGCCCCCGACGTTGTCTTTCCTTCGCCATTAACGAGGCGAAACCCTTCCGCTCGCTAATCTTCCGGCGGCCGCCACCGCCGTTCCGGTGGACGAAATCGCGATCCGAGCGCGGCGTTGGAAAGCTCTCGGCGTGAGCTTCGAGATCGTGGTAAGTTTCTTCCGTTTTGTCGACCTTTTCGCCATGGATTTTTTCGGCCCTAACCTCATTTCGTCCGTTTTTCGTAGATCTCGCCTCCCCGTGTCTTCTTTTGGGCAGATCTACGTTGGGGAGTAGATTGGAGACCAAATTCCGAGGCAAGTGATGTTTCCCTCGTCAATTTCTTCTGTCGTTAATTTCGCTCCTAACTCGTAGCATTTCGCGTAAAATTATTCGTTAGGAAGTCTCGATTTTCCGTAGGTTTCGCCGTCTAGAAAAAATTACGCGTGTCGCCTCGCGAATAAAATAATTTTCGCGAGCGATCCCGTCGGAAACGTAACGGTTTACGGAAGCGCCGTACTGGTTTACGGACATGTCGTAGTGGTCGCGGCATTTCGATCATCTCGTTGTTTTGACAAGTATAATTTGTGCAAAATGTTTAGTCGCACGAATCATTGTCGTACCGTTCCGGTCGACGTGTCGCATTGCCCGTTCAATTCGAATTAATACACGAACCTTAACTAAAGAAACTGAATCGTACGTTATGAATTAAAAAAATTATGATATGGTCTGTGCGCGTGGGGTTTCTCCCACGGCACAAATTTATGAAATGAAGAAAGCTTGAAATGGTCTGTGCGCGTTGGGGTTTCTCCCACGGCACAGTGCCTTAGGGCGAAGTCTGTGCGCGTGGTAGATTTTCATCCCCGGCATGTTACCTTAGTTGTAGGACTGTGTGCGTTGGGGTTTCTCCCTCGGCATAGTGCCTTTAGGCTAGGTTTATGCACGTAGTGGACCTACTCCCCCGGCACAGCACTCTGTCCCGATGAGCCGATTTGTCTCAATTTAAAATGCTGAATAACTAGTATACCGAAGGAAAAGAATAAAGTAGAACCCTGATAGTAGATGGGATAGTTTGAGCAGGCTGTTCTAGCCTAGTTTTCCTGACTTGTTAGATTTGCTGTTTTGATTTCCTATACCATGTTTCTGACTCCTTTTGCAGCTGTTTGTTTTACCTCGCTCGTTTCGAGGTTTGTTAGCTTTCTTTTTACTCTTGCACTGCTTGTAACTTGCTTTCTGAGGTGTTCTTCTTTTGAATACCCCAGGTCCAGGACAGGAGCAGAGTTAGCTGGCAGGGTTGTGTTGCTGGTGTTGCGGGTTGCCGCCACCGCTTTTAGTTCCACCTCAGGGTTTTGAGGTAGACTTTTGTTAGACTTTATAGATTTTCTATGGGTTCGTGTCAGCTGTTGACGCCCATAGTTTTAGACTTCTGTGATAGACTACTTACTTCTTGTGCTGTTTTACTTACTTTTAGCTTAGTACTTGCTCTCTGGGATTGCTTTATGTTAGGATACATGTTAGGTATTTTAATATAAAATAAAACTGCATTTTTCTACATGACTCTTTAGCTTGTTTTTCAAAAGATCAGATCACTATTTTAAGGGCTATAAAACTGTTTCCTTACTTATAGTAAATCTAGAAGTCTCATATTCATTGTATTTTATGTTGAATTTTTATTCTCATTTAGGATGATAAATGAATCAATCTAGTGTTTTTCGCTATGTAAACCTATACTTTCTAACCCGTGGACTAGTTGATCCACTAGACTGAGGGACACGGTCAGCATACATAATAATAAAACCATGTTTTAAATCATAACTCATAGTTTTTTTATAAAAATTAGTGTTAGGTCAGGGTTACCTAAACGTCTGCAGTTGTCCCCTGCACGGCGTGGCATCACGATCGCGTATTTTCTCTCACTCTGATAGTATTTTTTTTATACTGAGAAAATGCGGGTTGTGACAGTTGGTATCAGAGGGAGGTTTTGCAAGAGGGGTGGTTGGTTTGACAAGACAGTCGAACAACTTTCCCTTAAGCAAAACCTCCAGCGTTGAGCTTCTTTTCATTGCATACACACACCGATATGTCATCCGTAGATCTTGATGGAAGAATGAACACTACACTCATAGCATAATAAGAAGTATACGGGGCATATTATGTAGTATGGGATGCATAATATGTGTTTGTATATGGATCCACCATAGGTGGCAACATGTAACGGTTATGTAGTATGGGATGCATAACCACCATTACATGGATGCCCATTAGCACGTTTTACTTTTCGTTGCATACAATATTATGTAGTATGGGATGCATAATATTGTATGTGTATGCCGCTCATAACATGCACTAGGGCCTTTTTAGAATGCATAGCACTTCATACATAACATATCATTGCATAAGCACACGTGCCAAGTTAAAGATCTACATGATGACATATGTACACACATGATTTAAAAAAAAGGAAAAATTGATCATTTATGCATTCATATCATTATCACAAGTGTCAGTGAGAGCATAACATCATTTATTGATTCCCAGAGCAAGGTAATAGCTAGAGTAAGTATCTGTCTATTCCGGTCTGATCTGAGTTAGGATATCTGAGTTTCTAGCTTAGGTGTTTTAAACTAGGTATTAATTGTAGTATGTTTGTTCTGTAGAAATGCCGCCAAAGCGTATTGCGACAAGATCGACTCCCCAGTCTGAGGGCGAGTCTTCCGGTGCTCAGAGTGAAGCAGTGATCGAAGGATTGCGTCAAAGTAATGAGGCCTTGACAAGACAGATGTTGGTCATGCAGTCACAGATTCAGTCGTTATTAGCTGTCGATGCTAGGCAGCAGCCTATAGCGCGGGACCCTGCCATAGAACAAGCTGTTCCTACTCCTCCTGCGTTAGTACCCCCAGTTGTACTGCCTCCAGCGATGAATTTCATTTCTCACTTCCAGCGTTTGGGACTCCCTACCTATGATGGTAGGGCAGACTTCGTGGCGTTAGATGATTGGGTTATAGCCATCGAGGAGATGTTCTCTTATTCTGGCATCTCCGTCGATCAGAAGGTAATGATCGGGGCTTATCAACTCAAAGGACTTGCGAAGAGTTGGTGGATCAAAGAGAAGGAGAACCTTACAGAAGGATGTACGTGGGATTCGTTTAAGAGTATGTTGCGAAAGAAGTTTCTTCCGTCGGTCGAGCAAGACCGTCTGATGAATAATTTCCTGTATCTTAAACAGAGACAACTTACTGTCAGCGAGTACGAGATCGAATTCAGTAAGCTCAGTCGTTTTGCCCCCGAGCTAGTAGCGTCTGAAGAAAGCAGGGTAAAACGCTTCTTGGGTGGTCTGAGGTTTGACATCCAGCAATTGACAAGTGCGTACAAATCAGAGACCTTCGCAGAAGTGCTGGAAGCTGCCTTGAAGGTTGAGTCGATAGAAAATGCAAAGAATCGAGGAATGATGGCAAGAAAAGATAAGAGAAAGTCTGATGACAGTGGTGGTGCAAGGGCGTCTGGCCCTGTGGTGAAGAAAGATCGAAAAGAAGTATGCAGCTTCTGTGGCAAGCTTGGACACCCGATGGAAAGGTGCTTTAAGAGGCGGGATGCGCAGAAGCAGTCTCAGGTTCACGCGATTCAAGATGCACCGAAAGGAACCCTTGTCTGTACCTATTGCCAGAGGAGCGGGCACGATGTGGCTCATTGTCATAAGAAGACTGGAGCTTGTTTTCTCTGTGGCCAGAAAGGGCACATTAAGGCTAATTGCCCGCAGGTCCAGCCTGCATTGCATGCAGTTCCGTTGCAGACTCTACCGCCGCCCCCTCTACTCATGGACAAGGGAAAAGGAAAGTTGAATGTGCTGATAAAGGAAGAAGCTCAATCATCGGCTCAAGTGATCTCTGGTTAGTCTCTATCTCAGCTTGTAATCTGTTTTGGTAGTCTTTTAGTCCTTGTATTTTAGTTGTGTACGCATTGTGTTTAGGTGAATTTAAGGTGAAAGATAAGTGGGCGCGCGTTCTGTTCGATTCGGGTGCTACTCACTCCTTTGTAGCGAGAAGTTTTGTAGACCGACATCGATGGGATCTCGACCAGCTTGACACTTCTCTGAATGTCAATTCCCTTCAGGAGAGTTGGTGATGTCAAGTCAGGGCATCCAAAAATGCCCTATCCTCCTAGGTGGTTTTCTAGCTTTTGCGGATTTGAAGTTGTTAGACTTGGAAGACTTTGACGTGATTTTAGGCATGGATTGGCTGTCCAGCTATGATGTCGTCATTCAGTGCAAGCAAAAGCGCTTGGATTTCAAAGATGACAAAGGCCAGCCCATGAGTGTGTATGGTATATCACGTCAAGAATCTTCAATCATTTCTGCGGTGCGTGCTCGTAAGTTTCTAGAGTCGGGCTGTGATTCTTTTCTTGTCACTGTTTCTGTTTTGGAAATTGCACCTGTTGTGCCTCGGGTTGAGGATGTTTCTGTGGTGTGCGAGTTTCCGGATGTCTTTCCAGTTAGTCTTCCAGGACTTCCACCTGAGCGAGAGATGGAGTTTGTTATAGATCTCGAGCCAGGCACTCGCCCTATCGCGAAAGCACCGTACTGCATGGCTCCGCGTGAGTTAGAGGAGCTGCGTTCTCAGTTAGATGAACTGCTTCAGTGTGGTTTTATTAGACCCAGTTCTTCCCCCTGGGGTGCACCAGTCCTCTTCGTGAAGAAAAAGGATGGATCAATGAGGCTGTGTATAGATTATAGAGAGCTAAACAAGGTGACCATCAAAAATAGATATCCATTGCCTAGGATAGACGACTTGTTCGATCAGCTTCGGGGTAGTTCCGTATTATCGAAGATTGACCTTCGTTCGGGCTACCATCAGTTGAGAATCCGTGAGTCGGACGTGCCGCGAACCGCTTTTCGTTCCCGATATGGTCACTTTGAATTTCTGGTGATGTCGTTTGGATTAACAAATGCACCGTCAGCTTTTATGGACATGATGAACAGAGTATTCAAAGATTTTCTGGATAAGTTCGTGGTGGTATTCATTGATGATGTCCTCGTATATTCTAGAAATGCTGAAGAGCACGCCTTGCACTTGCGGCTGGTTTTGGCTACTCTGAGAGAGCACAAACTGTATGCAAAGCTTAGCAAGTGTGAGTTCTGGTTGTCTCAAGTGTCATTCCCAGGACACATTATAAGCAAGGACGGTATCTCAGTGGATCCCTCAAAGATAGCTGCAGTCTTGGAATGGAAGAGGCCAACGACGCCTAAGGAGATAAGGAGCTTCTTAGGGTTGGCAGGTTATTACAGAAGATTTGTGGAAGGATTCTCTGTGCTTTCTTCATCGTTGACCAGACTCACGCAGAAGAACGCAGCGTTTGTTTGGAGTGAAGCCTGTGAAGAAGCTTTTCAGGAACTCAAGAGAAGATTGTGTTCTGCTCCAGTTTTGACTTTGCCTAGATAAGGAGTGGAGTATGCCGTTTATTTGGACGCCTCGCGAGTTGGACTCGGTTGTGTGTTGATGCAGGACGGCAAAGTGATTGCGTATGGATCGAGACAATTGAAGATTCATGAAAGAAATTATCCTACGCACGACTTGGAATTTGCGGCCGTCGTTTATGCTTTAAAGTTGTGGAGACATCTTTTGTATGGAGTTTCGTGTAAAATCTACACAGACCACAAAAGTTTGAAGTATGTATTCACTCAGAAGGAGTTGAATCTGCGCCAGCGTAGGTGGTTAGAATATGTTGCAGACTACGAAGTCGATATCCTTTATCATCCCGGCAAGGCTAACGTAGTAGCGGACGCCTTGAGCCGAATGCCTGCACATATCTTTAATCTCTCGGTGCTATCGCTTGCAAAAGAGTTTTTGCTCATGGATATAACTGTAGGGAATAGCGCTTCGCCAAGTGGCTTAGAAGTGGAAGAGCCTTCGTGGATCACTCTCACTAGGCTGCATCAGAAAGATGACCCTGATTTGCAGCACCTTCACAGTAGAACTGAGAAAGGGGAATTACCTGACTTTTCAATTGATGACGTGGGTACCCTAAAGTACCGCGACAGATATTGTATTCCCGCTGTTGAGAACATTCGAGTAATGATATGCAGTGAAGCGCATGGATCAAGTGTTGCTTATCATCCTGGTTCCACGAAAATGTACAGAGATTTGAAGCAGATTGTTTGGTGGTCAGGTATGAAGAATGACATCGCAAGATTTGTATCTGAATGTTATACCTGCCAGCGTGTAAATGCTGATCATAGAAGGCCGGGTGGTAAGTTAACGCCTTTAGATATACCGAGTTGGAAATGGGAAAGTATATCCATGGATTTTATAACCGTTTTGCCTAGATCGCCTCGAGGGCATGATGCAGTATGGGTCATTGTGGACAGACTGACCAAGTGTGCCCACTTTGTGCCTTTTAAGATTGATTATTCTATGGAAAAGATAGCAGAGCTTTACTTGGACGAAGTTATCAGACTGCATGGTGTGCCTATGAGTATCGTATCAGATAGAGATTCCCGATTCATGTCTCGTTTCTGGCAGAGCTTGCAAGGAGCTCTAGGTACTGACCTTAGGTATTCTACGGCCTATCATCCTCAGACAAATGGTCAGACAGAAAGAGTGAATCAAATTTTGGAAGACATGATAAGATGTTATATTCTGGACCATGGTGGACCTTGGGATAAACGCCTCGGACTGATGGAATTCGCGTACAATAACAGCTATCAGGAGAGTTTGCAGATGGCACCCTTTGAAGCCTTATATGGTAGGCGTTGTAGAACTCCCCTCTTCTGGGCAGAGGTTGGTGAAAAGCCGTTGTTGGGTCCGGAAGCTTTAGAGGAAATGAGCATTTCAGTGACACATATACGTGAAAAGCTGAAGTTGGCTCAAGAGCGATATGAAAAGTATGCAAATCAGCGTAGAGTTGATCTGGAGTTTGCAGTTGGGGACATGGTATTTCTGAAGGTCTCTCCGATATCGGGTGTTAAGAGATTTGGGAGGAACCATAAGCTGGATCCCAGATATGTGGGACCTTTTCTGATTCTGGAGCGCATCGGAGTTTCTGCCTATAGATTGGAGTTGCTTGTTTCTTTCCCTGGTGTTCACGACGTGTTTCACGTGAGCCAGTTGCGAAAGTGTTTTCGTAGCGATCGTCAAATTCTTGACTCCGTGCCTCAGTTGCAACCCAATCTTTCTTATGTCGAAGAACCTGTCCGGATTCTGGAATTGCAAGATCGGGTGCTGAGAAGGAAGACAATCACAATGGTCAAGGTTCTCTGGCGCAATCAGGATGCTAGAAGTGCGACTTGGGAATTGGAATCCTCGATGAGAGAATCTCATCCTCAGCTTTTCGCCTAAAATTTCCAGGTTAGTAGTCTGTTTGAGAATTCATTTTTCTTGTTTGTCTCTCCCTCTGTTCTTTTTGTTTTTGTTCCACGTCTCAAGTTTCGGAACGAAACTTCCTTTTTGGAGGGGTGACTGTAATGCCCCAGATTTTCGTAAATTATTTTATCATGTCGGTGACGTCAAATTGACGTAAGGGCGTTACGTTTCCGCGAGTTGACGACGCGTCGCCGATAGCTCGTTTTGAGTCCGCTAGTTTTGACCGGTCAAATTTTGGGATTTGCGCCGGAAGTGGAAAATTTTACATTAGGAAATTAAATTGGCTAATTTTAGATTTGCTCGTCAAATTTCGTCACGTTCCGAGCATTTTTGGAGCCTCGGCGCGCGATTGAAGTTTTGTATGTTTTCGCGTACGCCGTTAACTTTAGAAATTTTTATCTCGAAAACGGTGCGTCGGAATTCGATTTCGACTTCGCCGTTGGATTCGTAGCGTCGTCATTCGCCTACGGTGCGAATTTCGTTTGGTTCGGCGCGCGTTTGGCCCTCCGTAACGATATAATACTATATTGTTATTATAATTATTATTATTATTACTTTTTAATATGAATATTATTATATATATATAAAGAAAGAAAAAAAAAAGGAATCGGTGAGAATGAGATTTCATTCTCACCGATTCAGCAGCCCCCCCTTGCTATTCCCACCGATTCAGCAGCCCTCCCTTTTTTTTAATAATGCTAATTATTATTATTAATGATAATATGATATTATTATTATTAATATTATTATTATTATTATTAATACTATTATATTTATATATAAAATATCTTCTCCTTCTCATCTCCCAAACCGAGCAGCCCCTGACGTTGTCTTTCCTTCGCCATTAACGAGGCGAAACCCTTCCGCTCGCTAATCTTCCGGCGGCCGCCACCGCCGTTCCGGTGGACGAAATCGCGATCCCAGCACGGCGTTGGAAAGCTCTCGGCGTGAGCTTCGAGATCGTGGTAAGTTTCTTCCGTTTTGTCGACCTTTTCGCCATGGATTTTTTCGGCCCTAACCTCATTTCGTCCGTTTTTCGTAGATCTCGCCTCCCCGTGTCTTCTTTTGGGCGGATCTACGTTGGGGAGTAGATTGGAGACCAAATTCCGAGGCAAGTGGTGTTTCCCTCGTCAATTTCTTCTGTCGTTAATTTCGCTCCTAACTCGTAGCATTTCGCGTAAAATTATTCGTTAGGAAGTCTCGATTTTCCGTAGGTTTCGCCGTCTAGAAAAAATTACGCGTGTCGCCTCGCGAATAAAATAATTTTCGCGAGCGATCCCGTCGGAAACGTAACGGTTTACGGAAGCGCCGTACTGGTTTACGGACATGTCGTAGTGGTCGCGGCGTTTCGATCGTCTCGTTGTTTTGACAAGTATAATTTGTGCAAAATGTTTAGTCGCACGAATCATTGTCGTACCGTTCCGGTCGACGTGTCGCATTGCCCGTTCAATTCGAATTAATACACGAACCTTAACTAAAGAAACTGAATCGTACGTTATGAATTAAAGAAATTATGATATGGTCTGTGCGCGTGGGGTTTCTCCCACGACACAAATTTATGAAATGAAGAAAGCTTGAAATGGTCTGTGCGCGTTGGGGTTTCTCCCACGGCACAGTGCCTTAGGGCGAAGTCTGTGCGCGTGGTGGATTTTCATCCCCGGCATGTTACCTTAGATGTAGGACTGTGTGCGTTGGGGTTTCTCCCTCGGCATAGTGCCTTTAGGCTAGGTTTATGCACGTAGTGGACCTACTCCCCCGGCACAGCACTCTGTCCCGATGAGCCGATTTGTCTCAATTTAAAATGCTGAATAACTAGTATACCGAAGGAAAAGAATAAAGTAGAACCCTGATAGTAGATGGGATAGTTTGAGCAGGCTGTTCTAGCCTAGTTTTCCTGACTTGTTAGATTTGCTGTTTTGATTTCCTATACCATGTTTCTGACTCCTTTTGCAGCTGTTTGTTTTATCTCGCTCGTTTCGAGGTTTGTTAGCTTTCTTTTTACTCTTGCACCGCTTGTAACTTGCTTTCTGAGGTATTCTTCTTTTGAATACCCCAGGTCCAGGACAGGAGCAGAGTTAACTGGCAGGGTTGTGTTGCTGGTGTTGCGGGTTGCTGCCACCGCTTTTAGATCCACCTCAGGGTTTTGAGGTAGACTTTTGTTAGACTTTATAGATTTTCTATGGGTTCGTGTCAGCTGTTGACGCCCATAGTTTTAGACTTCTGTGATAGACTACTTACTTCTTGTGTTGTTTTACTTACTTTTAGCTTAGTACTTGCTTTCTGGGAATGCTTTATGTTAGGATACATGTTAGGTATTTTAATATAAAATAAAACTGCATTTTTCAACATGACTCTTTAGCTTGTTTTTCAAAAGATCAGATCACTATTTTAAGGGCTATAAAACTGTTTCCTTACTTATAGTAAATCTAGAAGTCTCATGTTCATTGTATTTTATGTGGAATTTTTATTCTCATTTAGGATGATAAATGAATCAATCTAGTGTTTTCCGCTGTGTAAACCTATACTTTCTAACCTGTGGACTAGTTGATCCACTAGACTGAGGGACACGGTCAGCATGCATAATAATAAAACCATGTTTTAAATCATAACTCGTAGTTTTTTTATAAAAATTAGTGTTAGGTCAGGGTTGCCTGAACGTCTGCAGTTGTCCCCTGCACGGCGTGGCATCACGATCGCGTATTTTCTCTCACTCTGATAGTATTTTTTTTATACTGAGAAAATGCGGGTTGTGACAGTAGTTGACAATGCAGCTAATTCTACAGGCGTTGAGTGGAGCAAGCTCACTTAATGCCAGAGGTATGGTGTCAATATTGTCTAGTAGAAATTTGCCTAAGTCCACAGGCGTTGAGTAAGGATAGCTCACTCAACGCTATATAACATATAGCATTGAGTCTGTCTCAGCCTAACTTGAAGATAGCAAAAAATGTGGCTAAGTTCACAGAAATTGAGTGTAGTCTACTCACTCAACGCCATACAGCAAAAAGGCTGTGAGTCAGGCTGAGTCTGTCTAATCCTAGAGAAATTGGCTGAAATTTTGGCTAAGTCCACAGGCGTTGAGTGTGATCTACTCACTCAAAACCATACATCTTTAGCGTTGAGTGTTGTTGTGTTAGTCAACTCCACAGAAAAGTTGGGCAAAATGTTGACTAAGTCTACAGGCGTTGAGTATAGCTTACTCACTCAATGCTAGATAATAGAAAATTCTATTAAGTAGTTTGGCGTTGAGTGGAGCTTACTCTCTCAACACCAAGACGCATAAATATTTGCTAAGGCAAATAGCGTTGAGTGAGGCAAGCTCACTCAACGCTCTCAACGCTTTGAAGTAGAAATTTGGCTAAATCCAAAAGCGTGAACTACTTGACTTTCGTCGAGCTCAGCTTTGTCGAACTGAGCTCAACATTCGTCTAACTGAGCCAAATTACTAAGTTTATCCTGGAGTTCGTCAAAATCAGTTCAGCCTTTCGTTGAACTAAGTCCACAGTTCGTTGAACTAAACTTATACTTTCGTCGAGCTGAGCTCGATGTTCGTCGAATGGAGCTCAGCTTTCGTCGAGCTCAATATTTAGAATTTTATCTAAGTATTGTAGCGTTGAGTGATACCTAGTCACTCAACGCCTTTGGTTCTGATGATTAAATTTTGTCTAAGTACAGAGATGTTGAGTCATGCTGACGTTAGCAACGTCAAATTGTTAACCAAAATTCAAATTGTACTGAATTATTGCCCGAGACGTTGACGGCCAGCTGTCATCATCTTTTGCACTTTCTAAGGAATATTTCCATTATAAAGTGGTGGGGCCAACACACAACAAGGTGCCGTTAAATCAAGATTAAATGGAAAGCATGCGTTGGATGACTTAATCTCAGCCATCAATCCTGGTGGTAGGACCCAGTACTCAATTGGCATTTAGAGTATAAAAGGAAGCAAATCGGCCGGAGCAAAAAATAATAATCAAATCGATTCCTTATCTTGGTTTTCTGAAAACGAGAAGAAGGGCGGGTGAACATCATCTTCTTCCTCGCAATTTTCGTCGATCCTGAAGAAGTGGTTCTATATAGAGAACCTTGCTGGGAAGGAGATAGTTGGAGAAATTACCATCTATAACAGCAAGATCAGAATTCATTCTGAGAGATAGCTGAAGCAATTACCATCTGCAATAGAAGGATCGGAATTCATTCTGAGGTCGCAGATCTACAAGATTCTGTAGAGAGAAGGTTAGCTGTTTGAAGAAAGAATCTACTGCTTACCTATTGTCTTTAATAGTAATTGGTTGCACTGATATCTACTCAGTCTAGGAAGAAGGAGACACAGAGATCTTGCACTGGTGTCTAATCATCTCATTCTTTATTTCTTCTTGTGTAAAGATTCTTGGTGAATCTAGAGTTGTAAGCCTATATTATAAAGGCTAAGCTCTTTGTGACCTGTGTTTGGCTTTGTGCCTGGTGAAAGGTCTTTATGACCTGTGGGGTCTGCTTAGTGCCTAATTGTTAGGTCTGTGTGACTTGTGTGGTCCTGCGGGATCTGTGTTGTAAGCTATTAAGTAGTTGAGTTTTGGAGGGAGTGCCGAATCTAACACACAGTTAAATAGACGCAGAGGGACAGTGGATGTACCCAAGATTGGGAAACCACTATAAAATTGATGTGTCGTCTGTGAATGTTCTTGAAAGCTGATAATTAACCTAATCACAGGCACAGAAATCAGAAAACAAGTTAGAGAACTTAAAACGAGACAAAAACCTATTCACCCCCCTCTAGGTGTTTAGCTAACCTTGAAAACAAAACTTTCAGATCTCCCTCCCATTGGATAGAAAGCTCGTTCATGGCTCTGAAACGAACTACAAGGGTAACGATCTTCCTTCTTGGACAAGTGAAGTCCTCTTTTTTTGCATATGTATGGAATCCCCCACCAAAGGTGGAGAATCGAGGGAATTTCGATGGGTTGATACGTGATATCCCCGAGTGGTTTTACATATAGAATTTGAACATCGCAGTAGGAAATAGGCATGTTGTGTGAAGCCCATCCGGACGGGTTGGTCTTGATTAGTGATGTTTTATTTTGCATGCCGAAGAAGACTCTGAGTATAAACGAGTAGTTTACGGGGTCTGTGGGTTGTACATGTGAAATGAGAGTAGAAGGAAATACTGGGGGTGAGCTCAAGAAAAATACATAGAAAATACCACAGTTTGCCTAACTGTTGGATATCGTCGGGCGACAACAAGTATCGTTGGTGATAGCTCTTGGTAAGCTGTGATTGTTGTGAAAGACTAGTTTTTTGGCATTGCAGGATGTTACAGGGTGTTGGCTGGACGGATGTTTCAATTATGATTGAGTCTGGAGACAGAAGAGAGTTCTGTCGCTAATGCCAGGCGATAGTGATTATCGTTGGCGATAGCTTCCAGATAACTTATGACTTGCAGGGCCTATCTTGTGGAGACTAAAGGGCTACCAAGTGAGCTGTGAGCCTAGGTGCCCAATTATGGCCGTGAGTGCCATTATGTGTCGATTGTGAGCTCTGGTCCTGGGGACCTGGTGGTTGGTAGTCAAAGCTGAGATCTTGAAGAGCCTAGCTAAAGAAAGGCCAATGAGCCAAACGGGAAAGGGGAGGCTGACCCGCATCGTGTCATGGGGCTTGATTGCTTCGGCTTTCGTCAATGACATGGCGATTTGAGCAACACAAAGAATGTTGAACCGTACCCGCATTATGTCAGTCTAGGCTGGATTGCCTAAAGTAATTGGCTTTCGTCGTTGGCATAATGAGAGTCTTAGGCATCGTGTTGGAAAGATTGAAATGCTCAAAGTTGACCGTTAAGTCTGGGACCTCTGAACGGTGGTGGTACCTGGGAAAATCCGGTACACTGAGAATGTGCCCTGAGTGCACGGAACGTTTGGCCATTAAGGGACTCGATTGTGATATATTGAATAGTGCTTAAGTGTGCCTTCTTGTGATATATCTGTTGTGTTAACGTTATGCCTGCAGGGAAGGAATACCGCTGCCCCAGGAATGTGGTAGGGTCGTTATAAATTGGTCGGTTGAAAGATGACCGTTGCCTTATTTGTCGCCCTTGTGGTGGATTGTCCCTTTGTAGGTGTTGGAGAGCCGAGCGGGAAATAGCAGGTTGCAGCCCTGAAGCTATGCCGGCCATCGAAGGCCAAAAAAAGTTTTATTGCTTTCATGTGTGACCGACCTGCGTGCCGATGTCTGTAAACCACACTTCCAAAGAATAATTGTAAGACCTTAAAGTAACAGTTTGGTTACTATTGACTGTCGTCGGGCAATAGTGACTATCGCTGGCGATAGGAGCTTTTGCATATTTTGTAAGTACATTCCAGTGTTTTTATAAGTGGACATTGTTGTGATACTTGAGTTCAAAAAGGTAACCCTTAAAGCTTTCGCTAGAATGCTCTGAGTTAGGATGCGTGTAGTTTTGATATTAACATGTAACTCTGCCGATTATCTTTGGGATATGGCATGGGGCTCCGGCAGGACCCTCTGTTATATTTCATGTGATGGATGGAGGTGTTATATGAGGCCATGTCACTCAACGTCAAAACACTTGGGCAAATTTCTGCAACTTTAGGCATTGAGTGATCAGTCATCACTCAACGAATATAGACATTTAGAGTCTAACCGAATAGGCGTTGAGTGAGCCTTCATCACTCAACGCATCTGGACTTATTCGATTATCTCTATATGAAGGCGTTGAGTTAGTTGTCTTCACTCAACACTTTCTACCTTTGCTTATTTTATTGAAGAGACATTGAGTGAACTGCCTTCATTCAACACTTCTGTCCTTAGACAGATTTTCTATTGAATAGGCGTTGAGTGAGTTATCATCACTCAATATTTCTATCCTTAGACAGAATTTTGTATAAACTAATACTGCAGCTCTGACTGAACTATGTTCTGTTGACGCTTTCTCTGTATGGCGTTGAGTGAATTTCCTTCACTCAACACTTCTGTACTTAGTCAGATTTCTTGGCAGATTCTCTGTGGCTTTGACTGCTTGAGCTTTACTCAACGCTTCTGGTTCTGAGTGTTGAGTGAACTGTCTCGCTCAACGCTTTTGGACTTAATAAGATTTCTTCCTTGACAATGTTGAAGATGTGACTGTCTAGTCTTTACTCAACGCTTAAGGACATCTGGCGTTGAGTGAACTGCCTTCACTCAACGCATCTGCACTTAGACAAATTTCATCCTTGTCAACATCCTGTCCTTTGTCCTCCTGTGATTGTCACTTGGATAACCTGTCTAACTAAAGAAACTGAATCGTACGTTATGAATTAAAGAAATTATTATATGGTTTGTGCGCGTGGGGTTTCTCCTACGGCACAAATTTATGAAATGAAGAAAGCTTGAAATGGTCTGTGCGCGTTGGGGTTTCTCCCACGGCACAGTGCCTTAGGGCGAAGTCTGTGCGCATGGTGGATTTTCATCCCCGGCATGTTACCTTAGCTGTAGGACTGTGTGCGTTGGGGTTTCTCCCTCGGCATAGTGCCTTTAGGCTAGGTTTATGCACGTAGTGAACCTACTCCCCCGGCACAGCACTCTGTCCCGATGAGCCGATTTGTCTCAATTTAAAATGTTGAATAACTAGTATACCGAAGGAAAAGAATAAAGTAGAACCCTGATAGTAGATGGGATAGTTTGAGCAGGCTGTTCTAGCCTAGTTTTCCTGACTTGTTAGATTTGTTGTTTTGATTTCCTATACCATGTTTCTGACTCCTTTTGCAGCTGTTTGTTTTACCTCGCTCGTTTCGAGGTTTGTTAGCTTTCTTTTTACTCTTGCACCGCTTGTAACTTGCTTTCTGAGGTGTTCTTCTTTTGAATACCCCAGGTACAGGACAGGAGCAGAGTTAGCTGGCAGGGTTGTGTTGCTGGTGTTGCGGGTTGCCGCCACCGCTTTTAGTTCCACCTCAGGGTTTTGAGGTAGACTTTTGTTAGACTTTATAGATTTCCTATGGGTTCGTGTCAGTTGTTGACGCCCATAGTTTTAGACTTCTGTGCTAGACTACTTACTTCTTGTGTTGTTTTACTTACTTTTAGCTTAGTACTTGCTCTCTGGGAATGCTTTATGTTAGGATACATGTTAGGTATTTTAATATAAAATAAAACTGCATTTTTCTACATGACTCTTTAGCTTGTTTTTCAAAAGATCAGATCACTATTTTAAGGGCTATAAAACTGTTTCCTTACTTATAATAAATCTAGAAGTCTCATGTTCATTGTATTTTATGTTGAATTTTTATTCTCATTTAGGATGATAAATGAATCAATCTAGTGTTTTCCGCTGTGTAAACCTATACTTTCTAACCCGTGGACTAGTTGATCCACTAGACTGAGGGACACGGTCAGCATGCATAATAATAAAACCATGTTTTAAATCATAACTCATAGTTTTTTTATAAAAATTAGTGTTACGTCAGGGTTGCCTAAACGTCTGCAGTTGTCCCCTGCACGGCGTGGCATCACGATCGCGTATTTTCTCTCACTCTGATAGTATTTTTTTTATACTGAGAAAATGCGGGTTGTGACAGTAGTTGACAATACAGCTAATTCTACAGGCGTTGAGTGGAGCAAGCTCACTCAATGCCAGAGGTATGGTGTCAATATTGTCTAGTAGAAATTTGCCTAAGTCCACAGGCGTTGAGTAAGGATAGCTCACTCAACGCCATATAACATATAGCATTGAGTCTGTCTCAGCCTAACTTGAAGATAGCAAAAAATGTGGCTAAGTTCACAGAAATTGAGTGTAGTCTACTCACTCAACGCCATACAGCAAAAAGGCTGTGAGTCAGGCTGAGTCTGTCTAATCCTAGAGAAATTGGCTGAAATTTTGGCTAAGTCCACAGGCGTTGAGTGTGATCTACTCACTCAATACCATACAGCTTTAGTGTTAAGTGTTGTTGTGTTAGTCAACTCCACAGAAAAGTTGGGCAAAATTTTGACTAAGTCTACAGGCGTTGAGTATAGCTTACTCACTCAATGCTAGATAATAGAAAAATTCTATTAAGTAGTTTGGCGTTGAGTGGAGCTTACTCTCTCAACACCAAGACGCATAAATATTTGCTAAGGCAAATAACGTTGAGTGAGGCAAGCTCACTCAACGCTCTCAACGCTTTGAAGTAGAAATTTGGCTAAATCCAAAAGCGTGAACTACTTGACTTTCGTCGAGCTCAGCTTTGTCGAACTGAGCTCAACATTCGTCTAACTGAGCCAAATTACTAAGTTTATCCTGGAGTTCGTCAAACTCAGTTCAGCCTTTCGTTGAACTAAGTCCACAGTTCGTTGAACTAAACTTATACTTTCGTCGAGCTGAGCTCGATGTTGATCGAATGGAGCTCAGCTTTCGTCGAGCTCAATATTTAGAATTTTATCTAAGTATTGTAGTGTTGAGTGATACCTAGTCACTCAACGCCTTTGGTTCTGATGATTAAATTTTGTCTAAGTACAGAGATGTTGAGTCATGCTGACGTTAGCAACGTCAAATTGTTAACCAAAATTCAAATTGTACTGAATTATTGCCCGAGACGTTGACGGCCAGCTGTCATCATCTTTTGCACTTTCTAAGGAATATTTCCATTATAAAGTGGTGGGGCCAACACACAACAAGGTGGCGTTAAATCAAGATTAAATGGAAAGCATGCGTTGGATGACTTAATCTCAGCCATCAATCCTGGTGGTAGGACCCAGTACTCAATTGGCCTTTAGAGTATAAAAGGAAGCAAATCGGCCGGAGCAAAAAATAATAATCAAATCGATTCCTTATCTTGGTTTTCTGAAAACGAGAAGAAGGGCGGGTGAACATCATCTTCTTCCTCGCAATTTTCGTCGATCCTGAAGAAGTGATTCTATATAGAGAACCTTGCTGGGAAGGAGATAGTTGGAGAAATTACCATCTATAACAGCAAGATCAGAATTCATTCTGAGAGATAGCTGAAGCAATTACCATCTGCAATAAAAGGATCGGAATTCATTCTGAGGTCGCAGATCTACAAGATTCTGTAGAGAGAAGGTTAGCTGTTTGAAGAAAGAATCTACTGCTTACCTATTGTCTTTAATAGTAATTGGTTGCACTGATATCTACTCAGTCTAGGAAGAAGGAAACACAGAGATCTGGCACTGGTGTCTAATCATCTCATTCTTTATTTCTTCTTGTGTAAAGATTCTTGGTGAATCTAGAGTTGTAAGCCTATATTATAAAGGCTAAGCTCTTTGTGACCTGTGTTTGGCTTTGTGCCTGGTGAAAGGTCTTTATGACCTGTGGGGTTGGCTTAGTGCCTAATTGTTAGGTCTGTGTGACTTGTGTGGTCCTGCGGGATCTGTGTTGTAAGCTATTAAGTAGTTGAGTTTTGGAGGGAGTGCCGAATCTAACACACAGTTAAATAGACGCAGAGGGACAGTGGATGTACCCAAGATTGGGAAACCACTATAAAATTGATGTGTCGTCTGTGAATGTTCTTGAAAGCTGATAATTAACCTAATCACAGGCACAGAAATCAGAAAACAAGTTAGAGAACTTAAAACGAGACAAAAACCTATTCACCCCCCTCTAGGTGTTTAGCTAACCTTGAAAACAAAACTTTCAGATCTCCCTCCCATTGGATAGAAAGCTCGTTCATGGCTCTGAAACGAACTACAAGGGTAACGATCTTCCTTCTTGGACAAGTGAAGTCCTCTTTTTTTTGCATATGTATGGAATCCCCCACCAAAGGTGGAGAATCGAGGGAATTCCGATGGGTTGATACGTGATATCCCCGAGTGGTTTTACATATAGAATTTGAACATCGCAGTAGGAAATAGGCATGTTGTGTGAAGCCCATCCGGACGGGTTGGTCTTGATTAGTGATGTTTTATTTTGCATGCCGAAGAAGACTCTGAGTATAAACGAGTAGTTTACGGGGTCTGTGGGTTGTACATGTGAAATGAGAGTAGAAGGAAATACTGGGGGTGAGCTCAAGAAAAATACCTAGAAAGTACCACAGTTTTGCCTAACTGTTGGATATCGTCGGGCGACAACAAGTATCGTTGGTGATAGCTCTTGGTAAGCTGTGATTGTTGTGAAAGACTAGTTTTTTGGCATTGCAGGATGTTGCAGGGTGTTGGCTGGACGGATGTTTCAATTATGATTGAGTCTGGAGACAGAAGAGAGTTCTGTCGCTAATGCCAGGCGATAGTGATTATCGTTGGCGATAGCTTCTAGATAACTTATGACTTGCAGGGCCTATCTTGTGGAGACTAAAGGGCTACCAAGTGAGCTGTGAGCCTAGGTGCCCAATTATGGCCGTGAGTGCCATTATGTGTCGATTGTGAGCTCTGGTCCTGGGGACCTGGTGGGTGGTAGTCAAAGCTGAGATCTTGAAGAGCCTAGCTAAAGAAAGGCCAATGAGCCAAACGGGAAAGGGGAGGCTGACCCGCATCGTGTCATGGGGCTTGATTGCTTCGGCTTTCGTCAATGACATGGCGATTTGAGCAACACAAAGAATGTTGAACCGTACCCGCGTTATGTCAGTCTAGGCTGGATTGCCTAAAGTAATTGGCTTTCGTCGTTGGCATAATGAGAGTCTTAGGCATCGTGTTGGAAAGATTGAAATGCTCAAAGTTGACCGTTAAGTCTGGGACCTCTGAACGGTGGTGGTATCTGGGAAAATCCGGTACACTGAGAATGTGCCCTGAGTGCACGGAACGTTTGGCCATTAAGGGACTCGATTGTGATATATTGAATAGTGCTTAAGTGTGCCTTCTTGTGATATATCTGTTGTGTTAACGTTATGCTTGCAGGGAAGGAATACCGCTGCCCCAGGAATGTGGTAGGGTCGTTATAAATTGGTCGGTTGAAAGATGATCGTTGCCTTATTTGTCGCCCTTGTGGTAGATTGTCCCTATGTAGGTGTTGGAGAGCCGAGCGGGAAATAGCAGGTTGCAGCCCTGAAGCTATGCCGGCCATCGAAGGCCAAAAAAAGTTTTATTGCTTTCATGTGTGGCCGGCCTGCGTGCCGATGTCTGTAAACCACACTTCCAAAGAATAATTGTAAGACCTTAAAGTAATAGTTTGGTTACTGTTGACTGTCGTCGGGCAATAGTGACTATCGCTGGCGATAGGAGCTTTTGCATATTTTGTAAGTACATTCCAGTGTTTTTATAAGTGGACATTGTTGTGATACTTGAGTTCAAAAAGGTAACCCTTAAAGCTTTCGCTATAATGCTCTGAGTTAGGATGCGTGTAGTTTTGATATTAACATGTAACTCTGCCGATTATCTTTGGGATATGGCATGGGGCTCCGGCCGGACCCTCTGTTATATTTCATGTGATGGATGGAGGTGTTACATGAGGCCATGTCACTCAACGTCAAAACACTTGGGTAAATTTCTGCAACTTTAGGCATTGAGTGATCAGTCATCACTCAACGAATATAGACATTTAGAGTCTAACCGAATAGGCGTTGAGTGAGCCTTCATCACTCAACGCATCTGGACTTATTCGATTATCTCTATATGAAGGCGTTGAGTTAGTTGTCTTCACTCAACACTTTCTACCTTTGCTTGTTTTATTGAAGAGGCATTGAGTGAACTGCCTTCATTCAACACTTCTGTCCTTAGACAGATTTTCTATTGAATAGGCGTTGAGTGAGTTGTCATCACTCAATATTTCTATCCTTAGACAGAATTTTGTATAAACTAATACTGCAGCTCTGACTGAACTATGTTCTGTTGATGCTTTCTCTGTATGGCGTTGAGTGAATTTCCTTCACTCAACACTTCTGTACTTAGCCAGATTTCTTGGCAGATTCTCTGTGGCTTTGACTGCTTGAGCATTACTCAACGCTTCTGGTTCTGAGTGTTGAGTGAACTGTCTCGCTCAACGCTTTTGGACTTAATAAGATTTCTTCCTTGACAATGTTGAAGATGTGACTGTCTAGTCTTTACTCAACGCTTAAGGACATTTGGCGTTGAGTGAACTGTCTTCACTCAACGCATCTGCACTTAGACAAATTTCATCCTTGTCAACATCCTGTCCTTTGTCCTCCTGTGATTGTCACTTGGATAACCTGTCTAATCAAAGTAACAAAGAGCCCCGTGTATAAATAGAACTTATAGCATGTATCAGATACAAACATGTATATTTCATTGTCCTGTAGACCTTCTTCAAATCTGGGATATTGTGATCAATGGACCCAACACGTACATCTCTCCTCAAATGTGAGCACGTTCCTGTTTGTGTGCGCTCTACCTTGCATGCATCTCTCTCCCAACATGCTTGCGTCCCTTCGTGTGTCAGTTCTTCCTTACATGCGTTTCTCCTCCAACGTGCGCATGTCCCCTCATGCGCCCGTTCCTCCTTTGGCGCATTTCCCCTTGTGCACGCCTCTCCTCCAACGTGTGCACATCCTCCCTTGCGCACGTCCCTCTATGTACAAGCTCCTCCTTTTGTGATCTCCCCCTTTGCGCACGTCCCTCTGTGTGTATGTTCTATTGCACGCATATTTCTCCTAGTTTAAATCCCCTAGTGCGCTCGTCGTTCCAAGTGCGCCGTCGTGGGCCCCATTCCCTAGATCACTCATGCCAGTTTCTCGTCTAGTCATCCGAAGATTGTCTACCCTGCCAAAGCTCAACTTGACCGCCTAAGCCGCTGGCAAGATACATCAAGCACTCCGAAGATCACAATATGGCTAATAATTGTATTCTGCCATCAGTCGTCTGTGTGGTTTCCGAGCCAACCATCGACCTCCTCGATGACAGCTGACCAAACCCATCATGGTTCCTGAAGTTAATGTGCCTCGCACTACCAGCAGTTGGCAAGACCAGCGTTAGAGCCCACCAAGGACCGCTCAACTACAATTAGACATGCAGAACGCTTAGAATTCCCAACGCCCTCAAACCAGCAACAAGCTTACCAATCGGCGACAAGTCAACTACTCCAGACTTCTTTAAGCTCAATAAGTAACAAACTGCAGACGATAAGGCATGCTGAGTGAGCCACCTGAGCTTCCAAGTCTCAGACATCAGAACGAGTGTAACAAGCTCCACCCTCCTCCAAGCTAAAGTTAAAGACTCTATAGCGTCCAGAGTGTGAAGCTCCCTATTATAGATGGAAAAAAAAATTAGATCTGTGAGAGGTGGTTTGTCGCCCGCCGAGCTCAGTACTCACTCTCTCTCACTCTCAAAAATTGTAATGAGAGGCGGTTTGTTGCCCTTGAGTTCTTCAAAAAGTCATGTACAACAACCATCAGATAGTGGAGGTTTGGCTGACACAGAGCTGACCACATGATTTTCACCTAGTTGACGAGTTCTCCACGTTAAAAAAGATTGTCTTGTCAACTTTTCTTTTTCTGTAACTGTTTGCACGCTCGGCCGCTCGCACTCTAAGGCGGTTCAATTTAGTCCAGTATATCAGGAACCTTTAGCGATCCGCAACACTTATTACTAATAAATCTTAGATAGTTATTCTTAAACCATAATATCATATTGTAACGGGTCATATGAAATCTCAAATTATAACAGGTTTCTTAGGTTTTAAACTGTTAATTATCAAATCTTAATATGTTTATATTTTATAACTTATAACTTTATAAATCTTTAGTTTTCCCGTGCCCTAGCTTTTGTCCCAAGATAAGTAAAGCAAGAAGCCCATAGGAGCAAGTAGAAACCTTCCTCCCAGTCTTGACGGCTAACACTCCCTCCTCCCGCCTCTTTCTCGCCGGCCTTAGAAGTCAGAAGGTTTCAAGATCTTCCTCTCCCGTCAAGAAGTTGTAAGCATGCATACTTCTTCCTCGTCGGTCAGGAAATCTAAGCAACCCTCTTCCTTGCCGATCAAGGATCAATCTTCCATTCAGAGTTACAGTTAAAATTTATAGTTCAGGACATGTATTATATTCTAATTCTGTTGATTTTTAGCACACGGTTTCAATCGTAAGGTTTTCAGCTCATGTTTTCAAACCCTCTATTGCAGGGGAGATTTCTAGCTCATCATTAGAAGCTGGAAGATTTCCTGTCATGATTTGAAGCTCTCTTCCAATCATCATCCTAAATCTCCGGCTTTATTGATTTGCATTTGCACATGGAATATGAACCTCTGGAAATCTGTCTTTGCTGTTGCGTAGAGAAGTTTCTTGAAGATCATCCTCTATGTAAGTGATTTTGTGCAGTAAACTTAGAAAGTTCAACTCTTTTGTGCAGTAAATAAGTATTTTCTCTTCAAGTGAATTATTGTATTCATGTCATGCTTGTTTGATTAATAAAACAATCTATATCAAACTCATTTATCTGTGACAAATTTATTGCTTCGAATTGAGAACCAAACCAAACAGTTTGGATTCGATTCCATACTATAGGATCATGGGTTGCTTCGCGTTCAAAAAATTAGAAACCGTACATGTGGGTTAGTTCTTGATATTGTGTAGAACCGAACGGATTAGACCTGCATTCCTAACAAGTATATCTAAGAAAACTGGAGAATAACTATTATTTTAATTTGACGAATATATATATAATATGTATAAATATTTTGGGTTTGGAGAGTATACACTCGACCTAAAACAGGAAAAAGATAGCGCGAGTTTAGTTTTTTGGGATTTTAAGCCCCAAATGTTTCTTATTTGACAAAGTGATCAACATGAAAGTTGTAGAACTTATCGAGATCTATAATTTTTATGTTGATTACGTTTTGATTTGAAACAGTTTATGTCTCTAATTTGGGCCCGGAAAAAAATCACGCCTACAATGAGTCGTCCGTACATATTTCGGCGTGACTTTTCGGGACTCAAATTGGGAGCCTAGACTGTTTCAAATCAAAAAATAATCAACATAAAAGTTATAGTTCTCGATAAGATCTAAGTCTGTCATGTTGATCACTTTTTTAAAGGAGATAAATTTGAGACTCAAAATCTCAAAATACATGATTCACGATATAATATTTTATTTTAATTCGAGCTAATTTCATTTATTCTAATTATGGATATATATATATATATATATATACTAGCATCTTCGAACGGGCTCCGCCCGTTCTCGATGCGTCGCTGCGGGCTTCGCCCGCGACAAGCGGGCTTCGCCCGCTTGGCATTCAGGCGGGCTTCGCCCGACCCCCTCCGTCTGTTCTCGATGCGGCGTTTAGGGCTCCGCCCACAACCAAGAGGGCTTCGCCCACAACCAAGAGGGCTTCGCCCACTTGGCATTCAAGCGGGTTTCGCCTGCAAACCAAGCGGGTTTGGCCCGCAACCAAACACCTGGTCATTGAATTGTTCTTCCTTATCTTCATAATTAGGCAAAGCCATTACCTCCACCTAATGATCCAGAGTGTAGGAAGTATAAGATAAGAGTAATGTACCTTTGATTAACTCATCACTCTACTACATACAGGAAAGAATTCATTTAGAGTAGTGGACATGTGAGCCTCAGTCTTAGCGATAGTATTCCAAATCTAAACAAAATCAAGTTGGATGAACAAATAAAAAGTAGAATATAATAGTTAGATTTTGATTTTGAGAGGAGACAAAAGAGTCATGCATTTTGAATGTAAAATAACAAATAGAAGATGAGATAAACTAAATGATTCACAATCTTAAACCCGTAGGCAATACCAACAAAAAACACGTAACATAACCCAAGATCCATCCCAGGGAATTTTTAAGCTCGTTCTCCAAACTTTGATCCAATAAAATTGAATCCATCCTTAAGAGCAGACCACAAAATCTGAAATATTACTCACCGTTTACATTCTGTTTGGAAAGCTAATTGTAACCTTCATATCATAGACCTGTGCAATTATTGTTGAGCACATGAAGAGGGAGTGAGAGATGGGCCTAGGATTCTTCTACAATAGGCATTTTGGCAACTGAGTAAGAATTGAAAAAAAAAAACTAAAACAATATACGGAAGTCTGAACATCAACACCTTCAAATCTTAAAAAAAATGTTATTAATAATTCTTGATAGGTGTTAATTGGTTTTAATAATTTCTTTGCTAATTATTCACACATAGGGGGTTTAAAAGCATTGCTTTGTTCTTTTTTTGAGAGACAGGAAACATTCATAAATAATGTAGAAATACATGAAGTTTCCAAAAATCACTTTGAGGTACCTGGAGTCCAAAAATCACTTTGAGGCGCATTATGTACATATGTAGAATAGGATTATGTACATAAATAATGTAGAACTTTAAACTCCACACAAAGTGGGTACTCCACATAGGTACCTGGAGTCCATTTATATAATAGTTTCTGTAATGATGGCAGGTATACATATGGCATCGCGGCACGGGAAATCTCATAGCGGCGCTCCCCAGCCACGTCGGTGCCATGAATGGCGTGAGCTGGAATCCCGCGATCCCTCAAATGCTTGCTTCTGCCAGCGACAATCACAACATCAAAATATGGGGAGGAAGCATGGTTAACTATAATCATCAAGAAGCATGCAGCAATGGAGTCAGACACTTGAATGGAAACTCCAAATGAATGAATTTTCGTGTAAAAAAGAAATGCTTGAAATGATTTCTAAAGTGTACGCTTAACTCCCTTTCCTTAGAGCTTTCGTCAGTTGTGGTGTTTTAGCTGGGCCAAATACAGTGCTTTGTGGTTACTTTTTTCTGTAAGCCTATTATCTGCAGTAAAGATTTGTATAGGTCTTAAATTCACTTAATTACTGTTTAATTCCTATGTGCAGTTAATTATAAAATTCGTATCATTATTATTTTTAGCACATAAAACTACAATACCTTTTTGCGCATTTCTTAAGCTGATCGGGCGATGCAAGCAAAGCGTGAAGCTTATCACGCGTGGCCATGCAGTTGATTCCTCGAGGAATTTTTGTTGTGAATGCTGTATTTTCTAATTTGGTGAAGCTCAATGGGGATGTTGGTTTCAAATTAAATCAATCATTGAGATTAAACAACATTCCTACTATATATTAGAGCCAAACAACATTCCCACTATAATAACAGAAACACTTCCATACCTCAACAATTTATCAAAGCAATCCTCAACAAACGAACCACAAAAAACATGAAACACAGTGAAATATATATTCCAAAATAGAAATGTATACCTCCGGAAAATCGAAAGGAATGAGTCGTGTGTTGCATCATCGATCGACACCTCCTGCTGAAATCTGCAAAAGATTCTGATCAACGAAATATTTTATAATGGATTTAATGATACTCTGCCAAGTATCACTTCCTTGCATTACTCAAGATGTTTGAATTCCAAAAAGTCTGGAAGAGCAAAGAGTAGCTCATTGGTTTCAATTCAGCGGTTGTGATGCAAGTTATATACATCTTTATAATAACAGAGCACGTCGACAACGTTGTGATGGATTTCAGAGCACGACGACAACGTCCGAATGGAGCCATGCAAGCACGGGTGGGATGGGAGGTGTGATGGATTTCAGAGCACGCTGAAGAGGAAAAAGCCACCTAGGGATTTGTGGGTGTTGTTTCGTGCGAGGAGTAATGCTTGAAGAAAAGAGAACCCAACCCTGGTGGCGTTGTGAAGGGGGCAAGCGGGAAATAAAGGGAGTAGAATGTAAGATATTGGTGGTGTTTGAGGAATGAAAATTTCAGCATACCAAAATGAATAAAAAAAGAAAAAAGAAAGCTTTGATTTTGACCTGCTAAGGAAGAGGATTTCCTGGGTTTCCGGTTATTGTGATTCAGAAATACCTGGAGAGGAATAGGCAATGCTGCAGTGAAGAATACCTAAGAAAATCAGAACGTGAAGATGGAGGATGAAAATTAGGAAAAAAAAATATGAGTTCGAGATACCTGCCTAATTAAAAATGAGTTTGATTTTTCAAGCATATGAAACCCTATAAATACAGTAAATGAGGAGATCTAGGTGGTTTACCGTGAAATAAGCCATTTCGGCAACCGGAGAAATGATGGCTGGCTAGATTCCTGCATAAAACGTTCGAGGTCTAGATCCTGGTACCTAGAGAGGGTGTAGATCTGCCAGCAAACCATGTTTTGGAATGAGGAGGTGGATGTAAATAGAGATACAGTAAAGGAGGAAATAAGGACGGCTTACCTTGGATGAAGCCCTTTGTACAGCCGCATAAATGGTGGCCGACTCGATTCCTGCAGAAGACGGAGGAGGTGAGAAGATCTTGGTGGCTTTCTGTGGTCGGCTCTGAAATCACCGGAGGAGGGCCGAGGGTTTGATTTTGATTAGGGTTGCAGGGTTTGATTTGGCGGTGGATTTGTGAGAAGATGAGGAGGATGCGTTGTAACATAGAGGCGAGAACGTGGAGTGTTAGGGTTAGGAATTAGGAGCAGCGCGAGAAGAAGAAGCTGTGCGGGAGTGTCGCGGGAGTTGCTTGGGTTAGCGTGCAGAAATGATTTTAGATCGATGGTGAGGGAGCGGAGAGGAGCAAAGAAAGTAGCGGAGGAAGGACGGATCCGTGGGATTTTGATGAAGTGGACGATCTGTGGCCTTTGATTAACGGATGATCGTGTGGCTAATATTAAAAGCGTGGTGTGCTTGAAGAATGCTATATTGATTTATATAATAAAGATATATTAACTTTAGGGCAAAATAACATTTAGGAACCGGTAATTAAAATCTATAAAATAGGTACGTATTAGAGAACCATTAATTACACGTGCAAAACATAAATCTAGCACATGCCATATATCAAGGCTCAATGAAAACACGGAAATTTTAAAGATGACTAGCAAATTCTCTTCTGGTGCAGTTTCTTTTAAGGAATAAAATTAATTTTGTTCACACAGACAGAAAAAGATTAGGAGATAGAGAGAGAAATGTACGGCAATCAAATCTAAAGGGACTGGTGCCCGAATAGACATGCATGGCTGAAAAGCTATGAACCAAAAAGCACCAACCTACAATTTATTTTCCTCTTTGTCTTCATATGGATTTCAGAAAGCTCGTTCCGCCTAGGACAAAAATGGGGCTGGACCCTCAAATAATTGTGAGGGAAATTAACTTGAATTAAAAGAAAAAAAAACTGGAGACAAAAAAAAACTTTGATGCAATTTTGTTTTTTTTTTTTTTACTTTTAAGACTCTATGAAGAAAATTAATTATAATATATTAAATAAAAAACTTAAACACAGACAATAGTCCAATCATGAGATTGAATTGAGCTAACAAATTTGATGCCTATTCGAAAAATATACACGAAAAATATGACAATTATATCATGTAATTATTTCAACCGACTTTTTTTCCATTTTTATAACGAAGCCCGATCATTCGTGTCCAAATCACCACCCTCGGGTTCTCCGGCGCCTCCGTTGCCGTATGCCGGACGCCACGCCGAAGCGGTGAGTAGAGAGAGATCCTTCCACCCTAATTTCAATCGCCCTTCTTCATCGACTAGTGTGTAACCCTTCCACGGCACCATCCCCAATAGCAGGCTCGCCTGCGCCGCTGGACTTCCAGAAAGTGACACCGGACGGAATCCCACTCGCCGGAGCTCGTCTCCCCATCTCTCTATCCTCACCTCACCGGTCCTCTTCGGCCCCCCGACTGCCAGTATGTTCCTGATCTCACCGCCTAAAACTCCCCTCTCGACCTCCCACCGCTCCTCCCCTTCGGCGCCTCCGTCGCCAATCGCATCAAACAGGGCAGAATAGTAATGAAGGGCTTCCACGAATCGGGCGAGGAAGTCACCGCCGTGGCCCAGATCCTGCTCTACGACCGTCACGAGGAGGGGGCGGATGGATTTGAGGATTTGGGCGGCGGCGATATCTGATCCTGTTACGTCGTAGAGACAATGTTGGGTCCAGTGCACGACGATCGCCTCGTCGGGGTCGCGGGGGCAGAAGTGGGAGAGATCTGTGAGATCGCCTATCTTTCCCTCGATCGGAGTGAAATCGAAAGGGAGGCCGAAGCCGGCAGCAAAATCGGCGAGGCGGCGGCCGGTGGATTGGAGGTTCTCGATTGTGGGTCCCACGCCGGTGATGCGGACCGATTGAATGGGTCTGGGGCGCGAGGAGAGGATGTGGAAGAGGCCTGGCCATTGTAGGCCCTGCATAATGTCGAGATCGACGATGTGCACGCGGTCACGGGATTCCAGGGCTTGGAAGATGGCTTGGTTGGATGTGAAGTGGGAGAACTTGAGTAGGGGGGAGATGGAGTTGAGGAGCTGGAAGGCGCGGGAGATGCGGTGGGTTTGGGTTAGGATTAGGGGTTTGAAAGAGAGGGGGGAGTAGGCGCCGAGGAAAGAGGAGAGGATGCGGGCGTGGAGGGCGTCCGCGAAGTAGGCCGCGACCCGCTCCGGAGATGAGCCGAAGGGAGACGCGAGCTCGGAGATTTCGGGGAGAAGGGTCAGGGCTTCCGAGAGGTTGTCGATGGCGACGGATTCGGCGCAGTGAAGAAGGAGGCTGAGGAGGCGAAGGCCTCGGGATTCTTGCTCCGGTGAGCCGTGCGTCACGGATGTGACGGCGATGGCTGCGGGTGGAGAGTGATGTGGCTTCTTCCCCGCTGGAGGATCATCGGAAGTAGTGGGGGAGGAGGAGGAGGGCGGGGAGCGCTTCGAGGGTCTCATGGTGATCGTCGGAGCCGCGTCGGAGGAGGACGAGCTCGCATTAATGGGCGATTTGGGGAGGAGGCTGTGAAGCATGATGGGGGGCATGTGTTCCAGAATTGAGAAATTGAGAGAGAGAGAGAGAGAGAGAGAGAATCCTGTGGAAGCGCCAGGGAAGAAGAGAAGGGAACAGAGCATTCGGTAGGTTGTGCTCTTGTTAAGAAATGACAATGAACCCGAGGCGATCATGAAATAATAATATGGGAATCTAATCATATTTTATTTCTTATGTATAATTTACATTTGTAAAAGTACGTGTCTAGACTCTAGTCTACACTATAAAAATTGTACCCATGAAAAATGGGTAACCGTCAGATTGTCGCCACTTCAGATTGGTATACCTGATTGTATGCTGAATGTTGTCACTGGTTATAATGGACCATTGCCATGTATATTGAATGATGTGCAACTTGCTTTAACGCCATCACTGTGTTGTATGCTGAATGTTGTCCTAAATTCTACATTCATGTTCTTCATGTTTTGCAGTCTGATAGCATCTTGTTGTTTGAAACTTGTGTATTTAGAAATTTTTTGTTGAGTTTTTACAGATTCTGTCAGCACATAATAAAATAGTTGATTATTCCACAATTATTTTCTTCATTGCTTCTCTAATCGCTACAGCTGAGCCAAACTGAGCCTAGGTAAAAAGTAAAAAATAGTCTCCAAACATCAGAATAAAGTCACCAAATCCCTTCCCCATCAGATTAGGAGCTTCAAACAAACTTTAATTTCTTAAGAAAACATTTGAAACTCTATAATGAGGAACATAAGCATAAACCACAAATCATAGATCAATGCTCTATGAGTTACAATGATGCAGGAAACTAAGGCTCCGTTTGACACGACATTTTTGCTTGACAAAATGCCGCCATCATAGATTATATATTTGTCATGACAATGATTATTGTTGGAACACCTTATTACTAATTTGGGCAAGAATCACTATGTTATTAGGAAATTGGTTTGACCTAGTTGTATAGTTGAAAAAGTCAACTTAGAATAAGTCTAAGGCTTAGAACTTAGGTTTGGAGCTGCCCCCAAAGCCATTCAAAGATCAGGATTCTTTGCTGAGACAAAGATAATTTTCGTCGAGCTCAGGTCGACGAAACGTCGAACTCAGTTCGACGTTCTCTGAGCTCAACTCTACAAGTCGTCAAACTCTGGTCGACGATCTTCGAGCTTAGATCGACGTTCTGTCTTCAGCTATTTTCCAAGTCGCTGAGCTCAGTTCGACGATCGTATAGCTCAGTTCGACGTTTTCTGTCTGCTGTTTAAATCCAATCTCTGAGCTCAGTTCAACGATCGTAGAGCTCAGATCGACGATTTCTGTGAGAGATCGACGCTTTCAGAATTCGAATTCAAGAACAGTTATGGAATTCATTCAGAGTTATTTCCTGCATTTATTGCAAATGATTTTCTAGCCGTTTCAAGCAATCTAATGCAAGTTTCAAGGAAGACTAAAAGGAATGTTACTTAGGACTTTCCCCAGAGACAGTTGTCATTTATGGAAGTCATTTATGACTGAGTAACGACCATCTAAGTCAGAATCTAATATACTCATACAGAATATTTTTTGAATAGCACATATCATATATAATTATACAGACAAGAGATATACAGCAGAATTAGATTGAAAGAGACACAGAAGAGTGAACAATAGAAACTCTCTGATCAAGAGTTCATCTTCTGAGATTTATAAATTTACTGAATCCCAAATCTTCAAGAACACAAGAAAGTTTTCAGTGGAGGAAATCTTCTGCTACTCAACTCCTCCAAATCATTACGTGTTCAAAAGCTTCAACATCAAGAACTCCAGACATCAAACATTTCAGCATCTGCTGAAATCATCAATTGCTGGAGATCTGAAGCAACTGAAGACCTATCACCCTAGCAAAGCTCACCTTCCTGAACCCTTACAGATCTCAGGGGGAGCTTTGACATCATCATTCACTTGTCTTCTCTCAGACTGTTGACAGAGAAGAACAACTCAACTTTTTCTTTCTTTTTTCCTTTCCTTCCTATAAAAGGGTTTTTCAAAACTCCCTTCAAAAGTTTTGAGACTGGTTTCTGAGACCTTGTCAAAACTCAGTGGTGGCAAGACAACTTATCAAAAAATCTAGTTTTAGTTTTTGAACACCTTATCAAAAGCTCATTGGTGCCCAGGACACCTGATCAACTATTCCTGCAGTGGATTCCTACCGAGGGTGGTAGAAGAGTGGATGTACCTAGGTTGTTGGGGAACCACTATAGTTCCTTGTGTCATCTGGTTGCTGTGTGTTTGACTTTGCTATATGCTGTGTGTTTTCTTAGTTCTTGCTTTAGTTTTTATTTCATCAAAAGCACCTTACACATATACATAAATTAAGTCTTCCACTGCTTTATAGTTTTAATTATAAATTATTTTAAAATACTCTATTCACCCCCCTCTAGAGTTAAGGTAGATCTTTTCTTCACTTTCAATTGGTATCAGAGGGAGGTTGGTTATTCAACATCTGAATTTTCAACAGATTGGTTGAACATGCTAACACTTGAACCAAAAGATCCTTGATAAGATAAACCTTCTATAGAGGATAGTTATTACAGAAGGTTCGGCCGGAGCCCCACGCCATATTCCACAAATAATCAGTGGAGTTACATATTGAGACCATAATCCAAACACACATCCTAACACAGAGTGCATTTTAGCGAAAGTTAAATTAACAGATTACTTAGAACCCAACCATATGAATGTCCACTAAACCAAACTGGAATGATAAGACAAATACGCAAATGTTATGGCCTTAAGGCCTTAAAAAAGTTTCCTAAAAAATAAGTGTTTTACATACTTCAGCACGCAGGCCGACCACACATGAGCAGTAAAAGTAAACACACTTTTGCTTTAGCCTTCGAGGGCCTGCTTAGCAACCATGAGCTTCAGCCCGCTATCTCCCGCTTTTCTCAGCTGCACCTGCACGAAGACATTCCACTCTAAAGGTGGCAAACAAGGCAACGATCAGCATTAGCTGACAAAATTATAACGACTTCACCCCTTGCGCGGGGTGGCGGTGCTCCTTCCTTACAGGCATTTAGCATAGATATATATAAAGGTAATCAGAACGTGTAGTTTAAGCACCATTCATCACAAACATTGGCACGACCGGCCAGACGCCCCGTGCACTCAGGGTACATTTACGATGCGCTGAGATTCAAGCCCCACCTCCGTCCTCATGACAGTAACTTTAAGCAATTCTAGTTTTTACGGCCCGAAGCCTAAGACTCAATTCCTCCTATGCTACGACAAAGTCAAGTCCCTCACTGCTTTGGATCCATGCCACTGAGTAACTCAAAGTCAATCGCCAAAGGGTGAGTACAGGTTAGACACAAACAGTTGCTCAAATCATCGGGCTCGCAATCTATGATGCTAGTCAGCCTCCCCTTGCCCAATCACACAAAGCATAACCACATTATGTCCAAGGTTGGCTCTCACGACCACCATAGCAGAGAAATTTAAGCTTGAAAGTGAGGATAGATACAAATCTAGAGGGGGGGGGTGAATAGAGTATTCAAAAATTATGACACCCTACTCAACTCCCTTAGAGTTAATTTGCGGAATGAGTTTATAGATATTTGAAACCCTAGAGCCTAATACAAAGTGAAGTGCACTAGAGAAAGCTAACTGTAATTACAGTTGAGCTTTGGTCCTATCACAGCAACTAGCAATCCTAGTTATTTCTACTCACAGCCATAGTGCAATAATTAAATGAGCAACACAGACGACACAAGAAGTTTATAGTGGTTCCCTCTAAATAGGTACGTCCACTCTTCTACCACCCTGGTAGGAATCCACTACAAGTTTTTGTTCAGGTGCCCTGCCACCAACTGATCTGCTTCAGGTAGATCAAGTAGACTCTTTGAGCTTTTGATCAGGAGCTCAAAATCCAACACAGGTTTTTGATCAGGTGCCCTGCCACCAAGGTTCACTTTTGAAGGGAGTAATAACCCTTTATATAGGAGGTTGAGAGAGTTAAAGTTTCTTCTCTATTATTAAAATAGATTAGAGAAGCTAGTGGATTGCACAGAGCTAGAAAGCTCTAAAGAATCAAGGCTCCCCCTGGCTTAGAGAATATCCAGGAAGAAGTCTTGCTTCATGGTGCAGGAACTCTTCTGAATTCTTGACAGAGAACTGTCTTGAAATTCTGAAGGAGAAGCTTGAAGAAGACTCTTGATTGTAAAATGATTGTTCTTCTTCTATAGCTTTTCTTTCTTCTTCTTCTTCTTGAGGCACTGAGTGAATGTTCCTGGCAGCAGGATGAACTCAGGATTGAAGAAGAGAGAGTTGAAGAAGGATGATCTTCTCAGTTGAATGTATCAATGACTGAGAGCTGTATCTCTTTGAATTTGTATATGAATATCTGTGTTGATCTCTATTCTGTGTTTATCTGTGTTTTTGTATATTGTTGTTATCTGCTGTCTTTTGAAAGCACTTTATATATTGTCCTTTCCAACGGCTCTAATCTTTGTTTGAATTTTGTCTTCTTCTGAAATCTGCAATCCGGGCTGCAAAAAGCATAAAGCAAAACATATCCTGCAGACAAACATGCTATAAAGGGATAACGCTTTCTAAGAAGCTGCAAATCCAATCTGATAAAAGGAGTACTAAAGAAAGTCACATCAGACTAAACTCTTTACGGCCAAAGAAGACTTTTGTGTCTAATGGCTATAAAGGACAACATGGCAGAATAAAGCAAAAAGATATTTCAACTAATAAGACAAAAAACTTTGTCAGATAAAGCTTGACTTATGCACAAAGGATGGGGCAAAGATTTCCTTGAGATGTATGCATAAAATCAATGAAATAATCTTTAATAAAATATGTCAAATAAATAGGAATTAAATCAAAGAACAGAAGGAGTACAAAATTACTAAAGGCAGACAAAAGATCGTCGAACGATCCTCGGAGATCGTCGAGCGAAGCACAGAGATCGTCGACCTATCAGAACAGATAGTCGAACGACACAGATAGTCGAACTATCAAAGCAGATAGTCGAACTACCACAACAGATAGTCGAACTATCAGAACAGATAGTCGAGCTATCAGATAGTCGACTTATCAAGACAGATAGTCGAACTATCAAACAAAACAGATAGTCGACCTATCAAACAGATAGTCGAGCTATCAGATAGTTGAACTATCCATGAAGATAGTCGAACTATCAAGCAGAACAGATAGTCGACCTATCAAACAGATAGTCGAGCTATAAGATAGTTGAACTATCTAATCAGATAGTCGAACTATCAAACAGAACAGATAGTCGACCTATCAAGACAGATAGTCGAACTATCAAGCAAAGCAGATAGTCGACCTATCAAACAGATAGTCAAGCTATCAGATAGTTGAACTATCCAAGCAGATAGTCGAATTATCAAACAGAACAGATAGTCGACCTATCAAACAGATAGTCGAGCTATAAGATAGTTGAACTATCCAAGCAGATAGTTGAATTATCAAGAAATCTGTCTGGTCAAAAGAAGTCGAGCGGGGTTCGATAATCGACGAGGCAGATACCACAGATCGTCGAGCTAACAAGAGTTGAACTAACTCAGAGATAGGCCATCTGTTGACTGACGATAGTCGACCAACTGATAGACGATCGTCGACCAGTCGATAGACGATAGTCGAGCGGCGTTCGACCATAGTTGAACCAAAAATAACTTAACCAAATTTTCATCTGGATAAGTGACAACACTACAACTAGAGCAATCTTACTAAACAACGAACCTTTGACCATAGATAAATCTTGGGTCAAGAGACTAAATGAGAAGACTAAACTCAAATCCAAACTAGGGTACCAACAATCTCCCCCTATTTGGGTTAAGTCTCTCAATAACAAAACAAACAAAACAAACTACTGGAAATAAATATAATTCAGGAAAAGAAATATCTAAGCAGCAAATAACATCAATCAAACAGACAAATAAACAACTGTCAATCAATGAAACTTAAGAAGCATCAAAATCTGATTTAGATACAGAGGAACCAGGAAGAACAGAAATTTTTCTGAAAGGATCTATAGCTTCTTTCTTTGATATATTTAAATCTTATTCTCCAATAATTCTAGATTCTCCTGTTCTTGGTACTACCGCTTCAGGGTGTTTTTCCATATATTTTGAAGGATCAAAAACCTCAGGTCTAACCTGGAATTTGTCTAGCTCATTCTTTCTGAATTTAAACATAGTAGTTAAGCCTGTAATATCTTTTCCTTCAGCTTTGGTTTTTCTGATTTGAGCTGATCCAACTAGTTCAAGAAATATAGCCATCCTGAAATCAGGATTGAGCTCTTGACTTTCATATTCATTTTTACAAGTTGGATCTAAAGGTTTTACAACTTTAAATTTTGTATATAGTTTTAACATGCTTGCAGCTGGTTCTCTATTTTCTTGAATAACTAATGAAGATGGAGGAGCAAACTCAGCATATTTCTTATTTGATTTTTCAGAGAAAATAATCCTTTTACCTTTTGAATCAGTTTTCTTTGCTTGAGCTGGCTTTGAGGAAGATATGCTTTTGGTTTCTTTGGAAGGTGATGCTCTTTTCTTGGGAGAAGGAGGAGGAGAAAAAGTTGGCTTCTGATATACTACCTCCTTTACTTGCTCTCTTGTATCAGCATCTTGCCTTTGATATCCAGATTGGGATCTGCTTTGATATACTGGATTGCTTTTTCTTTGATGAGATTGAGATGGAGTGAATCTAGCAGACGGGGCTGAAGGATTTGCAGACATATTTCCAGATGCTCCTGCACTTGGAGGTGGAGGAGGAGGACCTCTAGGGGTCCACTTTGGAGCTGGACTATCATATCTTTTAGATTTCTTTCTTTGCTTTTGTTGATTCTTGGAAAATCCCATCCAGCGCTGATATTCTTTGGACTTGGGATCTATTCCTTTCAAGATATAATAAGGAATATCATGATCAGGATTAAATGGAGGAGGAGCATCAGCTTTCCTTTTCCTTTTAGCAGATTTCTTTTTCTTGGTTCCTTTTGAATCATCAGAGTCATCTTCATCATCAGATTGAGATGATGGAGGTAGATCATAAGGATCAAAAGCCTCTTGCACAGCTTTTTCTTTGTCTTTTAATGCAGCTTTTTCTTTCTCTTCTTCTAAGTCATCCTGTGCCAGAAGAGTATCCAGATCTAGTCCTGGGGTGTCATCCCAGACTGTAGACTTTTCTTCTTGAACATCTGAAACTTTTTCTTTCTCAACTGCAACTGTCATGAGGACCAGTTCATCATTCACAGCTATCTGAGCTGGAGGAGAAGATACATGATCTTGAATAGCAGGTTCTTGCACTGATTGTTGAGCAGGTTCTTGAGCAGCTTGAACTTCTTTTACTAGATCTGTAGTATCAGGAACACAGATTTGCTAAATGAAATTGAAACATCCCTTCTAGGTATTCACAGACTAGCATGTCAGTTAACATGTCAAGGAAATGAGTAAATGAATTACCTTCAGGATTTTCTTCAGAATTTCCTAACTCCCACAAGTCATCTAGAAAGGAGGTAATGACTCCTTCTAGGAAAAGAGCAACTAAGGGAGTAGAAGCTTCTTCAAGGCATACTTTGAACGCAAATTCTGCTTCCATTATGATATCGGAAGGCTTCTGAACTGGTGCTGGAACTACAGAAGATGTTGCAATGTCAACTGGAGCTGCTGTTACTTCTTGAATCTCAGCTTGGGGCTCTGCTGGACGAGAAACAAGGGGCAGTCCTGAGGCATCTTCCTCGAACATCTCCCCTTGCCTGATTTCAGTAGAAACTGAAGTCAGGCCCCTAACTGAAGATGGCTCAGCAAACTTAGAGAGGGCTAAGATGGAGGATGACAAGGTAGAGATGGAAGAAACGAGAGGGGCAATTGCTTCTTCAATCATGATTTTGATTGAAGGAGTAATTAGCTCTAATATGCTTGAAATGAAGGCTGGCGTGATTTCAAATGATGGTGGGGGAATCACAGTAGATGGATGATAATCAGGGATGGTGTTCTCCTGATGAGATGGAGTGTAAACTGGTGATTGATGGGTGGATGCAGGAAAATCAATATGATCTGAATGAGGAATTGGTGACTGAGGAGGAGTGGATAGCTCAGAAACCAATAAATCAATACTAGGATGAGAAATCCTAGCAAGATGAGAAGAAAGTGGAGATGCTGGTGGTGATGCATGGGGAATTGTGGAGGAATCAAGAAGAAGAAAGGCAGTAGATGGTACTTCAATTGAAGTAGATGGTAAAGCAGAAGTAGATGGCACTTCAGTATAAGTGGATGGTAATGCAGAAGAAGTGGATGGAATGGAGAGAATGGATGAGCCTGCTTCATGTAGGTGGGGAGTGACTGAAACAGTCCTTGTGCTCTCAGACACAACTGGAGCTACCAATGCTGGAGAAGGCTTCTGAAAGCTCATTTTCCACTTAACAAACAATGTTGGATCCATCTTCTTACTGACATTGATGGATGTTGAGACTGTAACCAACAGTTGGGGATATTTCTCTCTTAGAAATATCCCAAGTACCCTACCCAGGGTTACTTCTTTCTTGCTATTCTTCTTTCTTATCAAATCAAACATAATTCCTGCCCAATTTATCTGCTTCTTATTTACTATTGCACACATCAAGGAAAACTGTTGCCTGGTGATGTTATCATGAGCAGAGTGCTTGCCCAGAAGCACTTTTCCAAATAGTTCAGCCAATAACTTTATCCTTAATGGAAAATTAACCTTTAGCAGTTTAGAAGGAATACCTTCTGCATGTCATAATTCGATCAACATCCTCCCAAACTCTGGAGTATCTTGTTCATATTCCTCTTCACCATTCGGCAATCCGAAAATATCAGTTAATACGGCAGGAGTCAAGCTTACCTCTTCGCCGCCAATGGTCCCAGTCATAGATTCGTCACTAGAAGATGAAGTGAAGGCCCACTCTTTAATCTCTGGGATGTTTATCTTGATCCTTGTGGACATTAGCCGTTCCAGTCCTTATTGCTTGCAGAGCTGGAGGATTTCTACTATCTCAGAATCACAGGCGTTGAAGGAGTCAAAATCTACGCTGAAGCCGGCGTCGAACATCATCACTGACAGAAGAGCTAAAGCAATCGCAATTGATTGGGTTGGAGAAGACGAGAGAGACGACGAAAGCGAAACGGCAGAGAGCGCGAGGCAGATCTCAAACAGAAAGACGGAATACGAAAAGACGAGCTCCGTCGACGACAAAAAGAACGATCTATTAACCTAGGTCGACCATCGGTTTTATATTAAAACAGCAATCGTCGATCTATTTTACCAGATACTGGAGACGATGGTCGAACGGTCATTCGACGATCGTTTCCTGAAGCAGAGTAGTCGATCAATCGTTCGACTATTTCTGTCTTCACAAACAAATAAGCTGTCGTCGCCCGTAGGTCGACGATAGGCTCGACCTGTCCGACTATCGTCGAACATCGTTCGACGATCTTCAAATAGATTTCAACAAAGGTAGAAGTCACACTTAGTCTTTTCCATTAATCATGCCTATTTGAACCAAAAAGAACAGATGCTTCTGTTTATCTAAGGGCTTGGTGAAAATATCACCTCTCTGAAGGTCAGTGGATATGAACTCAAGGCTGATCTTGTTCTTTTCCACACAATCTCTCAGGAAATGGTGTCTAATCTCAATGTGCTTGGTTCTAGAGTGGTGCACAGGATTTTGTGCAATGGAGATAACACTGGTACTGTCACACATGATTTTTGTGTTCTTGTGTGTGTACCCATAATCCAAAAGTTGGTTTTGAATCCACAGGATCTGTGAACAACAATTAGTAGCTGCTATATATTCAGCCTCTGCAGTTGAAGTTGAGACAGAAGCCTGCTTCTTACAGAACCAAGAGACCAATCTCTCTCCCAGGAATTGACAAGTTCCTGAGGTACTTTTCCTGTCAACTCTACAACCAGCATTGTCAGAATCAGAGTATCCAATTAACTCAAATTCTGATTTAGTTGGGTACCATAGTCCTAAATTTGGACAACCCTTCAGGTATCTCAAAATTCTCTTGAGAAGAATCAAATAAGATTCCTTGGGGTTGACCTGGAATCTAGCACATAGGCATGTGGCAAACATTATATCTGGTCTACTTGCAGTTAAATACAACAGGGAACCAACAATGGCCTTATAGTTTTTCTGATCAACTGGCTTACCCTGATCATCAGAATCTATAACTACATTAGTATCCATAGGTGTATGCATTGCTGAACCATCAGCCATCCCAAACTTCTTTACCAATTCCTTGGCATATTTAGATTGGGAGATGAAGATGCCATCAGCATCTTGCTTTACTTGGAGACAAAAAAAAGTAAGACAGCTCACCCATACTACTCATCTCAAACTTAGAATGCATCAGGTCAGAGAACTTTTTGCACAGTTTGGGATCAGTGGAGCCAAAAATAATATCATCCACATACACTTGAACTAACAGGATTGTGTCCTTGTGAGGCTTAACGAAGAGAGTTCTATCAACTACTCCCCTAATAAAGTTGTGCTCTAACAGGAAACTAGCTAGAGTCTCATACCAGGCTCTGGGTGCTTGTTTAAGTCCATAAAGAGCTTTTTGCAACTTGTACACAAATGAGGGATGAGTTAAAGAGACAAACCCAGGAGTTTGTTCAACAAATACCTCTTCCTTTAGCTCACCATTTAGGAAGGCACTCTTGACATCCATCCAAAAAACTTTAAACTTCATATAGGTTGCATAGGCTAGAAAGATCCTTATTGACTCTAGCCTTGCAACAGGAGCAAAGGTTTGGTCATAGTCTATACCTTCCTCCTGTCTATAGACCTGAGCTACAAGCCTAGCTTTGTTCCTTACAATAATTCTATTTGCCTCCAACTTGTTTCTAAACACCCACTTGGTGCCTATGATTAGTTGGCCTTTTGGTCTTGGAACCAAAGTCCATACCTTACATCTTTCAAACTGATTGAGCTCCTCTTGCATAGCAATGATCCAGTGGGGATCTAGCTCAGCATCTTTTATGGTGAGGGGCTCAACTTGTGAAAGGAAACAAGCATGCATCACATCCTGTCTTAATTGATGTCTTATTTGTACACCAGCTGATATGTCTCCAATCACTTGAGATGTAGGATGATCTCTAAGTGTGACAAGATCAGCATGTGGGATGTGATCTTCAGCAATAGTTGGGATTAATTCCTCAGGAGGAATTAGATCAACTGTTGGTGGTACAACAACTGCTTCCACAGTGTCTTCATCACTGTCTAAATCAGTGATATGAAGAGTTGATAGATGGAGAATCTCTTGAGTGACATCTTTATTAGATTTTGGTACCTGCAATGAACTTGAGGAAGGAGAAGTTTCCTTCTCCTTGTAATACATCTGAGATTCATCAAAAGAAACATGTACAGACTCCTCAATTTTAGAAGTTGATTTATTAAATACCCTATAAGCTTTGCTTAAAGAATTATAGGGCCATTGTTGGTTCCCTGTTGTATTTAACTGCAAGTAGACCAGATATAATGTTTGCCACATGCCTATGTGCTAGATTCCAGGTCAACCCCAAGGAATCTCATTTGATTCTTCTCAAGAGAATTTTGAGATACCTGAAGGGTTGTCCAAATTTAGGACTATGGTACCCACCTAAATTAGAATTTGAGTTAATTGGATACTCTGATTCTGACAATGCTGGTTGTAGAGTTGACAGGAAAAGTACCTCAGGAACTTGTCAGTTCCTGGGAGAGAGATTGGTCTCTTGGTTCTGTAAGAAGCAGGCTTCTGTCTCAACTTCAACTGCAGAGGCTGAATATATAGCAGCTGCTAATTGTTGTTCACAGATCCTGTGGATTCAAAACCAACTTTTGGATTATGGGTACTCACACAAGAACACAAAAATCATGTGTGACAGTACCAGTGCTATATCTATTGCACAAAATCCTGTGCACCACTCTAGAACGAAACACATTGAGATCCGGCACCATTTCCTGAGAGATTGTGTGGAAAAGAACAAGATCAGCCTTGAGTTCATATCCACAGACCTTCAGAGAGGTGATATATTCACCAAGTCCTTAGATGAACAGAAGCATCTGTTCTTTTTGGTTCAACTAGGCATGATTAATGGAAGAGACTAAGTGTGACGTCTGCCTTGTTGAAACTTGTTTGAAGATCGTCGAACAACGTTCGAGGATAGTCGATCGGATCAAGCCTATCGTCGACCTATGGTTGAAGATAGCTTATCTGCTTGAAGATCGTCGACCGGCGTTCGAAGATAGACGAACAGGTCGAGCCTATCGTCGATCTATGATTGACGACAGCTTGCTGTTTGTGAAGACAGAAATAGTCGAACGATGGATCGACTACTCTGCTTCAGGACCGATCGTCGAACGACCGTTCGACCATCGTCTCTAGTATCTTTTAAATAGATCGATGATCGTTGTTTTAATATAAAGCCGATGGTCGATCTAGGTTAAGAGATCTTTCTTTTTATCGTCGACGGAGAGCGTCTTCTCGCATTCCGTCTTCCCGCTTGCTCTTTGTCTCGTGATTTCTGTCGTTTCGCCTTCGCCATCTCCCTCGTCTTCTCCAGCCTCTTCAATGGCGATAGCTCCAGCGCTCCTGACAGTAGTGAAGTTCGATGCAGGCTTTAGTGTGGATTTTGATTCTTTCAGTTGCTGCGAATCTGGAATTGTGGAAATACTCAACTTATGCAAAGATCAAGGTTTGGAAAAGCTCATGTCCTCCAGGATAAAGATAAACATTCAAGAGATTAAAGAAGGGGCATTTACTTCGTCTTCAAATGATGATTCTATGACCGGAACAATTGGCGGAGAAGAGGTAACTTTGACCCCCGCCATTTTAACTGAAATATTTGGATTGATAAATGGGGAAGAAGATTACGAGCAAGATACCCCAGAGTTTGGGAGAATGCTGACAGAGTTGGGACATGCCAAAGGCATTCCCTCTAAGCTGCTTAAAGTAAATTTTCCGTTTAAGATTAAGTTCCTTGCTGAACTCGTCGGAAAAGTGCTACTGGGAAAGCACTCCGCCCATGACAATATAACAAGGCAACAGTTTGCCCTAATGTGCGCAATTGTGAATAAGAAACAGATTAATTGGGCAGGAGTATTGTTTGATTTGATCAGGAAAAAGAACAACAAGAAAGAAGTCACCCTAGGTAGGGTGCTTGGGATTTTTCTGAAGGAGAAATATCCCCATCTGTTAGTTTCAGCTGCTACTTCCATCAATGCCAGCAAGAAGATGGATCCAACCTTGTTCACCAAGTGGAAAAGGACTTTTCTGAAGCCTGCTCCTGCAGGGGTTGCTCCAGCTGCATCTGAGAGCACCAGGACTGCCTCAGTCACTCATCCCCTACAAGAAGCTGGCTCAGCAAACCTCTCCCTTCCATCTTCTTCATCTGCATTGCCGTCTACTTCAGTTGAAATTCCATCAACTTCAATTGAAGTACGACCTTCTGCCTCTCATCTTCCTGATTCATCTACAATTCTCCATGCATCACCTCATGCATCTCCTCTCCCTTCTCATCTTGCTAGGATATCTCATCCTAGTTTTGATTTATTGGCTGAGATTTCTACTCCTCCTCATTCTCCAATTCCTTCTTCAGATCACATTGATCATCCTGCATCCACTCATCCAACTCCAGTTCACTCTCCATCTCCAGTTCACTCTCCAGTTCATCAAGAATACACCATTCCTGCTGATCATCCATCCACTGAGATTCCCCCTTCACCATTTGAAATCACTCCAGCATTCATCTCTAGCATCCTGGAGTTAATTACCCCCTCAATCAAAATCATGATTGAAGAGGCAATTTCTCCCCTTGCTTCCTCCATCTCTTCTTTGACTGTTGCCATCCAAACTCTATCAAAATCTGCTGAGCCCTCTTCATCTAGGGGCCTGGTTTCAGTATCTACTGAAATCAGGCAGGGGGAGATGCTTAATGAAGATGCCACTGAGCTGCCTTTGGCCTCCCCTCCAGCAGATCCTCCTGCAGTTGTAGAGAAAGAAATAGAAGATTCAGCTCCTCCTCCATTATCTGAAAAAGAAATTTCTGATGCCTTAATGAAGTCTGAATTCATTGTCAAAGTTTGCCTGGAAGAATGTTCTACTCCCCTGGTCGCCCTATACCTAGAAGGAGTTATCACTTCCTTTCTAGATGAATTATGGGAGTTAGGACACTCAAAGGACAATTCTGAAGGTATTCCTTTTACTCACTTTTTAGACTTGATAACTGATATGATAGTTTGGGAATACCTGGAAGGAATGATTCGATGTCATTTAGCAAAATTTTATTCATAATATTACAGATAAAATGGAAGAAGTATTAGATGTTCAAGAGCCTGATCACCAACCAGCTACAGAAGTTCAAACTGAACCAGAACTAGTTGCTCAAGTTTCTGAGGCTGCTTAGCCAGCTCAGCTAGCAGTGCAAGTAGAAATGGTCACCATGACAGTTTCTGATCAACAAGAAAAGGCTTCAGATGCTCAAATTGAAAAGTCTACTGTATGGGATGATTCCCCTGGATTGGATTTAGATGCTCTCCTGGCACAGGATGCTATGGAAGAAGAATTAGAAAAAGCTGCCCTAAAAGAAAAGGAAAGAGCTGTGCAAGAAGCGATTGATCCATATGATCTTCCTATTTCTTCAAATTCTGAGGATGAGATTGATTCTGATGAATCTGATGAGTCTAAAAGAAAAAGATCTGCTAAAAAGAAAAGGAAAGTTGTGGCTCCTCCTCCTCCAAATCCAGATAATGATACTCCCTACTATATTCTGAAAGGAATTGATCCTAAATCAAAAGATTTCCAGCACTGGATGGCATTTTCTAAAAATCAGCAGAAGCAAAGGAAGAAGTCAAAGAGGTATGACAGTCCTGTCCCAAGATGGACTCCTAGAGGTCCTCCTCCTCCACCTCCCAGTGCAGGAGCCTCTAGAAACCTATCTGCAAACCCTGCTGCTCAGTCTGACAGGTTCAACCCATCTCAGTCATCACAAAGGAGAAATTCTCAAGGATATCAAGGTAAAACGCAATCTGGCTATCAAAGACTTGATGCTGTTGTTAAGGAACAAGTAAAGGAGGTGGTGTATTAAAGACCAACTTTTTCTCCTCCTCCTTCCAAAGAACTCAAGAGCTCAACCTCTCCAAAGCCAGATCATGATGTGAAGGCTGTTTCAAAAGGTAAGCGAATTATTTTCTCTGAAAAATCTAGCAAGATAGTTTGCTGAGTCTGCTCCTCCTTCTTATCTAGTTATTTAGGATAAAGAGCTAGCTGAAAGTCTGCTAGACTTGTCTATTTAGTTTAAAGTTGTGAAAACTGTTGATACAACTTCTGAAAATGTGTATGAAAGCCCAGAGCTTGATCCTGATTTTAGGATGGCTCGTTTTCTTGAACTTGTTGGATCAGCTCAAATTAAGAAAGCTAAAGCTGAAGGCAAAGACACTGCAGGATTGACCACTATGTCAAAATTCAGAATGAAGGAGCTCGATAAATTCCAGGTTAGGCCTGAGGTATTTGATCCTTCAAAATACATGGAAAAGCATCCTGAGGCAGTTGTCCCAAGAGCGTCAGAATCGAAAATCATTGGAGAACAAGACCTGAAGTTGTCGAGAAAAGAAGCTCAAGATCCTTCTAGAAAAATTACTTTCATTCCTAGTTCTTCTCAACCTAAACCTAATTCTGAAGCATCTTAAAGTTTCATTGATTAACAGTTATTTGCTTATTTGTTTGATTGATGTTATCTGCTTAATTTTTTTTTCTTCATGCATTTCTTATTTACTTTCAGTAGTTAGTTTTGTATTTATTTGTTGTTGAGAGACTTAACTCAAATAGGGGGAGATTGTTGGTACCCTAGTTTTGATTTGAGTTCAGTCTTCTCTTTTAGTCTCTTGACCCAAGATTTATCTATGGTCAAAGGTTAGTTGATAGGATAGATTCTCTAGTTGTGTCGAATTGCCTGTCCAGATGAAAATCTGGCTAAGTAATTTCTGGTTCGACTATGGTCGAACGTCGCTCGACTATCTTCGATCAGCCGTTCGACGATCGTCTTCCTGATAGCTCGACCATCTGCTTGATAGGCCGACTATCTGCTCTTCTTGATAGTTCAACTATCTGCTTGGATAGTTCAACTATCTGATAGTTCGACTATCTGTTGATAGGTCGACTATATGTTTTCCTTGATAGTTCGACTATCTGTTGATAGGTCGACTATCTGCTCTTCTTGATAGTTCAACTATCTGCTTGGATAGTTCAACTATCTGATAGTTAGACTATCTGTTGATAGGTCGACTATCTGTGTTGGTTGATAGTTCGACTATCTGTTGATAGGTTGACTATCTGTTTTCTTTGATAGTTCGACTATCTGTTTTGCTTTGGTAGTTCGACTATCTGTCCTGATAGATCGACTATCTGATAGCTCGACTATCTGTTCTGATAGGTCGACTATCTGTTGAGGTAGTTCAACTATCTTCTTTGATAGTTCGACTATCTGTATTGTTCGACTATCTGTCTGATAGGTCGACGATCTCTGTGCTTCGGTCAACAATCTCCAAGGGTCGTTCGACGTTTTGCTGTATGTCTTGAGTAATTTTGTCATCTTCTATGATGTGATTTATTTCATATTTATTTTGGCATATTTTATAAAAGATTATTTGAATAAATTTATAATATTATTTCCATGCAATATCTGCTCCATTCCTTATGCATGAGCCAATCTTTTTCTGACAAAGTTGTTTGTCTTATTAGTTGAAATATGTTTTCTGCTTTATCTGCCAGGCTGTCCTTTATAGCCGTTAGACTCAAAAAGTCTTCTTTGGCCGTAAAGAGTCTCTTCTGATGTGACTTTCTCTAGTATTATTTTATCAGAGTTACTTGCAGCTTCTTAGAAAGCTTTATCCTCTTATAGGATATCTGTCTGCAGTTTTTGTTCCTGCTTTATGCTATTTGCAGCCTAGCTTGCAGATTTCAGTAGAAGACAAGATTCAAACTCAAATTAGAGTCGTTGTTGCTGCTGCTATATAAAGAATTCTTTGGAGAAAGAAATCAACTAGTTCTAATATACAAAAAGCTAACAGCAGCATTCAAGCTTACAACTTACAGTTTACAACTGCTCTCAGCTCGTTCACATTCAACTGAGAAGAAGTTTTAGCTTTTCACTCTTCTTCAACCTGAGTTCTCCTTCCTCTAGGAAGATCTTCACTCAGAGCTTTTTGAAGAAAAAGAAGAAGAAGATAGCTGCCTGAAGAAGAATTTTCATTTCATATTTTTTATCTTCTTGTAGCTTTTTCCTTCAGATTTTCTGAAGTGTTTTCTGCACTGAAGCAAGACTTCACCTGGACGTTCTTTTAGTCAGGGAGAGCCTTGACTCTTTAGAGCTTTCTAGCTCAGTGCAAGTTCTTGTGCTTCTCTAATCTATTGTAAAATAGAGAAGACATCTTAACCTTCTTTCCCCCTCCTGTAAAGGGCTATTACTCCCTTCAAAAGTATACCTTGGTGGCAGGGCACCTGATCAAAAACCTGTGTTGTTTTTTAGACACCTGATCAAAAGTCTAAAGGGTTTCTGGATCTACCTGAAGCAGATCTTGTTGGTGGCAGGGCACCTGATCAAAAACCTGAGTGGATTCCTACCTTGTTGGTAGAAGAGTGGACGTACCCAAGTTGTTTGGGGAACCACTATAAATTCCCTTGTATCGTCTGATTGTTTGATTTATTACTTGTGTTGTTGGCTGTGATTAGTTTTAACTAGGTTTGCTAGTTGCTGTTTAGGATTCCAAGTCTTAACTGTAATTACAGTTGGCTGCCTTTTATGCACAACACTTGTGTTAGGCTTTAGGATTACTTCTCAAATATCTATAACCTTCATTCCGCAATTAACTCCAAGGGAGTTGAGTAGACAGTCAACTTTGCTAGTGCAATTTTTGATTACTCTATTCACCCCCCCTCTAGAGTAGTATCTATCCCTTTTCTTTCAATATTCGCTCTAAAGCTTTGGAGGCACTATCTATATGGTGTAAAGGTCGATATCTTTACAGACCATAAGAGCTTGAAATATCTGTTAGATCAAAATGACCTGAATATGCGCTTATAGAGGTGGATAGAGTTCCTTTGGGACTACACCTTCAAGATACATTATTTTCTTGGCAAGAGAAATGCTATCGCGGATGCACTAAGTCATAGGATTCCTGCACATGCCAACTAGATACAGATGCATGACGAGTGTCTTATTCGAGATTTAGAGGACTTGGAGATCTCGTGTGTTGATAGGAGATCTAGTGCTGAAGCATGTTTAAACTTGACAAAAGTGCAGTACGACCTCACATACCAGATTCGGTAGGCACTAAAGTTGGATGACAGTATGAGACGCTACATGGCAGAGTCTTTGGATGGGTCAAATGCCCAGTTTACTGTTAGTGATGGCCTTTTATGGAAGAACAGTCGATTATGAATCCCAAATGTGGGCAAACTACGGGAAGAATTGATGTACGAGGCACACTTCACCAAGTACTAAAGCCACTAGGGGAGTACAAAGATGTTCAATGACATGAAAATGTTGTTCTGGTGGCTAGGATTGAAAAAGTGCATAGCTCTATATATGGCAAAGTGTCAGACTTGTGCCTTAGTAAAGGCCGAATGTCAGAAGCCCGATGGATTTTTGAAGTCATTACTTATACCTGAGTGGAAGTGATATGGATTTCGTGCACGGCTTGCCGAGATTGCAAAAGGGGAATGATGTCATTTGGGTTATCGTTGATCGTTTAACGAAAGTGTCACACTTCATTCCAAATAAGAAGGACGATTTAGTAGAAAAGCTTGTGAAGCTTTATGTTGAAAATTTTGTACGATCGCATGGCATACCCCATAACATCGTTAGTGACCGAGATGGGGGTTTCATGTCTAATGATTGAAGGCTTATACATCAACTATTGGGTACCAAACTGAAGTACAGTACGGCCTTTCATACATAGACGGGTGGTCAGACCGAGAGGGTAAACAGGATAATGGAAGACATGCTTCGCATGTGCTCCCTAGATTTAAGGAAGAGGTGGGAGGACCACCTATTTATGATCAAGTTCGCCTACAATAATAACTACCAGACAAGTATTCAAATGTTGCCCTTCGAGGCCCTCTATGGTAGAAAGTGTCGTACTCTCTTGGCATGTTGGAGACAGACGAAGCAAAGTTATTCAAGCGAAAGGAATTCAAAGATGCTACTTCGACTATTCATACAATCCGGGAGCGGTTGTTGATCGTTCAGGATAGGCGGGCTAAGTATTATAATGCCAAGTATAGAAATGTTGAGTTCGTTGTGGGTAATTGGGTTTATCTAAAGATCAAGCCGTTCAAGGATGTATCAAGGATTAAACGCTTGAAAAAGCTATGTTTAAGGTACCTTGAGTCGTTTGAGATACTGGAGTGCATTGGAGAAGCTTCCTATCGATTAAATCTTTCAACGGAACTAAGTGGTATGCACGATGTATTCCATATATTGGTATTGCAGAAGTCAGTGCAAGAGCCTATGCAAGTAGTTATGACGAATCAGGTGTTGATTGATAGTGGGCTGACAAAGAAGGTCAAAGCCATTCGACTAGAGGACATGGAAGTCAAGCAACTGCAAAATAAGTCGATCAGGATGGTCAAGTGAAAGTCCACCTAGTGCCAACTACCTTCACCTATGGGGGGGAATAGGTGTCTTGCAGCGTTTTTGCGGAATTAAAACTATACCTGCACAAATAAACAAAACAACACAGCACAGAAAGACACAGGCAATTTATAGTGGTTCCCCGATTTGGGTACGTCCACTTTCCCCCTTCGACCTATCTCCCAACAAAGGACGACTCGGTCACTTCACCAACCGGATTGAAATCCAATCGACACACTAACGGAAAGAACCCTTCCAAGTGAAGGAGTCACCACTCCTCCACCACGAGTTGCACCCAACCCTTACAATGAGGAACCTACATTCCTTTACAACAAAAATAAAATGGAATGTATAAAATTTACAAACTTCTTATGGAGGCTAGGTGTCCCTCTTCGTTCGATGATGCGTTCTTGACGAAGACGAAGATTCCACGACCTTAGGTCTCACTTAGAATGAATCTCCACGAAACCGGCGGTGGCAAGAAGAGCGGCGGCTTGGCATTCGGGATCGGCGGCGGCAAGAAGTGCGGCGGCTGAGCTTTAGAGATCCAACCTTCGTAGCTATGCTAGCAATGTCTACAACCGGTCTTCCTTGGATCAATCATCTCGATCGATTCAGAAAGGGAAGGTATTCCCGATCTACAAACCAAGAGACAAAGGATCTCAAGAAGGACACGTGAGACGCGTTGCTTGGCAAAGCTTCTGTCGCCGGGGGATCAGGAGGTATCCACGATCAACGGCGACGACTACTTCCCGAGCGGCGACGACGGCGGCGGAAGAGAAATCCGCGATCTAGGTCACGTCGGCAGCTCGGTTTTCTTTCTTGTGTATTCGTAGTATTGTGTATATGTAAAGATCGAAATACAACAGTATTTATACTGTAGGTCATACATTATGACCGTTGTGGGCCCCACCAAGGAAACCCTAGCTCCGGTTCAAAACAGCGCTTGAATATTTGGACCGGTCCAGCGAGCAGCAGAAATTCGCCTAAGGCAAATTCGGCGAGAATCATTGGTGATTCTCGACGAATCGGCGAGAATCACTTATGATTCTCGCCGAATTCTACTTGGCAGAATTCTGGCTGAATATCTAGCCATCCGGAAAGAATCGGCGAGAATCAACATTCATTCTCGATGAATCGGCGAGAATGCAAAGTCATTCTCGTCGATTCGGCGAGAATCAACTAGTGATTCTCGACAATTCTGCCTTAAGCAGAAATCAAGATGGCGTTGAGAAAGCCGGCTGCAATCGGCAAGAATCAGCGAGTGATTCTCAACGATTCGGTGAGAATCACTCGTCGAATCGGCGAGAATCACTTAGTGATTCTCGACGATTTCTACTTAGACGATTTTTCGTCTTTCCACCCGTGAGCTGCTCTTTGGCCCATCCTTGCTCCTTAATTGCTCTTGATCTATCACAGCCCTGTACTTGTAAATAAGTACACTCCAATAGAGAGAGTACACATAATCCAACACACTGATCTGCTCAACGAGGGATTACGTTGCGCAGACCCGTGTATATTGACCTACTGCACCCTGACATTGGTGTATACTTAGCGAGGAATAACTGCAAGCAAAACTTGAAGACAAATGATAAAATACAATGTCAATTCACCTTAGCTGGTCCAGGGGCTTCTTCAAATCAGGTACATTGTGGATACAATACCCAACATCAAGGTCTGATGGGACAACTATGGCCATGAAGAATTGTCATGGGAACATGAGGAAACCATGAGAGCGGAGTATCCCGAGCGGTTTCCTTGAGGTATACTTTTGTAATATTGATACTTCTATATTTTTCCCGCAACATGTAAATTTCAGAACGAAATTTCTTTAAGTGGGGGAAATTTGTAATGCCTCAAGATTTTTGTAGCCAGGAGATGGGCTCTGTGAGCTACTGCCCAGCGGTAGGGTTAACACAGATTGTAGTGTTAATAAATTATTACAGGAGCTCTCAATGAGTTACCACGCTGGTAGTAGGATGATACCGCGCGGAGGTAGTAGGATGATACCGCACAGAGGTAGCATGGTCGATTAATTGACAGAGCTCTCTGTGAGATACTGTCTGGCGGCAATGTTAACGATAGAGGTAGCGGATATGATCTATTTGTAGTTCTTATCTATAAGGTACCGCACGGCGGTAGATATACTGCGAGGCGGTAGCGTCAGTTCGTCGTAAGCGGTGTGTTGATGTGACACATCGTCTATCGCGCGGCAGTAGGTTTTACCGCGTGGCGGTAATAGGACAGTTACGGCATGGCCATGTGTCGGCCTGTGATTGGTGGTTTTGGGCAGTGGGCTTGCGAAACAAGCCAACGTTTGAGGTACCGCGCGATGGTAGCTAGTTACCGCACGGTGGTAGCTCGGTTTAAAGTCGAGATTGGTTGGTTGCACTTCATTAATTCTCTCGTGCCTTTCTTTTTCTGAACGACTGTGTGAGAGGAGGGCGGAGGAGTCTATGAGAAAGGAGATCCCATCGCCATTGGAGTTTCGGAGCTCTGAGTCGCGAGCCGAGTTCAGATCCGCAAAGGCAAGCCCGCTGCGGTCATTTTTTCCGGCTAGATCCTCTCCTATGGTGCCGAACTGAACGTCATGGGTAACGATCCTTCTTCGCAGACATGTGAAGTCCATTGTTTTTGAATGTGAGGTTAGATGCTCCACGAGCACGTGGAAGCAGTTCTCCTGGCGGGTAGATCGGTTGTATCCCCGTTGTCCTTGTATTTAGAATCCAGAATTGAAGTACGGAATAACACGCTGTGTGAAGCCCATCCGGACATGTTGGTCTGGATTGGTGATGATTGTCTTGTATGTCAGAGAATACTCCATTGTATACGTGTAAATTTTGGAGTCGTGGGGTGTGCAAATGCTGTAGTAAGAGTACTTGAAGTGCCTCTAGGAAAACACCTATTTTAGGGGAAAAATCGACAGTCTGTGTAATGCCCCAAGTTTTCCGGAGCCAGAGTAGGATTTTGCGAGCTAACGCGCAGCAATAATAATACCATTGGCGTTAGCATAGCCATTTTATTTGGCATGACGCTCTGTGAGTTACCGCGCGACGGTAGTGGGTATCGTGTGGCGGTTGAGTTAGTTCGTCGAAACGGCGGGTTAACTCGACGCATCGTCTACCACGCGGCAGTAGGTTGTTACCACGCGACGGTAGCTGGACAGTTACGGTGTGGGCACGTGCCGACCTATGATTGGAGGTTTTGGGCGGTAGATTGCGAAATAAGCTGTCGTTCGAGGTACCGCGCGACAGTAGCTATCTACCGTGCGGCGGTAGCTTGGTTTAAAACCTTGGAAGTTAGGTTTTCATCTCACTTTCTCTTGGGATTACTTCTCCTGACCGGCTGAGTGAGAGAAAGGTGGAGGAGATGCGAATGAAGGAGATCTTGCCATCATTGGAGATTCGAAGCTCCGATTCGCGAGCCGAGTTTGGATCTATAGAGGCAAGTCCATGGTAGTCATTTCCATCCGGCTAGGTTCTCTCTCATGGCGCCAAAACGAACGTCAAGGGTAACAATTCTCTTCCTTGGACATGTGAAGTCCTTTGTTTTGGCATGTGAGGGTAGACGCTCCACAAACACATGGAAGCAGTTCTCCCGAATAGTAAATCGGTTGTATCCTCGTTGTCTTTGCATTTAGAATCCGGAATCGAAGTACAAAATAAGCATGATGTGTGAAACCCATTCGGACAGGTTGGTCTGGATTGGTGATGGTTGTTTGTGTGCCGGAAAAGACTCTGTGGTAGTACGTAAATTTCAGAGTCATGGGGTGTGCAGGTTGTTGGAGAGAGAGAGTACTGTAGAAGGATTCCAAGAAAACACTCATCTATAGGGGAAGAATCAATAGTCTATCCCCTACCGCGCGGCGATAGCGCTACCGCCGGCTGTAGCTCCCATTGATCACTTTTTATGAGGCCTGTCTCGAGGAGACCTGGGGGCCTAAAGTTTGATCCATGAGCTTTGTTGGTACCCTAGTTTGGATTTGAGTTTAGTCTTCTCATTTAGTCTCTTGACCCAAGATTTATCTATGGTCAAAGGTTAGTTGTTTAGTTAGATTGCTCTAGTTGTAGAGTTGTCACTTATCCAGATGAAAATTTGGTTAAGTTTTTTTTTATTCGACTATGGTCGAACGCCGCTCGACTATCGTCTATCGACTGGTCGACGATCGTCTATCAGTTGGTCGACTATCGTAAGTCAGCAGATCGCCTATCTCTGAGTTAGTTCAACTCTTGTTAGCTCGACGATCTGTGGTATCTGCCTCGTCGATCGTCGAACCCCGCTCGACTTCTTTTGACCAGACAGATTTCTTGATAGTTCAACTATCTGCTTGGATAGTTCAACTATCTGATAGCTCGACTATCTGTTTGATAGGTCAACTATCTATTCTGTTTGATAGTTCGACTATCTGCTTGGATAGTTCAACTATCTGATAGCTTGACTATCTGTTTGATAGGTCGACTATCTCTTTGCTTGATAGCTCGACTATCTGTCTTGATAGGTCGACTATCTGTTCTGTTTGATAGTTCGACTATCTGCTTGGATTGTTCAACTATCTGATAGCTCGACTATCTGTTTGATAGGTCGACTATCTGTTCTGCTTGATAGTTCGACTATCTGCTTGGATAGTTCAACTATCTGATAGCTCGACTATCTGTTTGATAGGTCGACTATCTGTTTTGCTTGATAGTTTGACTATCTGTCTTGATAGTTCGACTATCTGATAGCTCGACTATCTGTTCTGATAGTTCGACTATCTGCTGTTGTATCATCCCATTTTCCAATTGGACCCCCCCCCTAGGAGTGACTTGAGCATAACTAGGTCATATGAGTTAACCTAGGTGAACCCAGGAGACCAAGTAACCTAAAAACCTAGTTGAGACCCTCTTGATCTGCAAATAGTAAATTCCTGAACACTGATTTTGGGTGGCCTAGTAGGTTCATTTTGACTCTAAAAATCCCCTTAGACCTAATGTGGGCCCAATGAGTCACCAAGGACCCACTTGGGTCAACCATAGTGGTCAAATTGACCAAGTCAACCCCAAGCCCAAATCAAGTCAAACCTAGCCTATATGGGTTAACCCAACCTCAAGCCACCCTTCCCCCTTAGGCTATTCTCTTGCATGTTTATTTTGTAATATTTTTGGCTGCCCATATCCTAGAGGATTGACCAAGTCAACTTGGTGACTAGGAGAGAGAGAGTGAGCTCCATTTCATGATAATGGAGGAGAGAGAAAAATTAAGAAAAGAGGGAATGGAGGGTTCGGCCAAAGGGAGGCCAAAGGCCACCCTTAATGGCTGAATTCAACTCCCCTGGGGAAGGGGAGAAGTTTCCAGCCGTTTCCCGGCCACCTAAGCCTTGGTTCAGCCCCCCTCCTCCATGGCTGAGCTTGCCATTAATGGCTTTAATGGCATTTTTCAAAACCGCCTCCCCCCTCCCCTCTTGGCCTTATATCCCTCATCAGCAAGCAAGGGCGACCTCTTTTGAAATCCTAATAGGAGGGAGAACCACTGTCGGAGCCACCAAGAAGAGGAAACGCCGCCGCCGCCGCCACCATGCACTCCCATCGCTCCACCCGCATCCAAGCTCGATCTCAGGTCCTCCTCCTCTCCTTCTCTCATGTTTAGATCCTAGGAGTATTTAGAAGTTGATTTCATGCTCAAACGAACCGGAGCCAAGTTTTGAAATTTCAGAAAATTGCTATTTTTCGGGAGCTTTTGAAGCTCTCGGCTAGGGCGGCGCCGCCACCTCCGGCCGCCCTAGCTCCGGCCGTGGATAGCCCCCACCACCGGGAACAAATGGGTGATGTTTCCCGGTGGTGGCACCGCCTTAGGCCGCCGGAATAAGGCCCGTAAAAACCGCCTGTGCGGGCTCTTTTTCGGCCCTAATCGGAGAAGATGACCAGTTGCCGTTGATCTGCTTTAAGATTTGTGCACCTCCTGTTTTTATGTTTTAGGTTTTATTAAATATATTTTCTGTATTTTATTTACACAGAATTACTGTAAAAGGAATTTAGTCCCCTTCTGAGCACCTCCTGAAAAAGTGTATAGCATGAAAGTTGTAGGTACTTTAAATACCTACAATTTGATATGCTGTGGTGAAAATTTGGTTGAGAACCTAGGCCTGTAGGGTCATTTTTTTATGGGTATGTCCTAAATCTAGGACAGTTTTATTCAAAAAATTATTTAGGCCCTTTAGGGGCATTTTCATCAAAGATGATCTATATAAATGTTGTAGGCCTTTTTATTATCTACAGTTTGATATGTTATGGAAAATTATAGGACAAGGCTTCTGACCTGTAGGGCCATTATTCTAGGGTAGGTCCTACAAATAGGGCAGATTTTTGAATATTTTCCTACACCTAATCCTTGGTCCAAATGCCTTGAGTTTTGGACAGGGACTTTTTATCACCTAGAACTAGCTCCTGTAAAAATTGGAAACCTTTTAAGGAAGTGTAACCTAGGGTTTTGCCCTAAACCTAGAAGAGCTAGGGTAAGGTAGTTGAAGGGTCAAATGACCTCCAAACCCTCCCAAATTTGGGTGAGGTGTCCCTGGTATAGGTATCTAGGTCTGGTTCAAATTTCAACTCATTTGGTTGAGTTTTGAATAGAAATCCTCTCAACCCTAGTTTTGACCTAGTGAAGGGAAGCTTAGGGAAATGTTCTTTTGACACTTGTGTGATCATCTCACCTCAACAGAGGTTGAGATTCTGACCACTGGTTTAAAATGGTCCTAAGAACTCCCTTAGGAAAAATGGGATGGATTAGGGTAAGTTTACCATTTGGTGGAGAGGTTTCTTATGAGTATTTAACCCTCTGGTTGTAATATTAGAGGATTTTGAGGTAGGTAGCTACCTCAAAACCTAAACCCTAGTTTTAGAGTAGAAGGGCTTTTAGGTCAAAACAGTATCTTAAATTCTTTTAAAAGCTATGAAACTTGGGTAGTGTGTTTCTAGGGTAGTTAGGACCCTTGGATAATTTTACTAGAATTTTTGGATAATTATTTCTAGTACTTCACTCATGAATGTGGGAATAGCCCTATTTGATGTTTTATTTATTAAAGATTTTTAAGTCAAATAAGGCCCCTTGAAACTCTGGAATTAGATGTTGTTGGCCAGTAAGAATTCTCCTGAATTTTAGTTTAATGTTATGTTGAATAAATAGAGTAGTTCTTTCACAAGTGTTATTTAAGGGCTTTATGGTTTTAAAATATTTTATGGCTTAAATAGTTTTTGGAAAAGTATGAAATTTGGTAAAGAGGGTTATTAAATCATTATGAATCAGTGGAAAATTTATTCAGGATTTTTGGAATTATGAATATAGTACTTGATTCATAAGCGTGCTAGATTAAGGATTTGGTAAATGATTTATTATAAAATAATTTCCAGCAGGAAAATTATGAAACTTATCTAGTACTGTTTTCATAGTGTTATTAGTACCCTGTAATTAATCCAAATTATTTGGAAGAGAATTTGATGTATTTTATTCATTAGACATGAAAGAAATGAATTATTGCTAAAATATTTTTAGGCCCCTTAGACCTTAGTGAAAATTGCCAAACCTTGGATATATCATTTTTAGACATAGTAGTATTTGTCTTAAATTTATTATGATTTATACATTACTGAAAAGTATACTCCTTGTTCAAATTTGGAAGACCTTGGATTTTAGTAAAATTAATTAATTAATAGATTAATTGAGAAAATTGTTATAACCTGGAATTAATTCATTTATGACATGATAGGACCCCAATAAATAACTTAGGCTGTTCGGATGAAAACACAAAGGACATCCTATCATAGACATCACTTAGTATAAGGTGGTCTGTAGTTAGTAACTTTGGGAAATGAGTAACGGGATAAGGTTTGGGTTAGCGTAAGGACAGCTTGTGTTGGTTGGATTTAAAGAAAGAGGATGGATCACCATAGGAGGTCTCAAGTATGGTGAGGAATGAGTTGATGTGCACTAGAAGGTGCGCGGGGCCGACGAAGGATCGTCGTCCCCGTAAGAGTGAAGAGTCAAATTCACCCTAGGTTTAGTTTGATGCAATTTATAAAGGGAAAGGGTAAGGGAAAAACAACCAATAACAATAAGTGCCTTGCGAAAGGGAACTTTGGGCTATTGCTACCATCGTAGTTCCTAGTGCCTATTGAGAGCCCCTCACAGGGTATATTCCGGAGGCAGTTCTAGGCTAACGTAAATCTTAAAACAAACGAAAGAGTAATTAGCCTAATAGGGATTCACATTGCACACACTCATTAGTTAGGGTTGGTAATGGTTAAGTCATCCCGAGGTGTTCAAGGGGGCGCCGTCCCGTGGTGTTCTAAGGGATGAAGTCTGGAGATGAGCCGGACGGTTTAGTCCGGGGAATTTGGTCTCGGATGTGGTTAATACGGACGGTTTAGTCCGGGAGTTTGACACATTAAACTGTTATATATTAAACTGCTGCATGTGCATAAAAATAGGAAAGATTAAGGTGGTGGGTTCTCGATATCGGGGAGTTCGATTGCACCGACACCAATATCGTTGACTCTGCAAGGTGACTAGCACTTAGCCAAGGTTAAGTCTGGCGGACCAGTCGACAAGAGTACGCAGGAGTCCGCCTCGTGCACCAGGCGTTGAGGGCGTACGATAGGTCAGACCAGTGGTGCTTTTACTAGTTTTGAGGTGGGCGAGGCCCAACCCACCGCTTCCGTTTGCCACTACGGGAGTAACCTGGGAGTTATCTCCAGAAAGGGGGAACTAAAGGTTTGTGTACACAAAGTTGGGTGTGTGAGTTGCACTGCTTGAACATCATAACCCACCATATAGCTGCATGTCATAATCATTCATAAAAACCTTAACACCTAAAATATAAGTGGAATGAGACGCTTATACTTTAGGACTTGCAAAACGACCCCTTGGTCTATAAGCTTGTGTGGGGAAGTTTATAAATTAAGGTCAATTTGATATATGTATATCTGCTGCTTAATAACCTACACCCCAACATATAAGCGGTATGGGACGTGTTATACGATGGGAGCCTTGCAAAAGATCCTTTGGCTTATGTGTACTCACATAAGCGAAAGTTTAATTTCTTACTTACTTACCTTTCTGTTATACCTATTATAACAATTATATTGTTCACCTGTTATAACTTGCTAGTTAGGCCCACCGTCATCTGTTTTGGAATTGATCTCCACTTTCATGTCCTCCCCTTTCTTCCTCTCCGCCCGGTGCCTTAGAGCGTGGGGGAAGGGGTGGGGGATGATAGGGCTTAGTCTTTTAGACTAACGGTTTTCGAACCATATCATATTAGGGGATCGCGGAGCCCAGCATGGAGGAACAGCTCAGGAGGCCGGTACGCTTGGAGATGGAGCAGTCTAGCACTGGAGTCCAAACTGCAGGGACTGTGAGTCCCGACCTTTAGTAGAGTTTTAGTTTTGCTTCCGCATTGAGTGATTTTTGTAGTGAGGACTTGATGTACCGGGCATGAGCCCTTATATTTCTAGTATCTTTGTTCTCTAATGATTTCTGTGGACACTCCCTTCGTGGAGTTTTTTTTTATATTATGTGATATTTTCTTATGGTGGACTTGCTTACTCTTCTTGCTTGCTACTTATTGTGATCGAAAAGGACGGCAGAATCGGCGCGTTGCAGTGACGACCTTCCCGGGTGCGAAGGTGTCACCTCAAAGCGGCGGTTCTGGGCATAAGACCCCGGGTTTTCAAAAAAAAAGGGGGTCTTACATCTGTGGTAGTTCGACTATCTGCTTTGATAGTTCGACTATCTGTGTCGTTCGACTATCTGTTCTGATAGGTCGACGATCTCTATGCTTCGCTCGACGATCTCCGAGGATCGTTCGACGATCTTTTGTTTGCCTTTAGTAATTTTGTACTCCTTCTGTTCTTTGATTTAATTCCTATTTATTTGGCATATTTTATTAAAGATTATTTCATTGATTTTATGCATACATCTCAAGCCAATCTTTGCCCCATCCTTTGTGCATAAGTCAAGCTTTATCTGACAAAGTTTTTTTGTCTTATTAGTTGAAATATCTTTTTGCTTTATTCTGCCATGTTGTCCTTTATAACCGTTAGACGCAAAAGTCTTCTTTGGTCATAAAGAGTTTAGTGTGATGTGACTTTCTTTAGTACTCCTTTTATCAGATTGGATTTGCAGCTTCTTAGAAAGCGTTATCCCTTTATAGCATGTCTGTCTACAGGATATGTTTTGCTTTATGCTTTTTGCAGCCCAGATTGCAGATTTTAGAAGAAGACAAAATTCAAACAAAGATTAGAGCCGTTGGAAAGGCCAATATATAAAGTGCTTTCAAAAGACAGCAGATAACAACCATATACAAAAACACAGATAGACACAGAATAGAGATCAACATAGATATTCATATACAGATTCAAAGAGATACAGCTCTCAGTCATTGATACATTCAACTGAGAAGATCATCCTTCTTCAACTCTCTCTTCTTCAATCCTGAGTTCATCCTGCTGCCAGGAACATTCACTCAGTGCCTCAAGAAGAAGAAGAAGAAGAAGAAGAAAGAAAAGCTATAGAAGAAGAACAATCATTCTACAATCAAGAGTCTTCTTCAAGCTTCTCCTTCAGAATTTCAAGACAGTTCTCTGTCAAGAATTCAGAAGAGTTCCTGTACCCTGAAGCAAGACTTCTTCCTGGATATTCTCTAAGCCATGGGGGAGCCTTGATTCTTTAGAGCTTTCTAGCTCTGTGCAATCCACTAGCTTCTCTAATCTGTTTTAACAATAGAGAAGAAACTTTAACTCTCTCAACCTCCTGTATAAAGGGTTATTACTCCCTTCAAAAGTGAACCTTGGTGGCAGGGCACCTGATCAAAAACCTGTGTTAGATTTTGAGCTCCTAATCAAAAGCTCAAAGGGTCTACTTGATCTACCTGAAGCAGATCAGTTAGTGGCAGAGCACCTGAACAAAAACCTGTAATGGATTCCTACCAGGGTGGTAGAAGAGTGGATGTACCTATTTAGAGGGAACCACTATAAACTTCTTGTGTCGTCTGTGTTGCTCATTTAATTATTGCACTGTGGCTGTGAGTAGAAATAACTAGGATTGCTAGTTGCTGTGATAGGACCAAATCTCAACTGTAATTACAGTTAGCTTTCTCTAGTGCACTTCACTTTATATTAGGCTCTAGGGTTTCAAATATCTATAAACTCATTCCGCAAATTAACTCTAAGGGAGTTGAGTAGGGTGTCATAATTTTTGAATACTCTATTCACCCCCCCCCTCGAGAGTTGTATCTATCCTCACTTTCAATTGGTATCAGAGGGAGGTCTACTAACTGTACAGGCTAACACCTGAGTCACAAGATCTAGATAGATACCAAGCTTATAGATATTCACTTCATGGCCCAGTCCAAGGATTACTCTAGCACTAGACCTCCAGCTTGCAACTTAGCTAAGTTTAGCATCTGGAAGGCAAGAATCAAATTATATATGAACTCTATTGATGAAGACATTTTTTCTTCTATTTTGACAAGACCTCCAACACCTCCTGTTGCAGCCACTGCTACAACATCTACAAATCTCAGTGCAGTGCCTCCTCCATACTACAATAATGCCTACAAGAAGGCAAAGATAGCTGATGCCAAAGCTATGAACATTCTGGCTCAGACTATGTCTGATGAAATCTTCCAAAAAGTGGTTGATTGCACCTCTGCAAAAGCCATGTGGGACTCACTGAACTGTAGCTGGTTCAGCTGATGAAAGGAAGGACAGAAGGTCCAACCTTATATCCCAATATGAAAACTTCAAGAAGACTGAAGCTGAATCAGTTGAAGCCATGTACACCAGGCTCAGAAATCATCAATGAGCTGAGAACTCTTGGTAAGGAGATTACATTGACAGAGGTCAATGATAAGATACTGATGTGCTTCCCTAGCACATGGGATCTCAGGATCTGGCCTATCAAGGAGGCCAGAAGTACAACTGAAATCTCAACTAAAGCCCTCCTTGGAAAGCTCAAATCTTTTGAGCAAGTTCTAAGACCAAGGAAGCTGAGGTTGAAGCCAAGACTCAAACTCCAACAAGGAAAGAGCAAACTCTTGCTCTCAAAGCTACTGATGCTTCTAAAGGAAGCCAATCCAATGAGGAGCTGATGGCACTCTTTGCCAAAAGGTTTCTCAAGATGGGAAGAAAAGACTTCAGAAAGAAATCTTCAAGATATGAAGATAAAACAAGGTATGACAGATCTCCTGCTAAAGAAATTATTTGTTATGGTTGCAGGAAACCTGGACACATTCTACCAGAGTGTCTAGAGGAAAATAACAAAGAAAAGAGAAAAGAAAAAGAACATCACAAGAAGCACTCCAAGTCCTCCTCCTACAAAAACAAGAAGAAGGAGAAAGGATTTTTTGCTGAGACCTGGAGTGATTCAGATGAGGAATCTTCCTCCTCAAGCTCCAGTGAAGATGAGGAAGAGAAGAAGGCAAAGGAAATTTGTCTAATGGCAATTGATGCCTACAGCAACCACTCAGCTGAAGAGAGTTCTGATGATGATGAAGAAATGCCTACAGAAGATTAGGTATTATCTTCTTATGATTTTTCTTCTGCTGAATTTAAATCTGAATTTAAATCTCTTTGTTTAGATTTAATTAGTTTAGAAAAAGAAATTAAGGAACTTAGAAATAAGTTAGCAGAATCAGAAATCCTCTCCATTGAAAATGCTAGGTTAGAAGCAGAACTCACTAAGTCTAGTGAAGAAATAAAGTTTCTTAAAAATGAACTAGCAAAGTCCAAGAGATTAGAAGAATCTTTAAATGGTAGAACCTTAAGCTGCTAGAAATCACTAGCATGACAAACACTAGGTCAGGCAATAATAAGCTAGGCTTAGGAGCCTCATCAAGTGAACCCCCATTGGTTCTTAAAAATCATCTTTCAATTCCAGTAAACTTTATTTCAGCTGATGGAATAAAGAATACTGAGAAAGTAAAACATGTTAATCAAGCCTTAAATAAAGCTAAAAGAGAAAAGAGAAAACAAAAATTTAAGGAACTATAAAAAGCGTCGAACGCTGCTCGACGATCGAAGGCTCAATGGTTGAACGATGCTCGACAATCTGAGCATCAATCGTCGAACGCTGATCAACGATTTCAATTTGATTTTCAAAATTACAACCAGAACCTTAGAAACCCTAATATAAATAGAAATCCTAGGTTTGTGGACCCATTAACTGCTTGGAGCATCCCACCTAGGAGATCTTACCCTTTAGGATATAAACTCCAACCTGCTTATTCTTTTATTTCAAGTTTTCATTATGTGAAGAATAATGGACCCAAGGTTGTCTGGGTCCACAATGTCTAACTGTTTAATTTGCAGGTGAAGACCTATCCAATTACTAAAGATAAATGGTATTTGGATAGTGGCTGTTCCAAACACATGACAGGAAACAAAGACAATCTGTCAAGATTCAAGGCCAAGCTTGTACCAAAGGTGATCTTTGGGGATTCCAGCTGTGGTCAAACTGAAGGATATGGTAGGATTATCATTAGAGCAGTAACTTTCAAGAGGGTTGCATATGTAACTGGACTGAAGCACAACCTTATCTTAGTAAGCCAGTTATGTGATGCAGGATATCAGGTATATTTCACTAACTCTCTCTGTAATATTACTTTAAATAGTAATGTTGTGTTAGTAGGTATTAGACAGGGTAATATTTATTTAGTAGATTTTAACTCAACTCAATCTGAAATCTGCTTATTTAATGAAGTAACAAATAACAACACCTTATGGCATAGAAGGCTTAGCCATGTTAACCTCAAGAACATATCTAGGTTATCTAAATACAACCTTGTTAGAGGTTTACCTTCTTGCCCCTACAAGAAGGAGAGCCTATACAAGGCTTGTCAATTAGGCAAGCAAACCAAAAACTCCTTTAAATCTGTAAATAAAAGTGATTCACCTAGAATCATGTATTTATTACATTTGGACCTTTTTGGCCCAATAAATGTACAGAGTATAGGAGGGAAGTATTACACTTTAGTAATTGTAGACGACTTCTCTAGGTTCACTTGGGTGTTCTTCTTGAGAACTAAGGCTGATAACTTCAAAGTTCTTACAGACTTTCTACTACGTGTGCAGACTGAGTATTCTACTCATGTTGCCTTGATCAGAAGTGATCATGGTACTGAGTTTGATTCTCTTCTCATGCAAGAATTCTGTGAGAAAGAAGGTATCAAACATAGCTTCTCTGCTCCTAGAACTCCCCAACAAAATGGGGTAGTGGAAAGGAAGAATAAAACCCTAATTGAAGCTGCTAGAACATTATTGGCAGATGCTAACATGCCTCTCTCTTATTGGGCAGAAGCTGTTAGCACAGCTAATTATGTCTTGAACAGAAGTCTTATACACAAGCTTAAGAGTAAAACTCCTTATGAGTTGCTTAAAGGAAAGAAACCTAAAATTAATTATTTTAGAGTATTTGGTTGTGTAGTATACATTCATAAAAATAACAAAGAATACCTTAGAAAGTTTGAAGCAAAAGCTTCAATGGGAATTTTTCTTGGATATTCCCAAGTGATCAACAGGCTTTCCCTGATATCAGAATCTATAACTACATTAGTAGCCATAGGTGTATGCATTGCTGAAGTATCAGCCATCCCAAACTTCTTTACCAATTCCTTGGCATATTTGGATTGGGAGATGAAGATGCCATCAGCATCTTGCTTTACTTGGAGACCAAGAAAGTAAGACAGCTCACCCATACTACTCATCTCAAACTTGGAATGCATCAAGTTAGAGAAATTTTTGCACAGTTTGGGATCAATGGAACCAAAAATAATGTCATCCACATACACTTGAACTAATAGGATTGTGTCCTTGTGGTGCTTGACGAAGAGGGTTCTATCAACTACTCCCCTAACAAAGTTGTGCTCTAACAGGAAACTAGCTAGAGTCTCATACCAGGCTCTTGGTGCTTGTTTGAGTCCATAAAGAGCTTTTTGCAACTTGAATACTTGTAAGGGCTGAGTTGAAGAAACAAACCCAGGTGGTTGTTCAACAAATACCTCTTCCTTTAGCTCACCATTTAGAAAGGCACTTTTGACATCCATCTGAAAAACCTTAAACTTCATATAGGCTGCATAGGCTAGAAAGATCCTTATTTCCTCTAGCCTTGCAACAGGAGCAAAGGTTTGGTCATAATCTATACCTTCCTCCTGTCTGTAGCCCTGAGCTACAAGCCTAGCTTTGTTCCTTACAATGATTCCATTTACATCCAATTTGTTTCTATACACCCACTTGGTGCCTATGATCAGTTGGCCTTTAGGTCTTGGAACCAAAGTCCATACTTTACATCTTTCAAACTGATTGAGTTCCTCTTGCATAGCAATGATCCAGTGAGGATCTAGCTCGGCATCTTTAATGGTGAGGGCTCAATCTGTGAAAGGAAACAAGCATGCATCACATCCTATCTTAACTGATGTCTTGTTTGAACACCAGCTGATATGTCTCCTATCACTTGAGATGTAGGATGATCTCTAAGTGTGACAACATCAGCAGGTGGGATGTGATCTTCAGCAATAGTTGGGATTAATTCCTCAGGAGGAATTTGATCTACTATTGGTGGTACAACAACAACTTCTGCAAGGTCTTCATCACTGTCTGATTCAGTGATATGAAAAGTTGATAGATGGAGAATCTCTTGAGTGACATCTTTGCTAGATTCTGGTACCTGCAATGAACTTGAGGAAGGGGAAGTTTCCTTCTCCTTGTAAAATATTTGAGATTCATCAAAGGACACATGAACAGACTCTTCAATCTTAGAAGAAGATTTATTAAATACCCTATAAGCTTTGCTTACTTGGGAATATCCAAGAAAAATTCCCATTGAAGCTTTTGCTTCAAATTTTCTAAGGTATTCTTTATTATTATTATGAATATAAACTACACAACCAAATACTCTAAAATAATTTATTTTAGGTTACTTTCCTTTAAGCAACTCATAAGGAGTTTTACACTTAAGCTTGTGTATCAGACTTCTATTCAAGACATAGTTGGCTGTACTAACAGCTTCTGCCCAATAGGAAAGAGGCATATTAGCATCTGCCAACAATGTGCCTGCAGCTTCAATCAGTGCTCTGTTTTTCCTTTCCACTACCACATTTTGTTGGGTAGTTCTAGGAGCTGAGAAGCTATGTTTGATACCTTCTCTCTCACAAAATTCTTGCATGAGAAGAGAGTCAAACTCAGTACCATGATCACTTCTGATCAAGGCCACATGAGTAGAGTACTCAGTCTGCACACATAATAGAAAATCTGTAAGGGCTTTGAAGTTATCAGCCTTAGTTCTCAAAAAGAACACCCAACTGAACCTAGAGAAGTCATCTATAATGACTAGGGTGTAATACTTCCCTCCTAAACTCTATACATTTATTGGGCCAAATAGGTCCAAATGTAATAAATACAGGATTCTAGGAGAATCACTTTTATTTACTGATTTAAATGAATTCTTGGTTTGCTTGCCTAATTGACAAGCCTTGCATAGGCTCTCCTTCTTGTAGGGGCAAGAAGGTAAACCTCTAACAAGGTTGTGTTTAGATAACCTAGATATATTCTTGAGGTTAACATGGCTAAGCCTTTTATGCCATAAGGTATTGTTATTTGTTACTTCATTAAATAAGCAGATTTCAGAGTGAGTTGAGTTAAAATCTACTAAATAAATGTTACCTTGTCTAATACCCACTAACACAACATTATTATTTAAAGTAATATTACAAAGAGAGTTAGAAAATGATACCTGGTATCCAGCATCACATAACTGACTTATTGAAATGAGATTATGCTTCAGCCCAGTTACATAAGCAACTCTCTTGAATGTTATAGCTCCAATTGTCATCCTGCCATAGCCTTCAGTTTGACCACAGCTTGAATCTCCAAAGATTACCTTTGGGCCAAGATTGGCCTTGAACCTTGACAAATATTCTTTATTTCCTGTCATATGCTTGGAGCAACCACTATCCAAATACCACTTATTCTGAGTGATAGGATAGGTCTTCACCTGCAAATAAATCAATTAAACATTGTGGACCCAGGTAACCTTGGGTCCCTTATTTTTCACATAAGAAAAACTGGAAATAAATGAATAAGCAGGTTGAGGGTGATAACCTAACGGGTAAGATCTCCTAGGTGGGATTCTCCATGCAGATGATGGGTCAATGAACCTAGGGTTTCTATTTACATTCGGGTTTCTAAAGTTCTGGTTGAAGTTTTGAAATTCATGTTGAAAACGTCGATCGGCGTTCGACGATGGATGCACAGATCGTCGAGCTTCGTTCGACCACTGAGCATGCGACGTCGAGCAGCGTTCGACGCTCTTTGTATTTCCTTAAACTTTTGTTTCCTTTTCTCTCTCTTAGCTTTATTTAAAGCTTTATTAACCTGATTAACTTGCTCAGTGTTTTTTATTCCACTAGATGAAATAAAATTCACTGGAGTTGAAAGATGGTTTTTAAGAATGATTGGGGGTTCACTAGAAGAAGCTCCTAAGCCTAATTTGTTATTGCCTGACCTAGTGTTAGACATGCTGGTTATTTCAAGCAACTTAAGGCTTCTACCATTCAGAGATTCTTCTAACCTTTTGGACTTAGCTAATTCATTCTTAAGGAATTTTATTTCTTCACTAGAATTAGTGAGTTCTGCTGTTAACCTAATGTTTTCAATGGAAATTAATTCAGATTCAGCTAGTTTATTTCTAAGCTCTTTTATTTCCTTTTCAGAACTAATTAAATCTAAACATAAAGATTTAAAATCTGATTTAAATTCAGCAGATGTAAAATCATAAGATGACAATACCTCATCTTCTGTTGGCATTTCTTCATCAGAATCTGAACTCTCTGCAGCTGAGTGATTACTGCAGGCATCAATTGCCATCAGGCAAACTTCCTTTGCCTTCTTTTCTTCCTCATCCTCACTGGAGCTTGAGGAGGAAGATTCCTCATCAGAATCGCTCCAGGTTTCAACAACAAAATCTCTTTCCTTCTTTTTGTTCTTGTAGGAGGATGGCTTGGAATGCTTCCTGTGCTGATCCTTGTCTTTCCTTTTCTCTTTATTCTTTTCCTCTGGACAGTCTTGAAGAATATGTCCAGGCTTCCTGCAACCATAGCAAATTATTTCTTTATTAGGAGTGCGATCATACCTTGGTTTTTCTTCATATTTTGAAGACTTCTTTCTGAATTCTTTCCTTCCCATCTTGAGAAATCTTTTGGCAAATAATACCATCAGTTCCTCATTGGACTGGCTTCCTTCAGAAGCATCAGCAGCTTTGAGAGCAAGGGTTTGCTCTTTTCTTATGGGAGTTGGAGTCTTTGCTTCAGCCTCAGCTTCCCTGGACTTCAGCACTTGCTCAAAGGACTTGAGCTTGCCGAGAAGGGCTTCTGTTGAAATTTCTGTTGTGCTTCTGGCCTCCTTGATAGGCCAGATCCTCAGATCCCATGTGCTAGGGAAGCACATAAGAATCTTATCATTGACGTCTGCCAATGAAATATCCTTGTCAAGAGTCCTCAGCTCATTGATGATTGAGCTGAGCCTTGTGTACATTGCTTCAACTAATTCAGCATCAGTTTTCTTGAAATTCTCATACTGGGAGATAAGGTTGGACCTTCTGTCCTTCCTTTCATCAGCTGAACCAGCTACAATCTGGTTCAGTGTATCCCACATTGCTTTTGCTGAGGAGCAGTCAGCAACCTTCTGGAATACTTCATCAGACATTGTCTGAGACAGAATGTTCATTGCCTTAACATCTGCTATCTTTGCCTTTTTGTATTCATCATTATAATCTGGAGGAGGCACTGCACTCATATCAGTTAATGATGAAGCAGTAGCTGCAGCAGGTGCTCTTGGTGGTCCTGTCAAAATAGAAGCAAAAATACTCTCATCAATAGAGTTCATATATAACTTAATCCTTGCCTTCCAGATGCTAAACTTAGCTAAGTTACATGCTAGAGGTCTGGTGCTAGAGTAATCCTTGGACTGGGCCATGATAGTGAAAGTGAATATCTATAATCCTTGGTATCTATCAGGATCTTGTGACTTAGGTGTTAGCCTATACAGTTAGACAACCTCCCTCTGATACCAATTGAAAGAAAAGGGATAGATACTACTCTAGAGGGGGGGGGGGTGAATAGAGTAATCAAAAATTGCACTAGCAAAGTTGACTGTCTACTCAACTCCCTTGGATTTAATTGCGGAATAAAGGTTGTAGATATTTGAGAAGTAACCTTAAAGCCTAACATAAGTGTTGTGCACAAAAGGCAGCCAACTGTAATTACAGTTAAGGCTTGGAATCCTAAACAACAACTAGCAAACCTAGTTAAAACTAATCACAGCTAACAACACAAGTAATAAATCAAATAACCAGACGACACAAGGGAATTTATAGTGGTTCCCCAAACAACTTGGGTACGTCCACTCTTCTACCAACAAGGTAGGAATCCACTCAGGTTTTTGATCAGGTGCCCTGCCACCAACAAGATCTGCTTCAGGTAGATCCAGAAACCCTTTAGACTTTTGATCAGGTGTCTAAAAACCAACACAGGTTTTTGATCAGGTGCCCTGCCACCAAGGTATACTTTTGAAGGGAGTAATAACCCTTTACAGGAGGGGGAAAGGAGGTTAAGATGTCTTCTCTATTTTACAATAGATTAGAGAAGCACAAGAACTTGAACTGAGCTAGAAAGCTCTAAAGAGTCAAGGCTCCCCCTGGCTAAAAGAATGTCCAGGTGAAGTCTTGCTTCAGTGCAGAAAACACTTCAGAAAATCTGAAGGAAAAAGCTACAAGAAGATAAAGAATATGAAATGAAAATTCTTCTTCAGACAGCTATCTTCTTCTTTTTTTTCTTCAAAAAGCTCTGAGTGAAGATCTTCCTGGAGGCAGGAGAACTCAGGTTGAAGAAGAGTGAAGAGCTAAAACTTCTTCTCAGTTGAATATGAACGAGCTGAGAGCAGTTGTAAACTGTAAGTTGTAAGCTTGAATGCTGCTGTTAGCTTTTTGTATATCAGAACTAGTTGATTTCTTTCTCCAAAGAATTCTTTATATAGCAGCAGCAGCAACGGCTCTAATTTGAGTTTGAATCTTGTCTTCTACTGAAATCTGCAAGCTGGGCTGCAAATAGCATAAAGTAGGAACAAAAACTGCAGACAGATATCCTATAAGAGGATAAAGCTTTTTATGAAGCTGCAAGTAACTCTGATAAAATAATACTGGAGAAAGTCACATCAGAAGAGACTCTTTACGGCCAAAGAAGACTTTTTTGAGTCTAACGGCTATAAAGGACAGCCTGACAGATAAAGCAGAAAACATATTTCAACTAATAAGACAAACAACTTTGTCAGAAAAAGATTGGCTCATGCATATGGAATGGAGCAGATATTGCATGGAAATAATATCATAAATTTATTCAAATAATCTTTTATAAAATATGCCAAAATAAATATGAAATAAATCACATCATAGAAGATGACAAAATTACTCAAGACATACAACAAAACGTCGAACGACCCTCGAAGATCGTCGACCGAAGCACAGAGATCGTCGACCTATCAGACAGATAGTCGAACGATACAGATAGTCGAACTATCAAAGAAGATAATCGAACTACCTCAGCAGATAGTCAACCTATCAGAACAGATAGTCGAGCTATCAGATAGTCGATCTATCAGGACAGATTGTCAAACTACCAAATCAAAACAGATAGTCGACCTATCAAACAGATAGTCGACCTATCAAACAGATAGTCGAACTATCAAAGAAAACAAATAGTCGAACTATCAACCAACACAGATAGTCGACCTATCAACAGATAGTCGAACTATCAGATAGTTGAACTATCCAAGAAGATAGTTGAACTATTAAGAAGAGCAGATAGTCGACCTATCAACAGATAGTCGAACTATCAAGGAAAACAGATAGTCGACCTATCAACAGATAGTCGAACTATCAGATAGTTGAACTATCCAAGCAGATAGTTGAACTATCAAGAAGAGCAGATAGTCGGCCTATCAACAGATAGTCGAACTATCAAGGAAAACAGATAGTCGACCTATCAATAGATAGTCGAACTATCAAAGAAAACAGATAGTCGACCTATCAAGCAGATAGTCGAGCTATCAGGAAGACGATCGTCAAACGGCTGATCGACGATAGTCGAGCGACGTTCGACCATAGTCAAACCAGAAATTACTTAGCCAGATTTTCATCTGGACAGGCAATTCGACATAACTAGAGAATCTATCTTATCAACTAGCCTTTGACCATAGATAAATCTTGGGTCAAGAGACTAAAAGAGAAGACTGAACTCAAATCAAAACTAGGGTACCAACAAATATCACGACCGCTAACTCCAAATCATGGACCGGATAGTTCCTCGCATGCACCTTTAATTGGCGCAAGCCATACAGTATCACCTTCCCATGCTGAAGTAAAACACATCCTAAGCCGCTACCCGAGGCGTCACTGTATATTTCATAGCCTTCATAACCATATGGCGAGCACAAAATAGGTGTCGTGGTCAGACGACTTTTAACCTCTTCAAAAGCTTGCGGGCACGCCAGCGTCCAAATAAACTTCTAATCCTTCCTCGTCAAGATAGTGAGGGATAACGATATCCGCGAGAAGTTCTCCACGAAGTGCTTGTAGTAGCCGGCAAGCCCCAGAAAACTCCAGACTTTCGCAACAGTAGACAACACAGGCCACTCCCGTATTGTAACTATCTTCGGCGGATCTACCGCAATTCCCTCTCCACAAACAATATGACCAAGGAATGCTACTGAAGATAGCCAAAACTCACACTTGGAGAACTTGGCATACAGCTGATTACTCCTTAAGGTCTCCAAAATAATGCGTAAATGATCTGTATACTCTTCCACAGACTGAGAGTACACCAGTATATCATCAATAAAGACTATCACGAACTGGTCCAAGTACTCTCTGAACGTCCGGTTCATCAAATCCATAAAAATGGATGGCTCATTCGTCAACCCAAACGGCATGACAATGAACTTATAATGCCCATAACGTGTACTGAATATCATCTTGGGAATGTCACTTTCCCTGATCCTCAATTGATAATACCCATATTTCAGATCCAGTTTCGAGTATACAGTCGATCCAACTAGCTGGTTGAATAGATCATCGATTCTAGGAATCTGGTACTTTTTCTTCTCTATCAGCTTATTCAACTCTCGATAATCTATAAACAACTATAAACTTTCATCCTTCTTCTTCAGAAAGAGGACCGGTGCGCTCCAAGATAACAAACTTGGATGCACATAACCTTCCTCTAGAAATTCTTGAAGTTATACTTTCAATTCTGCCATTTCCCTTGGTGTTAGTCGATACGGAGGGAGTGACACAGGCTTGGCACCTGGTACTAGCTCTATGGTAAATTCGATCTCTCTCTGAGGTGGAGCTCCAGGGAGATCTTCAGGGAAAACATCAACAAACTCTGATACCACAAAAATACTTATCAAACCAGGCTTGGGCTTCTTAGCCATTAATAGGGTGAAGAATAACTTTGCACCTTCCCGTACTGCTTTGACTACTTGGAGAGCAGACATCAGCATCTTGCTCAATCCCTTCATACCCGAGAAGGTTGTTTCACAACCCGTATTCAACCCCATTTTGACCATCTTGAGTTTGCAATCGATGTACGCATGTTGCTCTGAGAGCCCATCCATGCCAAAGATCACATCAAATTTTACTATCGATAGTAGTGAAGCTTCCAAGTCCCACTCTTGACTCCTTATTCGCACCTTTACGCAAAAAATTCTATCTGCGCGCATTGAGCATCTGTTAGGCAGCCACACATCTAGTCTATCCTTTTCCATAGTAGAAGGTACTCCGATGTGCGACACGAAGTTCTCAGACAAAAAGGAGTGCGAAGCTCCTGTATCGAACAGTTCTCTCGCCGGACAGTACAAGATTAAGACAAACCCTAACATAAGAAAGTCATACAACCTATGCATAGTGTATAACCCCGTATTCGATGAGTGGGTCCCCAGTTTAGGTTCAGTTCTTTGTGGGATCTCCAGGAGCGATATGGCTCGAGGACTGAAGCGAGACCATTCTAGTGTTCGCCAAGCAGGCCGCGCGAGCCAGTTCCTTAGGTGTCGAGTAAAGCTGGACCTATCGACACGTTCTTCTCCTTGGCATTCAGTGAGGCGCGCTCTATCGATGCCTTCTGTTCCTTAATATTGAGTGAGGCGAGTTCTCTCAACGCCTTCAGTTCCTTGGCATTGAGTGAGGCGCGCTCTGTCAATGCCTTCAGTTCCTTGACGTTGAGTGAGGAGAGTGCTCTCAATGCCTTCAGTTCCTTGGTGTTAAGTGATTTGCGCTCTATCGACACCTTCAGTTCCTTGGCGTTGAGTGAGGCACGCTTGTTGATGCCTTCAGTTCCTTGGCATTGAGTAAGGCGAGTGTCCTTAGATATCGTATTTTACCTATAACGGGGTGCCATGAAGGCGAGTGCCTGGCTTACCCCAACACTCACCCTTATAGCCGAATGACGCCTTCATGGGGGCACTTTCCCAGTGGGGTACAGAGGTAAAATTACCCGAATGCCCTTACAGGGCTGTGAATAGCCATTCAGAATAGCGGAGTTACGCTATTTGTAGGCCAGGTTTTAAAAAACTATAAATAGGCCCAAGGGGGTACCTCAGAAGGCAAGCTTTCTAGTTCTCTTACTCTCTTGTATTTTAGCACTTTCTGAGGTGCCCTTAGCTCAGCACAGGCTAAGGAGGGGAAGCCCTCTAAGATCTTCTGGGTTTGTGGTGGGACCTCCATACTGGAGCCTTGGGTTATTCTCAAGTTCTAAGTCTTTGGTCAGCCAAGCTTGCTAGGCAAAGTAAGTGTGTTTTCACTCCTTCCCAAAGGGTTTAGACTTCACAGAAGCCAATTTCTGGTTTCAATATTTTGGTGCGGTGAGCATGGATCGTGACCAGCATCGAAAACTTTAGCGAGCTCAATGACTGGAGGCGAAGGGCAAGGTTCTGACCAGGCCGACTCGCCACCCCCTCCCCCTCTCGCCACTCTCACCATGTTTGAGGATTTTCGACAAGAGATGCGGAACCTCATAACTTTCACACTCACTGCTCATGGCAAGTGCTCAACACCCTCGGTCCCGGTGTTCGCAGCCCCAGCCCTAGGCAAGAACGCTCCTGTTCGATAGCCTGGGAAGGAAGCGACAGCAGAAGGTAGTGGTGAGCGAGAACTCCCTGGGTGAGATCTCCTAGGGTGAGTCTTGTTCCAATGGTTCTAGGATGTGGTTTTGATCCGACAGATGTCGGATGCGTTCTAGTGCAGGCTCTTCACCATCACCCTCAAGGAGAAGGCGAGAGATTGGTTCCACCAGCTTCCGACCAGTTCCATCTACTGCTTCGAGGACCTGCACTGGGGTGTCTTGTTGAGGTTCACCACTTACAAGAAGAGGAAGAGGGAGTCGGAGTCCCTGTTCCTCATCAAGTAGGGGGTGAACGAGACTCTAGAGAGCTATGTGGGCATGTTCCAAAAGGAGGTCTGTAACACCCCTGCTTTTTTGATGTTTATTTAAAATCCCTTTAGTGACGTATTTTAACATTAGGGCGTTACGTTGACGTGTAGTTAGTGGGTACCACTATCGGAGCATGGCTTTTGATCAGTACGTATCTGAGGTTTTGACAGCTTGGCTAATTTCTAAGTGTGGTTTTGGGATTTCTCTTGCGAGCCAGGTTTGTTTTAGAGCTCGATGGAGCTTTTTTGGGATAATTGGTGTTTTGGTCTTCGGGGGAGTTTTTACCCGAGTTTAGTTTGTTGAATCTTAAATTCGACTTCGTCGTTGGATTTGTAGCATCAATATTTAGCTACGGTGCGATATTCGGTGAAATCCGTGTTGATTCGAGTTTTTGGGTGAGTTGGACGTTCTTTACGAATCATTATATGATATTATAGAAGTCCTTATCTTGATATAATACTATATTATAATATTATAATATGATATTCTACTGTAATATAGATAATATATTACAATATTGTAATAGAAAATATATTATAATGGCTATCAGATATACTATATTTTACTATTCATTATCTTCCTCCCCAAGCTATCAGACAAAGAACGCAGAAGAAAGAGGGCGGCGGATTTCACTAGGCTTTCAACCACCATTTGTAGGAGCTCCGGTGCACGAAATCGTCATTGGAGAGTAGATCCAGAAAGCTCTCGCCGAGATCTATGCATTGGTGGTAGGTAATTTTGTTTTCTTGGACTTTTGGCATTAGGGTTTTTCACCTTGACTCTTGTTTGTCCTATAAAGTTTCAGGAATTGTTGCCTAAGAGTTCTTGTGACCGATCCTTGAAGCTGAGCATTTGTGAGGCCAGATTTTTGAAGATCTTGAGGTAAGTGGTGATTTATAACCTTGCCAAGTCTTTTATTACGTTCTTTATTAGTTCTTTCTGAATTTTCTCATTTATATAAACTGTATAGTACTTAGTACTAGCTTTTCTCTTCTTGTTGTGGTCAAGAAGAAGCCTTTTTCTTGTGTTGGGCTCCTGCCTTGTCCACCCCTCCCTTTCTCTTAAGAAATGAAACATAGTCCTGGCCTAGGTTTTATTGTTGTCACAAAATTGAGTTATTATAAGTCTATGAACCTCTATTTAGGAAAGACAGGATTTCTGACAGGTTTTAGCCTTAGGCGTTGAGTGGTCTGTGCGGCTAAGTAAAAAAGCGTTGAGTGTGCTGAATACACTCAACGCAGCGTTGAGTGGTCTATGCAACTAAGTCAAAAAGCGTTGAGTGTGCTGAATGCACTCAACATAGCGTTGAGTGGTCTGAGAGGCTAAGTAAAAAGCATTGAGTGTGTTGAATGCACTAAATGCAGCGTTCAGTGAGGACTTGGCATTGAGTATCTTCAAGACTAAATCAAAAAGCGTTGAGTGTGCTGAATGAACTCAACGCGGCATTGAGTGAACTCAACGCGGCGTTGAGTGAAGGCAATATCGTTGAGTTAATTGTTAGGCGTTGAGTGTTGTGCTTTGGCATTAAGTGTGTTGACTGAGTCAGGCTTGGCGTTGAGTGGATGTGCTTTGGCGTCGAGTGGACTCAGAGCTTTTGTTAGGTGTTGAGTGTTTTGTCTTGGCATTGAGTGTATTGACTGAGTCAGGCTTGGCATTGAGTGGATGTGCTTTGGCGTCGAGTGGACTCTGAGCTTTTGTTTGGCATTGAGTGCACTGAATGAACTCAACGCGGCGTGGAGTGTAGGCCATGCATCGAGTTGACTTGATGCTTTTTCCGCAGACTTGGTATTTTGTGGACGAATCGCAGCTAATTCATTGAGTTTGGCCTTAGGCCAATTTCTGTGATTTACTTTCCTCCTTGTTGTTGCTGGAGAAGCCCAGTGTTTTGGTTATGGTAGCTAATTCATCGAGTTGACTTGTTATTGCTATGTTGGCAGTGGATAAAGGATCACCAACTTGATGTTTTGTCCTGGTGAGTTTACCCGGTGTGGGTATGTGACTGTTGGTGTGTTGGGTAGGTTCTTACCACCGCTGGTACTGGTTTTTCCCCGATTTGGGTGTGTCAAGATATAAGACCATCTTTCCTTGGGCCCTTGCGAAGTTTTTGCTGTTTGTGTGTTGGGTAGGTTCCCACCACCACAGTTGTCGGGAATGCTGGAGTTTTTGCTCACTAAATTATGAGCTGATTAATTCCTTATGATTACACTTATATATATGTTGGTGAAATTTCCTTACCTTTGAACTTGTAAGTTAGCCTTTCTCATTATTCTTGAATTAGGGTTGGTAACCCTTTGTTCCTTTTGGTTTATTGCTAACCTTTTGATCTTTGATCACTACTTTTATTTTCATTCTTGCTGATGTGTTCTTTCTTTGAATGCCTCAGATTTTAAGAAGTAGCCGGCTGAGCGGCTAGGGTTGGTTTTTGGCTGGTGTTCTGCAGCTATCTCTATTCCTCACTGATTGTGAGGTAGTGTGTTGTTTTATTCTTGTTCAGACATACACATCTTTTAGTGGGTTTGTGTCAGGTTATTGATGCCCACTGGATTTTTGTATTATGTTCAGTACTTGCTAGCTGCTAAGTCTATTTCTGTATGACTTATTGCATTTACTTGCTCTCTGAGAAGGTTTTATGCTAGGTTGCATTTTAGATATTTTAAATTATAAAAGTATTACTTCTGTCACCTCATATATGCCATATTTAAAAACAAACATCATTATGTTTGGTGAACGTAAAAGCTATTTTCATACTTATACTAAATTTAGAGTCCTGCATACCATAAGTTGTCCTATATGGATGTTTTTACTCATGTAGGATGTCAATTAATGTAAACAAGGTATTTTCCGCAGCGTGAACCTATATTTTCAGTCGTGGACTAGTTGATCCATTGAGCCGAGGGATATGACCATCCAAAAATTAACTTAAAACATGATTTCTTAACATTATAATTTGGTATTTTCATAAATTGTGTTAGGATTGGAGTTTGCTTGAACGTTTGCAGTTATCCCCTGCACGGCGTGGCATCACAACACGTGTTTTCTCTTACTCTGATATTCATTTAAATTCGGAGAAAATGCGGGTTGTGATAGTTGGTATCAGAGGAGTAGGTTGTCTGACAATTGGTCAAACAACCATCTCGAGTTAGCTTTAGTTGTCTTGTTCCATTGCATACACACACCGATGTGTCATCAGTACGTCTTGGAGGAAGCATGAACACTACACTCATAAGCATGATAAGAAGTATGCGAGGCATATTATATAGTATGAGATGCATAATATGTAGAGATGTCACAGTTCAGGTTTTGTTCTGGTTCTAATAAAACCATGAACCGAACCACTAATGTAACAGTTCTTCAAATTTGAACCAAAACCTTATTTGGTTTGACAGGTTCTGGTTCTGGTTCCGGTTCTAGCTTAATTTTTTGAACTGTCGTGTTAGCGGTTCCGGTTACGGTTCAACAAGAACCAAAATCAAACCGACCACTAACTGTTCGGTCTAGTTCCAATCAGTTTCAACTAAAACGAAAATCAAATTTGGCGGAATGAAATAAAAGTGGACTACAAATAGTAAAACTCAAAACAACATTGAAATAGAAATAATTATGTTGCGCACTTATCGAAGGTCTTTTCCACGATCGGTGGGATAATATTCATCACCTTCCTATGCGTGTGAACTTGCCATGTCGTCTAGTTGGCTTGTGCACGTCTCGTCGGCATGTTCAACCATAACAATCGGCTACAAATAGTTGTCTTTCTTGATTACTAATAAATAGTAATTATATATCTTTTATATTTTTTAAATAAAATATTTCAAAAAAATATGTTAGTAAAAATGAAAATACATTATATAACTGTATAAAAAAATCAAAAGTGCACTGCAAAAATTGACTCCAAACCGCACCAATGTCAAAGCATACACAGGTAATAGAACTTCGCACTTAGAGGCTTTCACTTTCACGCATAATGCAAAACCCTAAGACATATTCTATTTATACCCAAAGGAATAAGTAACAGAAAGTTGTCGCTATCGGTAGACCCGTAGAATATGGAATATAATTCATCAAATAAACCCTTGACTCGACGAATCGTCGAGTGGACACAACACACTCAACGCCTGGCAGTGGCCACAACACTTGACTAAACGAATTAACATTTGACTCGACGAATCATCGAGTGGACTCAACGCTCTCAATGCCTCGACGAATCAACACTTGATTTGATGAAGCGTCGAGTGGTCTAGGCGCACTCAACGCCAGACTCGATGAATCAACACTTGACTCGACGAATCATCGAATGGTCTCGACGCACTCGACTCCAAATCTACGAATCAAAACCTGACTCGATGAATCGTCGAATGGTCTCGACGCACTTGATGCCAACTTGATGAATCAACACTTGAGTTGATGAATTGTTGATTGGTCTCGACACACTCAACGTCAACGCGAAAAATCAACACTTGACTCGACGAATCGTTGAATGGTCTCGACGCACTTGATACGAACTGAGTGGACTCAACACACTTAACGCCTGACAGCTTAGTCCTGCACTCATCACATGAGTAGGACAACATAATCCATTCCTCCAATATCTCAAATGCTCTAATATGCGACCCTATAGGCTTATATTGCATTGACAGTGAGACTACATGCTTGATCACTTTCAAATAACAATGGTAACACCAATAGTGGCTTGAGCCCATGAAATCTAAAATGGACTACATGCATGCAAACCATGTTTTGATCTAGGTGGAACCGCCTAAAGGGTTTTGACCCATAGGGTGCAAGTGGATCTTCAAGAAGAAGATAAACATGGAGGGGAATGTATAAACATTCCAAGGGCAATTGGTGGCTAAATGATTCTTCAGGGTGTTAACTATGATTAAACCTTCTCCCTTATTTCTATAGTAAAGTCTATCAAAATTTTTCTTTCTATTACTGCATATTATGACTACAAGATCTAAAAAATGCATGTCAAAATGGCTTTACTTAATGGAATCATCCTTGAGGAAGTGTTTATGATACAACCCGAAAGTTTTGTATCTCCAAATGAAGTCATAAAAATATGAAAGCTTCAGAGATCAATTTATGGATTGAAATAAGATTCTCAAAGTTGGAATCTATGTTTTGATGATAAAATCAATGAGTTTGGTTTCATCAAGAACGAAGAAGATCATTGTGTTTACAAGAGGATTAGTAGGAGCATTGTCGTATTGCTGATATTATATATAGAAGACATATTGCTTATTGTGAATGACATTTTGACCCTGCAAGCTATTAAGAATTTGCTATGGGACTTCTTTTCCATGAAAGACTTGGGTGAAGCAAATTATATACTTGGTATTAAGATATATAGATATAGTTCAAAGAAGTTGCTAGGTTTGTCCCAAAGTATATACATTGAAAAGGTGTTGAAGTTGTTCAACATGCTTGAGCCCAAGAAGGGATTCTTACCCATTTCAAATTGGGTGTGTCATTCTAAGGACCAGTGTACTAAATTTTTGGACAATAAGGATTGTATGAAGCTGGTTCCATATGCATTGGCAAATGGATCAATCATGTATGCAATATTATATACTCCACCTGATGTCTCCTATGTTTTGAGCATAACTGACAGATATCAGTTTGATCCTGGTGATTGTCACTAGATATGAATCAAGAATATCCTAAGGTACTTTAGAAGGACTAAGGATGTATTCATTGTATTTGGTGGAGAGAAAGAGCTCGTTGTAATGGGTTATATGGATGCTAGCTTCCAAACTAATAGGGATGACTCAAAGTCTCAATTAGGATGCCTTTTGCCTAAATGGAGGAGCTGGGAGCTGGAAGATTTCCAAGAAGGAGATAGTTGCTGATTCTATAATATAGACTGAGTATATTACTGCTACAAATATGGCAAAGGAGGTTGTATGGATTAGGCAATTCATTGGCATGCTTGATATAGTTCCTAGCATTGTTGATCAAGTAACTCTTTATTATGAAAATAATTGTGTCATTGCACATGCCAAGGAACCTAGATCACATCAATATTCCAAGCATATACTTTGGAAGTTCCATCTCATTTGAGAGATTTTCGATTAAGGATATGTAAGCATATGTAGATTATCGTCTAAATACAATATAGAGGATCCACTACGAAGGTTCTTTCATAGAGAAATCATGATTGTCATACTAGATAATTGGGTATTAGATACCTAAATGATCAACTCTAGTGAGAATTGTAGATTTTGTATGTGTTAGTTGTAAAATCATATGATGAATAAAATACTATGTATTTCATTTTACATTTATGACAAGTTCTTTTGTTGTGTAAATTTATTTTTATAAGATAGATTAATTAACATAAAAATGTATTTAAAATATTTGCATCCATAGGAATTCAAGTGCGTGACTTGAATATGAGGACATATGTTTATAAGAAGCATCATTCTCAAATGGTCCCTGGTCGAGGCATCATCTTAGAAATTAGGGCAATGATGATACAATAAGACTAGTATGTGGCTTGACTGATGATAGGTTCTCACATGGCATAATATTGGATATCAAGTCAACACATCGATACTTGTTAAGAACAAGTTGTACTGGACAGACCCACCATGAGAATACTTTGTAGATTGTTATATAAACGTGTCACAAATATGTCTCAAATGACAATGATGTTTGTGGTTTTTTGACCTAAAGTCACAACATTCATCAAGTGAGAAAAAACATACTTTGAAGCCATCTATAGTTTTCTTTGAGAAAGGTTGATGATAAGGGTGGTTATTGGGTATGTTTTGAATTATTTGGGTGTTTGTGTATGGTTAGAAATGGGATTTGTCCTCCTATATGTCATGAGTTACAACTATGGGTTCCTTGATGGATTAAGACTAAGAAATGAATGACATTGCTTGGTTGAGTCAATATATAATATTGATGTACAACCTGGTTTTAAAAAATAAAATGAAAAGGGAATTCAATTTAAGTAATTTGATTGAGTGGTATAAATATAAATAGGAAATTAGGTTTTTTCCTTCTCCATTACCTAAATCGTGCCAGCCCCCCTTTAATTCCCAGGTCGCGTAAGCCGCCCAGCCCGTCTCTCGCATGTAGTCGCTCTGGATTCCTACTGCTCCTGCATACCGCGTGTAATGATCTCCCCATCCCATAGCTCAGAAGGACTACCACCGTCACCCCCAGCATCTAGCTTGAAAAGGTTCATCCTCATCAGGTCTGCAGATCATACACCCCAAACCCTCTCTGCACTTGTTTCTCAGCCACGGTGGGTTGCTGAGACCGGGGATCAAACCCGAGACCTCCTTGATAAAGAGCCTTCAAACCACTCCTTATCACCAATTGAGGCTCCAAAATGGCCATGAGAGTGTGTACAAGCTCCGTTTGTTGGAAAGGAGTAGTAGTTGGTGGAGGAGGGATAGTATCCTGTGGTTTAAAACATTACGATGATCAAATATGGTTGGCCTAATCTCATTTTAAGTGGACATTAATAATGTGATTCCCACATGGGCACACCATTGCTTCAATTACTTTTGTTTGTCTGCAAACTAACGCTCGAGAAGGGTGTTCAAGTGTTTTATAGCTTGGTCTTATGATCATTTGTTCAATTAATACTAGTTTGGGATGGGTGACCTCCTGGGAAATCCCCATATTACCCGCTTAACTTGACTTTCCCTCAGCCACCAACAACCCGCCTATGAGCCAGGAGAGGGGTTGGGGTGCATGTTCTGCATACCTTATTGAGGCTGAACCCTTTCAAGCTGGATGATGGGGGTGTCGACGGTCGCCCTTTTGAGATGTATGTTGAGGAGGCCGTTACAAAAAATAAATAAATTAAATGATAGAGTTGATGCTTTGCTTAGGACTTGAACACTTAACCTCCTATTATAAGAGTGGCACAATGGAAGTGTGGTAGGCCCAAAACCCATAGGTCATAGGATCGAAACCTAACTCTGATACCATACTTGGGATAGGTGACCTCCTGGGATGTCCTCATGCTGCCTGCTTAACATGACATCCCTCGGACACCAACAACCTGCCTATTGGCCTGGAGAGGGGTTGGGGTATATGATATGTAGACCTTGTTGAGGATGAACCCTTTCAAGCTGGATGCTGGGGGTGTAACACTCCCATCCGTTACATAGGATATAACAAAAGGTCCGACCGGGGCCTTATGCCACATTCTACGGACAATTAGTGGAGTTATGTATTGAAACCATAATTTATTGGAACCATTGTTTGGATTTGGGCTAGGTTCACTTCTAGGATTGCTTGATCCACCTGTATAGTCAGGATCATTGTTTAGTTCTAAGTTTAGTTCTATTAGGTCAGAATTTATCTGGACCAGCCTTGAAGTACTCTGAATTCAGGACTTAGAAGATTTCAAGAAGATCTGCTAATCAGTTCGACTTTCGTCGAACTCAGCTCGATGATCGTCGGTCTCCCATCTACAATCTTTTTATCTCTTCACAGTTATCTCTGGTCGACAATAGTCTTTCTCAGATCGACGATCTCTGAACTCAGGTTGACGTTTTTTTTCCCGCATTCCGTTATCAGTTCTTAGCATTTATATCTGAAGATTTATTTTCCATCTTACCAATTCTATTAGTGCAATTAATTACTGGTAGTTAATGCTGATATTATCAAGGCTTATAGCCGTATTTCAAAAGCATTAACTATGGTATTCACAGAATAAATAATTGTCTTATTTGATGAAGATAGTTGGGAAGCTAATTAAATGCCAGACATTCTAGCCGTTTGTATTCCTCGATTCCAGCAGTGAATTAAGTTCCATCTTGATTTCAAAAGTTTGATTATCATTCAGACACAACAAACTGTTTTTCTACACAAGAATAGATAGAGAGAAAACAAACGATATACACTCAGAGAACAACAAGAAATCTCTCTCTCACTGAACAAGTTGCTCTCAGGAAAACTGAAGAAGAACAATTTTCTTTCATCTCAAGTCTTCTTCAGCTTTCATCTTCAGGATTCTACAGAGACAAACTATACACATCAGTCTAAGGATTCTGAACGATTCTGCAAAAGTCTATTTTAAGACCTACACCCAGGACCGAGTTTTTCCTCTTCCTGAATCCTCTTAACATCTCAGGGGGAGCTTGGCCTTTTTACAGTAATCCACTTAGTCTTCTCACTTGCTTGAGAAAGAGTAGACTCTCATCATCTTTTACTTTCACCTCCTCTGTACAGGGCTCTTACTCCCTTCAAAAGTATACTCCTTGGTGATAGGGCACCTGATCAAAAACCAATTGGTTTTTAGGCACCTGATCAAAAGCCTGAAGGGTTTCTAGATCTACCTGAATAAGATCTTGTGGTGATAGAGCACCTGATCAAAAACCTAAGTGGATTACTACCTGGGTGGTAGAAGAGTGGAGTACCCAGATTTGGGGAATCACTATAAATCTTATTGTGTTGTCTAGTTGCTTGTGTTTTACTTGCTTTCTTGTGTTGTGCTGTCTTTTGTTTTATTTTACCTCTCTCATACATATTAGTATTACTATTTTAATTCCGCAATAAAAATTAACTAAATATTTTTAATACTCTATTCACCCCCCTCTAGAGTCAATCTCATCTATCCCCTCACTTTCAATTGGTATCAGAGGGTGGTTCCTCTGGTTGTATAGGCTAACACCTGAACCAAAGATCCTTGATAGATTATATTTTCTCTAATCTCTTTTGCAATGGCACAGAACAAGGATTATGCAAGCACTAGACCTCCATTTTGCAACTTAAATAAGTTTGGCATCTGGAAGGCAAGAATCAAGCTTTATATGAACTTTATTGATGAAGATATCTATTCTTGTATTTTGATAGGACCACCAACTCCAGTTGCTGCATCAACAAGCCTGAATGCAGTATCTCCACCAGACTATAATGATGATCAGAAAAAGGCTAAGATTACTGATGCCAGAGCCATAAACATCTTAGCTCAAACTATGTCTGATGACATCTTTCAGAAAGTTGCTGAATGCAACTCAGTAAAAGCCATTTGGGACTCACTAAACCAAATAGTTGCATAATCGACGATCCCATCTTCTGTCTCTTTATGAAAACTTCAAGAAGGTGGAAACTGAACCAATAGCTGAGATGTATAATAGCTCAACATCATTGTTAATGAGCTGAAAACATTGGACAAAGACATCTCACTGACTGAGCTAAATGACAAGATACTCATGTACTTTCCCAAGTCATGGGATTCCAGAATATGGCCTATAAAAGAAGGCAGAAGAATCAATGAGATCACAACTGAATCTATGTTGGGCAAGCTCAAGAGCTATGAGCATCTCCTCAAGACAAGAGAAGAAGAAGAACAGAAGATTTCTACCCCTCCAAGGAAGGATCAAAATATAGCATTCAAAGCCTTTGAAGAATCAGAAGAACCTCCTTCCAATGAAGAACTGATGAGTCTCTTTGCAAAGAGATTCTTCAAGATGGGAAGAAAAGATTTCAGAAGGAAGTCTTCAAGAAATGAAGATAAACCAAGGTATGACAAAACTCAAAGTAAGGAGATTATTTTCTTTGGCTGCAAGAAACATGGACACATCCTACCAGAATGTCCAGAGAATAAACACAAAGAAAGAAGAAAGGAGAAGGACTCTAGGAAACACCATAACAAACCATCCTCCCACAAGCACAAGAGGAAAGAGAAAGGTTTTGTTGCTGAAACCTTGATTGAAACTGAAGAATCATCCTCCTCCAGCTCCAGTGAAGATGACAAAGAAGCAAATGCCAAAGAAATATGCTTAATGGCTATCAATGCTTCAGGTCATGTATTAGAAGTAGAAGAATCTAAAGAATATTCAGACTGTGATCAGGTAATAGAATCTTTTGATTTTACCTCTGAAGACTTTAAAAATGATTTTAAATCTATGTGTAATGATCTTATAAGATCTGAGAAGGAAATTAAACTTCTCAGAGATAGACAACTTGAATATGATAACTTAGTATCAAAAAATATCAAATTAAATAATGAATTGAATATGTATAGTGAACAAATCACATTTTTGAAAACTGAACTAAGTAAAGCAAAACAATTAGAAGAAACTTTAAATGGCAGAAGCCTACAGATGGTAGAAATCATTAGCACACTAAATGCTAGGTTAAACAAAAGTAAAGTAGGATTAGGTGCATCACCTAGTGAACCTCCTCTAATTCAGAAAAATATCTTATCTAAACCTGTAAATTTCATTTCAGAAAAAGGTAAGAAAAACACTGAACACATTGAAAAAGTGAACAAAGTATTAGAGCAAGTTGAACTTAACAAAAAGAAACAAAAAGCTAAGTCTCAACCAAAATCGCCGAACCAAGATCGACGATCTCAGTATTATTCGTCGAATGTCGATCGACGATCTCTGAACCCAGAGGTTGGGCTTAAACACTCAGCAGAAGGGGATCAATGACATCATTATGTGTTGTCGACCAGATATCGATGATCGTGGAACACATATAACAATCAATACTATTCTGTGAACCGAGATCGACAATATCAATACTGGTTGTCGAACGCAGATCGATGATCTCGACATAAATCGTCGAACCAAGATCAGTTTTATAAAAACTCTAACTACAACAGAAACTTCAATAAAAAACCTAAACCTGTTAACCCTCTTTCTAACTGGATAATACCACCTAGAAAATTTCATCCCTTAGGTATAAATGCCAACCTACATGTTCCTTTATTTCAAGTTTCAAGTATGAAAAGAGACAAGGACCCAAGGTCACCTGGGTCCAGAATATTTAGTCTGTTCTCTTGCAGGTGAAGACCTATCCTACCACAAAGGATAAGTGGTATTTGGATAGTGGGTGCTCAAAGCACATGACAGGGAATAGGGACAACTTAACTAATTTCAAGTTCAAGCTAGGTCCAAAGGTGATCTTTGGAGATTCAAGCTTTGGTCAGACAGAAGGCTATGGAAATTTTACTATTGGAGCTGTCACATTCAGCAAAGTAGCTTATGTAAATGGTCTGAAACATAATCTGATATCCATAAGTCAGTAATGTGATGCAGGTTATCAGGTATGCTTCACTGAATCCAAATATAATATCTCTTTAAATAGCAATATTGTTTTATCTGGTTTTAAACAAGGTAATATATATTTGGTTAACTTTAATTCTGCTAGTTCAGAAATTTGTTTATTTAATAAAGTTAGCAATAACAACACCCTTTTGCCTAAAAGATTAGGCCATGTAAATATTAGAAACATTGCTAGGTTATCTAAAGACAACCTTGTTAGAGGATTGCCCTCTTGCCCATACAAGAAGGAAAGTCTTTGCAGGGCCTGTCAGTTAGGCAAGCAAACTAAAAATAGTTTTAAATCAGTAAATAAGAGTGATTCACCTAGGATCCTGTACTTGCTTCATTTGGACCTTTTTTGGACCAATTGCTGTACAGAGCTTAGGAGGGAAGTTTTATACTTTAGTGATTGTAGATGACTTCTCCAGATTCACTTGGGTTTCTTCTTGAGACACAAGTCTGATAACTTTAAAGTTCTTACAGACTTTCTGAAATGCATAAGGATTGAGTATTCTACTCCAGTTGTTTTTATCAGAAGTCATCATGGTATTGAGTTTGAATCTCTTCCCATGCAAGAATTCTATGAGAGAGAAGGTATCAGGCACTATTTCTCTGCTCCTAGAACTCCTCAACAAAATGGGGTAGTAGAAAGGAAAAATAGAACACTCATTGAAGCTGTAGGCACATTACTTGCAGATGCTCACATGCCTCTATCCTATTGGGCAGAAGCTGTAAGCATAGCAAATTATGTCCCGAACAGAAGCTTGATACATAAACTTAAGGGCAAGACTCCCTATGAACTACTCAAAGGGAAGAAACCTAAAATAGATTACTTTAGAATATTTGGTTGCATCTGTTACATTCATAATAACAACAAAACTTATCTTAGAAAGTTTGAAGCCAAAGCTACAATGGGAATTTTTATAGGATATTCCCAAGTCAGCAAGGTATATAGGATTTTCAATAAATCATCTTTGAAAATTGAAGAATCTGTCCATATTACTTTTGATGAAGCTAACATGTTTTATAAGGAGAAAGAAGTTTCTACCAACAATCATTTGCAAGTACCTAACTTATGTGACAAGTTGGATGACTTAAACCTTACCCAAAAGGTGATATCACATCCTTCTACACCAGCTGATGAAGATAGTGAAGAAGAATCTATGGAAGTGACTGAACTTCCTCCAACATCAAATTTAATTCCACAAGAGGAATTATTTTCCCAAGCTGTTACTGAACCAACTCCACCACCTGAACCTTCCACACTTAGAGATCACCCTACATCTCAGGTGATTGGAGACATATCAGCTGGTGTGCAGACAAGGCATCAACTCAACCAAGATTTGATGCATGCCTGCTTCTTATCTCAAATTGAGCCCCTAACTATTAAATATGCTGAAAGTGCAGGATAAGATCAATCCTAACTCTAGAGGGGGGTGAATAGAGTTATTTAAAATAATTTTGCAAATAAAAACTTGTGTGCAGAGAAAATTTGTATTTACTTAGTGTATGGTGCTATAGCAAATAATCAGAGTAAAAAGAAATTCACAGCACAAAGCAAAACACAAAGAGACAAGCAATCCAGACGACACAAGGAGCTATAGTGGTTCCCCAAATCTGGGTACATCCACTCTTCTATCACCCTTGATAGGAATCCACTTCAAGATGAGTTGATCAGGTGTCTTGAGCACCAGAGAGTTTTTGACCAGGTTCTCACAAACCAAAGGAGCTGATTTTGACCAGGTTTCAGCAAAACCAAAAGTAACTTTTGAAGGGAGTTAAAACCCTGTACAGAAAGAAAAAGAAAAAGAATGATGTTGTCTTCTCTATCAACAAGCAGAGAGAAGCAAAAGTGGATCTGTAGTTGTTGTCAAAGCTCCCCCTGAGATCAAGAAGAGGTTCAGGAAGGAGAGCTCTGCACAAGGGTGACAGGTCTTCAAAAGATCTGATTTGCTCCAGCAAGAGATGATCCAAGAAGGTTGGATGGTTGTGTCTGAAGCAATCAGAATTCCTGTGAGTAAGCTTTCAAAACAATTTCACAGAGAGAAAAGAGATCTGAAGTCTTGTATTGTTGTTCTCTTTTTGTTCTGTATATTCTCTGTGTTCTGTAGAATTGAAAGAAAAAAAAATGAATTATATATCTGAGTCTTCTTCTTCCTTTTCTTTGATAGCCGTTAGAAGTCAGCATTAATTGCTTTCCTTAAATGTCCATGCCTCCAAGGAAATGACAGGCAGACATTCCTTAGAAAATTCCTTGAGCCATGCACCAGATATGCTGTAACGGCCAATAAATCTTCAGCATTAATTGTCTGACAGAGGGAATTTGAATTCCTATCCAAAACTGACGGAGGTCTGAAAAGCGTCGAGCTCACAATAAAACGTCGATCTGAGCACGACACACGTCGGCCAGAGAGTGTTTTCTGTAAGTAGAACTGGGTTCGACGGAACGTCGAGCCGAGATCGACTCTACGTCGAGCTGAGGTCGACTCTGCGTCGAGCTGAGGTCGACTCTGCGTCGAGCTGAGGTCGACTCAGCGTCGAGCTGAGATCGACTCTACGTCGAGCAGAGGTCGACTCTACGTCGAGCTGAAGATTATTCTACCTAGCCTATGTGACCTTTATAACAACAAGGAGGTCACAAACCAAAATCCCTATAGAAGTATAGTCATCCTGGTCCAAATAGTAATAGGGTGTTCCAACAATCTCCCCATATTTGGATTAGGATTACTATTTACATGAATTTAGGGATTCAAAGAAAGATAAAGCAGATACAATACACTACAATACAACCAGACATGACAGAATAAAAAGCAGCATATATAACATTATATAGCAGCACAAATGTTCAAATGTCCTGAGTCCAGCATATATAGAAAGAATTAAAGCATCTTACTTTACTTTCCCTTTGAGGCTTTGTCTTGATCACTCTTCTTGAAGATGATTTCTCTGTTTGGATTTGAAGCTTCCTTTTTAGATCTGTAATCATCAGCTGCACCTAAAGACTTTTGATCTCTTGCACTGGGTGGTACAGCTGCAGGATGGAGTTGCATGTATCTGTCTGAATCAAAGAATTTCTTAGACTTATATTTCTCCAATTCCTCTTTCCTTTGGTCTGACATAGTACTGATATGAGAGGTGTCCAGACCTTTTTCTCTAGCTTTATTAATCTCATTTAAAGCAGCCATTTCTGTCATTCTGGCTTTCCAGTAGGCTGGAGTTTTGGTGGGATCTTCAAAGGGTACAGCTGGTTCAAATCTGTTAGAGGAGAGTTCTTGAGAGGTAGTTGGGGTGAGGTCAGCTCTAGGTCTATAGGGATAGGGGCCAGAGGTTGGATCAATGGCTCCTCCCCTTTGATAAGGTTGAGAACCTGATCTTCCTCTAGACTGCCTGCCCCTATAGTTTCCTCTTTGCTGACCTCCCCTTTGCTGACTGTCTCCTTGATATCTTCTTGCTTGATATGTCTTTCCATGTAGAGCTGAAGGGGCTGGATTGGAAGATAAACTAGCACCTGCACCTGCATTTGGAGGAGGTGGAGGTGGAGGCTGATGGACAGGTTTGGATGGTCCTTCATTAAACTTTCTTTTCTTCTTCATTGCTTTTCTCTGATTTTGGGAGTACTGCATCCATGGCTCTGTGATTTCACAATTGTATTTGATATAGTAGGGAATGTCATGGTCTGTAGCTCTGGCAATTGGAACTCTTTTCAAAGCTTTTGATCTAGCTTTCCTCTTCCATGCAATTGTTGCAGAGGAGTCATCAGAATCTGTAGCAAACTCATCTTCAGAACTTTGAGATTCTTCATATGGATCTATGTACTTCCTTTTAGAGATAGGAAAACTGATGGAATCTGGAGCTGCTGAGGAGGAAACTGAAGGAAGAACTGCTATCAGTGGGGAGGAGGAGTCTACCACTGTAGGAGAGAGCACAGCCTCAGGAGCCATAGAGACTAAAGAGGCTGGTTCCTGAAGGGCTTGGGAGACATGGGTCTCAACTGCATCAGGTGTCTCAATTTCTTCACCTGAGGTTTCAACAGCTGCTAATATTTCAATTACATCATTAGCAGGAGCCACTGCTACTACTGCTACATCAGGGATCTTCAGAAAAGGGACAATAGCCCTGGACAGATCTTCTTGAATCTGAGCTGGAGGGGGGAAGCTCTGAACAGAAGCTGGAGGAGGAGCCTCAGATACTATCTGAACTTCTGCAACTGATACTATCTCTGAACATGTCTGAACAAACTGAACTGAAGAAGGAGGCAGCTCTTCTTCTGCTGACATCTCCCCCTGCCTAGAATCAGTGGTAGCTGACTCTAGGCCCCCAGAAGAAGGGCATGCCAACTGAGAGGAGAGGGAGGAGACAGAGGCAGAAAGAGTGCTCAGGGAAAGAATTAGAGGAGCCAGCTTGGCATCCAGGAGGGAGGAGAGCCTAGGGGACAGAAGGTCAAAAATTTGATTGGCTAGGGGCAGGAGAGCTACTTGCTCAAGGGGAACTTGAGTAGAGGTAGATGGAGTAGCAGAAACTGTAAATGAGGAAGATGTTGAGGGAGGTGCAGACAGTGGAGGTGTAACTGGCTCATGGATGGAGGAAAAAAGTAGCTCTGAAAAAGTAGATGAATGGGGGAATTCATGAGGAGAGGAGGTAGAGGCATCCATGAAGGAGTCTTCATGCATGTCAAAAGAAAAGAGATCCTCATGAGGGGAGGAATCCAAGCTTATGGGAAGGAAAGTAGTGTGAGGTGGAAGGGAGGAGGCAATGGTAGAGATGGAGGAAGGTAGAGGTTGAGAGGATGAGATGACTGTGGTTGAGGGGATGAAAGAGGATGGGAGGGTGAGAGAGTCAGATGGCATAGTCCCTGCTTCTGGACCAGTGGACTGAGGGGAAGTGACCTCTATAGTCCTGGTGTCTACAGAGGACTTCATTGCTGCTGCTGCCCTGGGATTCACAATTCTTCTGTCCCACTTGCCAATTAGGGCACATGTGAGCCTCTTGGAAGCATTGATGTGCTTCTTGGAGGACACAAGCAGTTGGGGGCAGCAATGGTTGAGAATCAACCCAAGAACTCTTCCAAAGTGGACAGAGTTTTTATCCAATTTTTTCTTAATCAATTCAAACACAATCAATCACCAGTTGGGATGTTTCTTATCTATAAGTGCAGCCATGAGGCAGAACTGATGCCTAGTAATTGCATCATGTGCAGTCCTCTTTGCACAGATCACTTTGCCTGTAATGTCGGCTAATAACCTATATTCAATGGCTAGGTTAACTTTGAGGAGTTTAGAGGGGTTACCAGCAGCATGCCCCATCCTGTCCAGCATCAAGGCATACTCTTCCACAGATAGTTCTATGCCATCATCTCCAGCAACAAAGTTGAAAACTTCTGTAATGATTTGAGGTGAGATGGCTACCTCATTTCCTGAAACTTTCCCAGTCAATGTATTGTTATCTGAAATAACTGCTGTAAGACTCCACTCTTTGATTTCTGACTCTGGAAGAGGGATCCTGGTTGACATAAAGTTAACCAGTTGCTGCTCCTTGAAGAGGTCCAGTATATCCAAAAAATATTGTGGAGATCCATCAAAAGAGTCGAAGTCGATATCGAATCCAGAATCGAACTTCATAGCCGCCAGAGCTCCTGCTGTGATCGCCATTTTCCTGCAAAAAGAATACCTTCCAAGATCAAGAGTAAGGAATTTGGAGGGAGAAAGCTTGAGCAGAAAGATATGAAAGCGCAACTGCGAACGACGATGAGAAAATGATTTTATACTTAGGGTTCGACGCAGAAAAGGAAAGAACGTCGAGCTCAGTTCGACGCTCTCAGGCTCTAGGAGAACTGAAACGACTCAACAGCGTGCAGCTTAGGTCGACGTTCGACGCTTTGGCTGAAGCTATACGTCGAGCTCAGGTCGACGTTGAACGAAGACGTCGACCGGGGAGAGAGAAACTCAAGAAGCCAGGGAGCTGTGAGCTCAGTTCGATGCTAGAAGCTGAGTTCGACGTTCGACGCTTTTGAGGGCGACGGACCGTCGATCTCCGTTCGACGCAACGTCGAGCTTAGTTCAGAGCTCAGAACAACCACTCAGACAGGAAATTTTAAAATGAAATTTTTCCTAATCCTGTTAATTATGGGTTTCAAAATCTTGGAGTTTTATTTTATGCTGTCTCCATCTAGCATTCCCAACTGATTGAGGAAAAAGAAGTGCTTCTTTTCATCCAAGGGCTTGGTGAAAATATCTCCTCTCTGTAGTTCAGTGGAAATGTATTCTAGTGCAATTTTCTTCTTTTCTACATTATCCCTTAAGAAGTGATGTCTGATCTCTATGTGCTTAGTCCTACTATGGAGAACTGGATTTTGAGCAATAGATATTGCACTGGTATTATCACAAAAGATTTTAGACATCTCTAAGTTGTACCCATAGTCTAGGAGCTGGTTTTGAATCCACAAAATCTGTGAGCAACAACTACCTGTAGCCATGTATTCAGCTTCAGCAGTTGATGTGGACACAGAGGTTTGTTTCTTACAGAACCAGGAGACAAGTCTATCACCAAGGAATTGACAAGTTCCACTGGTGCTTTTTCTGTCTACTCTACATCCAGCATAATCAGAATCTGAAAATCCAGTTAGATCAAATCCTGAGTCATGTGGATACCAGAGACCTAGATTAGGACAACCTTTTACATACCTAAGAATCCTCTTAACTAATGTGAGGTGGGACTCTCTAGGGCTTACTTGGAATCTAGCACAAATGCATGTGGCAAACATTATATCTGGTCTAGTAGCTGTTAGATAAAGTAATGAGCCAATGATTGCTCTATAGCTTGTCTGATCAACTGGTTTTCCAGATTCATCAGCATCTAAAACAGCATTTGTAGGCATAGGTGTTTTCATAGAGGATGCTTCAGACATTCCAAATTTCTTAATCAATTCTCTAGCATACTTGGTTTGAGAAATGAAAATGCCATCCACATGTTGTTTAACTTGCAATCCAAGAAAGAAAGCAAGCTCACCCATGCTACTCATTTCAAACTTTGAGTGCATAAGTTGTGAGAACTTTTTGCATATGTTTGAATCAGTAGACCCAAATATGATATCGTCTACATAAACTTGTACTAGTAGGGTATGGGACCTATGGGTTCTAACAAAGAGAGTTTGGTCTACTTTACCCCTTTTAAAATCATTTTCCAACAAAAAACAAGCTAAGGTCTCATACCATGCTCTAGGAGCTTGCTTGAGACCATATAAAGCTTTATGCAGTTTAAAAACATGATCAGGAAAGGTTGGAGAGATAAAACCTGGAGGTTGCTTTACATAAACTTCTTCCTTGATGTCTCCATTGAGAAAAGCACTCTTGACATCCATCTGATATACCTTGAATCTCTTGTGAGCTGCATATGCAAGGAAGATTCTTATGGCCTCCAGCCTTGCAACTGGTGCAAAGGTTTGGTCATAATCAATTCCTTCTTCTTGGCAATATCCTTGTGCAACAAGTCTTGCCTTGTTTCTCACAATTATTCCTTGATCATCCAACTTGTTTCTGAATACCCATTTGGTTCCAACAATTTGCTGGTTCTTTGGTCTTGGTACTAATTCCCAAACTTTATTCCTTTCAAATTGATTCAACTCTTCCTGCATTGCAATGATCCAGTTTGGATCTTGCTCTGCATCTTGTATGGTTTGAGGCTCAATTTGAGAGAGGAAGCAGGTGTGCATAATATTTTGATTAACTTGATTCCTTGTTTGCACACCCACTGAGATATCTCCAATTACTTGTGAGATTGGGTGATCTCTTGTTGTTGCAAGATCAACAAGGGGTGTTGATGATGCACCAACCTGTGTTGTTGTTTCCTCTTGTGGAACAACAACTGGTTCTTCAATTTGTTGGCCTTTTGAACTTTCCAAAACCTTAAATTCCTCTTCATTGTCACTGAGTTCAGTGTCTTGCTGAATTGGTGAAGGTAATGACCCTTTGTCTGTGATGGTAAGCTGCTTCAGATTTTCTGAAATTGAATGTTCCTGCAAATTGCTTATGGTAGAAGTCTCCTTCTCCTTATAAGACATGTTAGTTTCATCAAATGTAACATGCATGGATTCTTCAATTTTATTTGAGCACTTGTTAAAAACCCTATAAGCCTTGCTAGTCATGGAGTATCCCAGAAACACTCCTTCATCAGCTTTGGCTTCAAATTTAGCTAGGTATGTCTTGTCATTATTGTGAATGAAGCAAATGCAACCAAAAATTTTGAAATAATTCACTTTAGGTTTCTTCCCTTTGAGTAACTCATAGGGAGTCTTACCCTTCAGTTTATGTATCAGGCTTCTATTCAAAACATAGTTGGAGGTGTTCACTGCCTCTGCCCAAAAGGTTAGAGGGAGGTGAGCATCTGTCAACAATGTTGTGGCAGATTCAATAAGGGTTCTGTTTTTCCTTTCAACTACCCCATTTTGTTGAGGAGTTCTTGGAGCTGAGAAGGTGTGCCTGATACCTTCCTTCTGACAGAACTCTAGCATGAGAAGAGAATCAAACTCTGTCCCATGATCACTTCTGATCAGGGCAATGTGAGTATTGAACTCAATCTGTATGCCTTTGAGAAAATCTGTCAAAATCTTGAAGTTATCAGACTTCTTCCTCAGAAAGAACACCCAAGTGAATCTTGAGAAGTCATCTACAACTACTAAAGCATAAGATTTCCCTCCTAGGCTTTGTACATTAATTGGTCCAAAAAGGTCCATGTGCAATAAGTACAAGATTCTAGGTGAGTCACTCTTATTAAGTGACTTGAAACTGTTTTTAGTTTGCTTGCCTAACTGACAGGCCTTGCAAAGTCCTTCCTTCTTGTAGGAACCAGAAGGTAGTCCTCTAACAAGGTTGTCTTGGGATAACTTAGCAATGGTTCTAAGGTTCACATATCCTAGTCTTTTATGCCAAAGTTCATTGGGTTTGCTAAGGGAATTAAATAAGCAAATATCTACTTTAGATGAATTGAAATCAACTAGATATATGTTATCTTGTCTATTACTAATTAAGACAATATTGTTATTTAATGCAATATTGCATGCTGAGTTGGTAAACCAAACCTGATAACCAGCATCACATAGCTGGCTGATGCTGATTAAGTTGTGCTTTAGTCCTTCCACATAGGCCACTTTCTTAAATGTGATTGACCCTATCTTGACTTGGCCATAGCCTTTTGTTTGTCCAAAATTTGAATCTCCAAAGATTACTTTGGGTCCATGTTTGGCTTTGAAGGACACAAGGTTTTCCTTGTTGCCAGTCATGTGCTTTGAGCACCCACTATCCAAGTACCACTGCTGGTTCTCAATTGGATAGGTCTTTATCTGCACATACAACAAATCAATTGTTTTTGACCCAGTTTACCTTGGGCCTTTCTTGATATCCTTTAAATTCTGAAATAAAAGACATCTCAGGTTGACTCTTATAGCCTACAGGATGATATCTCCTAGGAGGTATTATCCATTCAGCATAAGGGTTAAAGTGATGAGATGTAGAGCTGGAATTGAATTTTGAATTAACCTCTGAGAAATGACTTTTGCTCTGAGCTTGGCTCGACGCACGTCGAGCTTCGGTCGACGGACTCTGGTGAGTGCGTCGAGCTCCGTTCGACGGCGAAGGCTTGCTTTGTTCAGAGGGTAGAAGGCGTCGACCTGAGTTCGACGTTTTCTTGCGATTACGTCGAGCTCTGGTCGACGTCCGTCGAGCTTCGTTCGACGCTTCTTGTCCAGTCTCCTGGGTTAAATCAGCATTCTTCCTAGCCACTATCAAGACTCCTTTACCTTTCTTACTGGTAAATTTGATTGGAGTTGTCAGCACTATGGGTTGGCTGGATGAAGCACCCAAGCCCAGTGAACCATTCAATCTTGAGTTCACTGTACTTGTGATGTCCATCAATTTGATACTTCTCCCATTAAGGGTTTCTTCAAATTGTTTGGCCTTAGATAGCTCACTTTTCAGTGAAGCTATCTCCTCCCCACACTGCTTCAACTCTTCTAAGAGTCTAAGATTATCTGAGTTAATGGATTTGCATTCAATTAATTGTTCATTTAGAGTTTTAATCAACTTTTGAGACTCAATCAAGTCAATGCATATAGATTTAAACTCAGATTTGAAATCATCAGAAGTAAAGTCAAATGAATCTATTACCTGATCCTCAATAAGTTCCTGATCAGATGGGTAGTCAGCATCAGGCTCTGAATCAGTGTTCTTTTGAGATGCACTGATGGACATCATGCAGAATCCCTTTTCTTCTGCATCATCCTCATCATCACTGGAGCTGGATGATGAATCAGACTCATCAGAGTCACTCCAGGATTCAGCCACAAATCCTTTTCTGGTGTGCTTGCTGTTGCTGGGGGAAGGCTTGTCATGGTATTTCCTTGACTCCTTGTCCTTCCTTTTATCCTTTCTTTCCTTCTTGTCCCTTCTGTCCTTGTCTTGATTTTCTGGACAGTTGGGGAAAATGTGTCCTGGTTTCCTGCAGCCAAAGCAGATAATATCTTTATTATTAGATCTGTCATACCTTGGCTTGTCTTTGTCTTTGGATGACCATCTTCTGAAGTTCCTTTTATTTAGCTTATTGAACCTTTTGACCAGTAGGCTCATAAGCTCTTCATTTCCCAACACCTTTTCTTTAGGTTCTTCTTCCTGTGCTTTGAAGGCAATAGTTTTCTCAGCCTTCTCTGTTGGTGTGGATGTCTTCTGCTCTTCTTCTCTCTTCTTAATAAATTGCTCATAGCTCTTGAGCTTTCCTAGAAGAGCTTCTGTGGATAACTCACAGACATTTCTTCCATCTTTAATTGACCAGATTCTTGAGTCCCAAGAGCTAGGGAAACAAGTCAGTATCTTGTCATTTATCTCAGTGAGAGATATGTCCTTCTCTAGTGATCTAAGCTCACTGATGATTAGACTCAGTCTGTTGTACATGTCAGCAACTGACTCAGACTCTGCCTTTTTGAAGTTCTCATACTGGGTGATGAGGTAGGATCTCCTATCCTTTCTTTCATCTGCAGAACCTGATAACATTTCTGAAAGTTTTTCCCAGATCTCTTTAGCAGTATTACAATCAGCTACTTTCTGGAAAATGTCATCTGACATGGTTTGAGCCAAAATGTTCATGGCTTTAGCATCTGCTGCCTTCCACTTCTTTATGTCAGTATCAGTTCCTGAAGGAGGAGGAACAGCTGATGTACTTGTTCCTGTGGGAGGTCTTGGACAATCTGTCAACACAGAATTAAAAATGTCTTCATCAAAAGAGTTCATGTAAAGTCTAATCCTTGCCTTCCATAGTGCAAACTTAGAGAGATTGCACATAGGAGGTCTGGTGCTAGCAAAGTCCTTGTTTTGTGCCATGAGTTTTAAAGATAAGTAAAACTAAAGAAACTAACCCTTTGAGGGAAATGATCTTATCAGGGATCTTTTGATCCAGGTGTTAGCCTGTATGAATGATAAACCTCCCTCTGATACCAATTGAAAGTGCAGGATAAGATCAATCCTAACTCTAGAGGGGGGTGAATAGAGTTATTTAAAATAATTTTGCAAATAAAAACTTGTGTGCAGAGAAAATTTGTATTTACTTAGTGTATGGTGCTATAGCAAATAATCAGAGTAAAAAGAAATTCACAGCACAAAGCAAAACACAAAGAGACAAGCAATCCAGACGACACAAGGAGCTATAGTGGTTCCCCAAATCTGGGTACATCCACTCTTCTATCACCCTTGATAGGAATCCACTTCAAGATGAGTTGATCAGGTGTCTTGAGCACCAGAGAGTTTTTGACCAGGTTCTCACAAACCAAAGGAGCTGATTTTGACCAGGTTTCAGCAAAACCAAAAGTAACTTTTGAAGGGAGTTAAAACCCTGTACAGAAAGAAAAAGAAAAAGAATGATGTTGTCTTCTCTATCAACAAGCAGAGAGAAGCAAAAGTGGATCTGTAGTTGTTGTCAAAGCTCCCCCTGAGATAAGGAAGAGGTTCAGGAAGGAGAGCTCTGCACAAGGGTGACAGGTCTTCAAAAGATCTGATTTGCTCCAGCAAGAGATGATCCAAGAAGGTTGGATGGTTGTGTCTGAAGCAATCAGAATTCCTGTGAGTAAGCTTTCAAAACAATTTCACAGAGAGAAAAGAGATCTGAAGTCTTGTATTGTTGTTCTCTTTTTGTTCTGTATATTCTCTGTGTTCTGTAGAATTGAAAGAAAAAAAAATGAATTATATATCTGAGTCTTCTTCTTCCTTTTCTTTGATAGCCGTTAGAAGTCAGCATTAATTGCTTTCCTTAAATGTCCATGCCTCCAAGGAAATGACAGGCAGACATTCCTTAGAAAATTCCTTGAGCCATGCACCAGATATGCTGTAACGGCCAATAAATCTTCAGCATTAATTGTCTGACAGAGGGAATTTGAATTCCTATCCAAAACTGACGGAGGTCTGAAAAGCGTCGAGCTCACAATAAAACATCGATCTGAGCACGACACACGTCGGCCAGAGAGTGTTTTCTGTAAGTAGAACTGGGTTCGACGGAACGTCGAGCCGAGGTCGACTCTACGTCGAGCTGAGGTCGACTCTGCGTCGAGCTGAGGTCGACTCTGCGTCGAGCTGAGGTCGACTCAGCGTCGAGCTGAGATCGACTCTGCGTCGAGCAGAGGTCGACTCTACGTCGAGCAGAGGTCGACTCTACGTCGAGCTGAAGATTATTCTACCTAGCCTATGTGACCTTTATAACAACAAGGAGGTCACAAACCAAAATCCCTATAGAAGTATAGTCATCCTGGTCCAAATAGTAATAGGGTGTTCCAACATATGCTGAGAAAAATCCAAACTAGATTATTACAATGCAAGAGGAGCTCAATCAGTTTGAGAGATGCGGAGTTTGGAACTTGGTGCCTAAACCCAAAGGCCACTTGATTATTGGAACAAAGTGTATCTTCAAGAACAAGTTGGATGCTCAAGGTATAATTGTTAGGAAAAAGGCATGGCTAGTAGCTCAGGGATATAGGCAAGAAGAAGGAATTGACTATGACCAGACTTTTGCACCTGTTGCAATGCTGGAAGCTATCAGAATATTTCTTGCTTATGTTGCTTTCAAGAAATTTAAAGTCTATCAAATGGATGTCAAAAGTGCCTTCCTCAATGGTGAAATCAAAGAAGAAGTGTATGTAGAATAACCACCAAGTTTTATCTCTTCAACTCACCCCTCTTATGTTTTCAAATTGCATAAGGCTCTCTATGGTCTAAAGCAAGCTCTAAGAGCTTGATATGAGACCCTAGCTAGCTTTCTTTTAGAGCATAAGTTTTCTAGAGGCATTGTAGATAGGACCTTATTTATCAGACATCATCATGATAGGATTCTGTTAGTTCAAGTATATTTAGATGACATTATATTTGGCTCTACTGATTCTAAACTATGCAAAAGGTATTCTGATCTCATGCATTCTAAGTTTGAAATGAGTAGCATTGGTGAACTATCTTATTTCCTTGGTCTCCAAGTGAAACAAGCAACTGATGGCATCTTCTTATCCTAGTCCAAATATGCTAAGGAATTAGTCAAAAGGTTTGTGATGGCTGATGCCTCAGCTATGAAAACACCCATGGCTTCTAATGCAGTGATTGATTCTGATGAAAATGGTAAGCCTGTTGATCAGAAAAATTATAGGGCCATTATTGGGTCCCTATTATATCTCACTGCAAGCAGACCTGATATAATGTTTGCAACATGTCTTTGTGCTAGGTTTCAAGTCAATCCTAAAGAATCTCATCTAATTCCGCTTAAAAGATTTTTAAGATATTTAAAGGGTTGCCCTAATCTAGGACTTTGGTATCCCACAGAGTCAGAATTTGATTTAACTGGCTATTTAGATGCTGACTATGCTGGATGCATAATTGACAGAAAGAGCACTACAGGAACATGTCAGTTCCTGGGTGATAGGTTAGTGTCTTAGTTTTGTAAGAAGCAATGTTCTGTGTCTACTTCAACTATAGAGGTTGAATATATAGCAGCTGGCAGTTGCTGTTCACAGATATTGTGGATTCAAAATCAATTAGTGGATTATGGTTACTCTCTCAAAGATACCACTATATTTTGTGACAGTACTAGTGCAATTTCCATTGCACACAATCCAGTTCATCATTCTAGGACCAAGCATATAGAGATAAGACATCATTTCCTTAGAGATTGTGTAGACAAAAACAAAATTAATCTCAAATTTTGTTGGAGTTACCATGGTGATCTAGAAGTGGTCAAACATGTAATCTCACTTCCAACGCAATATGAGCCTGCAGGGTCACACATAAGAGCATGGGGAGAAGTTGGAAGATTGACTGTGTTGGTAAGGGTTACCAATCACCATATTGAATAGGGGTCAGACAAACGTTGCCAATGAGATTCGTCGAGAATCGTCGAGTATGACTCGCCGAATCTCGCCGAGTTCATCGAGAATCATTCGTCGTGAATGATTCGTCGAGAATCGTCGAGTATGAATCGCCGAATCTCGACGAATTCGTCGAGAATCGAGTTGTTGGATTCCCGGCGATTGGTGATTCTCGACGATTCTGCAGATGATTCTCGTTGATTCTGTCTGCTGATTCTCGCCGAATCTGGATCAGATTCTTACCAAACCTGTAGCTCATTCTCGGCGAATGATTCTAAAACCCTATGCTGTGTGGTCTGCGGATAGAGATTCTCTTAGGTCTATTTATACCTTTGGTATAAATAAGGACTTAGGGTTTTGGGATGAATACGCGTGAGTTCTCCTGTGGCCGATTCAAACCCGATGAAAGCGTTCCGCTGGTCTGCCGATCCGCCGATTCCCGAATCCCGCTGGATGGAAGCATTCCGCTGCATCGTTCGCTCCGCCGACCACCTCCTCTCCGACGACAGTCGCCGGTGTTGCTATTCCTGGCGCGGACCTAGCAGTCCGTGGAAGTGCAAGGTGCAGTTGATCTCCTTCCCGATCTTTCGTGCGACGAGGCTCGGTGCTCTCCTGCTCGTGTTGATTTCTGCAGAGACGTAGATGTTATTCTACGTAGAACTCGCCACCGACAAGGACTCATATCTTGGAGCATCTCTATTGAGTTTTGACTCAACACCGGAAAGGTAACTTTGACCTAGTTATTTCTTAACTTCTTGATTCAATATTCATAGCCCGATCCCAAATCTCTTTTGGGTTTTTCTCGATTTTATTACTTCTGCTGCGTGCACAAGTGTTGTGCCACCCTCCTAGAAAACCCAATAGTGGTATCAGAGGGAGGTTCTGACCATGATTGTTGTATTGGAAGTTAGGTTATTCCAGTACGTGTAAACCTAGGGATTTAGAAGTGTTCTAAATGTCTAGATTTAATCCTGGATCATCAATTGTTGATGGTTTTTCCAAGGGAAATTGGTGGGCCCATAACCCACAGGTTAGGGGCTCTGCCCCTTGGAACCCAGCCAGGAACGTCTGGGATTCTGTGGTAATTTCTAATTGTTAGAAATTGTTATCTCCTTAGCAGTAACCGTCCCTCGAGTGGTTAATGAACCTGTGTATTATTTTGGATTTTGAATCCAACAATGAGAGACGAGCTTGTCTACTGCTTTAAGTCGAGTTGTCTTTGCCTTTGTCCAATGCATGTAAATCTGAAGATTTGGAAGAGTCCGGATGTTCAGATTTAGCCCTTTCTTCTATCAAATGTTGATAGTACCATGTTGTGCACATAAGGGATGCATGTGGATTTTAGAAATGTTTTTCTGTGGATGTGCACATTGATCAAATGTTGATCATGGTTGATTGTTAACCTATTATCAAAAATCCCTTCATCTAATATTAAGTGTTCGGATGCCTTCCGATGGATGACACTCTTCCTTCCTCGATCGATGAAGTGTGTGCTTGCCAAAGCAAGGTGCATTAATCTATCTTGGTAAGGGTGCAAGCGGATAATTATGATATCCCACTGTCAACATCGGGTCTAACTTAACTAGGTGACCTCAAAGGTTGAGTGCCTAGAGGCATAGGGTTGGCATGCACCATATGATGGATGCGAATAAGGAGTTATTCACCAACCATACAGGAATTTCATGAGGATGCAACTGGCAAGCGTTGCCTACCTAAATAACCACATCATGAGAGAAAAGCCAAAGCTGACTCATTGTGTTGGTGAAATACGGATCTTGTCCACTAATAGAGTAGCTCGCATGAACTCTCCGAATTGATAGTGAGGGCTATCATTTCGAATAAAATAGTGGGAGTTTTAATTGAAGTCCAAATTAAAAATTAAATTGTATTTTGAAATTTTTGTACTGATATTATTCTGCATGAATTCTTGTAGAATTCCATGGCAAGTGGTTCACACTCTACTCTGTCTCTGAGAGCCATCCTTGAGAAGGATAAGCTCAGTGGGACTAACTATATGGACTGGTACAGGAACCTGAGAATTGTTCTCAGGCAAGAGCGAAAGCTCTATGTATTGGAAGAAGAAGCCCCCGAGGTGCCGACCAGGAACTCTTCCCGTGCTGATTAGGATACTTATAAGAAGTATACTGATGACGCCTTAGACGTCGAATGCCTTATGCTTGCCACCATAAACTTTGAGCTTCAGAAGTAACATGAGAACATGGGGTACAAGGAGATTGACGAGCATCTCAAGAAAATGTTTCGAGGGCAGGCTCGTCAAGAGAGGTTCGACGTCAAAAAAGCGTTATTTCAGTGCAAGATGGGAGTTTGAGACTTAGTAGGGGCTCACGTACTCAAGATGATTGGGTATATAGAGAACCTTGAAAGGCTGGATTTTCCTCTAGGTCAAGAGTTGGCCAAAGATCTGATCCTGCAATCGTTGCCAGACAGTTATGAGCAGTTTGTCTTGAACTACAACATGAATGAAATAGACAAGACACTGCCCGAGCTCCTAGGCATGTTGAGAACTGCTGAGACCAATATGAAGAAGGCCAAGCCTGCCAGCCCCATACTGATGGTGCATAAGGGCAAGGGCAAGGCCAAGGGCTCTAATAAGACGAAGGTGGGACCTAAGTCATATCTTGAGCCCAAGTCTTCTGCACTGAAAAAAATGAAGAGCACGGTGAAGGAAGGGAAATGCCACCACTGTGGCAAGGCTGGTCATTGGAAGAGGAACTGTCCTTCTTATATTGAGGGTCTGTAGAAAATGAAGGGAGGTATGACTTTCGCTTCAAATATTTACTTTATAGAGATAAACCTTTCTGCTCCTTCATCCTGGGTATTGGATACCGGATTTGGTTCTCACATTTGTACAAATGTGCAGGAACTGGAAAGGAGAAGATTGTTGAGTAAAGGGGAGGTGGACCTGCGTGTTGGCAATGGAGCAAGAGTTGCTGCTGTAGTCGTAGGGGTTTATCGTCTTTCTTTGCCCAGTGGGCTTGTAATAGAACTAGATAATTGTTATTTCATTCCGGCCATAACTAGAAACATTATATCCATTTCATTCTTGGACATGATTGGATTTTCTTTTATAATTAAGAACAACTGTTGTTTTATATTTAAGAATGATGTTTATTATGCTGTAGCCCAATTGTTTAATGGTCTTTATGTTTTGAACTTGGACCAACTGATCTATAATGTAGAAAATAATAAAAGACTAAGAACAAATGACTCAAACCCTACATATCTCTGACATTGTCGTTTGGGCCATATAAACGAGAAGCGCATATCTAAGCTCCATAAAGATGGACTTTTAGACTCATTTGATTATGAATCATTTGAGCGATGCGAATCTTGTTTGTTAGGCAAGATGACTAAAGTCCCTTTCACTGGTTATACTGAGAGGGCTGAGGATCTCTTGGGTGTTGTACATAGTGATGTATGCGGACCCATGAGCTCCATGGCTAGAGGTGGGTATTTCTACTTCGTTACATTTACTGATGATTTCAGTAGATACGGATATGTGTATCTTATGAAGTGCAAATACGAGACCTTTGAAAAGTTCAAAGAGTTCAAGAATGAAGTAGAAAACCAGTTGGGTAAAAGGGTTAAAGCACTCCGATCTAATCGAGGTGGCGAATACCTGAGTCATGAGTTCTGTGATCATCTGAAAGAGTGTGGTATTGTATCACAGCTCACTCCACCTAGAACACCACAACATAATGGTGTGTCTGAGAGGATAATTCATACTCTATTAGACATGGTACGTTCGATGATGAGTCATGCAGACTTGCCTGTTTCCTTTTGGGGTTTTGCTTTAGAGATTGCTACAATGACACTAAATCGCGCTCAACCGAAAACGGTTCTGAAGACACCATATGATATATGGACTGGGAAGCGTCCTAGTATGTCGTTCATTAAAATATGGGGCTGTGAGGCATACGTGCGACGTCAAATGCCTGACAAGCTGGAACCCAAATCGGATAAATGTTATCTGGTGGGATATCCTAAGGAAACGAAAGTGTATTACTTTTACCTACCGTCTGAGGGCAAAGTGTTTGTCGCAAGGACTGGCGTCTTCTTGGAGAGAGAATTCTTATCAAGAAAGACTGAAAAGGTAGAACTTGAAGAAGTTCAAGAACCATAAGTAATGAATGAACCGGAATTGGATTCTGAGATAGGACTACAAGATGTTGTAACTAAAGAACCTGCTCAAGAAACACAAGTCCTACGTAGATCTGGTAGACCAAGATTTGAGCCTGAGAGATATGGATTTCTTTTGTCTCAAATAGGTAATGTCTTGCTTATGGATCATGATGATGATCCAGTAACCTACCAAGAGACAATGAATGGACTGGACTCCGACAAATGGCTTGAGGCTATGAAATCCGAAATGGACTCCATGTATGCAAACCAAGTTTGGAACTTGGTGGAACCACCTGAAGGGGTACGACCCATAGGGTGAAAATGGGTCTTCAAGAAGAAGACCAACATGGATGAGAATGTACAGACATTCAAAGGACGACTGGTGGCTAAGGGTTTCAAGCAAATTCATGGTATTGACTATGATGAGACCTTTTCCCCTGTTGGTATTATAAGTCCATAAGGATATTGCTTGCTATTGCTGCGTATTATGACTACGAGATCTGGCAGATGGATGTCAAAATGGCTTTCCTTAATGGAAACCTCCTTGAGGAATTGTACATGACACAACCCGAGGGTTTTGTATCCCCAAATGAAGCCACTAAAGTATGCAAGCTGAATAGGTCCATCTATGGACTGAAGCAGGCCTCTCGAAGTTGGAATCTTCGTTTTGATGAGAAAATCAAAGAGTTTGGTTTCATCAAGAATGAAGATGAGCTTTGTGTTTACAAGCGAATCAGTGAGAGCATTGTTGTCTTCCTGATATTGTATGTAGATGACATACTATTGATTGAGAATGACATTCCTACCCTGAAAGTTGTTTAGAACAACCTTGGGAACTGCTTTTCTATGAAGGACTTGGGTGAAGAGACTTACTTACTCGGTATTAAGATCTATAAAGATAGATCGAAGAAGTTGCTGGGTTTTACCCAGAGTACATACATCGATAAGGTGTTGAAGCGGTTCAACATGCTTGAGTCCAAGAAAGGATTTTTACCCATGTCTCATGGTGTAAATCTCTCTAAGGACCAATGTACAAAATCTTGTGAAGATAAGGACCACATGAAGTTGATTCCATATGCTTCGGCAATTGGATCAATCATGTATGTAATGTTATGTACTCGACCCGATGTCTCCTTTGCTTTGAGCATGACTAGCAGGTATAAGTCAGACCCCGATGAGTGTCACTGGATTGCAGTCAAGAATATCCTGAAGTACTTGAGAAGGACAAAGGATGTGTTCTTGGTGTATGGTGGAGAGGAAGAGCTCGTTGTAAGTGGTTACACAGATGCTAGCTTCCAAACTGATAGGGACGATTCAAAGTCTCAGTCAGGGTTTGTGTTTTGCCTTAATGGAGGAGCTGTGAGCTGGAAGAGTTCCAAGTAAGAGACAGTTGCTGATTCTACAACAGAAGCCGAGTATATCAGTGCAGCTAACACAGCGAAGGAGGCTGTATGGATTAGGAAATTCATCGGCGAGCTTGATGTAGTTCCTAGCATTGTTGGTCCCGTAGTTCTCTACTGTGATAACAATGGTGCAATTGCACAATCAAAGGAACCTAGATCCCATCAGCGCTCCAAGCACATACTTCGGCGGTTCCATCTTATTGGTGAGATTGTCGAACGAGGAGATGTGAACATCTGCAGAGTGCCGACTGAGGAGAATATTGCGGATCCACTGACAAAGCCTCTCACACAGAGAAAGCATGATGGTCATACTAGATCAATGGGTATACGATACCTAAATAATCAGCGCTAGTGAGAGTCTTGTGGGTTGCGTGTAAATATATATTCTGTTGGCTATTTGTTATTTATTCATATGATGAATTGTGTACCAATGTTTTTCTTTTGCAATTAATGGCAAGTTCTTTTATTATGATTTCTCTATGCGATAGTTAAATATTAACATAATAAATACCCTTAGAATGTTCGCTTCCATAGGACATCAAGTACATGACTTGAATGTGAGAGCCTATGATTTATTTGAAGCTTCATTCTTAAAAGGTCCCTGGTCGTTGTATCATCATAGAAGCTAAGGGTGATGATGATACATTAAGACTAGCACGTGCGTTGACTGATGACCAGTTCTCACATGCCATGATATTGTGAGATCAAGTCATCACGTGGGTACTTGTTAATAAATAAGTTGTACTGGACAGACCCAACCTGAGACTACTTTGTGGATTGTTATCTAAACGTGTCATGAGTAGGTCTCAATTGATAATGGTGTTGTGGTCCTTTGACCTGAATTCACAACATTCATCAAGTGAGGAAGAGCATCCTTTGATGCCATCTAAAGTCTTCCTTGAGAAAGGTTGATGATAAGGGTAGTTGTTGGGCACGTTACGAATCATTTGGGTGTTTGTGTGTGAGCTGATATGGGATTTGCCCTCCTATATGACAGGAGTTGCATCTATGGGCCCCTTGATGGAACTGGACTGAGAAATGCATGGCCATGCTTGGTTGAGTCAATATGTGATATTGGACTCACCATTCTCTGGAAGTCCGTTCTAGATCAAGAAACTTGGATTGAGCTATTACGAGGGTGACACGGTCCATGCCTCTAGTTCTTTCCGGATGTAAAGGACAAAGGGACAAAGACAACACTGGGACATTATTCATAAAGGCTTATGAGTTATGAACTCTTATTGCTTGGGTAGCAATGATGCATTGCTAGATGCCGCTCATTGTTTGTGAGGTTTTTGGTTTGATTCTTTCAAGATCAAGTGGGAGACTGTTGGAGTTACCATGGTGATCTAGAAGTGGTCAAACATGTAATCTCACTGCCAACGCGATATGAGCCTACAGGGACGCACATAAGAGCATGTGGAGAAGTTGGAAGATTGACTGTGTTGGTAAGGGTTACCAATCACCATACAGAATGGGGGTCAGGCAAACGTTGCCAAGGAGATTCGTTGAGAATCGTCGAGTATGACTCGCCGACTCTCGACGAGTTCGTCGTGAATCATTCGTCGTGAATGATTTGTCGAGAATCGTCGAGTATGACTCACCGACTCTCGACAAATTCGTCGAGAATCGAGTTGTTGGATTCTCGGCGATTGGTGATTCTCGACGATTCTGCAGATGATTCTCTTCGATTCTGTCTGCCGATTCTCTCCGAATCTAGATCGGATTCTTGCCGAACCTGTAGCTCATTCTCGGCGAATGATTCTGAAACCCTATGCTGTGTGGTCTGCGGATAGCGATTCTCTTAGGTCTATTTATACCTTTGGTATAAATAAGGACTTAGGGTTTTGGGATGAATACACGTGAGTTCTCCTGTGGCCGATTCTAACCCGACAAGAGCGTTCCACCGGTCTGCCGATCCGCCGATTCCTGAATCCCGCCGGACGGAAGCATTCCGCCGCATCGTTCGATCCGCCGACCACCTCCTCTCCGGCGACAGTCGCCGGTGTTGCTATTCCTGGCACGGACCTAGCAGTCTGTGGAAGTGCAAGGTTTAGTTGATCTCCTTCCTGATCTTTCGTGCGACGAGGCTCGGTGCTCTCCTGCTCGTGTGGATTTCTGCAGAGACGTAGACGTTATTCTATGTAGAACTCGCCACCGACAAGGACTCATATCTTGGAGCATCTCTGTTGAGTTTTGACTCAACACCGGAAAGGTAACTTTGACCTAGTTATTTCTTAACTTCTTGATTCAATATTCATGACCCGATCCCAAATCTCTTTTGGGTTGTTCTCGATTTTATTACTTCCGCTGCGTGCACAAGTGTTGTGCCACCCTCCTAGAAAACCCAACAAATTTATCCCCACTGATTTTCAAAGAGGAGATATTTTCACCAAGCCTTTGGATGAGAAGAAACATATATTCTTCCTAAATCAGCTTGGAATGATAAATGGAATAGATTAAATTGAATTTTGTCTAAGGTTGAAGATCTGTTCTAGAATCGTCGAATGGAGTTAGACGATCTGGGAACCCATCTTGAGCTCTATCGTTGACCTGAGATCGACGACAGCTCTGCATGTGAAGATAAAAATCGTCGACGGAGAATGACGACTTTGCTTCAGAAAATAAATCGTCAACCTAAGATCGACGATCGATTTTCGCCTCTTTAATCAGAGGGCAATGATATTATTTACTTAAGAATTAATCGTCGACCAATGATCGAAGATTTTGTTTAGGTCGTCGGACAGAGCTCGTCTTTTTATATTCCATAAACCTATATGTAGGTTTTTCTTCGAGTTCTATCCCGCGCTTTCCAAATTCCTTTGCACTTGATCTTTCTTCTCTCGTGTCTACAGAAAACCAATGGCGATTTCAGCAGCACTCTTCTCTTGCATGAAGTTTGACACAGGTTTTGAAATCGATTTTGACTCATTAATTCACTACGATCAAATATTCAAGAATATATTGCAGTTATGTGAAGACCAGGGATTGAAGAAGTTTATGTCAATAAGGATCAAGTTACCAGTTTCAGAAATTAAAGAATGAGTTTATTCATCATCATCGCCTGATGATCTATCTATGGTTGGAACCATCTCCGGACAACAGGTTTTTCTAACACCTGTTATTCTATCTGAAATTTTCAATTTGGTAAATGGAGAAGAGGAAATAGAACAAGATAGTTTGGAATATAGCAGAATGCTGATTGTAATGGGTCATGCTGAGGGTATCCCAGCAAAGTTACTGAAGAAGAATTTTTCAGTTGCGTACAAATTCTTAACAGATGTCATGGGTAAAGTCCTGCTAGGCAAGCATTCAACCCATGATAATATTAATAGGCAGCAGTTCTCGATTATGTCTGCCTTAGTCAATAAGAAGCCCATAAATTGGGCTGGTCTGTTTTTTTTGATTTGATTAAGAGAAAAAACTCCAAGAAGGAGATATTCTTAGGAAGGATTCTGGGAATCTTCCTCTAGTAGAAGGCTCCGGAGCTTTTTGTCTCTAAGCCTGAAGCTATCAATGCTAGTAAGAGGCTGAACTCATCTCTGTTTGAGACGTGGGAAAGGTCAATCCAAAAGCCATCCAGGGTTTCCAAAAAATCTGAGGACACAAGGGTTGTATCAACCACTTCTCACCCTACTGAAGAAATTTTCCATCTTCCTTCCCAAACCATTCCTCCTGCTGTCCCTTATTGGGTACACTAGAAGTATGTACCAGATTTGGAGAAGATTCATTCTAGTCAATGATATACATCAATATGTATTTGATGTATGTTTAAGTTTCCTTGTGCAGGGTTAAGGAATGGAAGAAAAATATTCTAAGTACAAGTGTCAATACTTATGAAGAATTGTGTCGACACACGGGGCTTGTGTCGACACCAGCAGCAAAGCATTATGTCGACACCTAAGAATTGTGTCGACACCAGAACCAGAAGTTGTGTCGACACCAGAAGCCATATTTGTGTCGACACCTAGAAATTGTGTCGACACCCAGGAACTGTGTCAACACCCAGAAGCTATGTCGACTCCAAAGGCAGGAATTGTGTTGACACTTAAAGCATGACTTATGTCGACACCAAAAGTAGAAATTGTGTCGACACCTGAAGAAGCTAGACATACACTCAACGCCATCTGTCTACAGCAGTTATATCGACACCAAAAGCAGAAATTGTGGCATCACCTGAAGAAGCTAGAAATACACTCAAAGCCATCTATCTACAGCAGTTATGTCGAGACCAAGAGCAGTTGTGTCGACACATTGGACTTGTGTCAACACATATTAACAGAAGATGTGTTGAGAAGCAGCAGAATGACTGTGTCGACACTTGGAGTATTATGTCGACATCATCAAGACTTGTGTCGACACTTTTCTACTTGTGTCGAAACATGAGAAGCAGATTGCTGAGTGGATCATGCTGTGTTGTAGAATCTCTAAGGAATCAACTATCATGACTGGTGGGTCGACATCTGTCATTACCAATAGGTCTGACACCTTTGTCAGAACTAACCAAAGGTTATTACAAACCAGATCAGCCGGTAACCATGAGTAATCTCTATATAAAGGGTTGATCCTTAACAACCAAAAAAAAATTGAGTGAAGGCTAGAAAAGCCATCAACAAAGAGAGAGAAGATTCACAACAAGAAAAGGGGAAACCCTTTAAGAAGGCAGATCTAGAACAGTCAGCAGAGAAGATTCAGATCTCATTTTTGAATTCAAGGAAGGAGCTGACAGTGGATCAATTTCTACATCAAGAATAGTCCAACCTTATTTTGTTCTATCAAGAAGCTTTGAAACAGCTAAGTCTGGTTGGGACTGAAGATCAAGAACTGATCAAGAAGAACATCAATAGTGGGATCTATCTGGTGATATCTTTTGTATATCTTTTATTACATAATTACTTGTAGGAACTGTTGTAGATCTGATCTATAAGCATATATTTATAAAGGATGAGGTAGGGCTGTGAGCCTGAGTGGTAGGACTTGCAAAAGTCTGAGTTGTAAGCCTAGAAATAAGGGCTGAGGCCTGAGGTAGGATTCTGAGAAGAATCTGAGGTAGGACTTGCAAAAGTCTGAGGTGTAGGAACCATTTTGGTTCTGAGTTGTAGGATCTTTGGATCTGAGAAAGAGGAAAGAAGTTAGGTTGAATCTGTACTCTACTGGATAGGCAAAAGGGGAAAGTGGACATACCCATATCTTGGGGAACAACTATATATCCAGTGTTCTTTGTGCTGTTAATGTTCTGTGTTGCGTTTTATTTTATTTGTGCAAAGTAAGATCTGTTTGATTGCCTAAAATATTAAAGGAAAAATTAGAACCTATTCACCCCCCTCTAGGTGTTTAGGCTCTTGAACTAAGTCTTTCAAGTGGTATCAGAGAGAGGTTACTCAAGGATTGACTTAACAGTCTGAGTAATTCTCCTAGACAATTTTCAGAATTCAAGAATGGGTTTAAGTGAGAACCAAAAAAAGTTTGGATCAATGAAACTACCTATCTGTAAGAAGGAATGTTTTGGCATATGGAAGAAGAGGGTCAGATTGTTTATGAAAGCTTCTGATCCAAGAATTTACATCACAGTACATGAAGGGCCCTTCATTCCAATGAAGGTATAAGAACTGGATGCAAATATAAAGACTCCTAAGAGTTATTAAGAAATGACAAAGGATGAAGTCATCCTTGCAACTGTAGACAAAAGGGCACAGAATATCATTGTAAGTGCCATAGATGATGCCACCTTTCAAAATCTTGTGCATTGCAAAACCTCTAAAGAAATGTGGGACACTCTTATTGTCTACATGGAGGGAATAGAAGAAGTCAGAGAAGATAGAAAATCTATGCTGAATCAGGAGTATGAAATCTTTAGGCAAGCCAAGAATGACAGCATAACTGAATGCTACTAGAACTTCTTCAGGATTGTAAATGAGCTGATGACTTATGGAAGAGTATTCAACACTTATGAACTTAATGGAAAATTTCTGAGATCTTTGACAAAAGATTGGGATACCAAGATTTGTTCCATCAGAGAAGTGGCCAAGCTGGCAGACACACCTCCTCCCACACTGTTTGGGAAGCTGCTTTCATATGAAATGCAGCTTAAGACAGGAAGGAGGAAGAGAAGAGCAGCAAATGTAAATACAAGGAAAAGTCAGTTGTCTTCAAAGCTGAAGGCACAAGAAAGGGCAGGAGAAAATCTCCTTCTCCTCCCAAAAGGAGTGTTGAGGCAGAAGAAGGGATTCCTGACAACACTTTATAAGACAGCCACACCTCAGATGAGGACTTTGCAGCCTTCATAAAGCAGTTCCAAAGATTCATGAAGAAGAAGATGTTGAGAACCAGACCTTCTTCATCCTTTTCAAAGGATGAGTACTACAAGAAAAAGAAAACTCCTAAGGAAGACAGGTATGCTTCTAAACCTAGTAAACAATCTAATTCTTAGATTGCGTACTATTATTGCAACAGGAAAGGACATGTTATAGCAGACTGTACAGACAAGAGGGATAAATCACAAGACAAGCAGAAGTAACAAATAAAGGGCAAGAAAGAAAAATCTTTTGTTGCCCAAAAGTAGAAAAGCTGGACAGATTTTTCATTATCTGAATCAGGAGAAGAAGAAGAGGCTGAAGCATATGTTGGGTTATTCTCAACTGAAGAGGATTCTAAGGAGATAGAATTTCTACAAATGCTGAACTCCATAAATGGAGTGGATGAATACTGCTGCAGAGTGCTGATGGCCCTAACAGAAAATGATCAGTGCCTGGATCAAGATGGTCCTAGTAAGGTATATAACTCTCCTACAGCATCTGATTATTTACTGGATCAGAATCAGAAGCATCAACATCAAGAGATGGGGATGGTTCTGAGTCTGAATGGGATGTACACCAACTCATTGATGAGTATGGTGGATTGTTGCAAGCTCTAAAGAGAAGCAAACTTCTTGTCAAAGAGCAGACCAAGGTGTTGGGTATTGTATCCACAATGTACCTGATTTGAAGAAGCCCCTGTACAAGCTAAGGTAAATACACTATGTATTTGATGAATTTCTTCTAGTTGTGCTTGCAGTTATTCCATGCTAAGTACACACCAATGTCAGGGTGCAGTGGGTCAATATACACGAGTCTGTGCAACGTAATCCATCGTTGAGCAGATCAGTGTGTTGGCCTACGTGTACTCTCTCTATTGGGGTGTACTTAATTTCAAGTACATGGCTATGATAAAGCAAGAGCAGAAAAGGAGCAAGGATGGGCCAAAGACCATCTCACGGGTTGAAAGACGAGAATCGTCTAAGTGTAAATCGTCGAGAATCACTAGGTGATTCTCACCGATTCGTCGAGAATCACCAGTGATTCTCGACGAGTCGTCGAGAATCACTAGTTGATTCTTGCCGGGTTGGGCCGGCTGTCTCGACGCAGTCAGAAAAATCTTCTAAGGCAGAATCGACGAGAATCACCAAGTGATTCTCGCCGATTCGTCGAGAATGACTTTGTATTCTCGATGAGTCGGCTAGAAGCCAAGGTGATTCCCACCGATTCTCCCCGGCCTCTGTAACCTGTGCTGCCAGAATTCTCTAAGTAGAATTCGGCGAGAATCGTAAGTGATTCTCGCCGATTCGTCGAGAATCACCCACGATTCTCGCCGAATTTGACTTAGGTATTTTTCCGACTCTGCCTGGACCGGTCCACGACATCTGCGGGATTTTGAACCAGACTTCGGTCTTACTGATGGTGGGGCCAACAACGGTCATCTCTTGACCTAGTGTATAAATACTCTGGTATTTGTGTACAGAAAAACACACAGACAAGATACGAAACGAAGCGGCCGACTAAACCCTAATCTCGCGAACTTGCTCCGCCTCCGTCGCCGCAGCCGATCACCGAAGCCGATCTCGATCTCCTCCAGATCCTCGGTGATAGAAGCCTAGTCCTACACAGCGTCTCACGTGTCTATCCAGAGATCTTTTGTCTCTTGATTTGAGATAGGGAAATCTTTCCCCGTCCGAATCGATCGAGACGATCGATCCTCGTGTGACCGTTGGTAGACCTTGCCGACTTTGCTAAGAAGATTGGATCTCCAGTGCTTTGCTGCAGTTTTCAGTTGTCGCCGCCAACACCGAGTACCTCGTCGCCGCTCGTCGCCGCCGCCGGTCTCGGGGAGATTCTCTCCAAGTGAGATCTAGGGTTGTGGACTCTTCGTTGACCTCAAGAACACGTCGTCGAACGAAGAGGGACACCTTAGTCTCCATACGTTGTTTGTATTTCTTACAAGCTATTTTTAATTCATTGTAAAGGACCAATTGGTCTTCAGTTGTAGGGTTGGGTGCAACCCGTGTTGTGGGAGTGTTGACTCCTACGTGTGGAAGGGTTCCTTCCGATAGTGCAAGGATTGGATTTCAATCCTGTTGGTGAAGTGACCGAGTCGTCCCTGTTTGGGAGATAGGTCGAAGGGGGAAAGTGGACGTACCCAAATCGGGGGACCACTATAAATTGCTTATGTACTTTTTGTGCTGTGTTGTTTTGTTTTCTTGTGCAGGTAAAACCTTAATTCCGCAAATACGCTGCAAAGACACCTATCCCCCCATAGGTGTGAGTAGCTGACACTAGGTGGACTTTCAAGTGGTATCAGAGGGAGGTTGCTCATAAAAAAGGTTCACACCTTGAGTAAACTCCTGCCACCAGTGTCAAGAAGAAGACCGATATCTTCCATGGACGGACTCAAGCATTCCGGCAAAATCCCAGTATGCACAAGACTGAACTTTCCTATCTGGAAGGAAAGAATCAGATTCTACATGGAAGCAGTCGACCCCCGGCTCTTCATGATAGTGGAGGAGGGACCTTACATTCCCAACAAGGCCTCCACCATTGATCCAACCAGGAAAGTTCCCAAGAAACTTTTGGAAATGGACAAGGACGAAATGGTGCTATTCGGACTCGACAAGAAAGCTCAGAACATCCTGGTAAGCGCAGTTGACGACTCTATGATGCAGAACTTCAGCAACTGCAGGACAGCCAGGGATCTCTGGAGCTGTCTGATTGTCCTAATGGAGGGCACAGATGAAGTTAGGGACGATCAGAGATCCCTCCTCAATCAGAAATATGAGGCCTTCCGGCAAGGGCCAAAGGAGGAGATCGGAGTCACCTTCGAAAACTTCCTCAAGATCATCAATGCACTCAAAGGATATGGAAGGGTGTTCACTGACGGTGAACTCAATGATAAGTTCCTTAGGTCCCTCACTAAGGAATGGGACACAAAGATTTGCGCCATCCGCGAGTTTGGCAGACTTGCGGAAACTGATCCACAGATTCTGTTCGGGAAGCTCATGTCCTATGAGCTTCAGTTGAACACAAGGAAGGCTGAAGAGGAAGCAGAGAAAGCCGCGGCCAAGGAAAAGACGGTGGCCCTGAAAGCCATCCAATCCAGAAAGGGCAAGGGTGCCGCCTCTTCCCGTGCATGGAAGAGGGATGAAGAGGAAGACTCTGAGCCAAGCTCCTCCGGCTCAGAGTTATCAGAGGAAGATTTATCCCTTATCACACGGGAATTCAAGAAGTTCCTCAAGCTAAGGAATCAGAGAATGAGAAACGGCTCCTCCTCAAGGGATCAGAAGAAGAACTATTACTCTGACAGGTATGTTTCCAAACCGAACAAACACCGCTCTTCTGACATTATATGCTTTGGTTGCAACAAGCCAGGACACGTCGTGGCCGACTGCCATCAAGGCAAGAGGGAAAAGGGAAAGGGAGAGGAGCACAGGTCCTCAAAAGACAAGAAGAAGGAGAGGAGTTACATTGCAAAGAAGCCAAAGACGCTGAGTGAATCTGACACGTTAGACACCAGCGATGATGAGGAAGCCTACTTTGGGCTAATGGGTCGCTCTGACTCAGAAGGAGAATGCCCCCCATTTACTGGGAAGGTAAAAGCTCACACCCCTCTCTCCGACTCTGACTCTGATCCTGAGTCTCAGGATGATTACCCTGGGGATAGCCCTTCTGCCCTTGAAGCTGAGCTCCTCGAGAAGTATGAGCTTCTGCTCAATACATTCCTGAAATGTCGAAAGAAACTGAAGGCTGAGAAAAAGGAAGTTAAATTCCTTAAAGGTGAGAGTGTATTCCCGAGGGAAGAGATCACCAGTTTGATCTCCCTCCGACAGGAGCACTTGGACCTGACCTCAAAGCATTCAGAATCTCTTAAGCTCCTTGATCTTAAGCAGGAGGAAGTCGACAAGTTGGAAGAACTACTTGCGGCAGAAAGGAAGATCGTCAAGAGCTTTTCTATGCCAAAAACTGTTCTTCCATTAGTTTATACCTTCTCTGCTCAAGCCAAAGGAGCTGGCCTGGGGCATGTAGGGGTATCTAGCTCCTCATCCAGGAGAAACAGGAACAGGAGAAAGAATAAGGCTGCCAAGAAGGCCTCTGCTGATGAGAAAGGAAAGGCCCCACTCAGCCCTATTGAGTTCAGAAAGCCTAGCTTTCCCTGTAACCAACATGACTTTGAGTCAACATATGGGCATCACTTCAGGCCCTCGGTTGCAAAGCCGAAGAGCCGATATGATGGGCGGACCTTTCCTCGTAACTTCAGTGAGAGTGTCTTCAAGGCACCTTATGAGGAAATCCACTTAGGAAATTATGGTCAATTCTCTAGCGGCCATAATAGGAAGCAGGCACCTAAGGCCAAGCCTGTTACACTGAAAAGCCAAGAGGTGAAGAAGTCATGTGACTGTGGTCATCATGTTGCCTCCACCTCCAGGTCTTCGGCCCCAGCTGAACCCCACGTTTCAAGGGTAAAGCAGGCGCCCTAGAGGAAGTATAACAGTTTTGACTGCTGGTGCTGTGGCAAAATTGGTCACTTTGCCGTGGATTGTTGGTTTAATCCAAGGTATAACGAGACTCCTTATGTTAGCAATGCGAGGCCGACCACTCGTAGAGTTAACCAATCGAGGGAGAGTATGCTAACAAGGAATCTAGGACCCAAGTTCGATTGGGTTCCTAAGACAAATTAATTCTGTTTTGCAGGGATGTCCAAAGGCGAACAAAACTCCTATTTGGTATTTGGACAGTGGATGCTCCCGTCACATGACCGGGACAAGAAGCCTGCTGAGGGAGTACTCTCCAGTCGAGGATGGACCCAAAGTCATATTTGGGGGATCTGATCGGGGAGTCACCAGAGGTTACGGTACGATTTCCAACGGTATACTCTCTATCACTAACATGGCTTATGTCGAAGGGTTAAATCATAACCTGATCAGCGTAATCCAGTTATGTGATAAAGGGTATGACGTTAAGTTCTGCAAGGATAAATGCCTAATAATATCATGTGACTCTTCGGAGACCGTATTAACTGGCATTAGGAGCAGAAATATTTTCTGTTTAGATTTTCTTAGTTTAGATTCTTCTACCCCAGTATGCCTCGTTGCTAAAGGCAGTGCATCTCTTTGTGAACAATGGCACAAGAGATTGTCACACATTAATTACAAGACAATTAATATGCTGTTTTCCAAAGACTTAGTAAGGGATGCTCCCGGTATTAAGTGCATCAAAGATAGTCCATGTCCTGCATGTAAGATGGGCAAGCAGACTCGGGCAACCTTTAAGGGCATCCCAGACAAAGATTCCTCCAGATGTCTATATCTTCTGCACATGGACCTGTTTGGTCCAATGCAAGTTCATAGCTTGGGGGGGAAGTCGTATACGCTAGTGATTGTAGATGATCACTCTCGGTTTACGTGGGTGTTCTTTTTAAAACGCAAGTCTGATACGTTTGACATCTTCACCAGTTTTGTCAAGCAGATACAGAACGAACTTAACTGCTCAGTGGTCAAAATCAGAAGTGACCACGGAACAGAGTTTGAGTCTGGGGGTATGACAGAGTTCTGTGAAGAGCTTGGTATCTTTCATGAGTTCTCCTCCCCTCGCACTCCTCAACAGAATGGAGTGGCGGAGAGGAGGAATAGAACACTCATTGAAGCGTGCACGACAATGTTGAATGACGCTTCTCTCCCAGAATACTTCTGGGCTGAGGCTGTCAATACGGCCTGTCATGTACAAAACCGGGCGTTGATTAACAAGAGCCATCGTAAGACTCCTTATGAGCTACTGAAAGGCAAGAAACCAACCATGTCCTATCTGAGGATTTTTGGCTGCAAGTGTTATGTACTGAATAATGGGAAGTACCCGCGTACTAAGTTTGGTGAAAAATGCTTCGAAGGCATATTCATGGGCTATAGTAGCCACAGCCGGGCTTATAGAGTTTTTAATAAGAAAACCCTAGTGGTAGAGGAATCAATAAATGTTGTATTTGATGAAGGAAGCTTGCTTAATTGCAAGACTTCTAGTTGCCTTCCTGAAGCTGCAGGTGCCAGACTCGAAAAGCTACAACTGGATGATCCCGAGAAGGATGCAACTCCAAAGTATGTCAAGGTCTCCACATCAACGCCGATTGGAGAAGTTGAAGATCAAAATGAAGCAAATCCTTTAGAAGAAGGAGATGCCCAAGAAATAGTCGAAGCTCCTGATGCAAGACTTCTAGAGCTCAGACACGTGAGGGATCATCCCAGACATCAAATCATTGGGGATCCCCGAGACGGTGTCAGAACTCGCCGAGGTACTCTTAACGAGATCTTGCATCTTAGCTTTCTGTCGCAGGTGGAGCCAAAGAAGTTCGATGAAGCGAACAAAGACGCGTCGTGGATTTTGGCCATGCAAGAGGAGCTGCATCAATTCGAAAGATGCGAAGTCTGGACGCTGGTTCCCAGACCGAAGATGCAAAATGTGATTGGCACCAAGTGGATCTTCAGAAACAAGTTGGATGAAAATGGAGTCATCATCAAGAACAAAGCCAGACTGGTGGCTCAAGGATACAGACAGGAGGAGGGGATTGACTTTGACCAGACGTTTGCACCAGTTGCACGGCTCGAGGCAATCCGGCTATTCCTAGCCTATGCCTCTCACAAAGGATTCACAGTCTATCAGATGGACGTGAAATCGGCTTTCTTGAATGGAGATTTGAAAGAGGAAGTATACGTTGCTCAACCTCCAGGTTTTGTCAATCCAACTTATCCTAATCATGTATATTTTCTTAATAAAGCGCTATATGGCCTAAAACAAGCTCCTCGAGCTTGGTATGAGACATTGTCTAGTTTTCTTCTTGAGAACAAGTTCTCTAGAGGAAAAATAGATAAGACATTGTTTCTCAGGGAAGTCAGAGGCAAGATTTTGCTGGTGCAAATCTATGTTGATGACATTATATTCGGCTCAACGGACAACAATCTTTGCAAAAAGTTTTCCAAACTTATGCAAGGAAAGTTTGAAATGAGCAGTATGGGAGAGCTAAAGTATTTCTTGGGACTTCAAGTGAAACAGTCTGAGGAAGGAATCTTCATTTCTCAGACGAAGTTCACAAATGAACTCCTCAAGAAATTCGGAATGGAGAATGCAACCTCTATGAGGACTCCAATGAGATCCACCATGTCTCTGGATAAGGATGAGAAAGGGAAACCTTTTGATGAAACCAAATACAGAAGCATCATTGGATCTCTGCTCTATCTTACTGCAAGTAGACCGGATATCATGTTCTCCACATGTGTTTGTGCCAGATATCAGGTGAACACTAAGGAATCTCATTATGTCGCTGTAAAGCGAATTCTCAGATACCTTAAAGGTACCCCTAATCTTGGCTTATGGTACCCGAGAAGCAATGATGTCGAGCTAATAGGGTTTTCAGATGCTGATTTTGCAGGAAGTAGGGATGACAGGAAAAGCACCTCCGGGACGTGTCAATTCCTCGGAAGAAGGCTTATTTCAAGGAACAACAAGAAGCAGAATTATGTCGCAACCTCCACTGCAGAGTCTGAGTACATCTCGGCTGGGAGCTGTTGCACACAACTCCTATGGATAAGAAACCAGTTAGCCGTCTATGACCTCAAGTTCAAGGAAGTACCGATGTACTGCGACTCCTCCAGTGCAATTGCTATTGCCAACAATCCGGTATCGCACAGCAGAACAAAGCATATTGAAGTGCGCTACCATTTCATTCGGGAGCACGTGGAGAACAAGGACATCTCTCTCTGCTATGTTCCCACTGACAAGCAGATTGCAGACATTTTCACAAAGCCCCTTGACGAGGCCAAGTTCAGCATGTTCAAAACTGAATTGGGAATGCTAAACTACGAAGAATGAAGACTACAGGAGCTCAAGGCTCATGCGTCTAGGGGGAGCCTCTACTAGGAATTTGGTGAAAGCAAAGGTACAAGAACTGAGGGGGAGCATGGTGTCACATGCTTCAGTTCCCGATTTGCAGAAGCCGAAAAGGGGGAGATTACCCTCTCGGCTAAGGCTAAGGTGGCTCCAAGTTTGCTCTCAAGAAATTGGTAATGAATATCTCTCTCAACTCAATTTTAAGTTTATGATTTTCATTTCTATATGCTCTATTCACCTTAGCTTGCAGGGTTTAGGCTTCTTCAAATAGGGGGAGATTGTTGGGTATTGTATCCACAATGTACCTGATTTGAAGAAGCCCCTGTACAAGCTAAGGTAAATAGACTATGTATTTGATGAATTTCTTCTAGTTGTGCTTGCAGTTATTCCATGCTAAGTACACACCAATGTTAGGGTGCAGTGGGTCAATATACACGGGTCTGTGCAACGTAATCCCTCGTTGAGCAGATCAGTGTGTTGGCCTACGTGTACTCTCTCTATTGGGGTGTACTTAATTTCAAGTACAGGGCTATGATAAAGCAAGAGCAGACAAGGAGCAAGGATGGGCCAAAGACCATCTCACGGGTTGAAAGACGAGAATCGTCTAAGTGTAAATCGTCGAGAATCACTAGGTGATTCTCACCGATTCGTCGAGAATCACCAGGTGATTCTCGACGAGTCGTCGAGAATCACTAGTTGATTCTTGCCGGGTTGGGCCGGCTGTCTCGACGCAGTCAGAAAAATCTTCTAAGGCAGAATCGACGAGAATCACCAAGTGATTCTCGCCGATTCGTCGAGAATGACTTTGCATTCTCGACGAGTCAGCCAGGGTGATTACCACCGATTCTCCCCGGCCTCTGTAACCTGTGCTGCCAGAATTCTCTAAGTAGAATTCAGCGAGAATCGTAAGTGATTCTCGCCGATTCGTCGAGAATCACCCACGATTCTCGCCGAATTTGACTTAGGTATTTTTCCGACTCTGCCTGGACCGGTCCACGACATCTGCGGGATTTTGAACCGGACTTCGGTCTTACTGATGGTGGGGCCAACAACGGTCATCTCTTGACCTAGTGTATAAATACTCTGGTATTTGTGTACAGAAAAACACACAGACAAGATACGAAACGAAGCGGCCGACTAAACCCTAATCTCGCAAACTTGCTCTGCCTCCGTCGCCGCAGCCGATCACCGAAGCCGATCTCGATCTCCTCCAGATCCTCGGTGATAGAAGCCTAGTCCTGCACAGCGTCTCACGTGTCTATCCAGAGATCTTTTGTCTCTTGATTTGAGATAGGGAAATCTTTCCCCATCCGAATCGATTGAGACGATCGATCCTCGTGTGACCGTTGGTAGACCTTGCCGACTTCGCTAAGAAGATTGGATCTCCAGTGCTTTGCTGCAGTTTTCAGTTGCCGCCGCCAACACCGAGTGCCTCGCCGCCGCTCGTCGCCGCCGTCGGTCTCGGGGAGATTCTCTCCAAGTGAGATCTGGGGTTGTGGACTCTTCGTTGACCTCAAGAACACGTCGTCGAACGAAGAGGGACACCTTAGTCTCCATACGTTGTTTGTATTTCATACAAGCTATTTTTAATTCATTGTAAAGGACCGATTGGTCTTCAGTTGTAGGGTTGGGTGCAACCCGTGTTGTGGGAGTGTTGACTCCTACGTGTTGAAGGGTTCCTTCCGGTAGTGCAAGGATTGGATTTCAATCCTGTTGGTGAAGTGACCGAGTCGTCCCTGTTTGGGAGATAGGTCGAAGGGGGAAAGTGGACGTACCCAAATCGGGGAACCACTATAAATTGCTTGTGTACTTTTTGTGCTGTGTTGTTTTGTTTTCTTGTGCAGGTAAAACCTTAATTCCGCAAATACGCTGCAAAGACACCTATCCCCCCATAGGTGTGAGTAGCTGACACTAGGTGGACTTTCACAAGGAGATTGAGTCTCTTAAGCTAGCTGCAGCAGATTCAGCAAAGCTGTTAGATCTACAATTAAATGAGGTTGCCAAACTGAAAAACATTACTGTTATTCAGATGGGTAATATCTCTTTCTAGGAGAATCATATCAAGAAACTGGAGGCAAAACTTCAGCATGAAAGAGAGCTAGTGGCTAAATTCTCCAAACCAAAATCTGTTTTACCCTTAATTGACAATTTCATCTCACAAAAAGGGAAGACTGGTCTAGGTTTTAAGGGAAGAACTAGGGCCACCAATTCACAAAGAAAAGGTAAGGCCCTAGTTCAGCCTCTAGCTGCAAAATCCCCTATCTTCTTTAGGAAGGTGATGAATCCTACAAACAAGTATGATAAAAACTACTCATGGTCACTGTGAGTATGGAGTTCACCTTGGCAAGTGAGCAAATGCCAAGAGGCCACTCTATAGGCAAGCCCATCAGATTCAAAAGGAATTCATGGGGTTTGCTGCTCCAGCACCCACACTCAAAAAGACTGTTGGCAATATGACTGTGAAGTCTGTACCTAAGAAAATGTATAACAGATTTGAGTGTTGGTGTTGTGGAAAGATAGGCCACTTTGCCTTGGACTATTGGTTTAACACAAGTGTTAAAACCAAGAGTAGTTTACCTATCAAAAAATCTGTAGGTAAACCTGTTGTTTCAAAGACTAACAAGAACCTAGGACCCAAAAATAACTTGGGTTCTAAGGATGAGTAATCCTTTATTTGTTGCAGGTGAATCCAAGTGACCATACCCCTATATGGTACTTGGATAGTGGCTGCTCCAGACATATGACTAGAACAAGAATGATGCTGAGGGACTTTGTACCCATAGAGAATGGTCCCAAAGTCATCTTTGGTGGATCAGAAAAAGGAGTCATCAAAGGATTTAGTAACATCTCTAGTGACTCAATTACTATCACTAAAGTGGCTTATGTGAAGGGTCTACATAACCTGATAAGCATAAGTCAGCTTAGTGATCTAGGTTATGACATCTCCTTTCACAAAGGGGAGTGCCAAATTAAAAGGTCAAGTGATCAAGAGATCATTTTGACTGGCACTAGGAAAGGAAATGTTTATTGTCTTAACCTAGATTGTGAGTTAAACAACTCACCTATTTGCTTAGTTGCAGATGAGAAAGCCTCACTATGTGTCAAATGGCATAAGAGGCTAGCTCATCTGAACTATAAGTCCATAGGATTGATGTTCAGCATGGGGTTGGTAAGGAGTGGTCCTCATGTCAAGTGCATGAAAGAGGGAGTGTGTTCCACTTGCAAAAAGGGCAAACAGACCAAGTCATCTTTTCAAGCACTAGATACCAAAGATTCAGTGAGATGTCTATATCTCTTACATTTGGATTTGTTTGGTCTTATGCCCGTTCAAAGTCTTGGTAGGAAAGCATACACATTAGTTGTTGTGGATGACTATTCTAGATACACATGGGTGTTCTTCTTAAGGCAGAAATCTGAAACCCCTAGTATTTTCCAGACTTTTGTTAGACAAGTTCAGAATGAATTTAACATTTCTGTGGTCAAAATCAGAAGTGACCATGGAACTGAATTTCAGTCTGAATGTATGACAAAATTCTGTGAAGAACTTGGGATTCATCAGGAGTTCTCCTCACCTAGAACACCTCAATAAAATGGGATTGCTGAAAGAAAGAATAGAACTCTCATTGAGGCTGGTAGAAATCTACTCAGTGACACTACTCTCCATGAATATTTCTTAGCTGATGCAGTAAATACTGCTTATCATGTTCTCAATAGAGAATCCATCAATAAGAAACTTAAGTTGACTCCCTATCAGATTTTGAAAGACAGAAAACCAAACATTTCTTATTTCAGAATCTTTGGTAGCAAGTGCTATGTCCTAGTGAATGGTAAACACTACCAAACAAAGTTTGCTGCCAAATCACTAGAAGGGATATTTGTTGGGTACAACAACAACAGTAGGGCATACAGGATCTATAACTTGACTATCCAAGTTGTAGAAGAATCAGTTCATGTTGTCTTTGATGAGTCTAGATCTATTAACAATGAATTATCTAGTGGTTCAGTTAGTTCTACAGGTCTAACAGATAGGCTGGACAAGATGACCATCAATGATGAAGCTCCTGCTAGGATGAATGATGCATATTGTCCAGGGGGAGAACAAAACACACTAGAAGCAGAAGAGAATGAGGAGCATCAGGTAGAGGAAAATGAAGATGGTCATGAGGTAGACAGGTTTCCTCCAGCAAGAAGACACCTAAATGATCATCCAGCTCACCAGATAATTGGAGATGCAAGTCAAGGTGTTCTAACAAGGAGCAAGAGCATGAACACAGTTTTGTGTTCTAGCTTTTTGTCTCAAATAGAACCCAAAAATTTTGAAGAAGCAATGCTACATGCTAACTGGGTTTATGCAATGCAAGAAGATCTGAATCAATTCAGGAGATGCAAAGTCTGGAAACTGGTTCCTAAACCTAAGGATCACAATATCATAGGAACCAAGGGGATCTACATAAACAAACTAGATGAAAATGAAACAATCATCAAGAATAAGGCCAGGCTGGTAGCAAAAGGCTACAGAGAAGAGGAAGGAATTATTTTGATCAAACCTTTGCCCCAGTAGCAAGACTGGAGGATATAAGGATGTTCCTGGCCTATGCAGCCTATCAAGGGTTCAATGTATTTCAGATGGATGTGAAATCAGCATTTCTAAATGGTGACCTGAAAGAGGAAGTCTATGTTGAACAACCCTAAGGTTTTGTAGATCCTCACTGTCCTAATTATGTATATAGGCTTAGGAAAGCCCTATATGGTTTAAAACAAGCCCCCAGGACTTGGTATGAAACTTTGTCTACCTTCCTTATTGAGAATAAATTCTCAAGGGGAAAGATAGATCAAACTCTATTCTATAGGGAATCCAAAGGCAAGATAATCTTAGTCCAGATATATGTTGATGACATTATCTTTGGATCTACTGAGAACAACCTTTGTAGGAAGTTTTCCAAACTTATGCAAGGGAAGTTTGAAATGAGCAGTATGGGTGAACTGAAGTTCTTTTTAGGACTTCAAGTCAAATAGACTGATAATGGACTATCCATATCTCAGTCTAAGTTCACTAAGGAGTTGATTAAAAAGTATGGTATGGACTCAGCTTCCACCATGAAAACTCCAATGGGAATAAGTATGCCTATAGACAAAGATGAGGCAGGTAAACCTGTTGATGAGTCTTTGTATAGATGGATAATTGACTCCCCACTCTACTTAACTGCTAGTAGACCTGACATCATGTATGTAACATGTGTCTGTGACAGGTACCAAGCATGCCCAAAGGAATCTCATTATACTGCAGTTAAAAGGATTTTGAGATATCTCAAGGGCACACCTAATCTAGGTCTTTGGTACCCTAAGAATAGAGATTTCACACAAACTGGTTTCTCAGATGCAGATTTTGCAGGATGCAAAGAAGATAGGAAAAGTAGTACAGGAACCTGTCAATTCCTAGGAGGAAGACTGGTGTCTTGGTGCAGCAAGAAGCAGACCAGTGTAGTTATATCAACGGCTGAGTCAGAATATGTAGCTGCAGGCAGCTGCTGTGCACAACTATTATGGATAAAGCACCAACTAGAAGATTATGACATCAAGGTAAGTAGAATTCCACTGTTCTGTGATTCTACTAGTGCTATTTCTATTGCTAAGAATCCTGTATCACATAGTAGAACAAAACATATAGAAATTAAATTCCATTTCATCAGAGAATATGTAGAAAAAGAAAATATTAGTTTAGAGTTTGTGAATACCAAATTGCTGATATTTTTACAAAACCTCTGGATGAAACTAAATTCAATTATTTTAAAATTGAATTAGGCATATTGAATATAGATTAGGTTAGCACAAGCTACCTTTAGTAGAACATGCAAGCTCAAGTTTTCATAGGAAATTTGACTAAGTACCAAGTTTGTGTCGGCACAAGCAGACCTTGTGTCAACAATCTCAGGAAGTTGTGTCGACAAAGAAAACGGATGTGTCGACATAGAAATAATATCTGTGTCGACTAAATACTAGGTGTCGACATAACTATGTCGAGACCATATAGAGGACTTTGGTGTCGACACACAAGGGTTGGTGTCGACACAACTATGTCAAGACTTTTAGTTAGCTGATTTTTGTGTCGACACACAAAAATCAAAGTCGACACTCCGTGTCGAGACATGTCGACATCTATGTTGACACTGATATAAGTATGTCGACATATACATGTGTCGACTAAGCCTCAGTATTGTCGAGACCTAGACCTATTCTGTCGACACATATAAGATTTTGTCGACTAGTCCTAGTGCTAAGACGCGTCTTTTGAACTCCCCTTTACACTTAGACTATAAAAAGGTGAAGCCAAAATCTGGTCGACTATGCTTTCTAATTTCCTGGCTCTGCACTCTCTGTCGACGAGAATCATCTTTCCTTTCCACATTCATCTCTCTCTTCCGGTAATGGCGCCTCATCCAGAAGATAAGGTGAACGAAGGATATTAGCTGGTCCTTGGTGGGTTCACGACAGCATCACCAGAGATTCAGGGAGTAATTGCCCTAATTTCAGAAATCGGTTTGGAGTTCTTGGTCTCTGAACCAACCAAGATATGTAAGAAAGAAGTTTTGGAATTTTATTCTTCTGCAACTACAGACGCAGACGGGAAGAAGATGAAAGCTACTGTTCAAGATACTCGGGTAAATATTACCTTGAAAACAATCCGAAACGCACTCTAACTCCCAAAGGTTAAGGAAGAAGATGACGTACAACCATCTATGATCAAGGAGGCCTTACAATTGTGTGGGTTAAACCCAAAAACTAAGATTGGATCATCTATCAACCGAAAAGGGATGAATTCACAAGGGAAGTTCCTTTCTGAGATTGTAGGGAAGGTCATACTGTACAAAACAGGTGGACATGACAGAATCTCAGCCACCATGTTCCACCTGATGACCAGGATCATTTTCATGCTCAAGACTGATTGGACAACCATAGTCTTTGATAAGTTACGTGAAGGTATCAAGAAACTGAACCTGGGGAGAATTCTGAGTCTATGCCTATCATCTGTAATACCAGAAGTAATGAGCCAACTTCCTGGTACAAAAATCAATCATATAAGAAGAATGGATACCAGGATTCTGCCATGATGGGATAGGGTGTTGACTAAGGAGGTTACTTCTCCTCAAAAACAGACCAAAACAATATATAAGAAGAAGAAAATTGATCCACAGGAAGAATCATCTAGTGATTCAAAAGAAGAAGTGGTCTTCAGTTCTGATGAAGACAGGCAATAACTACAAGATGCAAAAGGACAAGTGGATAGTAGTATGCTCCCAGAGAAACAAAGAATCTCTACTCTAGGAGGAAAAGACCCTGCACCAGCTGTACAAGACACTATACTTACTGATATGCTTGATTAAGTGGGAGTAAATGATGCTGCTACACTAGACAGTGAATTAGCAGCTGATACTGTGATGGATATAGTTTTTGATATAAATAAGGAAGCACTACTGCATATAGAGGAAGAAGAACCTGAGGTGCCTATGAAGGATACTGCTCAAATTAGGCAAGTAAGTCTCTCCTTCCTTGAAAGGTCACTGGACAAGGACATGGAAGTCCAGGGAGAACCATGTATTTTACCAACTAATCTTATTTCTCCTGTTCATATATTGCAGGAGGTAACCTTGGAAAAGTTGTTCCCTGACTCACCAGCAGTAAGGACCGAGGGGGAGCAACAAACACAGGACAAAGAACTTCTAGAGACTGAGGGGGAGGAATTGCTGAAGAATACTGTAAACAAATAGACTGTTGACATAGAAAGTTCATCTTCTGATGATGAAGAAGCCAACCTGGCTAAGAAAAGGAAACTTGTTGTAATGAAGAAGAGATGTTTTGGCTACAAGAGGGCCTTACAAATAGCCACACCACCTCCAGCTCCAAGTATGGACTTAAATTCCTTCATGGTCCAATTACAACTAAAACTAGATGCACAAAGGACTGCTCTTGAAAAGTATGTGGATGAAACTCATAAAGAGTTGCAAAACCAGCTAGCTCAGAAAATCAAGTCAATCAGATTTGAAGTGAGTCTGCACAAGAAAGAAATGACAGACTGCTTTGAGAAAGGAGGCCATGTAGTTTTGTATCTGGCCACTCAGCAGCAGGAACAGAAAACTCAAGCAGCTGATATGGCAGAGAAACATGCCTATTATTGGGTATTGTATCCACAATTACCTGGATTTGAAGAAGCCTTCTGTCAAGCTAAGATGAATTCACATTGCATTTGATGATATGTCTTCAAGTTGTGCTTGCAGTTATTCCACGCTAAGTACACAACAATATCAGGATACAGTGGGTCAATATATACGGGTCTGCGCAACGTAATCCCTCGTTGAGCAGATCAGTGTGTTGGCTCACGTGTACTCTCTCTATTGGAGTGTACTTATTTTCAAGTACAGGATTGAGATTGATCGAGAGCTGAAGAGGAGCAAGGATGGGTCAAATACCAACTCATGGGAAGAAAGATGAAGATTCGTCTAAGTTAAATTCGACGGGAATCACTAAGTGATTCTCGCCGATTCGACGGGAATCACTAGTGATTCTTGCCGAATTGTCGAGAATCACTCGCCGATTCCCGCCGACTGCATCCGGCTGACTCAACGCCTTCAAGAATTATGCTAAGTAAGAATCGTCGAGAATCAATAAGTGATTCTTGCCGAATCGTCGAGAATGACTCTGCATTCTCGCCGATTCATTGAGAATGGTTTTGATTCTCGCCGATTCCCTCCGGATGTCATGTATTTCAACTGGAATTCTTCCAAGGAAAATTCGACGGGAATCATGAGTGATTCCCGCCGACTTCGACGGGAATCACCAATGATTCCCGCCGAATTTTCCTTAGGCAAATTTTCTCTGCTCGCTGGACTGAACCATGATGCTGGGCACTGATTAGACCGGGCTTGGGGTTTCTCCTTGTAGGGCCCACAACGGTCTTTTAGGGTTGATCTACAGTATAAATACCCACGAATTTGAACTAACCAGGCAATGAAGAAAACGAGAAAGGAACACGGCCGCCGAGCGTGACCTAGCCGATCGCGGACTTCCTACCATCACCGTCGCCGCTCGCAAGCCATCGCCTCTCGCAAGATAGTCGCTGCCGCTGATCTTAGAGGTCATCTTTGATCGTCCGGCGACAGGACCGTGGCTAAGCTTTGCGTCTCACATTTCTTTCTTGAGATCCTTTGTCTCTTGATTTGTTGAGCAAGAATATTTATCCCCTCCGAATCGATTGAGACGATCGATCCAAGTAAGATCGTTGGTAGACCTTGCTAGCTTCGTCAAGAAGTTTGGATCTACAAAGCATCGCCGCCGCAATCCTTTGCTGCCGCCGATCTCGGGAAGATCCTCTCCAAGAGAGTGCTCCGATCATGGACTCTTTGTCTTCATATAGAAAGCTTCATTGAACAAAGAGGGACATCGGGTTCTCCAAACGTAGTTTGTATTTCTTGTACATTCTATTTTAACTTTGTTGTAAAGGAACTTTGATTCCTCGTTGTAGGGTTGGGTGCAACCCGCGGTGGAGGAGTAGTGACTCTTTCGGGTGGAAGGGTTTCTTCCATAGTGTGAGGATTGGATTTCAATCCGTTTGGTGAAGTGACCGAGTCGTCCCTTGTTAAGAGATAGGTCAAGGGGGGAGAGTGGACGTACCCAAATCGGGGAACCACTATAACTGCTTATGTGTTTCTGTGTTGTGGTTATTTTTGTTTTCTTGTGAAGGTTAATTTTTAATTCCGCAAAAGACTTCAGATCACCTATTCCACCCCCCATAGGTGAAGATAGTTGACACTAGATAACTTTCAAGTGGTATCAGAGGGAGGTTACTCGTTAATAAGGTTAACACCTTGAGTAAGTTCCTGCCTCTAGTGTCAAGAAGAAAACCAGACTCAAGCATGGAGCTATATTCTTCTATCTCTCCTCTGAGACTCCCTGCCTGCACAACGGAGTATTACCCCATCTGGAAGATGAGAGTTATGTTTCATCTGGAGGCCATTGACCCGCGCGCATCATTCATTATGGAAGAGGGTCCCTTCATTCCCATGAAGGCTTCCGTATCTAGAAAAGATCTCCAAATCCCTAAGAGTCCCGAAGAGATGTCTGAGTCTGAGCTCTCATTTTTCAACCTGGACAAGCTGATTCGTCAGATCATCACTGACGTTTGGTCTGGATCATCTCGTTCAAGATTGGACAAGTGTAGGACTGCAAAGTCTATGTGGCAAACTATCTCAGATCTCATGGTGGGATCGGAGACAGCAGGGACTGGATGCCAGTAGGAGGATGAAGCATACGTGGGAATCCTCAATTCTGAAGATGAAGGTCAAGACCAATCTATCAGTATCAGGGCTCCGGTGTCTTTATCTAAGACGGAAGAAGAGATTGAGGAAAACAGTTCTGATGAAGCTGACACACCAGCCTCGGCTGATTCTAACGCTAACCCTGAACATCAAATTCAGGATCAGGTAACTTCTTCATCATGCTCCTCTCCCGTTGAATTTCCTGAAGACAGGAATAGTTCAGAGGGTTGTCCATCTTGTGATGCAAGGGAGATGGATAGCGTCAATCAAAGGATTGAAAATCTTGATTCCCTTGAGAGTGCCCTTCAGAAGAGCAACTTACTTGTTGAGGAACAAGCTAAGGAGATTGCTCAGTTGAGGACCATGATGGATCTCCAATTGGAATCCATTAAGGTGAAGGACTCAAAAATATCAGATCTAGAGTTTTCTCTAGAAACCGAGAAGAGAATAGTATCTAAATTTTCCAAGGTAGATGCTATCAAGAGAAAGGGAGAAAACGGGTGGATCTCACGAATTATAAAATCGTGGAGAAATGGGGAAACTGTTTTCAGACCCCCCACACTGAGTATGAAGGGCACACATTATGCTTTTAGGTATGACCATAAGAATAACTATGGTCATTGTAAGAGTAATCAGCCCTCATGTGGAGATACCTACAGTGCAAGAGCTGTTATAGCTACCCATGAGATAATACCCAAGGCTCATCATGAACCCTTTGTATTCTCGGCCTCAGCACCAACTCGTCATGAAATTGCAGGAACCAGCTCTCACTGCATCTCTTACCACCCTAGGACACAGGAAAAAGAGGTTGGGAAACATGTAGCAAGTAACCATGGGACCCCTAGATGTGTACTGACTGAAAAGAAGGCACCACCTCTCAGGCCTTGTGACACTCACCATATGTTTTCTATCCACCCTCCCTCGTGTCTCGGTGGAAAGGGAAAATCTGTGAGCGGAACCTGCTCTATCCCGGTCAGACCAAAGATCATGACTACCTCAGTCAGTAGATCAGGTCAGAAACGGAGATACAACATTCATGATTGTTGGTGCTGTGGCAAAGTGGGTCACTTTGCCATAGATTGTTGGCACAGTCCCTCTATGCCAAGGGCAAGGGTATGTCCACTTCCTTTGGGCAGAGTTAGCCTTCCTGACAATAATCCTGTAGGAAGGCATTCGATATTTTATGCTGACAAGAACCTAGGACCCAATACATATTGGGTTCCTAAGGTACTGTAATTCTTTTTCGCAGGATAGTCTAGGTTCCCGTAAATATGATGGGAACTAGACATGAGATGTTCCAAGAATGACATGGAACAAGTATATGGGATAAGAGATAGTGCTAACTACAATGGCCTACTCTAATTGGACACATGGTGTACCTCAAATAAAAGATCTGAATGTTCAATTTAATGATCCCAGGTACACGCATTGAGTTTCGATACTTGAGTCGTATTATATAGATGCTTATATATATATATCCACACGAATATGTCGATTCTTCTTCTAAAAGTAAATGGTTATATATATATATATTAATATATATGTTCACACACCTGATGAAAGGACACAACAGTTAAATGATCCTTAGATAAAATCTGAAGAATTCCTTTTAGTTACATATATAATTGATAATGTATTTCAATGGGTGTCAATCAGTCCATTTGAAATTCAAGGAGTGTGTGCCAGTAGCTATAATGAAAATTCTACACTTTTAAATCAACTAGAATTACTCAGTAATTATTTCTAGGGTTAATATCCCTTCAACTCGATCTAGGTAGTATGACCAAGAAATAAAAAAGGGGCAAAGGTTCGACATTGAAATAGACAACTCAGAGTTCGAAAGGTTCGAAATTAACATGCCCTGTATAGAATTTGCTGAAATCCCGTCGACTTCCCATGGTTTGGAAGAAATAAATAGCGTAACCACTGTATGACTCTTCACATTCCAAAATCGCTGAAATCCCGTCGCCTTCCCGGATACCTCGCCGATTCCCGTCGATCGTGCAGAAGCTCCTCTCGTGCTTCAATCGCCCGTGTTCTCCGTCACCCCTCCGTGCTCCTGTCGATGACATCCTCTGGACGCAAGGATCGTGCAGTGCTTTTGTTGTCTCTCGGTTAATTTTCCCTCTCCCGACGACACTCATTCCAGTCGCCAACATCCAGCCGCAAGCCACTCTCTCTGCTCTGCGCTAGGGTAACGTCCATTCATCCCTGAAGTATCTTATCTAGTGTAGCTCCTAAAACTAGAATTTATGATAGGGTTTAGTCCCTTGGACGTTACTTGTTTAGGTTTGCAATGGCTCCTAGAACCACAGTTGGGCTCCTCACTGGGAGTGAACTGGTTAGGACGGGCTTCTCACATGCCTCTGATGAGTTCAGAAACATTATCCTGATGCTTAAAGAAGTCGGACTTTCCTTCATCCTGGAGCATCCGTGCAAGATCCTGGATAAATAAGTGCTTGAATTCTTTGCAACGGCAAAGCTACGACATGAGGATACGGTGATCAAGAGCATTTCTAGCCTACGGATAAAGATGTCTGCTGGAAAATTGTCACGATAGTTGCAGCTTACAAGTTTTGAACAAGAAGACTACCTGGAGGAAGATGATCATGCCAGGACTCTCCTGTTCTGTGGACTTGCTCGAGGGACTAAGTGTATCAAGCGCAAGGAAATGGATGAGTAAGGGAAGCTCCTATCTGATATCATTGGGAAAGTCTTGATCTGCAAACCAGACTCCCATGGTCATATCTCTGGTGATATGTTCAAAATCTTGGTGGCCATAGTATATAGAAAAAGATAAAACTGGGGGGCCATGCTGTTTGGTAAAATTAAAGATACTCTACGAACCCCCAATTTTGGAAGGATCATCAGCCTGTACCTAAATCAGCTGGATGGAGACAGGTTTGACATGAGTAAGGGAGTTCCTCTCCATTATTTGAAGAAAAAGGATTCCAGTGTATTTGATAGATGGGAAAGAAGGATTGGTCAAGCAGGTGTGGCTGAAGCCCATGATGAACCCTTGGCTGAAGCCCATAAGGATGAAGGTAATAGAGCTCCAGATGACAGAAATCCCTTGGATTATCCCAGTGTCATTCCTGACTTGCTGCATGCAGGAACTGAGGGGGAGTCGCTACCCGCTTCTACTGATACACTCAGGACAGATATCTCAGTTTTGGATCATGCTGAGGTAGTTACTGACATCTCTCTGATTGCAAAAGATGCCGTTGATACCCTCGCCACTGATCAGGTCTAAGAGGAGGAAGACGAGGAGGACATGGACAATGCTACAATTGACAATGATGATACGGAAGATGAGGCTGCTGAAGAAGTGGATGATGTAGTTGAAAATGAAACGACCTTGAGGGAGATGGTGGAGATGGTGGAGCTACGGGGTAATGTTTAAGCCCCCTCTGAGGAACAGGCTCCTTTGGAAGTTCTTGAGACATCTGGTGTAGCAATGGAGGGGAGTCCTCTCAGCAGAGGATGATAAGCATTCATGAGAAAACTACAGAGGCTGCCCCTATCCCCCCATTGGAGACTGTGAACTTATCAAGCTCTCCCAGTGAATCTGCAGAAGAGCACGACCAAGGCATGCCTCAGGGTTATCCACTAAGACCCAACCTGGCAAATCACACGGTGAATATCATTCAAGGTATAGTGGATGAACTGAAAACTTCTTTTGAACAATCACAAACCAAAGTGCTAAAACGAATTAAATAATCCGAGGAGCTAATGCTTAAGAATGTTGTGGAAATAAATCATAAACTGGATCTGATGGAACAGAAGTTTGATGCCAGGTATGCAGAGGCAGGCACTGCAGTAAATCTTCTAATGCAAGGACTCCAGAAGAACACAACTTATCTAGCGGTGGTGAACCAAAATGCACATGTTATGGCAGACAACATCAAGCTATTCGATGCCAACATGGTGACTCTCAACGTAACTCAGACTTCCCTTCTAACTGAGTTCACTAAGACTGCACAACATATAGATGAGTCACTGTATTCTTATGCAAACTCCATTGCCCTCGAAGCCAAAAAGGGGGAGAATGAATATACAACTAAGATGGCAGGGCTAGAACAGATTATAGTCGACGACTTCAAACAATCAAATAAGTATGTTTTTGATAGCTGTCACTGGCTAGTTCAGCAAGCTTCCGGTATACAAATTCCAATTCCGGTTCCTTCTCCTGATGAGGTTACTACTGTTGCTGATAATGTTCCAAGTGCTGAGGAGGCTCCCCTGAGTGAAGCTAAGGTCAGGAAGGCTGCCAGGGCCGCTGGCAAGGCTACTCTCAGGGCCATGTTTGACCAGGAAGACATAACGAAAGGAAAAAGACAACTCCAAGAAGGGACGTCCAAAGAGACTCCAACTGAGAAGAAAGTAAGATTGAAGGAGAGTGAAGTGCAAAATGAACAATGGAGCCCTACATCGAGGAGCATTATTTTGGACAGCTTTATGCTACAACAGCGGGGGGAAATTAATAGAAATGAAGTATACAGTCAGTATGAGTGGGAGATGCACAAGGTGTATGAGGCGAAAAGAAGCATATTCTTCAGGTCTAACACTGTGCTACATAGAGCTCCTCCACCCAGATACTATCCAAAGCCAGAGGAATATTTTGAGAGACAAAGCAAGAAGTACTTTGCTCAACAACTGAAGGATGATCTAACTAAGGAGAAGTAGGCTTAGGATTTTGGCTTGTCATTTCTTTCATGCATGTTTATCTCTTCATACTTTTATATGAACAATTCTTTTGGATATATATATATATATATACACACATATATATATATATATATATATATATATATATATATGATCTCATGTTGACTCAAGTATTGTTCTGTATGCTTTTAACATTATGTGTCTTGTCTCTCTTAATTTGTTATGTATATTACTCTGGTTGGTGAAATTCATCTTAGCTAGTAGGATTTTGGCTTCTTCAAATAGGGGAGATTGTTGGGTATTGTATCCATAATTACCTGGATTTGAAGAAGCCTCCTGTCAAGCTAAGATGAATTCACATTGTATTTGATGATATGTATTCAAGTTGTGCTTGCAGTTATTCCACGCTAAGTACACACCAATGTCAGGGTGTAGTGGGTCAATATACACGGGTTTGCGCAACGTAATCCCTCGTTGAGCAGATCAGTGTGTTGGCTCACGTGTACTCTCTCTATTGGAGTGTACTTATTTTCAAGTACAGGGTTGAGATTGATCGAGAGCTGAAGAGGAGCAAGGATGGGTCAAAGACCAACTCATGGGAAGAAAGACGAAGATTCGTCTAAGTTAAATTCGACGGGAATCACTAAGTGATTCTCGCCGATTCGACGGGAATCACTAGTGATTCTCGCCGAATCGTCGAGAATCACTCGTTGATTCCCGCCGACTACATCCGGCTGACTCAACGCCTTCAAGAATTATGCTAAGTAAGAATCGTCGAGAATCAATAAGTGATTCTCGCTGAATCGTCGAGAATTGACTCTGCATTCTTGCCGATTCGTCGAGAATGGTTTTGATTCTCGCCGATTCCCTCCGGATGTCATGTATTTCAACTAGAATTCATCTAAGGAAAATTCGATGAGAATCATGAGTGATTCCCGCCGACTTCGACGGGAATCACCAATGATTCCCGCCAAATTTGCCTTAGGAAAATTTTCTCTGCTCGCTGGACTGAACCATGATGCTGGGCGCTGATTAGACCGGGCTTGGGGTTTCTCCTTGTAGGGCCCACAACGTTCTTTTAGGGTTGATCTACAATATAAATACCCATGAATTTGAACTAACCAGGCAGCGAAGAAAATGAGAAAGGAACACGGCCGCCGAGCGTGACCTAGCCGATTGCGGACTTCCTCCTGTCGCCGTCGCCGCTCGCAAGCCGTCGCCGCTCGCAAGATAGTCGTCGTCGCTGATCTTAGAGGTCATCTTTGATCTTTCGGCGACAGGACCGAGGCTAAGCTTAGCGTCTCACGTTTCTTTCTTGAGATCCTTTGTCTCTTGATTTGTTGAGCGGGAATATTTCTCCCCTCCAAATCGATTGATACGATCGATCCAAGTAAGATCATTGGTATACCTTGCTAGCTTCGTCAAGAAGTTTGGATCTACAAAGCATCGCCGCCGCAATCCTTTGCCGCCGCCGATCTCGGGAAGATCCTCTCCAAGAGAGTGCTCCGATCGTGGACTCTTCATCTTCATAAAGAAAGCTTCATTGAACGAAGAGGGACATCGGGTTCTCCAAAGTAGTTTGTATTTCTTGTACATTCTATTTTAACTTTATTGTAAAGGAACTTTGATTCCTCGTTGTAGGGTTGGGTGCAACCCGCGGTGGAGGAGTAGTGACTCCTTCGGGTGGATGGGTTTCTTCCATAGTGTGAGGATTGGATTTCAATCCATTTGGTGAAGTGACCGAGTCGTCCCTTGTTATGAGATAGGTCGAAGGGGGAGAGTTGATGTACCCAAATCAGGGAACCACTATAACTGCTTGTGTGTTTCTGTGTTGTGGTTGTTTTTGTTTTCTTGTGCAGGTTAATTTTTAATTCCGCAAAAGACTACAGATCACCTATTCCCCCCCATAGGTGAAGATAGTTGACACTAGATAACTTTCACCTATATCTTAGAAAATCAATTTAGAACAAATGAGAATCTCACGGATTCTCATAATGAAATACTCACAAAGATTGCATCACTAGCTGTTGCTGTCAAAACAGAAGTTACAAAACTAATTGAGACTAATCTAGCTGCTGTAAAAACGGCGATAGAGGCTGCCCAAACAGCTATTACCACTCAAATTCATAAATTTGGGGTGTACTATAGAGAAGGGATTGATCATCTGGAAGGTCAAGTCAGATTTCACAAGAATGATCTCAGAGATCATATTGAAAGAGAAGTCCAAAAGTGGGAGAGCGTGTTAGTCCAAGCTAGTTCTTAGCATGCCAAATGGGTTTCCAATACCATTAGAGCTACTCTTGGCTTCCATCCTTTATGTGATGATGATAATATGGCTGAATCTGAAATACAACCTGCATATATAGAGGGAGATCAACCAGAAGTTGCTCAGGTTATATATCCTCCTGCTAATTTTGAAATGGTTCATGACCAAGTGCAGAAAATGTACAGCCCTCCACAAAAGGCACATAATATGGTCTTTGAGAAAGTTGAAATGTCAGAGGCTGCCAAAGAAGCACAAAGGGAAGAATTGCTATCTAAGAAGAGATTCAGAGAACAGGCTGAGTTAAAGCAAGACTTTGAAAAATGGAGCCCTACATCAAGGAACATCATTCTGACTGTATGGAAGGCTGTTAAGGACAAGACTTATGATAGGGGTAAGTGGTACTCAAAGCATGAGTGGAATAAATATCAAGCTAGACAAGAAGCCATTCTTCAGCATAGGAGGAGTGCAAAAGCTGGTAAGCTACCTGCAAATGCTATAGAGCCCAGCAAGTATTTTCCCAAGCCCTTTCACTACTTTGAAAGGAAAAAAATAAAAGCTGAAGAACTAAAGAAAAAGGATCTTAAAGCAAAGAAGCCTGCTAAAGATACAGAACTAGCTGTGAAGGCAAAAATAATGTCTGGTCAAGGCATTGTCATAAGGGAGCCTAGCAAATCTTAGGATAGTTAGGCTTATGATAAGAAACAATGTAACTTTTTGATTTTTGCTCTAAGAGAAAACATGTAAAACAAATATTTTCTGCTTATTAAAATCAGTTTTACTGTTTATTTTAGATTGTTTACATTGTTTGAATATTTACTTGCACTGGAATGGATGTACATCTATGTCTTATGTGTTTTATCTTGACTGGTGTATATATTTGACTAAGGGTTATCACTTCTCCAAATAGGGGGAGATTGTTGGGTACACTAGAAGTATGTACCAGATTTGGAGAAGATTCATCCTTGTCAATGATATACATCAATATGTATTTGATGTATGTTTAAGTTTCCTTGTGCAGGGTTAAGGAATGGAAGAAAAATATTCTAAGTACAAGTGTCGATACTTATGAAGAATTGTGTGGACACACGGGACTTGTGTCGACACCAGCAGCAAAGCATTGTGTCGACACCTAAGAATTGTGTCGACACCAGAACCAGAAGTTGTGTCGATACCAGAAGCCAGATTTGTGTCGACACCCAGAAACTATGTCAACACCAAAATCAGGAATTGTGTCGACACTTAAAGCAGGACTTATGTCGACACCAAAAGCAGAAATTGTATCGACACCTGAAGAAGCTAGACATACACTCAACGCCATCTATTTGTAGCAGTTATGTCGACACCAAAAGCAGAAATTGTGTCGACACCTGAAGAAGCTAGACATACACTCAACGCTATCTATCTGCAATAGTTATGTCGAGACCAAAATCAGTTGTGTCGACACACTGGACTTGTGTCAACACATATCAACAGAAGATGTGTCGAGAAGCAGAAGAATGACTGTGTCGACGCTTGGAGTATTGTGTCGACATCATCAAGACTTGTGTCGACACTTTATCTACTTGTGTCGACACATGAGAAGCAGATTGCTGAGTGGATCATGCTGTGTTGTAGAATCTCTAAGGAATCAACTGTCATGACTGGTGGGTCGACAACTATCATTACCAACAGGTCTGACACCTTTGTTAGAACTAACAGAAGGTTGTTACAAACCAGATCAGCCGGTAACCATGAGGAATATCTATATAAAGGGTAGATCCTTAACAAACAAAAAAAAACTGAGTGAAAGCTAGAAAAGCCATCAACAAAGAAGGAGAAGATTCACAACAAGAAAAGGGAAAACCCTTTAAGAAGGCAGATCTAGAACAGTCCGCAGAGAAGATTCAGATCTCATTTTTGAATTCAAGGAAGGAGCTGACAGTGGATCAACTTCTACATCAAGAACAGTCCAACCTTATTTTGTTCTATCAAGAAGCTTTGAAATAGCTAAGTCTGGTTGGGACTGAAGATCAAGAACTGATCAAGAAGAACATCAATAGAGGTATCAATCTTGTGATATCTTTTGTATATCTTTTATTACACAATTACTTGTAGGATCTGTTGTAGATCTGAGCTATAAGCCTATATTTATAAAGGCTGAGGTAGGGCTGTGAGCCTGAGTGGTAGGACTTGCAAAAGTCTGAGTTGCAAGCCTAGAGATAAGGGCTGAGGTAGGGCTGAGGCCTGAGGTAGGATTCTGGGAAGAATCTGAGGTAGGACTTACAAAAGTCTGAGGTGTAGGAACCATTTTGGTTCTGAGTTATAGGATCTTTGGATCTGAGAAAGAGGAAAGAAGTTAGGCTGAATCCAGTACTCTACTAGATAGGCGAAGGGGAAAAGTGGACGTACCCATATCTTGGGGAACCACTATATATCTGGTGTTCTTTGTGCTGTTAATGTTCTGTGTTGTATTTTATTTTGTTTGTGCAAAGTAAGTTCTATTTAATTGCCTAAAATATTAAAGAAAAAATTAGAACCTATTCACCCCCTCTAGGTGTTTAGGCTCTTGAATTAAGCCTTTCACCCCTCTATCATCTAGTGTCATTCCAACACCTCCATCATCTCCGCACCTCATCTTACCCCTCCTCTCTCTCCTACGCCTTCACATCTTATTGAAACCCAAACCTTCAACATCATGACCCTACAAAATTTCAACCTTCTCTCACCTCATTCATCACCTACCATTCATCAAAATTCCCCTATTCACCTTGATGCCACACCAACCAACTCTACTCATAATTCTCTAGTTCAGGATGAAATCATGCATGACTCCATTTCTCTAGTTTCTCATTCATCTATCTCAACTCAGACCCCTCTTGAATTCATGCAAATGGATTCTCCATCCCTTGCCACCCTCTTGGAGCTCATCACCCCTACCATCAAAAATTTGATTGTAGAGGCCATTACTCCTCTTATCCAGTCTATCTCAGCTCTTGCTACCTCTCTTGCTACCTGTTGAAGTTGGTGACCGGGCGGTCTGGCGATCTTGTTTGGCGGGTTGATGACCGGGCGGTCTGACTTGGAGGGTTGATGACGGGGCGGTCTGGCGGTTTCCCTTCAGCCGGTTGGTTGCTGTGTGTTGTTGTCTGTGGTCCTAGCGGTCTAGCAGTTTGTCACTGGCGACTTGGAGACCGGGCAGTCTAGCAGTCTCACATGGCGATCTCTCTCTCTCATTCTGGCAGTTGCCGAGCGGTTAGCCCCTCTGTCTAACCATGCGGCTTGTGCGGTTTGTGTCTGTACAGTCCGCTTGTGTCATGTATTTTTTTAGTCCCACATCTCTTATTTGTATTCTCTCTTCTCTCCTCCATTCTATATAAAGGAGGCCATACCTTTGTAATAGACACCTTTTTCAGATAATAAAGTTTCAGTTAAACCACTTCCGGTTTGTTTTAATTCGTTTCTAACATGGTATCAGAGAACTTGATCTTTTCCTCCTGATTCTGTGCGCCCTCCCTGTCCGCGCGGCTTGCTTCGCCTGCTTGCGCCCTATCCGTGTGGACTCTTTTTCTCTTCTTGTCGTTGCCCTCTATGTGCGCGACCTATTGCCCTGTTCGCCGTGACCGGTTGCCCTCTACTTGTTTTTCCTGTTTCTTCTGTTCGAGCGGACTGTCTTCTAGCCGCTCGACTTCTATCCCTCTGCTTGATTCTGCGTCTTGGTCGTGGCTTCTCTGGCCGCTGGTGTCTAACATTGTGACCGCTGCAGATCTTCTTCTTCCTATCCGCACGGCTTGTTTCCTAACCGCGCGACCTCTCTTCTCTCTCTAGTTCTATTCGCGACCTGTTTTCGCGGTTTCTCTGCCTCTGTTTTTCCCGCGATCTCCTTTCATTCGCGTGGCTCCTCCTATGTTCGTGCGGTCTTCTCTCTAACCGCACGACCTTCTCCCTTCTTTGGTCTGCTTCTTGGTTGTGTCCTTTGCGGTTTCTTTTTTGTCTGCTGCGGTCTTCTGGTTCTCACAGACTTCCTTGTGCACGTGCTGTGTTCGCTGCTTGTCTGTTCGTCCGACCTGTTTCTCTGTTCGTGCGGCCTGTTTCTCGGTCCTCTCGCACTTCCTTTTTAGTTCGTGCGCCCTTTCTCTCTGTTCGCGTGACCTTTTTCTGCTCCTATGGCTCTCTTCGATATCTCTACCTTCTCCTCTTCTTCGAAGCCTTCTGCCTCGGTGGTCATGTCTTCTGGTGGTGCCCACTTCGTTACTTAAGGAAAATGGATGATCGACTCAGGTGCTACCAATCATATGACCGGCTCTCCTCAGTGTTTTTCTCTCCTGGAAACACATGATCGGTTACCCCCGGTTATTCTCGCTGATGGCTCTCCATCCCCAGTCCATGGGACGGGAGTGGTTCAAGTCACTCCGTCTCTTCAATTGGCGAATACTCTCTATGTGCCTAAATTCCCATGCAACTTAATATCTGTTACCTCTCTATGCAAGCAATTACAGTGTTCCATCACATTTACTTCTACCTCTTATTCTTTTCAGGATCCAGACTCCCAGTGGACGATTGCTACTGGGACTGAGAGTGGCGGCCTATTTTTCCTCGACAATGTTTCCTCTCTATCCGCCTTCTCCTCCACCTCCACAGATCTACTCCAATGGCATCTTCGCCTTGGTCATGATCCTCCGCGTCTTCTTCGTCAGCTTCTGCCCCACCTTCCTCCACAAAGTCCTCCACTCAATTGTGAGCCCTGTCAGCTTGGCAAGCATCACCGCTCCTCCTTCCCACCAAAGCAAGTTCGTGGATCTTCCCGACCATTTGATCTCATCCACTCTGATGTTTTGGGTCCTTCTCCTACCCCTACCGTTGGTCGGGGAAGTTCATATTTTGTCATTTTTATTGATGATTTCTCTCGTTGTACATGAGTGTATCTTTTAAAAGATCGCTCCGAATTATTCTCTGTATGGACATCTTTCTATCTCATGATCAAAACTCAGTTTGATGTTTCTATTAAAGTTTTTCGATCTGATAATGCCCAAGAATATCTCAGTCATGCTTTTTCGTCCTTCTGTATACAACATGGGATTATTCATCAAACGAGCTGTGTCTATACTTCACAGCAAAATGGTGTGGCAGAGCGCAAAAACCATCACCTCCTTGATGTCGCTCGCACTCTGATGACACAGATGCAGGTCCCTCGCTCATATTGGGGCTATGCTGTTCTCCTTGCCTGCTACCTCATTAATTGCATTCCCTCCTCAGTTCTCCACGAGAAAACCCCATTCTCCATACTGTATCCGGGCAAGGAGCCTTTTTCTCTCCCTCTCCGAATCTTTGGGTGCACTGCATTTGTGCATGCCCCATCTGTCACCCGTGATAAGCTCTCCCCTCGCTCCACCAAATGTGTCTTTTTGGGGGTACTCCACCACTCAGAAATGCTATTGTTGCTTTAACCATGTTCTTTGTAAGCAGTTCGTCTCCGCTGACGTTACCTTCTTCGAGAATGCCTCCTACTTCTCGAATGACTCCTCTTCTCTTCCACAAGCTTCCTCTTCTCTTCCCCCAGCCTCTAATTCTCCTGTTATTCCCTTCGTTCCCTCGCCTCCTACTGTGATATCCACCCCTACTCCATCTCCGTCCACTCCTCTCTCTCCGCCTCCATCTCCCTCATCTCCGCTGCCGTCGCTCTCTCCTCCCGGGCCAGCTCTCTCTGCCATGGATGCTCCGGATGACGAGGAACCCGCCAACCTGGATCTTCCTGTAGCTCTTTGCAAAGGGGTCCAGACGTGTACCCTACACCCCCTTGCTGCTGTTGTATCATATGATTGTCTTACCTCTTCTCGTAGGGCCTTGCGCTGGCTATCTCTGCCACTACCACACCTCGTTCTTACCAGGAGGCCCTTGCTATTCCTCACTGGAAGATGGCCATTGATGAGGAAATGGCAACCCTAACGGAGTAGGGTACCTGAACTCTTGTTCCTCCTCCCTTTGGTACTGATGTTGTTGGCTGTCGCTGGGTATTTGTGGTCAAATTTGTCCTGGATGGCACTGTGGACTGTTATAAGGCTCGTCTTGTTGCTAAGGGCTTTACTCAGACCTATGTGGTTGATTAATTTGACACCTTCTCTCCCCTGGCTCGTCTCAGCACTATACGGGTCCTTCTCTCTATGGCGGTCAATAAAGATTGGCCAATTTCCCAGCTGGATGTAAAGAATGCATTCCTTTATGGTGATCTTCAGGAGGCCATCTACATGGAGCAACCTCCTTGGTATGTTGCTCAGGGGGAGACACGAGTATGCCGGCTGAAGAAGGCAATCTATGGCCTCAAGCAGAGCTCTCGAGCTTCGTTTGACAAGTTTAGCGGCATCGTAGCGGCCGTTGGTTTTGCGCGCAGCTCTGCCGATCACTCTCTATTTATTCGCAAAACCTCATCGGGACTGGTGGTTCTTACTGTGTATGTTGATGATATTCTTCTCACTGACGATGACCAGGAAGGGGTAGCCTTGACAAAGCGGCATCTTCGTCAACATTTGGTCACGAAAGATATGGGCTCTCCGAAGTACTTTTTGGGGATCGAAATATCTCGGAAGCCCAACTCCTTAGTCCTCTCTCAACGTAAGTATGCCCTTGATCTTCTAAAAGAAGCATGATTGACTGGAGCCAAACCTGCTAGATGCCCTATGGCTATTGGATAAGACAAAACCGTGACAGATGATTCGCCTCTTCTTTCAGATACTACGCGGTACATGCGTCTAGTTGGTAAGCTTATATATCTCACAGTGACCAGGCCCGACATTTCCTATGCTGTGGGCAAGGTAAGTCAATTCATGCAAGCACCCAGGGAGTGCCATCTACAGTCCACCTTGCGGATCTTGGAGTATGTCAAAGCAGCCCCTGGGAAAGGATTACTATTTTAGAAGAATGGTAATCTGAGGGTTGAAGCATACTCAGATGCGAGTTACGCTGATGACAAAGGGGATCGCAAGTCTACCTCCGGTTTCTGCACCTTTGTTGGGGGAAATTTGGTAATCTGGAAGAGCAAGAAGTAGTCTGTTGTTTCCAGGTCCATTGCTGAAGCAGGGGAATTGGAGTATGGCTTCAACCACTTGTGAGTTAAAATGGCTACGGGCTCTCATGCTGGATTTAGGAGAGGTCTACAACCATCCTCTACCTATGCTTGGTGACAACAAGGCAGCCATATACATCTCCAAAAATCCATTCTTCCATGAAAGAACCAAGCACATTGAGGTCAACTTTCATTTCATTCGTGAAGAGATTTTGAAGGAACAAATTTGCACTCACTTCGTCACTTATGATAAAGAGCTGGCTGACATCTTCACCAAGCCAGTATCCGCCTCATTTTTTCATATTTGTGACAACCTGGGCATGATCGATATATATGCTCCAGCTTGAGGGTTTGGGAAGGGAGCTCTCCACTCGGGCAGGTGAAGCCCTCGATTTACATTTGCATGGAAGCCCCTCTCCACCAATGGGTGGGGGAAGGGAGCTCTCCGACGGGTTGACGTGTACGTCCCCACTATTAATTGCATTTAGTATCTGGAAGTGTGAGTACGGATTTAGGCATGCTGTGTGAAGCCCATTCGGACGTACGAGCCAAATTGGTGATGTGCTGCGTGAAGCCCATTCGGACGCATGAGTCGAATTGGTGATGTTCTGTGTGAAGCCCGTCCAGACGTATGAGCCGGATAGGTGATGTTCTGGGGTTCCCGGAGAAGACTCCGAGAAAGTTGGATATTATCTATTTGCAGGGAATGCGCACCGTAGCCCCGAAAAAGGGGTGTTGAAGTCGGTGACCGGGCGGTCTGGCGGTCTGGCTTGGCGGGTTGATGACCGGGCGGTCTAGCGGTCTGGCTTGGCGGGTTGATGACCAGGCAGTCTGGCAGTTTCCCTTCAGCAGGTTGGTTACTGTGGTTTGCTGTCTGTGGTCCTAGCGGTCTAGCAGTTTGTCACTAACGACTTGGAGACCGGGCGGTCTAGCGGTCTCACATGGCGATCTCTCTCTCACTCTGGCAGTTGCCGAGCGGTTAGCCCCTCTGTCTAACAGCGCGGCTTTTGTGGTTTGTGTCTATACAATCCGCTTGTGTCATGTATTTTTTTAGTCCCACATCTCTTATTTGTATTCTCTCTTCTCTCCTCCATTCTATATAAAGGAGGCCATACCTTTGTAATAGACACCTTTTTCAGATAATAAAGTTTCAGTTAAACCACTTCCGGTTTGTTTTAATTCATTTCTAACACTACCTCTTCTGTCCCTTCTTCATCAAGGGGCCTAGTCCCAGCTCCTACTGAAACCAGGAAGGGGGAGATGTTCAATGAAGATGCTCCAGGTTCAGCCTCAGCAAATCTTCCAGATTTGACTCCTCCAATAGCAGTAGTTCCAGTAGCAGTAGACATTGAAATGTCTTGTTCAGATAGAATATCAGAAGAAGTTTTTTCTGAATAAGAGTTGTTTGATTTCTTAGATTCAACAGAGGATGCTGATCTACCTATTCCTGAGATAATATACGATGGTGATTGCTTTATAAATCCCACAGTAGATTTGCAGATTTTATTAAAGTCTTTTTCTTTGCTTAGAAGAATTTTGTCTCCTATTGAGATAAGTTTCTCTAAGGCCATAGTCTGTTATACCAGTCCATGAGTTCTCAAGCTATGAAATAGCTTTTGCAGAGTGTTGTTGAGCCCAGAGTTATGGATTTAGAATGTGCAAAAAGTTCTTTAGTTCAGCTTGTTTTCTCTGCAGATGCAGTGATGCCATCTCCTATGGCTTGTGAACCTGATTCTGTTATATCATAACAGGTTTAGCTAGATGCTTCTCTTATTGTTTAAGAATTGATCTGTTTAGTGGCTTCTGAGATACTCGAATCAGCCCTAGTTACAGAATCAGTCAGCCTCTGTGAGCTAAAGATTACTTCTGATTCTGTTTTGCCATCTTCTATGGATGTTGATCCTGTGTCTGTTATACCAGAACAAGTTGTGCTAGATGTGGATCCAGTCTCAAGCCAAGTTGGGCCATCCTACATTTTGGATGTGACTCCTTACCCTTCTTTGGATGAGCTGATGGCTCTTGATATACAAGAAGAAGCTAAGATTAAAGCTGCTCAGAAATTGTCTGAAAGTCAGTTCAAGGAAATTGATGACATGTATAATAACCCTCCCAACTCAACTGATGATGATGAAGATGATGATTCAGATGATTCCAGTTGTAAGAAAAAGAAAGTGTCTAAGAAAAGGAAAGCCCCTCCTAAGGCAGTTCCAAAGCCAAATCCTCATAATGATACTCCATATTATATTCTACAAAAGGTCACTCCCTATCCTGGTATGCCATAATGGATGTGGTTGTCAAAGAATGAGAAGAAAGCTAGGAAGAAGAGCAGGAAGTACTCTCCTCCACCCCATAGGTCTCAGAGAGGTCCTCCTCCTCCTCCTACTGCAGGTGCCTCAGGAAATATTTCTCAAAGTTTAAATGTACCTTCAAAGTCTACATCTTATACCAAAACCTATCAAAGGCAGGATAGATCCTCAAGGTATCAACACCAAGGGAGTAGACATCAGCAAAGCCATCATAGCTATATTAGTATTTCTCCTCAGATTTCAATTGATCAAGGAAAGGAAGTTGATTCTCAAGCCAAAATTCTCTCCTCCTCAGAAGCAAGCTCCACCTAAATCTCAGAAGACAGCTTATTACCAATCTAAAAGGCACGATGTTTCATATAATACTAAAGGAAAATTTAGTGAAGCTCCTCCTCCCAGATCTTTATATTCTGAGCAAGAGCAAGATAATCCCTCAGTGACAAACTTTCAAGCTCAATCAACTCAATTCAGATCTGTCACTCAGTTGCCTCCTCATGATGATCTTTCTTTTGTTGATCAGGAACTTGATCCTAATTTCAAAATGGCTAGGCTCAATGAACTCATTGATTTATCTCTCATGAACAAGGCCAGAGCAGAAGGTCAAGATCCCTCTCAGTTTTCAACTATGTCTTCATATAGAGAAAAGGAACTTGAAAGACTTCAGGTAAGCAAAAAGGTTTTCAATCCAACAGATTACATGTCACTGCATCCTGAAGAAGTTGTGCCAAGGATTGGATCTCAGAAAAATCTTGGAGAGCAAGATTTGAAGTTATCAAAGAAGGAGGCCATGGATCCCAAAAGGAAGATAGTATTATCTAAACCTTCTTCTGCCCCTTCTTTTGATAATCTGTAGCTTATGTTGTGTTTTTTATTGTTTTGACTGCTTATTTGAACCATGTATATAATACTTTGCTATATCATATCTGTTGATGTTATTTCATCCTATCAGATATCTATGGTTATTGTATTTTTATTTCTTTTTGAGTGACCTCACCCAAATAGGGGGAGATTGTTGGAACCATTGTTTGGATTTGGGCTAGGTTCACTTCTAGGATTGCTTGATCCACCTGTATAGTCAGGATCATTGTTTAGTTCTAAGTTTAGTTCTATTAGGTCAGGATTTATCTGGACTAGCCTTGAAGTACTCTGAATTCAGGACTTAGAAGATTTCAAGAAGATCTACTAATCAGTTCGAATTTCGTCAAACTCAGCTCGACGATCGTCGGTATCACATCTACGATCTTTTTATCTCTTCACAGTTATCTCTGGTCGACGATAGTCTTTCTCAGGTCGACGATCTCTTAACTGAGCTCGACGATCTCTGAACTTAGGTCGACGTTTTTTCCCGCATTCAGTTATCAGTTCTCAGCATTTATGTCTGAAGATTTATTTTCCATTTCACCAATTCTATTATTGGCAATTAATTTCTGGTAGTTAATGCTGATATTCTCAAGGCTTATAGCCATATTTCAAAAGCATTAACTATGGTATTCACAGAATAAATAATTGTCTTATTTGATGAAGACAGTTGGGAAGCTAATTAAATGCCAGACATTCTAGCCATTTGTATTCCTCGATTCCAACAGTGAATTAAGTTCCATCTTGATTTCAAAAGTTTGATTATCATTCAGACACAGCAGACTATTTTTCTACACAAGAACAGATAGAGAGAAAAAGAAAGATATACACTCAGAGAACAACAAGAAATCTCTCTCTCACTGAACAAGTTGCTCTCAGGAAAACTGAAGAAGAACAATTTTCTTTCATCTCAAGTCTTCTTTAGCTTTCATCTTCAGGATTCTACAGAGACAAACAATACACATCAGTCTAAGGATTCTGAACGATTCTCTAAAAGTCTGTTTGAAGACCTACACCTAGGACCAAGTTTTTCCTCTTCCTGAATCCTCTCAATATCTCAGGGGGAGCTTGGCCTTTTTACAGCAATCCACTTAGTCTTCTCAGTTGCTTGAGAAAGAGAAGACTCTCATCATCTTTTACTTTCACCTCCTCTATACAGGGCTCTTACTCCCTTCAAAAGTATACTCCTTGGTGATAGAGCACCTGATCAAAAACCAATTAGTTTTTAGGCACCTGATCAAAATCCTGAAGGGTTTCTAGATCTACCTGAATAAGATCTTGTGGTGATAGGGCACTTGATAAAAAAACTAAGTGGATTCCCACCTGGGTGGTAGAAGAGTGGAGTACCCAGATTTGGGGAACCACTATAAATCTTCTTGTGTTGTCTGGTTGCTTGTGTTTTACTTTCTTTGTTGTGTTGTGCTGTCTTTAGTTTTATTTTACCTCTCTCATAAATATTAGTATTACTATTTTAATTCCGCAATAAAAATTAACTAAAATTTTTTAATACTCTATTCACCCGCCTCTAGAGTCAATCTCATCTATCCCCTCACTTTCATAATTCAAACACGAATCCTAGCTCAGAGTGCATTCTAGCAGAAGTATTTTAAGATTACAACAAGAACCCAAACATAAGAATATCCACTAAACCAAATAGGAATGAAAAGATGAATACACAAAAGTTATGGCCTTAAGTCCTTACAAAGTTTTCTCAATTATTAATGTCTTACATACATCGGCACGCAGGCCAGGCATACATGAAACGATTAACAAAGACATACAATTTTGCTTTGGCCTTCATGGGCTGGCTTAGCAATCATGGGCTTTAGCCTGCTATTTCCCGCTCGGCTCAGCTGCACCTGCACGAAGAAATTCCACCCAAAGGGTGGCAAAAAAAGCAACGGTCATCATTAGCTGACCAAATTATAACGACCCCACCCCTCACTCAGTGCACAAGACCTCAAAGGGTCACACCTCTGTTATTTTTCGATAGTAAGCAATGTTTGAGCTTTTTTTCTTTCAGGGCCGAGTTCAAAGACAACTCCCCTATACTACGCCAAAGTCATGGTGATTCTCAGGAAACACACTTTGACTCACTCCAAGTCAATCACCATAGGGTTGGGTGTAGTTCAGTTATTTCCCGTGCTCAAATTGTTCGGCTCGCAAGACACGATGTGGGTAAGCATCCCCTTCCCCATCTGTATGATTAATAACCCTGTTATGATCCTAGGCTAGAACTCACGGTCGCCTAAGCTGGGCCATACATGCTCTCATCTCAACACATTGGCCTCCAGGTCTTCAAGAGACATGCCTCACCAAATGGCCACCAAGTCTCCACGAGACAAGCCTCACAAAACATTGTCCACCAGATCTCTACGAGACAGGCCTCACAAAATAATATTACTCACTAGGATCTATCGCCAGCGGTAGCGCTAATGCCGCGCGGTAGGGGACAGACTATCGATTCATCCCCTTCAAACGGGTGTTTTCACGGAGTCCTTCTCCAGTACTCTCTCTATAGTCACCTGCACATCCCGTAACTTCGAAACTTTCATGCTTACCATAGAGTCTTCCCCGGCATATAAGACAATCATCACCAATCCAGACCAACCTCTCCGGATGGGCTTCACACAGCATGCCTATATCATACTTCGATTCCGGATTCTAAATGCAAAGACAACGGGGATACACTCAATCTACCCATCGGCAAAACTACCTCCACGTGTTCGTAGAGCGTCTACTCTCTCATGCCAAAGTATAAGACTTCACATGTCCAAGGAAGAGGATCGTTACCCTTGAAGTTCATTTCGATGCCATAGAAGAGATTCTAGCCGGATGGAAATGACCGCTACGACTTTGACTCTGTAGATCCGGACTCGTCTCACGGATCAAAGCTTCAAAAATCTAACAATGACAAGATCTCCTGCGTCCGACTCTCCTCCTCCCCGTTCCAACCGCTCAGAACAAACCCTAAAAATAAATAAAGTGAAACGCCACTTCATAGGCTTTTAAACCAAGCTACCGACATGCGTTAGCTAGCTACCGCCATGCGACGCCCTCAAATAACAACTTATTCTATAAGCCACCACCCAAAACCTTCAATCACATGCTAACCAATTTCTGCATCATAACTTCTCTACTACTACCCTGCAATATCTTAATATCGCTGGGCGATAGCTGGTTCATCTCGTAACCAACGCAAAAATGATAAAAGCACAGCTGCCTCCATCATTAGCCTTATCACTGGGCGGTAGCTCACCGAGAGCCTTGGAAAAAAAATCAGCCTTGCTACTACCATGCGATAACAACCTACCGCCACACGGTAGACGATGTGTTATATCAACACAGCGCTCTTGACGCCTGATGCTACTGCCATGCGGTACCTCTCAGAGAGGTATAATGGTTTAAACAGATTCGCTACCACCGATGTTAACCCTAGCGCTGGGCAGTATCACACAGAAACTATTTCCTACCTCAGGAAACATGCGGCGTTATAAATCTTCACCACTTAAATAATTTCGTCCCAAAATTACATATGGCAGGAAAACATAAGAGTATAAATACTTCAAAAGTATACCTCAAACGAATAGCTTAGCGAACTTCACCCTCATGGTTTGCTCCAACTCCTAAGATAGCTCCTTATGACCATAGTTGTCCCAACGGACCTTGACCATCTTGATAGACTTATTCTGAAGTTGCTTGACTTCTAATTCTTCGATACATATGGGCTTGACCTTTGTTGTCAACCCACCATCAATCAGCACCTAATTCACCGCAACCACCTACGTAGGCTCCAACAATACCTTCCACAATACCGATATGTTGAATACATTGTGCAGACCACTTAGTTCTGTTGAAAGCTTTAGTTGATAGGCGGTTGCACCAATGCGCTCCAATATCTCAAACAACCCAAGGTATCTCAGACTTAGGTTTTTTAAGCATTGAATCCTTGATATGCCCATGAACAGTTTGATCTTCAAATACACCCAATCTCCCATGACAAACTTGACATTTTTGTGCTTGGCATTATAATACTTAGCCTTCCTATCCTGAGTGACCAACAACCGCTTCCGAATTCTACGAATAATCGAAGTCGCATCTTTGACATCCTTCCGCTTAAACAGCTTTGATTCGCCAGTCTCCAACCACGACAAGGGAGTCTGGTACTTCCTACCATAAAGGGCCTCGAAGGGCGTCATTTGAATACTTGCCTGGTAGCTATTATTGTAGACAAACTCGATCATAAATAGGTGATCCTCCCACATATTCGCGAAGTCTAGGGCGCACATGCGAAGCATGCATTCCATCGTCCTGTTTACCCTCTCGGTCTGACCATCTGTCTGCGGATGAAAGGCCATACTAAACCTCAGTTTGGTACCCAACAGTTGATGTATAAGCCTCCAATCATTAGAAATGAAGCACCCATCTTGGTCACTAACGATGCTTCGGGGCACACCGTGCAATCGTAGAATATTACCCATATAAAGCTTTGCCAGCTTTTCAACCGAATCATCCTTCCTATTCGGAATGAAGTGCGAGAACTTCATTAAATGATCAACGATCACCCATATGGCATTATTCCCCTTCTGCAATCTCGACAAACCATGTACGAAATCCATAGATATGTTTTCAAACATCCATTCCGGTATAGGAAAATACTTAAAAAATCCACTAGGCTTCTGACATTCGGCCTTCATTAAGGCACATGTCTGACACTTTGCCATATATAAAGCTACGTCCTTTTTAAATCCTGACAACCAGAATATCTTTTTCATATCTTTAAATATTTTTGTGCTCCCCGGGTGAATTGGGTACTTAGTGAAATGTGTCTCGTACATCAACTCTTCCTGTAACTTGCCCATCTATGAGATGCACAATCGACTATTCTTCTATAATAGGCCATCATCAACGGTAAACTGGGCATTTGACCCATTCAAAGACTCTGCCATGTAGTGTTTTATACTATCATCTAGCTCTATCGCCTGCTGAATCCGGTTAACGAGGTCATACTGCACCTCTGTCCAGTTCAAATTTTCTTCAACAATAGACCTCCTATCAACACAAGAAATCTCCAAGGCCTCCAAATCTCGAATAAGATGCTCTTCTTGCATCTGTATCCAGTTGGACTGTGCAGGAACCCTGCAACTTAACGCAAACTCAACAATGTTTCCCTTGCCAGGAACATAATGTATCTTGAAGGTGTAGTCCCCAAGGAACTCCATCCACCTCCGCTGGTGCATATTCAAGTGCTTCTAATCCAATAGATACTTCAGGCTCTTATGGTCTGTATAAATATTGATCTTCATGCCATATAAGTAATGTCTCCATAGCTTCAGAGCGAATATCATGGCTGCTAACTCCAAATAGTGGACCGGATAGTTCCTCTCGTGCACTTTCAACTGGCGCGATCCATATACTATTACTTTCCTATGTTGTAGCAAAATACAGCCTAAGCCGCTGCCCGATGCATCACTGTAGATCTTATAGCCTTCTGATCCACATGATGAGCATAGAATAGGCGCCGTGGTCATATGACTTTTCAACTCTTCAAAAGCTTGCACGCACGTTGGCGACCAAACAAACTTTTGATCCTTCCTTGTCAAGGTTGTGAGGGGTAATGCTATCCACGATAAGTTCCCTACGAAGCGCCTGTAGTAGACGGGAAGCCCCAGAAAACTATGTACTTCCACCCCAGAAGACAACACAGACCACTCTCGTATCGTAAAAATCTTCGCCGGATCCACCACAATTCCCTCTCCACTAAAAATATGACCAAGGAATGCTACTGAAGACAGTCAAAACTCACACTTAGAGAACTTGGCGCATAGCTGATTGCTCTTTAGGGTATGTAAGACCCCCATTTTTTTTAAACACCGGGGTCTTAGGCTTAGGATCGCCGCTTTGCGGTGACACCTTCACGCTCTGAAGGGTCATCACCACAAAACGCCGATTCTGCCGGACAATTCGATCACAGAAAGATAGCACAATAAGTTATAAGCGAGTCCACAGAAATCACATGTATAGAAATAAAAGTCTCCACGAAGGGAGAGTCCACAGAAATAGTATAAAAGGTACTAAAAGTAAGGGCTTATGCCCGGTACATCATAATCCTCACTACAGGTCACTCATGCGGAAGCTAACTATAACTTCTACTATAAGTCAGAACTCACAGTCCCAGCTGTCTGAACTCCTGAGCTAGACTGCCCTATCTCCAAGCGGGCCGACCTCCGGGGCTTCTCCTCCATACTGGGCTCCACGATCCCCTAAATGATGTGGTCCGAAAACCGTTAGTCATAAAGACTAAGCCCTATCATCCCCAACCCCTTCTCCCATGGCTCCTAAGTATGGAGCGGAGAGAAAGAAAGGGAAGGACATGAAGGTGGAGAATAAATCAAAAACAGGTGATAGCGGACTTATGCTAGCAATTCTATAGTAAATATGACGGAAACAGAAAGTAGGAAATATAACCTTAACTTATGTGCGGAAGCACCTAAGCACATGGATCTTCTACAAGGCTCCCATCGTATAAAGTGTCCCATACCAATTATACGTTGGGGTGTCGGTTATCAAACAGCAGCATATACATATATAGAATTTTACCTTAATTTATAAACTTGCCCACTCAAGCTTATAAACCAAGGGGTCGTTTTGCAAGGCCTATTGTATAAGCGTCCTATTCAACTTATACATTAGGTATCAGGGGTTAAATGAATCGATTATGCCATGACATGCTAGTGGGTATGATGAATCATGCAAGTGCAACACACACACCCGACTCTGTGTACACAGACCTTTAGTTCCCCCTTTCGGAGCCGTTACCTCCCAGGATACCTCCGTAGTGGCAGACGGAAGTGGTGGGTTGGGCCTCGCCCACCTCTAAACCAGTAAAGCACTACCAGTAAGACCTATCGTACGCCTCAACGCTTGGTGCACAAAGCGGACTCCTGCGTACTCTTGCCGGCTAGCGCACCGGACTTCTGTTGGCGAAGTGCTAACCACACTTGCCGAGTCAGCGTATTGGCATCGGTGCATCGACCCTCCAATACCGAAGACCCACCACCTTAATTTTCTTTCCTGACTATGCACATGCAATATTTATCGTATCAAACCAATCGAGTCGAAGCTCCCCGGACCATCCTGTCCGTCTCTTAACCAACCGAGCCGAAGCTCCCCGGACCATTCTGTCCGTCTCTTAACCAACCGAGCCGAAGCTCCCCGGACCATTCTGTCCGTCTCTTAACCAACCGAGCCGAAGCTCCCCGGACCATTCTGTCCGTCTCTGAACATACCGAGCCGAAGCTCCCAACTATCTTCCCGTGCTAACAGTGTTTGTGAAACGTGCAACCCTAATTACTAAGGTACACTTATCAGTTTGTTAATACAGTTTACGTTAACCCAGGACTGCCCCCGGTATTCCCTGTGAAGGGCTCTCAAAGGGCACTAGGAACTATAATGGTAGCTAAAGCCCATCGTTCCCTTTTGCAAGGCACTTATTGTTATTGGTTGGTTCCCTTAACCCATTCCCTTCTCATATTACAGTGGGCTAATCCTAGGGTGATTTTGACTCTTCCTCTCCTCGGGGAGGATGATCTTTCGTCGAACCCGAACACCTCTAGACTCTAGCCAAACCACTCACTACTCTTCCTATCCCTC